>CM035413.1:133998965-134116465 GCA_020310875.1 Ceratopteris richardii
TGGGTATGTATTTTTTCTATAAATTAATGTCATTAGTTTATTTAAAACTATATACAAAATCAAATTAACGGTGATATACATGAATAATTGCTTGATCATGATGATGATGATATTTTTTCTCATAATGTTAATATACCTCGTACACGTCATGGACTTGTTGTTCATTAATTACAACTAGAGGTTTCTAGAAATCCTCTACCTTTTGGTTCAGATACTGAAACAGCTGGAGATTATCCATTGCCAGCTCGTGGTCATTCTCTAGTACAAACATATGATAGAAGAAGACATGGAGGATGGAATAGAAGACCACTTTCTTTAGATGGAGAGGTTTTCAACTTTTGGGGTAATCGCTATATGATTGCTCCATCCACTATTACTAATGCTGGTTGTGGTCTCTTTATTGTAGAGGATTTGTATGTGCCTCTGAACTCTGAGGTCACTCTTATGTCACTTTGTGGTCCTATATATGGATGGGGAGATTGGCATTGACTTGCTCCTTATGTCCAAAGCATGAGTACTTATTGAATATGCAGCATCCCTTACTAGTAGAAGAATTTCACATGCAAAAAATAAAAGATTATATATTGATGGAAGACCTTACACAGATGGAAATAGATCACGTTTAATAAATAGTAGTCAAGGGTTACATAATAGTTCAAGGAATGATTGCACATTTGACGAGCGTGAAAATAGTCATGAATCATCGTACATGAGTAGAGATCTATCAAGATACATAGTTTTCAATGCTATTACTACATTACATGTTTGTGATGAATTATTAGTGAATTATGGATTGCGTAGACCTCCAAGAGCATCTTTTAGCTAGTGACAATGAAAATTTTCTATCCATATTTAATAACTTATATATTTAACTTTATGTAAAATTCTACTTTTTATTCATTTATGGAATACTAATGATTTTTATTCATGTGTGTAGATTCCAGTGTATGTTGTTGATGATATTCCTCCAAAGTATTCACAATTTCCAATAAGACCTCATTTATCAGAAGCTTTTATGAGGAGGCTATGCAAAATTGATCATGTGGAATATGCAAGGTTGAAAGATCTATATTCAAAAGAAGATAAAGTACAAGATCTGTGCGACAATGATGAAGATAATGGCATGGGAGATTTTATTGAGGATTGGTTTCAAAATGACAATGAGAGCATTGATATTTCAAAAAATGAGAAATATTTTTGAGAGGAATTTCTAAAGCATGTATATGAAGGAAGCCATTTGACACGACTAAGTGCTAGCTTACTTATTCTCAATGTTCAAAATCCTTTTGAATGGAGTAATGTATCTATTTCGGCACTATTAAGGTATAATTTTCAATATTCTATCTATCTATCTATCTATCTATCTATATATATATATATATATATATATATATATATATATATATATATATATATATATATATATATATATATATATATATATATATATATATATATATATATACATGCATATATAAACATACACATAATATACATGAATGTATACACACATATAAACATACACACACATATACACACATACACATGTTATGAGAGTAAGGTCAAATTATACATACCTGTATTGAATGAAGATGTTTAGTCCATCTAGCCTTTAGAATTGTCCAGCCAACCTTTAGAATGTTCTTGACACATCTGTTTCTCCTATTCTAGTCGACCTAATACCTGTGTTGCTAAGATAATTGAAATGAATATAACTCATATTCAAGTTCATTTATTAGTCCATATTGTAGATGAAATAGAGATTGCAGGTGTTTTCAACACTCGATGGATGTTTTGGCTCGAGCAATTTATGGAAATATTAAAAACTTATGTGCAACAAAGAGCGAAACCAAAAGGATCCATGGCAAAGGGTTTGATGCTTGAAGAGTGCATGTATTATGTTAGTGAGTCCCTTGAAAGAGTTCATGAAGAAGCTCCACGTGCATGGACCAATGAGTCTTCTTCAAAAATAATAGATGAGGTATAATCAGGTATGTGTCTATGTGTGTATATACATGCATATCTATATATATGTGTCTATATGCATGTGTATGTGTGTTTGTAAATGTGTCTAGATGTGTGTGTGTGTGTAAGTGTGTATGTGTCTATGAATGTGTATGTGTTTATGTGTGTGTATGTGTCTATGTATGTGTATGTGTCTATGTGTCTATGTGTGTATGTGTATGCATGTATGTATGCATATGCATGTGCATTATGTATGCATATGTGTGTGTATGCATTTAAGTATGTATGTATGCATATGCATATGCATTATGTGTGTATGTTTCTATGTGTGTATGTGTGTGTATATATGTGTGTGTGTGTATGTGTGTGTGTGTCTATGTGTGTATGTGTGTGTATGCATGTGTATGTGTTTAAATCTATGTGTATATGTGTGTGTATGTGTGTGTCTCTATGTGTGTGTATGTGTCTATGTGTGTGTATGTGTCTATGTGTATGCATGTATCTATGCATATGCATGTGCATTATGTATGCATATGGGTGTGTATGCATACAAGTATCTCTCTATGTGTGTGTGTATGCATATATGTGTGTGTATGTGTATGTGTGTGTATGCATGTAAGCATGTGTGTATGCATGTAAGCATGTATGTATGCATGTGCATATGCATTATGTATGCATATGTATACATGTGTGTGTATGCATGTAAGTATGTATGTATGCATATGCATTATGTATGCATGTATGTGTATGTCTCTCTACGTGTGTGTGTGTATGCATATATATGTGTGTATGTGTATGTGTGTATGCGTGTGTATGTGTATGTGTGTATGTGTGTGTATGTGTGTGTATGCATGTAAGCATGTATGTATGCATATGTATAATTGTATGTGTATGTGTGTGTGTATGTCTCTTTATGTGTGTGTGTGTATGCATATATAGGTGCGTATGTGTGTGTATAATATTAAGCATGTATGTATGGATATGCATATGCATTATGTATGCATATGTATGCATGTCTGTGTATGTGTGTGTATGCATGTGTATGTGTCTATATGTGTGTGTGTGTGTATGTGTGTGTGTATATGTGTGTGTGTATGTGTGTGTATGTGTGTGTGTATGTGTGTGTGTGTCTATATGTGTGTGTATGTGTGTGCATGTGTCTATATGTGTGTGTGTATGTGCGTGTGTATGTGTGTGTGTATGTGTGTGTATGTGTGTGTGTATGTGTGTGTGTGTATGTGTGTGTGTATGTGTGTGTGTGTGTCTATGTCTGTATGTGTGTGTCTATATGTGTATATACATGTGTATCTATATATATGTGTCTGTATGCATGTGTATGTGTGTGTATATGTGTGTCGATGTGTGTATGTATGTGTATGTGTGTGTGTGTATGTGTGTGTGTATGTGTGTATGCATGTGTCCATGTGTGTATATATGTGTGTGTGTATGCATGTGTATGTGTGTATGTAAATTATTGTGTATGTGTGTGTGTCTATGTGTATGTGTGTGTGTATGTGTGTATATATGTGTGTGTATGCATACGTATGTGTGTATGTGTGTTAGTGCGTACTTGGCTTCAAGGAGTGTGTCGATCTCTCTCTCTCACTTGCTCTCTCTCTCTCTCTCTATCTCTCTCTCTCTCTCTCTCTCTCTCTCTCTATATATATATATATATATATATATATATATATATATATATATATATCTTTGTCACACCTCCAAATCCCGACACAAATGTGTCAGGAGAAATCAATTTTTATTTTACATTCCAGAGCATCACTTATGCGACACTCTAGAACATAGGACGTCACTTATGCGATGCTAAAGCATCGCAGGCAATTTTCCAATGCCGCAAATAGTGTCGGTAACTAGAGACACTATTTGTTATGCATAGTTTTAACGTTGCATAAGCGACGCTATCATCGCTTATGCGATGATGGCTCTTTTTTTTTAAATAGGACCATTGCTTATGCAATGCTAGTATTGCACAAGTGAAGGTTCCCGATTTGTTTTGAATTCGGGGGCATCGCTTTGCCCCACCAATTTCTAGTAGTAACATGCTAAATCATTCATAGATTTTTCATAGACTATAAGCTCATAGAGCCCACGACATAAAATGCCAGAAGCAATAATCATATCACCAATTGACAAATCGTGAGCTATACATGTGTCATAAATAAATTTCACAATCAAGCCAATCTTGGATAATGCAAAAATTGATAACAGATTTTTCTTGATCCCTGGCACAAATAAACCATGTGACAATGTAAAAGAACTACCATCAAGAGTAGCGAGAATGATCTCACCAAATCCCATAACAGGATAAGAGGAGTTGTTGGTGCATGTGATAGTATTCCCTATAGGGGCAGGCTCAAGTGAAGTGAAGAAATTGTACTAGAAGGTAATATGTTTGGTTGCCCCACTATCAAAGTACCAAACATCCGTGTCTAGTGGAGACATACACTGATCATGACAAGATGGGTCAAAACTGCAAATAGTAGTAAACACCCATTCTTCATTCTGCACAAGATTAACAAACTTTGTTTTTGGTGTAGAGGCCTCTACAACAACTATTCTAGTCTCTTTTTTCTTTGCCTCTTTTGTATCCATTTTTGGAGATTTTTTATGACATGATCATTTGATTTACAATACTTGCAAAACAAATTTTTCCTTTCTATTTTCTTTTCATCTCTTTGATCCTTCTTTGATTGTGTACAATTAGTAGATTTATGCTAGAAGAGCTCCATTTACATTTGCCTTCTACAAGCCAAGAAATCTTGATCTGCAACACACATAATGGACGTGTTCTACCTAGACTAATCTTCTTGCAACAAAACATAGAATAGCTCGTCAAATATTAAGGCATTTGGATTTACTTTCATCAATAAATGAAGAGTAGATGTAAAACTTTGGTATGAATCAAGAAGACCATTAAGAAGAGTCTGTACAAGCAAACTATCAGGCAAGACTTCATTAGCAAAAATTAACTCTTCCTTCAAATCTTTGATCTTTGTTAGAAATTTGTCCATAGAATCATCTTCATTCATATGCTCACTCTCCAATTGTTTTCAAAGGTAAGCAACAAGAGCCTCATTCCTAGCCGCGTACAATGTGGTAAGTGTATCCCAAGTATCCTTAGCTGTTTTGCAAGAGCGAATGTGAGGAATAATGGCATGTTTGACAGAAAAGGCTATCAATGCATGTGCCTGAGCATCTCTACCATCCCAATGAATTTTCTTTCCAATAGGTGAAATAGAAACAGAATATGCAGCACGAATAGGAATATGAAGAATATCTTCATCTTCAACACCATCTGCATCAGCTTCAATACCTATATTTGCAAGTGTAATAAGATGTTTTTCAACACCCTACACAATATTCCATAGTCCTTTCATGACCAATACATGATGCATCATATAAGGCCACAATGTGTAATTTGTACCATCCAAGTTATCCTCAATAGCCAAAATATGAAATACATCAATGATTTCAGCCATGACCACTGACTAAAATACACTGATGCAAAAAAATGACTATATCTGAAAAATTTGAACAAAATTGCCTTGACAAATTCTGCTACACTTGTAGCACACTTCAAGATGATTATATTGGTGAACTGAAACCTGTATATATCTTTGGCACAAAAAGACAAAATAGCTTGCATAAGTGCTATGATAGTGCATTTAGAGGCTGAAACAAGCTCAGATCATGATTTCGGCACCACAAAGTGAAGCCGTTTTGATATCCTAATCACCCTGAGCATGCTTACCAAATTTTTTTTGATTTTAAGACTATGATCGAAGGGTTGATGATGGCCCTAGATGAAGTGGAAATGTACTCTGATTCCAATTGTTGGAGTTCAAGGTCTACAGAAGCACGCAAACAACACTACAAAGATAAGTAACCTATTAGGGCTATGGGAATATATACAAGCCGTGGGGAAAACTCCTACAGAAAGTGCACCAGTGATCCAAGTGTGTTCACACACATCACTACCTAAAAATATCAACACGCAGCTTCACCTTTGCCTCTTTCTTCATAGCTTGAAGATTTACCTCTATTCTTTGGATAATACTAGCACTAAGTCGTAGTATGCCCTTTCTTCTCTCGAATTTCACAAAATGTTTTCTCCTTTAGTGGAATCACGGAGTACCAATACTATTTAATCTAGTGATCAAATCTACCTCTTTACTATACCTACTTTTTGACTTTCTATTTTTATTTACTTCAACTTCCCTAACCTCACTATCCAAATCTGTATCTGTTGAGTCATGACCTGAATCTCACTCAGTTTTTTATTCTTCCTCTCATTCGAAATTCTCATGTCTTACATACTTCCCATTTGTTCTACCAATTTTTTTTTTTACTTTCGAAGTAGTTGACTCCAAATCATTAGATCCACTTGCAATATCTATATTGTCTATGCATTAGTCAAACTACTCCTTAGTCCTTTTAGGAAATATCCTGCTAACATTAGATCAGTTGGTCATTCATTACCTTGGAATCTTTCTATTAAGATCCAAAAATTCTGAGCATAGTCCTCTAGTAACATATTCTTTTGTTTGACGCTCTAAGTTTTCTAAGAATATTTGTTGGAGTTTTTGCTGTTCTAAATCTTCATAAAATTACTATTCTTATGGCATTATAATTAAAAAAATGTGCGATTCCATAATAGCTAAACTAACTCATGGCTTTACCTTCCATTGTTGTCATAATCTACTACAGTTTAATGATACCACCATATAATGTTGTATAACCATTGATTATTAATTTAATTTCAATTTGAGTAACATGGAAATCAGCATCCTCTCTAGATCATTCCCTAAATTAAGTTGCCTTGACTCTTTGGTTAGGGGCTAGTTGTGCCATATTAGTTGGCTTTGGAGATCTCCTAGATCTTTGTCTCGTAGTCCCTACAAGTGGGTCAAATCTGAATCACCTTCTTGTCCCTACAATCCCTCCTTTTAGGATCAATGCTCCTAAATATCCTCCCAACAACCTTGCATCTGTTGCAACAAAGCCTTCCACTTCTTCGTCTTCAACAATGTCTTGCATGTTTTGGTCTTCCAGCATATTGTACCAGTGTTTGAGCTCATTCCAAAATCCTAGTTTAGTAATGCAAGCCTGAGCCCTTGTATAATATATTCTGCCAAATGTTTGTGCTTTTCATGTGATTCATTTATTGCCTCATAAATAACAAGATCAGCATGATCGCCAAATGTGTTCGGGTTCAATAACACAAACAAGAATCAAGTAGAGCACAAAGGAAAAATGCCTATGCCCAACATATTACACACACTACTACATTCATGAGATTGAAGAGAAACAAAATGATATAGAACAAACCAAATAGAGATAGATAAATGCTCAAAATGACCAAACAAAATTAGAAAGCACCATATATGCTCGATAGATTATGAAGATAGTTGGCATAAAATCACTCTTTTTTTATCTTCCTTCAATATCTTCTAACACATAGTCACTTTCTCTCTCTCTATCTCTCTTGCAAAAGCAAAATATCCTTTTTTAATAGACGATCACCATCTAGTACATGTGACACACAACTACTAAATCACCTGTGACTTTCAAAACATCCAACTGTAAATACTTATAAGAGAATCTAATTAACTAGAATCCGATGCATTAACTATCTAAATGAGAAAAATTACATAACATCTGACTAAGCAATACTTTAACTATGCAACTCAGTTATTACACATCTCTCCCATGTTCAATATTTACATGATTACTTAATATGGTGAAAGGTCCACCTCATGGTCAAAAGTCCACCCTGATGCCATCTCACACTAATAATCATGATCCTCCCATTGCGTTCACATTATGAGGAGAATCCATGTTGTAATCATTGGTGACTTAGTGGATGAAGATGGTTTGAAAAAGTATGGATTGGTGCACTCGATTGGTTGCATTATTAGCCTCTCTTTGCTAAGCTTGATTTCAAGCCTTGTGGGCTACTATGGCACGACATCCCTCATCCACTAA
Organism: Ceratopteris richardii; assembly: GCA_020310875.1. Taxonomy (NCBI): domain Eukaryota; kingdom Viridiplantae; phylum Streptophyta; class Polypodiopsida; order Polypodiales; family Pteridaceae; genus Ceratopteris; species Ceratopteris richardii. The sequence continues at coordinate 134,006,934 of CM035413.1, forward strand.
CAATGCTTAGAAGAAAAATATTTTCCTACTAAGACTAATGGGCATTCACATGATCTGACTGTACTATGTACTATGTCATTAGTGGCAAGAAATGTGCTTGCTAAAATAATTTGAACCAATCTCCTCATTTTTCTTTAGGGTCATTCCTACCTAGTCTCTACCAATAGTGCACCTTCAATCTTTGTCATTTCTAATAGAGGCTAGGCATTTAAAACCTACATGTGTGAAATTCACTAGGCAGGGGGTCCCATGGGTACACTACCTTTTAGTGTTGTGTTTTCCAATTAATAAAAGAAAATAAAAGAAATAATGGTAAAAAAGGGAATTATATGTGGATTTGACATTTGAATTAAATAGGGAAATGATGTAGGAATATTCGCTAACATAATCAAAAGGGTTTCCAAAAAAACACCTTTTTAGGAGACCACATGAGTACAAATTTATGTTGCACTAGCATCTTGGGTAGGAGGGTGGTTACAAAAATCGCATATAAATGGTTGAGAATAAGCTCCCTTATTCGTATATATTAAGGTTTTCCAACCTATAGGTTGTGCAACATATGTAGATGCATATATGTGGGTATTACATGAGCTAAATTAAAGACTGAATATTCAAGGACCATAGATGGATGGTGGGCATTCATCCATGAACATATTTTGTGGGTGTTTGTTAGAGGGTAAAACTTTAATACCCATTATGCTAGCCTATGTCCCTTAACCTATCATGTATCTAGATTTTCATCACCTTTCTAATGGGAGAATATGGATGGAAAGAGGTATGTACTTCTTACTTAATGTTTGATCTCTATTATACATACTCTTAGGTTTATTTCATATAACAATGAGTGCATTTATATTCACTTAGGGTTAAATCTATCTAATGTTCTTACATTTAGTGCTCTTTCCTTTTAACATGCCTATATCTTATATATATGTGTGTGTAATATTTTTCTCTCTTTATATATAATCCATCTATTTTGTCTTAGTCTTACAAGAGAGGTCACACTTCCCCCATTCTTATAGGTTATTGGACTTGCAACCACCTTGATGGAAAGATACAAAATTATAAGTAAGGAAGAGTCTCAACTATTTTCCACCCTAGTGCGATAGATCCATAGCGACTCATAACACTCATGAAAAACTTCAAGATTTGGATTCTTTCTGCTAATAATGGAAGAGGATTTTTGGTTTCATGGCTAAGAAGAGAAATGGAAATGCTATAGTACATAGATGTGTTCTGTAAATTAAAAGTGACACATAACAAGAACACATGGAGTGAACAAAAAAGGTTTCAAAAAGCTTTTCTCATATTGCAAAATAAAAGAACACACAATTCCATATTGTTGTGCTCGTAGTACTCTTGAAGATAACGAGAGAAGAACATTAGATATAGCTCAAATTGAGCTACGATTGTTCAAGGAAACCATTGAGGATATTTTCTCCTCAGCACAAGAGGAGTCCATTGTAGATAGTACTATATAGTGATGCATCATATCACATGACCAAAAGAAATTGCTTCTGTAGTTGCACAGACCGTTAGGAATCCATCATAATGATAGGGATAGGTACTATGTGGTTTCTAATTAGAAATGGTGATGTACGAAAAGCCTTTCAAATGTAATGTATGTTCAAGATTACAACAGATGTTGGTATGCGCTAGGTGCCTATATAAGTATTTCTTGGGTGGAAACTTTTAAGCTTTAGGAAATGAGGTGCGGACACTCTACATTAGCAATATTGGAGGAAATAGAGAAGAAATGTACTTCTGAAAACCTACATGGTGCAATTGATGTGAAATAAACAAAGAAAGGTGTTTCCGTAAAAAATAATTTACAAGAAAAATGATCCTTACATAGTAACTTTGCATTGGGATGACTTTATAGTTCTTGAGAGGATCTTCATGTTGAAATAATGAAGCACTATTCCTAACCTACTCACATACACACATCTAGCAAGCTAAGAAGGAAGGAACAAAAGATAACAAAACATGATGAAATGAATTAAAGTAGAAATTAAAATGGCTTACATAAGATGCTCTATGAGCATGGAGACTCCATGACTAGAGAATGCACACTCTTGGCAATGGGCTAGAGTGAATGACCTGTGTGGAGTGAAGGGAGACCTTGCTTATATGGAGTTTGGGAGAATTCCCTTGCATGTGGGATAAATGCACTTGCATTGGAATGTTTCTAGCTTTGGGTGGAGCATGGAACTCTCAACACCCCCTCTCCATGTGATTACGCTTTTGTTTTTAATGTGGGGGACTAATGACATATGGGATCACTTAGTCCATTTGGTTTTTTTTGGATCTAGGGACTTATAGGTACCTTAGACATAACTTGGACATATGGGATCTAAGTTTGTGACATATGGCATCTTTTTGTTTTCAGTTCCATGGACATATGGGATCCATGGTGTGTCAGACATATGGCATGCCAGGGATCTTGGGACATATGGGATCGCAAGACATATACTTGGAAATTTGGGATCCAAGTGTGTTGAGGGAGAGTCAAGTAGAAATAAAAGATGAAGAATATCAAAACACAAGCTTCACTAAATACGATATATGTGAAGACATATCTCTGTAGGAGGCCCCGCAAGGGCATACAACACCCATCTCTACACAGAGCCCCGCAAGGGCACACAACGCTGAGAAGTACGCAAGAGGCAAGGACTCATCAAGGTTGGAAACTATCCATGAAGAAGTGCAAGAAGATATCGGGCAAATCATGAGCCCCATGAAGGTGCTTCAACCTCTTGATCTTCAGGAGGTCCAGATCGAAGGCTGGAAATCCAAACCTTCATACCTTTTGTATAGTGGCTGCACTGCAAATACAAAGAGGCGATTGGAAAATTAGACTACAAAGCTATTGTAGTCCATCTTCATTGGTTCCATGCATGGAAACCCAACTTAACATAGCAACCCAGATTTAAAGAGGTTACTAGTGAGCTAGATTACATATCAATTGTAGTTCATCTACAAGGGTTGTGAGCGGTGGAAAGAAGTAAACAAGCTGCAGACAAAAACCAAAGCCTGTCAAGGGATGACAGAGACAAAGAGGGGGAGAGTGTTGTAGAGCCAAGAAGAGCAGAGATGTAGAGAAAGAAAAGGGCCCCAAAATATTTCCGATTTGGACACTTTATTTTTGACATAGTCACTTTGTAACATATTTTCGGATGTAAATGCACTAGAGGAGTCCTATAGATGCACATCCATTGATATCTGTATCATTACCCTTGTAAACTAGTAGGAAATTAGTCTTTTATACAATAAAGTGCCGGTCTCTTATGTGAAAGGAATATTTTTAGGGCACAAGTATATAAGTCACTTTGTGACTCTTTGTAAGGACTTTTTGCCATTGTGAAGAAGTAGAGAAGAAATTTGAATTTGGTGCTTTCTTGCTGATTTCCTCCTTCTCCATGATCTTTTCTGTGTGTGTAATGCTTGTATGTGTTTATAGGAATGTTATCTATCCTTTCTTGTCATGTTTGGACTACTCTAGTGTGTGTGTGTGAGCCATCACGAGTTGTGAAGCGAGTGTTGGTGTTTCCCACCCTTCACTATTTTGCACATAACTTGAAGGGCATTTGTCAGATTCAAGTGAAAATACCATCAATAGATGCCTCTCATTGAGAGCTTCAAAAGGAATCCCCTAGTGTCCATATTCAAAGTTTGGAGCTAGGAGAAAAGTTTGAATTTGTGCTTACTGCTATAAATGGTATCACGATATACATTTTCGGAGAATTAGTGAGCTGAGAAGGTAGTTAAGTCTTTTCACATGCATTTTAGCTCATCCGCTTCACTTTCCATCATGTCTGCACATGTCCTCATACACTTGGTTCATGTGGTTCCTCGAATCGATAATTAAATGTGTATCGATCCACCACTATATGCACTAGGGCGATTGAGATTTAGTCTCATCAAGACAAGTTGCTAAGGCTTCCCCACTTAGGTACACAAAGTTTTGGCACCGTTGCCCGGGAACAAATTTAACCAAGGTGCCTTCATGATGGTTATAGCTCTGGAGTGAAGGAATCGTACTTGTAGAGGTGAATTCGTTCAGTCGCAAGTAGTCAAGCACTTCAACACTCATTGCTTCACATCCTTGAGGTGTGTGTAATGGGTTTTTAGGATTAGGGTTAGGAGTGAGGAAGAAAGGGAAGAGTTAGGGTTAGGCAAGAGAGGAGAAGAGTAGGAAGGAGTAGGAAAGATCAAGAAAAAAATCCCCAAAAATTGTCAAAAGTAGCTCAGTTAAGTCTTAGGCAACTCAAAAACTATAAAAACCAAAAAAATTTAGTTGAATTCATCATTTGAGAGAACTGGTATCGTGAGGAGAGCAGCTATGAGTATCGCAATAGTGGTATCATGTCTAGTGAGCAAGGCAAAGTCCTAGTGAGCCCAAAGCTTAGGCAACGCATCATGGAAGGTAAGCTATACAAATGTTTGGCATCAAAAACAGATTAAGAACACACAAGTGCATGATTGAATACTTTTTCGGTATCGTGGGGAAGGAAAGAGAGTTTTGTGAGATTTTTTGAGTGATACAGAGGATAAAGAGGGAAGAGGTGAGGAAAAGTAACACTTTGCACCAAGAATTTTTTAGTTTAGATGAAATTTGGTTGAAGTATCGCAATCGATTGAGTTTTGGTATTGCGATACCAAAATTCCCTAGTATCGCAATACTCGCCTAGTATCATATTGTTGCATACCCACTTGAGGTATCGTGATACCATTTTGGTATCATATCGTCAAGTTGGTATTGCGATCCTGATCGACCGATGGTATCATATCGTTTTATCACTTCATATCGTATCGTCTAACCACTTGGTATCGTATCGTGTCAGTTGTTGGTGTAATTTGCAAGCCTACACATTTGGCTCAAAGGATGCATTAAAGTCTACTCAATACATGAAGAAGCATAGGAACATATGCTAGTGGTTAATTACCACTTTACCTCATTGTAAAAGTCAAATTGACTTGGAATCTTTTGTAATCACCTACCAAAGTGAGTCGTGGAAAAAGTATTTCATTTGATTGAGGGAATATCTCCAAGCATTTAGGAGCTTGATCATAGGGAGCCAAAATTTGATTTTGAATTCAAATCTTTGCTCATTACATATAAAAGTGAACATGAAAAATCGCGGGGAAGAGTGATTATTTTCCCGAGCCTCATTCTACTGATTTTGAGTGTGTGTGAGGACTATACTATAGCCTACACCTCTCTATACCATTAGGCAATGTTATTCATGCCAATGGGATTGTATACAAGTGTTCATTAATAGATAATATTTACATCATTCATCTCTGAGTTCTCTGCTAGTCTACTCAAAAGTCTATCAACTTGTCAAGGGCATATCTCGATCAATTCTGCACCAAATCAAGTGATTCAAAGCTTATTGGATTCAGCTCAAAGTCATCTACATTCTGGTAAAGTTTGAACTGATTCTATCCAGCCATTGCAGAGAAATCTACGTCCAGGTGAAGTCTAGTCAATTTCTGCTACAGTCCTATCTGATCTTTTGTTGAAGTATGTATGACGTCAATCTCTTTATCCATCACCTTCTCTCTTAGAAAGTGATACTGAATCTCAATATGTTTAGTCCTGGCATGAAACACAGGATTAGCAGCTAAATACAATGAACTCATGTTATCTCCATGAATAGTAGGTATACTCTGAATGATGTCAAAACTCTTCATAAGAGTCTTAAGCCATATCACTCCTCTATCTATCCATCTATCTATCTATCTATCTATCTATCTATCTATCCATCCATCTATCTATCTATCTATCTATCTATCTATCTATCTATCTATCTATCTATCTATCTATCTATCTATCTATCTATTTATCTATCTATCTATCCATCTATCTATCAATCTAACTATCTATCAGTCTATTTATCTATCTAGCTACCTATCCATCTATTTGTATATCCATGGATTTGTCTATCTATCTATCTATCTATCTATCTATCTATCTATCTATCTATCTATCTATTTATCTATCTATCTATCTATTGTTGGTGCAGGACAATCAACAATTTTTGTTTTGATGAAGAATTTGAGTCAAGGATTGAAGAAAAGGTTCAAGTTGTGAAGCATGAAAGAAGAATACATTCAGAAGATGAAGATGTGTACACACATGTACATTAATTCATAGATAGTTCACTTATATCTTTGAGTAGTCATAATCTTGTAAATTTTGTCTATATATACTATGAAAAATGTCGGGGCAAGTATGAGAGAGTATGAGAATAGAGTAATCAGGAGTTGTATGAGTCATTAGACATCTTAGAAGCGAGTTAAGAATCTCTCATCACTCAGTTGTAAATTTCCTAGAAATGAAGAAAATGTTGCGCCCGATATTTCTAAGTTTTCTCCTTCTATGTTAGATCTTTTGTGAAATGCTTTTGTACAAGTCTAAGTCTATAGGTGATTGACATTTGTACAAATTTGTAGCTTCTAATTGTGATCAGGCTGAGAGAATTGAGTGTAGGTATATTTACATATGTAAATGAGAAGAACTGAAGTTGCAGGAGGCACAAAATTTGATACAAATGTTTTGATCAATTCTCCTTCCACAGTTTAAAGTTTTGAGCAAGCAAGCACTCAATCTTTAAGTTGGAGGGTAAGCTACTTGTGGCGAAAAGCACTTGTAGAAACGGGTTCTAGATTGAGAGAACGAAGTGTTAAAAATTATAGGTGTCTAAATCGACTTCTCAGAAGAACAGTTTTAGACATAGGTGAGTTGTTGAGATCATTTCTCAAGATCTACTGAATCTTTTGAAGTGATTCAACTTGGAGAAGATGCACAATCTATAGGCAAAACCTCATAAAAAGTTTTATGAAAAACTTTACACATTTGATAAGGCAATGAGTGAATCATGTGCAGTTGACTTTCTGTGTAATCACCTTGTTATAGAGGTGCTCTAAATACAAGAGTAACTTGTTCTTTTGGATTCTAACACTCTCCATCAGTGGTATCAAAGCACGAAGCATCAGAATTGAAGAAAGGAGGATCCCGACTGCTGCAGCTGCAAAGAATTCAACATGTGAAGGTTCAAAAGGTGCAAAACTTGAGGACAAAGCTTGAGAAGGAGGTCATACAACATCAAGGAAGACAAAAGGAGTATCATTTGAAGTAAAGGTACATTTGTTACTCATAAAGTTTGAAGAATTCAATACACAGGTGAAGAAAGGATGGGAGATTCTCTTCAGATAGAGAAATTGGATAGAGAAAACTATCCAACATGGTCAATGAAGATGGAAGCTCATCTTATGAGCAAAGACTTGATAGCTTACATTACAGGTGAAGAAGAAAAGCCTCAATTCAGAGATCCTAGTGTTCCAACTAGGGAAGAATTATCAGATTTGAAGAATTGGATGAAGAGAGATGCTCAAGCTAGGAGCAATATCTACATGGCAGTTAATGAATACTTTCTACCTCATATTAGAGGTCTTGAAAGTGCAAGTGATATATGGAATGCTTTGGAGGAGCATTTCCAAAACACCACAAAGTCTAGGAAGGCATCCTTGTGGTCAGAATTTACCACTTTCAAGAAGAAGGCCTCTCAATCCATCTCAGATTATGTAACAAGGATCAAAGACATTGCAGATGCATTAGGAGCTATTGATGAAGACATTGAGGAGGATAAATTGGTAAGGCAAATCCTTAGAGGTTTGAGAGGTGATGACAAATGGAAACCATTCATTTTGTCTACTGTATTATCACTTGATCATTTCACTGCTGATTTAAATCAGTTGCTAGGTCACATGCTAACCTTTGAGCAGGATGTCAAAGGAGAAAGTGATAAAAGAGCAGGTCATGCAATGTATTCAGAGGATAAGAAGAAAAATAGCAAAGGGAAGCAACAAGCAAATGAAGATGAAGGCACAACTAGCCAAGCTAACTTCTTAAGAGGAAGAGGAGGTGGCAAAGGTAGAGGAAGAGGCAGGAGTAATAAAGATGGAGTCAAAGCTTGTTGGATTCGTGGTAAGACAAATCACTTAGCTAATGATTGTTGGCATAATAATCAGAGTAATGGTGGATATAATCACAATTTTAATTCAAGAGGAAGAGGTGGTAGAAATCAAAGAGGCAATTTCAGAGGTAGAGGTAGTAGGGGTACTTTGGAAGAAATGCAGGTAGAGGATTCCAAAGTCAACAATACAACAATACCTACTACAATTATGCTTCAAATAAGAAGGAGGGTTCAACATTGATAATGAATGCAACTTGTGAAAGGCAAAGTGAAGACCAAAGAGTCTTCTACATTGACTCAGGGTGTAGTAATCACCTAAGTGGCAACATAGCATTGATGACTGATTTGGAGAATAAGGTATCTAATGAAGTTGTTCAAACAGGTGACAATACAAAGCACAATGTGAAGTCAATTGGATCACTGAAAGCCAAGGATGGTAGCACCCTCTTGAGTAAGGTCTTGTATGTTCCTACAATTCCTAAGAAAAGTGTAGGACAAATTGTTGAAAAAGGTTATGAAGTTAGATTCACTAATCAAGGAGTGTTTGTGGAATACCCTAGCAATGGGTATAAACAAATTGTTTCAGGGAAGAAAGAAGGAAGATTGTTTACATTGAAAATCCAAGTTTTAATGTTGGTCATGCCTTGTTCACTTATGGAGGACATAAGATCTCTGAGTTAGATCTTTGGCACAAGAGGCTTGGACACTTCAATGAAAGAGGTATCAAAGATATGATTAACAATGGTTCAGTGCTTGGATTGCCTAATGTTGCAGGTCAACATATGACATACAAATGTGAGGCATGTCAATTAGGTAAGGCTAATGAGCAATCTTATTCCAAGCATGGTTTTATGTATTCAGAGAAGCTTGAGTTGGTACACATAGATGTGTGGGGACCATCAAAGGATTTCAGTATCAATGGTTCAAGGTATTATGTGATTTATGTGGATGATGCTACCAGATTGATCACTATCTATGTGACCAAAGATAAATCAGAAGTATTCAATACATTCAAACACTATCATGTGTATGCAGAGAGAATTACAGGTCATAAGTTGAAGAGATTAAGGTCACATGAAGGGGGAGAGTATTTCTCTAATGAGTTCACTGATTACTTGTGGAATGTAGGTATAAAAAGGCAATCTACTTGCAGGTACTCTCCTCAACAAAAGGGTGTAGCAGAGAGAAGAAATAGAACTCTTGTTGAGTTTGCAAGGTCAATGATGAAAGAGAAAAATTGCCCTAATTATTTGTGGGTTGAGGCTGTAAACACAGCTAATTATTTTGTCAATAGGTTACCATGTAAAGATTTGCAGGGTATGACACCATATGAGGCATGGTGGGGTAAGAGACCTACCTTGGATCATTGCAAAGTATTTGGATGTTTGTCATATGCATATGTGCCATCACAGTTAAGGCACAAATTGGAACCTAAAGCTGAAAAATATGTATTCATTGGTTATGATGATAAACAAATGGGATATAGGTTGTGGAGTCCATCCACAAAACAATTCCTTGTATCAAAGGATGTTACATTTGATGAGCAAGGTACTTGGTATGCAGGTACAATCAATATTAATACACGTGATGAAGAAGTTGTGAGTCAAAAGAAAGGTAAATCAAAGGTTCAGATATTTGATGAAGAGGAGAATAATGAAGTGCAGGTTGAAGTTGAAGAAATGCCAAGATTTGATCCTGAGTGTGATGAACCAAAAAGCTCAAGGGGTGGAGAACTCAGAAGGTCATCAAGACACAAGTGGCAACCTACAAGGTATAGCTATGAAACTTCTTTTTTGGCTACCAAAGATTATGCTTACGTGATAAAGGCAAATGAAGACCCTTCTACATATGAAGAGGCAAAAGGCAAGGAAAATTGGGAGAAAGCTATGCAGGAAGAATATGATGCATTAATGGAGAATCAAACATGAGATTTGGTTCCTAAACCAAATAGTGAGAAGATCATTGGATGTAAATGGGTCTACAAGACAAAGAGGTTTGCAGATGGAAGTGTGTCTAGGTACAAGGCTAGACTTGTTGTGAAGGGGTTTGCTCAGACACATGGTATTGATTATGATGAAACCTATAGTCTTGTGGCAAAGATGGCAACCATCAGGACACTCATAGCTATTGCTACATATAAAGGTTGGAAATTCTGTCAATTAGATGTGAAGAATGCTTTTTTAAATGGTTATATTTCAGATGATGTTTTCATGGATGGAAGGTATCCAGATCATGTGTGTAAGCTCAAGAGAGCCTTTTATGGTTTGAAGCAGGCCCCAAGGGCATGGAATTATAGATTTGTGAAGTTCTTGAAAGAACTTGGATTTCATGTATCTAAGGCAGATAATAGCTTGCTTGTTAAAGCAAGTGATGATGGGTTCATTTACATGTGCATATATGTTGATGATATAATTCTTGCAGGTACAGATGAGAAAGGCATTCAAATCCCAAAGAAGCAAATGGAGAAAGAATTCAAGATCAGTGATTTGGAAGCTTGTCATAATTCTTGGGTATGGAGATCTCATACACTGAACATGGAGTGTATGTAACCCAAGAAAGGTATTTGAAAAACTATTTATTCAAGTTTAAGATGAATGATTGCAGAATAGCAACCTACTCCAATGGAGGTGAATCATAAATTGAGCAGATATGGTGGAGAAGAATTCAAGGATATGAAGCTATATCAGAGTTTGGTTGGTAGTCTTATCCATGCTACATCAACTAGACCAGACTTGTCATATGCAGTTGGAGTATTATCTCAATTCATGCATTGCCCTAGGAAAGAACATTGAATTGCATGTCAAAGAGTGTTGAGGTACATTAAGGGTACACTCAAAGAGGGTTTGTATTATGGTTTTACATCAGATACAAACATCAAGATATATAGTGATGCAAATTGGGTAGGTAATCCTCATGATAGGAGATCAACATATGGATACTTGTGTTATGTGGGAGATAAGTTAATTTCTTGGTGTTCCAAGAAGCAACACACAGTTGCTTTATCCTCTTCAGAAGCTGAGTACAAAGGTATGGTTGAAGCAACAAAGGAAGTGATATGGCTTAAGACTTTTATGAAGAGTTTTGACATCATTCAAAGCATACCTAATATTCATGGAGATAACATGAGTTCATTGCATTCAGCTGCTAATCCTCTGTTTCATACCAGGACTAAACATATTGAGATTCAGTATCACTTTCTAAGAGACAAGGTGATGGATAAAGAGATTGAACTCATACATACTTCAATAAAAGATCAAATAGCTGATATGCTTACCAAAAGCTTAGATGGACCAAAGCTACATAGATTTAAAGACATGGCAGGCATAAAGAAGATAGAGAAAACCTCAATTGATGATTGAGGGGGAGCTATTGGTGCAGGACAATCAACAATTGATGTTTTGACGAAGAATTGGAGTCAAGGATTGAAGAAAAGGTTCAAGTTGTGAAGCATGAAAGAAGAATATATTCAGAAGATGAAGATGTGTACACATATGTACATTAATTCATAGATAGTTCACTTATATCTTTGAGTAGTCCTAAGCTTGTAAATTTTGTCTATATATACTATGAAAAATGTTGGGGCAAGTATGAGAGAGCATGAGAATAGAGTAATCAGGAGTTGTTGAGTCATTAGACTTCTTAGAAGCGAGTTAAGAATCTCTCATCACTCAGTTGTAAATATCTAAGAAATGAAGAAAATGTTGCGCCCGATATTTCTGAGTTTTCTCCTTCTGTGTTAGATCTTTTGTGAACTGCTTTTGTACAAGTCTAAGTGTATACATGATTGACTTTTGTACAAATTTTTAGCTTCTAATTGTGTTCAGGCTGCGAGAATTAAATGTAGGAATATTTACATATGTAAATCAGAAGAAGTGAAGTTGCAGAAGGCGCAAAATTTGATACGAATGTTTTGATCAATTCTTCTTCCATAGTTTAAAGTTTGTTGTAATAAACCAATCACAAATTGGTGATTATAAAGACCTTGAATCAAGCTTATGATCAGATTGAAGTGGAAGAAGACACTTGAGAGAGTGAAGAGATCTCAGAAGTGAAGTATGTATACACATGTACATTATAGGTGGAAATTCTTGTAATCTGAGAATAGATAATCCTTAGGATGATAAGGAGTAATGTAATAGATGTGGGATAAGTCTAATATTATATGTATATAAGTCAATGATGTAAAGAAATATGTGGAAGAGTCATTTTGAAGACAAGTGTCTTAGAGAGATGTGTAGAGAGTTTTACTCAGGAAATTAGCGACGAGTTTTTCTCTGAGTTCTCTCAGTCTGATCATGTGGATCAGAAATCCTTTTGTACACATCTAATCTGAAAGCTAATGAAGCTGTATTCAGAATTTCATGATCTAATATCTTTCCTGCTATGAGAATGATCAATAGCACCATTTGTATGTAGAATCTGCAGACAGACATCTCAGAGTCGCACACTTTTCCGTGTCAATGTTTTGCTTAGATCTCAGTGAATAGTGTAAAGTTTTAAATGACTGAGCATTCAAAATCTAAGTTAGAAGATAAGGAAGCTATGGCTAAAAGCATTTAGCAAAACGGCATTTGTGCTGTTAGAAATCAACTTGAGAAGTTGACCATGTTAAAGTCCCCATTCCTGGAAGACAGTTTTTGACATACCTTTGATCTTAAGGATCAAATCAAAGGTTTAATGATTCTTTTGGAGAATCAATGGGTGATATGTTTGCGCAAAGCTAGTGTGAAGACTTGCGCATCATTAGTTTGAAGATATCTGAAGAGGTGTGCAGGTATTGAAGTCAATTTCTGAAGCAGACTTCTTGAAGAAGGAAAATTCTCACTCAGAGAATTGTTCATGAATGATTTGGTAAATCAAAGTAACATTTGTGTAAAGTTTGGTCTATCATTCATATAGATGTGTTCTTAGATCAGTATAGATCAAGCATTTGGAGATTAAGAGGTCTCCAGCAAAGTTTTGAGCAAGCAAGCACTCAATCTTTAAGTTGGAAGGTAAGCTACTTGTGGCGAAAAGCATTTGCAGAAATGGGTTCTAGATTGAGAGAACCAAGTGTTAAAAGTTATAGGTGTCTAAATCAACTTCTCAGAAGAACAGTTTTAGACATAGGTAAGTTTTTGAGACCATTTCTCAAGATCTATTGAATCTTTTGAAGTGATTCAACTTGGAGAAGGTGTGCAATCTATAGGTGAAACCTCATACAAAGTTTTATAAAAAAAATTACACATTTGATAAGGTAATGAGTGAATCATGTGCAGCAGACTTTCTGTGTAATCACCTTTTTCAGAGTTTGTTCAAGAACTTGACAGTTGAGTATCGATCTTCTAAAATTCGTGAAGGTTTGAGTTATTCTTGTTATAGAGGTGCTCTAAATACAAGAGTAACTTGTTCTTTTGGAGATTAACACTCTCCATCATCTATCTATCTTTATATTATCTATCTATCTATCTATCTGTGTATCTATCTATCTATCTATGTATCTGTCTATATGTCTAAGTATCTATCTCTCTCTCTATCTATCTATCTATCTATCTATCTATCTATCTATCTATCTATCTATCTATCTATCTTTCTATCTATCTATGTATCTATCTATCTTTCTATCTATCTATCTACCTATCTATCTATCTATCTATCTATCTATCTATCTATCTATCTATCTATCTATCTATCTATCTATCTATCTATATCTATCTATCTATCTATCTATCTATCTATCTATCTATCTATCTATCAATCTATCTATCTATCTATCTATCTATCTATCTATCTATCTATCTATCTATCTATCTATCTATCTATCTATCTATCTATCTATCTATTTATCTATCTATCTATCTATCAATTTATCTAACGATCTCTCTCTCTATCTATCTATCTATCTATCTATCAATCTATCAATCTATCTATTTATGTATTTATGTATCTATCTATCTATCTATCTATCTATCTATCTATCTATCTATCTATCTATCTATCTATCTATCCATCTGTCTATCTATCTATGTATCTATCTTTCTATCTATCTGTCTATTTATCTATCTATCTATCTATCTATCTATCTATCTATCTATCTATCTATCTATCCATCTATATATCTATCTACCTATCACATATATATGTACACACACATGCATGCATATACACTCATTCATACAAAATACATGCATTTATCCCACAATAATGTGTATTTGTGTATATGTAAATATGTGTATATGTGTAAATGTGTATATGTGAATATGTGTGTATGTGTAAATATGCATATGTGAATGTTTATATATTTAAATAATCAGATTATTAATATCCAATACCATTATTTGTAGATTCCGATCAATCAGATGGAGCTCCACCACCATCTCCTCATCGTCTAAGGACCATATACTATAAGTATATCAAATATTTTATTTTAAATATATTTGATTGATACATAACTTATATATTTTTTTGTTTCTTATTATAATCAGATTCTGATCAATCATAGTGCACTCCACCAACTCCTACCCATGCAACGACTTCACATTTGTCCTCCAATAGGAATTATGATGAATTTTACTATCAAGAGCATATTATATGTTCGTGTAACTCTTGTTGTGGCATGTATCAAAGACCATGATTAGAATGTATTGAGCATGAGGCAGAGTATGGTACTTTTGAGCATGCACCATCACCTAGTCAATGTCATAATGCTTGGGTATGTATTTTTTCCATAAATTAATGTCATTATTTTATTTAAAAACCATATACAAAATCAAATTAACGGTGATATACATGAATAATTGCTTGATCATGATGATGATGATATTTTTTCTCATAATGTTAATATACCTCGTACACGTCATGGACTTGTTGTTCCTTAATTACAACTAGAGGTTTCTAGAAATCCTCTACCTTCTGGTTCAGATACTGAAACAGCTGGAGATTATCCATTGCCAGCTCGTGGTCATTCTCTAGTACAAACATATGATAGAAGAAGACATGGAGGATGGAATAGAAGACCACTTTCTTTAGATGGAGAGGTTTTCAACTTTTGGGGTAATCGCTATATGATTGCTCCATCCACTATTACTAATGCTGGTCGTGGTCTCTTTATTGTAGAGGATTTGTATGTGCCTCTGAACTCTGAGGTCACTCTTATGTCACTTTGTGGTCCTATATATGGATGGGGAGATTGGCATCGACTTGCACCTTATGTCCAAAGCATGAGTACTTATTGAATATGCAGCATCCCTTATTAGTAGAAGGATTTCACATGCAAAAAATAAAAGATTATATATTGATGAAAGACCTTACACAGATGGAAATAGAGCACGTTTAATAAATAGTAGTCAAGGGTTACATAATAGTTCAAGGACTGATTGCACATTTGAGGCGCGTGAAAATAGTCATGAATCACCGTACATGAGTAGAGATCTATCAAGATACATAGTTTTCAATGCTATTACTACAGTACATGTTTGTGATGAATTATTAGTGAATTATGGATTGCGTAGACCTCCAAGAGCACCTTTTAGCTAGTGACAATGAAAATTTTCTATCCATATTTAATAACTTATATATTTAACTTTATGTAAAATTCTACTTTTTATTCATTTATGGAATACTAATGATTTTTATTCATGTGTGTAGATTCCAGTGTATGATGTTGATGATATTCCTCCACAGTATTCACAATTTCCAATAAGACCTCATTTATCAGAAGCTTCTATGAGGAGGCTATGCAAAAGTGATCATGTGGAATATGCAAGGTTGAAAGATCTATATTCAAAAGAAGATAAAGAACAAGATTTGTGCGACAATGATGAAGATAATGGCATGGGATATTTTATTGAGGATTGGTTTCAAAATGACAATGAGAGCATTGATATTTCAAAAAATGAGAAATATCTTTGAGAGGAATTTCTAAAGCATGTATATGAAGGAATCCATTTGACACGACTAAGTGCGAGCTTACTTATTCTCAATCTTTAAAATCGTTTTGGATGGAGTAATGTATCTATTTCGGCACTATTAAGGTATAATTTTCAATATTCTATCTATCTATCTATCTATCTATCTATCTATCTATCTATATATATATATATATATATATATATATATATATATATGTGCATACATATATATATATATATATATATATATATATATATATATATATATATATATATATATATATATACATGCATATATAAACATACACATAATATACATGAATGTATACACACATATAAACATACACACACATATACACACATACACATGTTATGAGAGTAAGGTCAAATTATACATACCTGTATTGAATGAAGATGTTTAGTCCATGTAGCCTTTAGAATTGTCCACCCAACCTTTAGAATGTTCTTGACACATCTGTTTCTCCTATTCTAGGCGACCTAATACCTGTGCTGCCAAGATAATTGAAATGAATATAACTCATATTCAGGTTCATTTATTAGTCCATATTGTAGATGAAATAGAGATTGCAGGTGTTTTCAACACTCGATGGATGTTTTGGCTCGAGCAATTTATGGGAATATTAAAAACTTATGTGCAACAAAGAGCGAAACCAAAAGGATCCATGGCAAAGGGTTTGATGCTTGAAGAGTGCATGTATTATGTTAATGAGTCCCTTGAAAGAGTTCATGAAGAAGATCCACGTGCATGGACCAATGAGTCTTCTTCAAAAATAATAGATGAGGTATAATCAGGTATGTGTCTATGTGTGTATATACATGCATATCTATATATATGTGTCTATATGCATGTGTATGTGTGTTTGTAAATGTGTCTAGATGTGTGTGTGTAAGTGTGTATGTGTCTATGAATGTGTATGTGTTTATGTGTGTGTATGTGTCTATGTATGTGTATGTGTCTATGTGTGTATGTGTATGCATGTATGTATGCATATGCATGTGCATTATGTATGCATATGTGTGTGTATGCATTTAAGTATGTATGTATGCATATGCATATGCATTATGTGTGTATGTTTCTATGTGTGTATGTGTGTGTATATATGTGTGTGTGTGTATGTGTGTGTGTGTGTCTATGTGTGTATGTGTGTGTATGCATGTGTATGTATGGAAATCTATGTGTATATGTGTGTGTATGTGTGTGTCTCTATGTGTGTGTATGTGTCTACGTGTGTGTATGTGTCTATGTGTATGCATGTATCTATGCATATGAATGTGCATTATGTATGCATATGGGTGTGTATGCATACAAGTATCTCTCTATGTGTGTGTGTATGCATATATGTGTGTGTATGTGTGTATGTGTATGTGTGTATGTGTGTGTATGCATGTAAGCATGTATGTATGCATGTGCATATGCATTATGTATGCATATGTATACATGTGTGTGTATGCATGTAAGTATGTATGTATGCATATGCATTATGTATGCATGTATGTGTATGTCTCTCTACGTGTGTGTGTATGCATATATATGTGTGTATGTGTATGTGTGTATACGTGTCTATGTGTATGTGTGTGTATGTGTGTGTATGCATGTAGGCATGTATGTATGCATATGTATAATTGTATGTGTATGTGTATGTGTATGTCTCCTTATGTGTGTGTGTGTGTGTATGCATATATAGGTGTGTATGTGTGTGTATAATATTAAGCATGTATGTATGGATATGCATGTGCATTATGTATGCATATGTATGCATGTCTGTGTATGTGTGTGTATGCATGTGTATGTGTCTATATGTGTGTGTGTATGTGTGTGTGTATGTGTGTGTGTATGTGTGTGTGTGTCTATATGTGTGTGTATGTGTGTGCATGTGTCTATATGTGTGTGTGTATGTGTGTGTGTATGTGTGTGTATGTGTGTGTATGTGTGTGTGTATGTGTGTGTGTATGTGTGTATGTGTGTGTGTGTGTCTATGTCTGTATGTGTGTGTCTCTGTGTGTATATACATGTGTATCTATATATATGTGTCTGTATGCATGTGTATGTGTGTGTGAAAATGTGTTTCGATGTGTGTGTATGTGTGTGTGTGTATGTGTGTGTGTATGTGTGTATGCATGTGTCCATGTGTGTATATATGTGTGTGTGTATGCATGTGTATGTGTGCATGTAAATTAGTGTGTATGTGTGTGTGTCTATGTGTATGTGTGTGTGTATGTGTGTGTGTCTATGTGTATGTGTGTGTGTATGTGTGTATATATGTGTGTGTATGCATATGTATGTGTGTATGTGTGTGTGTGTACTTGGCTTCAAGGAGTGTGTCGATCTCTCTCTCTCACTTGCTCTCTCTCTCTCTCTCTCTCTCTCTCTCTCTCTCTATATATATATATATATATATATATATATATATATATATATATATATATATATATATATATATATATATATATCTTTGTCACACGTCCAAATCCCGACACAAATGTGTCAAGAGAAATCAATTTGTTTTTTACATTCCAGAGCATCACTTATGCGACACTCTAGAACATAGGACGTCACTTATGTGATGCTAAAGCATCGTAGGCAATTTTCCAATGCCGCAAATAGTGTCGGTAACTAGAGACACTATTTGTTATGCATAGTTTTAACGTTGCATAAGCGACGCTATCATCGCTTATGCGATGATGGCTCTTTTTTTTTTAAATAGGACCATTGCTTATGCAATGCTAGCATTGCACAAGTGAAGGTTCCCGATTTGTTTTGAATTTGGGGGCATTGCTTTGCCCCACCAATTTCTAGTAGTGACATGCTAAATCATTCATAGATTTTTCATAGACTATAAGCTCATAGAGCCCACGACATAAAATGCCAGAAGCAATAATCATATCACCAATTGACAAATCGTGAGCTATACATCTGTCATAAATGCAAGACAATCAAGACAATCTTGGATAATGCAAAAATTGATAACAAATTTTTCTTGATCCCTAGCACAAATAAAGCATGTGACAATCTAAAAGAACTACCATCAAGAGTATCAAGAATGATCTCACCAAGTCCCATAACAGGATAAGAGGAGTTGTTGGTGCATGTGATAGTATTCCCTATAGGGACAGGCTGAAGTGAAGTGAAGAAATTGCACTACAAGGTAATATGTTTGGTTGCCCCACTATCAAAGTACCAAACATCCGAGTCTAGTGGAGACATACACTGATCATGACAAGATGGGTCAAAATTGCAAATAGTAGTAAACACCCATTCTTCATTCTACACAAGATTAACAAACTTTGTTTTTGGTGTAGAGGCCTCTGCAGCAACCATTCTAGTCTCTTTTTTCTTTGCCTCTTTTGTATCCATTTTTGGAGATTTTTTATGACATGATCATTTGATTTACAATACTTGCAAAACAGCTTTTGCCTTTCTATTTTCTTTTCATCTCTTTGATCCTTCTTTGATTGTGTACAATTAGTAGATTTATGCTAGAAGAGCTCCATTTACATTTGCCTTCGACAAGCCAAGAAATCTTGATCTGCAACACGCATAATGGACATGTTCTACCTAGACTAATCTTCTTGCAACAGACCATAGAATAGCTCGTCAAATATTAAGGCATTTGGATTTCCTTTCATCATCAAATGAAGAGTAGAAGTAAAACTTTGGTATGAATCAAGAAGACCATTAAGAAGAGTCTGCACAAGCAAACTATCAGGCAAGACTTCATTAGCAAAAATTAACTCCTCCTTCAAATCTTTGATCTTTGTTAGAAATTTGTCCATAGAATCATCTTCATTCATATGCTCACTCTCCAATTGTTTTCAAAGGTAAGCAACAAGAGCCTCATTCCTAGCCGCGTACAATGTGGTAAGTGTATCCCAAGTATCCTTAGCTGTTCTGCAAGAGCGAATGTGAGGAATAATGGCATGTTTGACAGAAAAGGCTATCAATGCATGTGCCTGAGCATCTCTACCATTCCAATGAATTTTCTTTCCAATAGGTGAAATAGAAACAGAATATGCAGCATGAATAGGAATATGAAGAATATCTTCATCTTCAACACCATCTGCATCAACTTCAATACCTATATTTGCAAGTGTAATAAGATGTTTTTCAACACCCTACACAATATTCCATAGTCCTTTCATGACAAATACATGATGCATCATATAAGGCCACAATGTGTAATTTGTACCATCCAAGTTATCCTCAATAGCCAAAATATGAAATACATCAATGATTTCAGCCATGACCACTGACTAAAATACACTGATGCAAAAAAATGACTATATCTGAAAAATTTGAACAAAATTACCTTGACAAATTCTGCTACACCTGTAGCACACTTCAAGATGATTATATTGGTGAACTGAAACTTGTTTATATCTTTGGCACAAAAAGACAAAATAGCTTGCATAAGTTCTATGATAGTGCATTTGGAGGCTAAAACAAGCTCAGATCATGATTTCGGCTCCACAAAGTGAAGCCGTTTTGATCTCCTAATCACCCTGAGCATGCTTACCAAATTTCTTTTCATTTTAAGACTATGATCGAAGGGTTGATGATGGCCCTAGATGAAGTGGAAGCCTACTCTGATTCCAATTGTTGGAGTTCAAGGTGTAGAGAAGCACGCGAACAACACTACAAAGATAAGTAACCTATTAGGGCTATGGGAATATATACAAGCCGTGGGGAAAAATCCTAAAGAAAGTGCACCAGTGATCCAAGTGTGTTCACACACATCACTACCTAAAAATATCAACACGCAGCTTCACCTTTGCCTCTTTCTTCATAGCTTGAAGATTTACCTCTATTCTTTGGATTATACTAGCACTAAGTCGTAGTATGCCCTTTCTTCTCTCGAATTTCACAAAATGTTTTCTCCTTTAGTGAAATCACGGAGTACCAATACTATTTAATCTAGTGATCAAATCTACCTCTTTACTATACCTACTTTTTGACTTTCTATTTTTATTTACTTCAACTTCCCTAACCTCACTATCCAAATCTGTATCTGTTGAGTCATGACCTGAATCTCACTTTGTTTTTTATTCTTCCTCTCATTCGAAATTCTCATGTCTTACATACTTCCCATTTGTTCCACCAAATATTTTTTTTTTTACTTTCAAAGTAGTTGACACCAAATCATTAGATCCACTTGCAATATCTATATTGTCTATGCATTAGTCAAACTACTCCTTAGTCCTTTTAGGAAATATCCTGCTAACATCAGATCAGTTGGTCTTTCATTACCTTGGAATCTTTCTATTAAGATCCAAAAATATTGAGCATAGTCCTCTAGTAACATATTCTCTTGTTTGACGCTCTAAGTTTTCTAAGAATATTTGTTGGAGTTTTTGCTGTTCTAAATCTTCATAAAAATACTATTCTTATGGCATTATAATTAAAAAAATTTGCAATTCCATAATAGCTAAACTAACTCATGGCTTTACCTTCCATTGTTGTCATAATCTACTACAATTTAATGATACCACCATATAATGTTGTATAACCATTGATTATTAATTTAATTTCAATTTGAGTAACATGGAAATCACCATCCTGTCTAGATCCTCCCCTAAATTAAGTTGCCTTGACTCTCTGGTTAGGGGCTAGTTGTGCCATATTGGTTGGCTTTGGAGATCTCCTAGATCTTTGTCTGGTAGTCCCTACAAGTGGGTCAAATCTGAATCACCTTCTTGTCCCTACAATCCCTCCTTTTAGGATCAATGCTCCTAAATATCCTCCCACCAACCTTGCATCTGTTGCAACAAAGCCTTCCACTTCTTCGTCTTCAACAATGTCTTGCATGTTTTGGTCTTCTAGCATATTGTACCAATGTTTGAGCTCATTCCAAAATCCTAGTTTAGTAATGCAAGCCTGAGCCCTCGTATAATATATTCTACCAAATGTTTGTGCTTTTCATGTGATTCATTTCTTGCCTTATAAATAACAAGATCAGCATGATCGCCAAATGTGTTCGGGTTCAATAACACAAACAAGAATCAAGTAGAGCACAAAGGAAAACTGCCTATGCCCAACATATTACACACACTACTACATTCATGAGATTGAAGAGAAACAAAATGATATAGAACAAACCAAATAGAGATAGATAAATGCTCAAAATGACCAAACAAAATTAGAAAGCACCATATATGCTCGATAGATTATGAAGATAGTTGGCATAAAATCACTCATTTTTTATCTTCCTTCAATATCTTCTAACACATAGTCACTTTGTCTCTCTCTCTCTCTCTCTCTTGCAAAAGCAAAATATCCTTTTTTAATAGACGATCACCATCTAGTACATGTGACACACAACTACTAAATCACCTGTGACTTTCAGAACATCCAACTCTAAATACTTATAAGAGAATCTAATTAACTAGAATCTGATGCACTAACTAACTAAATGAGAAAAATTACATAACATCTCACTAAGCAATACTTTAACTATGCAACTCAGTTATTACACATCTCTCCCATGTTCAATATTTACATGATTACTTAATATGGTGAAAGATCCATCTGATGGTCAAAAGTCCACCCTGATGCCATCTCACACTAATAATCATGATCCTCCCATTGGGTTCACATTATGAGGAGAATCCATGTCGTAATCATTGGTGACTTAGTGGATGAACATGGTTTGAAAAAGTATGGATTGGTGCACTCGATTGGTTGCATTATTAGCCTCTCTTTGCTAAGCTTGATTTCAAGCCTTGTGGGCTACTATGGCACGACATCCCTCATCCACTAACAATGCTTAGAAGAAAAATATTTTCCTACTAAGATTAATGGGCATTCATGTGATCTGACTGTACTATGTAGTATGTCATTAGTGGCAAGAAATGTGCTTGCTAAAATAATTTGAACCAATCTCCTCATTTTTCTTTAGGGTCATTCCTACCTAGTCTCTACCATTAGTGCACCTTCAATCTTTGTCATTTCTAATAGAGGCTAGGCATTTGAAACCTACATGTGTGAAATTCACTAGGCAGGGGGTCCCATGGGTACACTACCTTTTAGTGTTGTGTTTTCCAATTAATAAAAGAAAATAAAAGAAATGATGGTAAAAAAGGGAATTATATGTGGATTTGACATTTGGATTAAATAGGGAAATGATGTAGGAATATTCGCTAACATAATCAAAAGGGTTTCCAAAAAACACCTTTTTAGGAGACCACATGAGTACAAATTTATGTTGCACTAGCATCTTGGGTAGGAGGGTGGTTACAAAAATTACATATAAATGGTTGAGAATAAGCTCCCTTATTCGTATATATTAAGGTTTTCCAACCTATAGGTTGTGCAACATATGTAGATGCATATATGTGGGTATTACATGAGCTAAATTAAAGACTGAATATTCAAGGACCATAGATGGATGGTGTGAATTCATCCATGAACATATTTTGTGGGTGTTTGTTAGAGGGTAAAACTTTAATACCCATTATTCTAGCCTATGTCCCTTCACCTATAATGTATCTAGATTTTCATCTCACCTTTCTAATGGGAGAATGTGGATGGAAAGAGGTATGTACTTCTTACTTACTGTTTGATCTCTATTATACATACTCTTAGGTTTATTTCATATAACAATGAGTGCATTTATACTCACTTAGGGTTAAATCTATCTAATGTTCTTACATTTAGTGCTCTCTCCTTCTAACATGCCTATATCTTATATATATGTGTGTGTAATATTTTTCTCTCTTTATATATAATCCATCTATTTTGTCTTAGTCTTACAAGAGAGGTCACACTTCCCCCATTCTTATAGGTTATTGGACTTGCAACCATCTTGATGGAAAGATACAAAATTATAAGTAAGGAAGAGTCTCAACTATTTTCCACCGTAGTGTGATAGATCCATAGCGACTCATAACACTCACGAAAAACTTCAAGATTTGGATTCTTTCTGCTAATAATGGAAGAGGATTTTTGGTTTCATGGCTAAGAAGAGAAATGGAAATGCTATAGTACATAGATGTGTTCTGTAAATTAAAAGTGACACATAACAAGAACACATGGAGTGAACAAAAAAGGTTTCAAAAAGCTTTTCTCATATTGCAAAATAAAAGAACACACAATTCCATATTGTTGTGCTCGTAGTACTCTTGAAGATAAGGAGAGAAGAACATTAGATATAGCTCAAATTGAGCTACGATTGTTCAAGGAAACCATTGAGGATTTTTTCTCCTCAGCACAAGAGGAGTCCATTGTAGACTCATGGGTACTATATAGTGATGCATCGTATCACATGACCAAAAGAAATTGCTTCTGTAGTTGCACAGACCGTTAGGAATCCATCATAATGATAGGGATAGGTACTATGTGGTTTCTAATTAGAAATGGTGATGTACGAAAAGCCTTTCAAATGTAATGTATGTTCAAGATTACAACAAATGTTGGTATGCGCTAGGTGCCTATATAAGTATTTCTTGGGTGGAAACTTGTAAGCTTTAGGAAATGAGGTGCGGACACTCTACATTAGCAATATTGGAGGAAATAGAGAAGAAATGTACTTCTGAAAACCTACCTGGTGCAATTGATGTGAAATAAACAAAGAAGGGTGTTTCCGTAAAAAATAATTTACAAGAAAAATGATCCTTACATAGTAACTTTGCATTGGGATGAATTTATAGTTCTTGAGAGGATCTTCATGTTGAAATAATGAAGCACTATTCCTAACCTACTCACATACACACATCTAGCAAGCTAAGAAGGAAGGAACAAAAGATAACAAACATGATGAAATGAATTAAAGTAGAAATGAAAATGGCTTACATAAGATGCTCTATGAGCATGGAGACTCCATGACTAGAGAATGCACACTCTTGGCAATGGGCTAGAGTGAATGACTTGTGTGGAGTGAAGGGAGACCTTGCTTATATGGAGTTTGGGAGAATTCCCTTGCATGTGGGATAAATGCACTTGCATTGGAATGTTTCTAGCTTTGGGTGGAGCATGGAACTCTCAACACCCCCCCCCTCCATGTGATTACCCTTTTGTTTTTAATGTGGGGGACTAATGACATATGGGATCACTTAGTCCGTTGGGTTTTTTTTGGATCTAGGGACTTATAGGTACCTTAGACATAACTTGGACATATGGGATCCATGTTTGCGACATATGGCATCTTTTTGTTTTCAATTCCATGGACATATGGGATCCATGGTGTGTCGGACATATGGCATGCCAGGGATCTTGGGACATATGGGATCGCAAGACATATACTTGGAAATTTGGGATCCAAGTGTGTTGAGGGAGAGTCAAGTAAAAAGAAAAGATGAAGAATATCAAAACACAAGCTTCACTAAATACGATATATGTGAAGACATATCTCTGTAGGAGGCCCCGCAAGGGCATACAACACCCATCTCTACACAGAGCCCCGCAGGGGCACACAACGGTGAGAAGTACGCAACAAGCAAGGACTGATCAAGGTTGGAAACTATCCATGAAGAAGTGCAAGAAGATATTGTGCAGATTGTGAGCCCCATGAAGGTGCTTCAACTTCTTGATCTTCAGGAGGTCCAGATTGAAGGCTGGAAATCCAAACCTTCATACCTTTTGTATAGTGGTTGCAGTGCAAATACAAAGAGGCGATTGGAAAATTAGACTACAAAGCTATTGTAGTCCATCTTCATTGGTTGCATGCATGGAAACCCGACTTAACATAGCAACCCAGATTTAAAGAGGTTACTAGTGAGCTAGATTACATATCAATTGTAGTTCATCTACAAGGGTTGTGAGTGGTGGAAAGAAGTAAACAAGCTGCAGACAAAGACCAAAGCCTGTCAAGGGATGACAGAGACAAAGAGGGGGAGAGTGTTGTAGAGCCAAGAAGAGCAGAGATGTAGAGAAAGAAAAGGGCCCCAAAATATTTCCAATTTGGACACTTTATTTTTGACATAGTCACTTTGTAACATATTTTTGAATGTAAATGCTCTAGAGGAGTCCTCTAGATGCATATCCATAGATATCTGTATCATTACCCTTGTAAACTAGTAGGAATTTAGTCTTTTATACAATAAAGTGCCGGTCTCTTATGTGAAAGGAACATTTTTACGGCACAAGTATATAAGTCATTTTGTGACTCTTCGTAAGGACTTTTTGCCATTGTGAAGAAGTAGAGAAGAAATTTGAATTTGGTGCTTTCCTGCTGATTTCCTCCTTCTCCATGATCTTTTCTGTGTGTGTAATGCTTGTATGTGTGTATAGGACTGTATCGCAATACTCGCCTGGTATCATATTGTTGCATACCCACTTGAGGTATCGTGATACCATTTTGGTATCATATCGTCAAGTTGGTATTGCAATCTTGATCGACCGATGGTATCATATCGTCTAATCACTTCGTATCGTATCGTCTAACCACTTGATATGGTATCGTGTCAGTTGTTGGTGTAATTTGCAAGCCTACACATTTGGCTCAAAGGATGCATTAAAGTCTACTCAATACATGAAGAAGCATAGGAACATATGCTAGTGGTTAATTACCACTTTACCTCATTGTAAAAGTCAAATTGACTTGGAATCTTTTGTAATCACCTACCAAAGTGAGTCGTGGAAAAAGTATTTCATTTAATTGAGGGAATATCTCCAAGCATTTAGGAGCTTGATCATAGGGAGCCAAAATTTGATTTTGAATTCAAATCTTTGCTCATTACATATAAAAGTGAACATGAAAAGTCGCGGGGAAGAGTGATTATTTTCTCGAGCCTCATTCTACTGATTTTGAGTGTGTGTGAGGACTATACTATAGCCTACACCTCTCTATACCATTAGGCAATGTTATTCATGCCAATGGGATTGTATACAAGTGTTCATTAATAGATAAATTTTACATCATTCATCTCTGAGTTCTCTGCTAGTCTACTCAAAAGTCTGTCAACTTGTCAAGGGCATATCTCGATCAATTGTGCACCAAATCAAGTGATTCAAAGATTTTTGGATTCAGCTCAAAGTCATCTACATTCTGGTAAAGTTTGAAGTGATTCTATTCAGCCATTGCATAGAAATCTGCGTCGAGGTGAACTCTGGTCAATTTCCACTAGAGTCCTAAAAAGTTGGGGGTATAACTAAACTTGCTAAATTGATTTCTCTTAGCATAGTTTATCTTTTTACATCATTCCACTTGCAAATGGTAGCTTACTAAGCTAATTAAATACACCTATAAAGAAATTTATCAATTTCTACTGTGCTGGTCACACTGAGCAAAACTTTCAGCAGGTGTCAAGACATAAATATAAGGTTTTATTGAGTTTGTGAACTTCAAAGTTATTTGTTTTGGTTCAATCATTACACACATCACTTCCAAAGTACATAGGCCATTTTTTGGTGTCATTGGAAAGCTAAGGAGGTCTACTAATCAAGTCTGAAGCAAAAGAGGGCTAGTACAAAGCAGGTTTATCAGTACCTACTCTCTTGGAGCATCCATCCATCTTTCCCAATAGTGGTATCAGAGCAATAGAGGTAAAATGGGAGATGGTTTTCCTTCATTTATTGATAAATTGGACAGGAACAACTATCAAGCTTTCTCTCTAAGAATGAAGACCTAATTACAAGGAAGGAGTCTCTATGGATACATCTCAGGAGATGAGGAATTGCCCTCATTCAAAGCAAGAGGATTGCCAACAAAGGAAGAACAAGAAAAAATCAACACATGGTGTGCTAAGGATGCATTGGCAAGGTCATATTTACTCAACTCTATCTCTGACTTTCTTTTGCCACATATCAGAAATTTTAAGACATCCCAAGAAACTTGGGAAACCTTGTCATCATATTTTTCCTCCATTACAAGGGCTAGGAAAAATCCGTTGTGGATTGCAAAGGAGGAACCTACTCAGAATGAAGACTCAAGTTCAGATGATGAAGACACTATCAACCTTGAAGAATTCAAGGCATTGAAGTCCAAGGGCAAAATGAAGATGAAGAAGCTTGAAGACATACCTGAATCTTCAACTCAATCAATCAGAAGATCTCAAAGAGAAAGCAAGAAACCTATGAGATATGGGTATGATACATCTCTTGTTACTAAACATTCAGTTTATCTTGCCAAAGATTTGTCAAATGAAGAACCAGTTCATATGAAGAAGCAATAACCAAATCAGAATGGAATGAAGATATGGATGAGGAAATTGAAGCACTCAAGGAGAGTGACACATGGGAGTTAGTACCCAAGAAGGATTCTATGAAGGTAATAGGATCTAGATGGATCTATAAGTTGAAAAGAAATTCTGATGGAACAATTAATAGGTACAAAGCCAGATTGGTAGCCAAGGGTTTTGCACAAACCCAAGGCATTGACTATGAGGAGACATTCTCACCTGTGGCCAAGATGCCAACAATCAAAGTGTTGGTAAGTGTGGCTGCATCAAAGAATTGGAACATGTACCAATTGGATGTCAAGAATGCTTTCTTGAATGGATGGATTTCAGAAGAAGTTTATATGTCAGAACCTCCTCGCTATGAGGACCCTAAGAAGGTAACTTATGTGTGCAAATTAAAAAAGGCATTATATGGATTGAAGCAGGCACTTAGGGCATGGAATTACAGGTTAACTACATACCTCCAAGACCAAGGTTTTGTCATGACCAAGGCTGACACTTCTCTGTTCATTAAGAGAAGTAATTGAGAGGTAATATATCTTTGTGTTTATGTTGATGACATCATCATTATAGGTAATGATGTCAATGGAATCAGGTATATCAAAAGCCAGATGATGAAGGAGTTCAAGATCAATGATCTTGGTTTATTGAGGTATTTTCTAGGGCTTGAATTAGTTTACACTAATTCAGGGATATACATTACTCAGAAAAAGTATGTACAAGATATGTTGAAGAAGTTTCAACAGGATGC
Organism: Ceratopteris richardii; assembly: GCA_020310875.1. Taxonomy (NCBI): domain Eukaryota; kingdom Viridiplantae; phylum Streptophyta; class Polypodiopsida; order Polypodiales; family Pteridaceae; genus Ceratopteris; species Ceratopteris richardii. Next base: position 134,035,688 of record CM035413.1, read on the forward strand.
TAAAGTAGCAAGCACTCCAATGGAGGTAAACCTAAAGCTAAGTGCCCATGAAGGTGATGAAGTCAAAGAAATTACAGGTTATCAAAGTATGGTGGGTAGCTTGAACTATGCTACCTTAACAAGAATTGATATTGCATATGGAGTAAGTGTGCTAAGTCAATTTATGCACAAGCCAAGGATACCTCACTTAGAGGCTACCAAGAGAATCTTGAAGTATCTCAAGGGTACAGAGAACCATGGTTTGTATTTCCCTTACACTTCAGATATTGATATCAAAATTTATTCAGATGCAGATTCGGCAGGATGCAAGGATGATAGGAGGAGCACTTCTGGATATATTTCCTTTGCAGGTGACAAACCAATTTCATGGTCTTCAAAGAAGCAACCTGTTGTTGCTTTGTCCTCCACAGAGGCAGATTATAGAGGACTGGCTAATGCCACACAAGAAGCAATTTGGATTAAGCTTCTGTATATAGAATTGGGTTTGTTTACTAGGTCTCCAATTATCTTTGGAGATAATACAAGTTCTCTTCACCTTGCAGCTAATCCTATTTATCATGCTAGGACCAAACACATAGAGGTCCATTATCATTATGTGAGAGAGAAGTTGATAAGAAAGGACATTCAACTTACCTATGTATCAACCAACATGCAATGTGCAGATTTGCTGACTAAAGCTTTGGATGGAACAAAACTTTGCAGGTTCAAATTCATGATTGGATTGCAAGATATACTTGAAGATTAAAAATGAATACTTAAGCCAAAATGTTTGGCTTGAGGGGGAGCTGTTGGTGTAATTTGCAAGCCTACACATTTGGCTCAAAGGATGCATTAAAGTCTACTCAATACATGAAGAAGCATAGGAACATATGCTAGTGGTTAATTACCACTTTACCTCATTGTAAAAGTCAAATTGACTTGGAATCTTTGTAATCACCTACCAAAGTGAGTCGTGGAAAAAGTAGTTCATTTGAATGAGTTAATATCTCCAAGCATTTAGGAGCTTGATCATAGGGAGCCAAAATTTGAATTTGAATTCAAATCTTTGCTCATTACATATAAAAGTGAACATGAAAAGTCGCGGGGAAGAGTGATTATTTTCCCGAGCCTCATTCTACTGATTTTGAGTGTGTGTGAGGACTATACTATAGCCTAAACCTCTATATACCACTAGGCAATGTTATTCATGCCAATGGGATTGTATACAAGTGTTCATTAATAGATACATTTTACATCATTCATCTCTAAGTTCTCTGCTAGTCTACTCAAAAGTCTTTCAACTTGTCAAGGGCATATCTCGATCAATTCTACACCAAATCAAGTGATTCAAAGCTTGTTGGATTTAGATCAAGTTCATCTACATGCTATCAAAGTTTGAAGTGATTCTATTCAGCCATGTCAGAGAAATCTGCATCGAGGTGAACTATGGTCAATTTCTGCTACAATCCTAAAAAGTCGGGGGTATAGCTAAACTTGCTAAATTGATTTCGCTTAGCATAGTTTATCTTTTTATATAATTCCACTTGAAAATGGTAGCTTACTAAGATAATTAAATACCCCTAGGAGGAATTTTATCAATTTCTACTATGCTGGTCACACTGAGCAAAACTTTCAGCAGGTGTCAAGACATAAATAGAAGGTTTTATTGAGTTTGTGAACTTCAAAGTTATCTGTTTGGGTTCAATCATTACACACATCACTTCCAAAGTACATAGGCCATTTTTTGGTGTCATTGGAAAGCTAAGGAATTCTACTAATCAAGTCTGAAGTAAAAGAGGGCTGGTACAAAGCAGGTTTAGCAGTACCTACTCAGTCTCTTGGAGCATCCATCCATCTTTCCCAACATCAGTCACGGTATCGTATCGTGGATTGAGCAATATCGTATCATGCTTATTTTAGTATCATATCGTGCAAAAAAGTGGTATCGTATCATTGACCTTTCTGGTATCGTATCATCTATTGTTCTAGTATCATATCATGAGGGATTTAGTATCGTATCATGTGATTTGCTAGTATCGTATTGTGCAAAATATTGGTAGCGTATCATGTGATTTTTGGTATTGTATCATGTAGTGGCGACTTATCATATCGCTCACTAACTTGGTATCGTATCGTCGCATGAAGAGGTATCATATCAAGTAAATTTAGGTATTGTATCGTCTCATTTGATGGTATCATATCATCAGAGGTTTCTGGTATCGTATCATGCTGGAACCGGTTTTGTATCGGCTGTGTGGTATCACCAAGAGTGGTATCGTCCAAAACCTATTAAGCCATTTGAGGACAAAATTGGAGGTAATTGAGGAGCTATTTGTGGGGAAGTAGGAAGCCAACATAAGCCCAAAAGGGTGAATAAACTTGAGATTAGCATGAGTGCTATGTAGTCGAGGAGTGTCAGTTCATCAATAGAAAGTGCAACCCAAGCAAGTCATCACTCTATCTATACGGACACCTCTAGTGACTTAGAGGAGGAGCTACCCATGGCCTGAGAAGACATGCATGGTTCTGCCCCTAGGGAGAACTTTATGACAACAGTAGAGGGTGAATACTGCGCCTCTCTACAATATGTGTCCATCAATCCACAAGGGATCCGTTTTTACCTTGATGGATTAAATAGGTCTATTGCAAGGATGGTAAACTCTACTGAATCAACAATAGTGCCCAGACCCGCTTTCAAGTGTGAAGGAGGAGTGTACATGGATAAATTAGGTCACATGTACGTGGTGATAGAAAAACTAGATCGGATCAACGAGAGAGGAGAATTGGAAGGACAAGAAAACTCAGGGAGACCTGACCGTGAAGAATTAGTGACTACACCGAGAGGCAAGTCAGTGGTGACTTGAGTCTTGAGAGGGGATTTGATACCTCAAGATGATTATCTATTGGACTTCTACTTAATCCATGGTTCAGACCTCTTGTTACAAACCAATTCACCCACACAAGGGCAGGAAGTAAGCCCAATGACTTTCTATGAGCTAAAGGATCTCGAAGATGAGTCTAGAGTCACATACCTAGACCAAAACCAAAGAAGGTATTGGATAGTGGATGTAGTTGATAGAGCTCAATTGAAGTATATGGGGTTACTTGTATTCCCTCCTCTAGGACAGGAAACTACCTCCCACAATCCTTTTGGAATGCATCCAGAGCCAGAGAATACAATGTCAGGACAAACGAGCCAATGAAGTGTTCCCAACTGAACTCATGTGCAATTCACCATGCTAGGAGTGCCATCACACAATCAAGCCTACTCAAGAATAGGTAACCTGAATCGGCCACCAGTTAGGCCAAGGCCACAACGAGGAGTACAACTTGGAGTACCTCCATTTAAACCAGCAATTCCTCTGATGCCTAGACCACCAAAACCGATAAGAAGACTAAGACCAATTCAAGTGGCCAAATGTATGAGAAATCACTATGATGGAATGGCACAAACTTATGATCACATAGCTGAGTTTAAAAAAGTATTACAAGCCAAGCAAGTGGATGAATTCTTTGTGTAGTATGATTCCTTTAGACTTACCCTCATAAGGATGGCTTTGACTTGGTTCTAACCATTGGATCCAAATTAGTTTGGAAATATTGAGCAATTTTTTCAAGAGTTCATTGGAGAATTCACCAAGAGAGGGATTCAACACAACTCTTCAAACCTAATCCATAGCTTCAAACAGAATCCAAATGAAACAATGAAAAAACTACCTAAAGATTTAATTAATATGTCGATATATGTACAACAACATAAACACCCTCTCAGCAAAAAAGGATATCACTATTCTTGGATGGATTGACAAAGGGGACATTGAGAACCCTAGTCTATGTGAAACGGCCACAGATGTTGAGTGAATGTCTTCAAGAATGTATTGACTTAGAGGACAACCCAACTGACAATCTCAAAAGTATGCCAAGCAACATTAAATCAGAAGACACTAGAAGTACAGTAACATCTAATTCCAATCATGTGGAGGAGTTAGTAGAACTAGTAGCCAAGAAGTTAGGAGTCCATGGACAGAGGAGTTATTAGCACCCATCAATGAGAATACCCATGTTATGACAATGCAGCCTATGCAGTGGAGATCATCCATCTCACATGTGTGCAAGAGGAGGAATAGGCATGCCTCAAGCTTATCCATACAACAGATAGCCACGCCAAGGACCCAATCTGTATTCCCATATAGAACAAAAATACACTAATCACACTACTGAAAATTGCCCATTCAATAGGCATTCAAGACCCTTAAATCAACCTCACTATAGGCCTTATAAATACCCTCCTAGGGAGCCAAAAAGGGAGATTCCAAGATACAACCCTATCCAAGCCAACGAGGAGCACCTAGAGCATATGAACAAGGGTAATATGGACGACCTGAGCTAGTGTTAGGACAACAACCACCCCTCCCACAGAACGTAGTGCCAATTAAATACACTCAACCAGAGGAAAACATGGAGAGAGCCATAGTACCAACTGCACCATTGGCTAGTACAAAATCAACGAATCCAGTATACGAGCAAACCTAAGGACAATACTATCCCTATGACACCACTTTGATGGAGTATGACCAAACTTATGAGAAACCATATTATGGTTATGAGGGATACGACAAAACCTATGGGTGAGAGCTTGCAATTCTAATGTACACCGCACCCAAGGCACCAACACCCATTAGACCATCTGTTCAAAAGGGACCATGCTATAGATGTGGAGGAGACCACTTCATAAGATAGTGCACTTTGCCATATAACCCACCACCCCCCAGGACTTGGGAAGGGTACTGCATTGAATGTGGAAAGGAACATCTATTTAGAGACTGCCCAAAGAATCCCTTTAAGAATCATCATACAACACAAATCAATGTGATTGAATTAATTGAATCATCAGGCAGTGATAAGGAGTACACTGTACCACTAAAAGCTATCACAGGAGTGCAAGCCAAAGCAGACTCTAAACAAGGAAAGAATAAAAACCTAGAACCCAAAATACAGGTAGTGGAAGATTTTGGAGATCCACGTGAGATTATCCAAACCAAGAAGACTCAAAGTTGAAAGGATAGAAGGGAAAAACTTAAAGACAAATGGATGAAAAACAAGAATAAGGAGGACAAGAAGAACATGAGAGACAGTAAGAAACCTGAGAAACTGGAAATACGAGAAGAAACCCCACTTATTCCTCATACACAAGAACTAAACAAGCTAGGATCAATCTTAATAGACCAAAGACCAAACGATTTGGACATGTGGCTAAAAGCTTACCGAGCCAGAATCACGACTGGACCAAACATCAAGCAGCATGAAAAGCTTTACCCACAAGGGGAGTTAGAGAAGGAAAGATGTTCTATATGCAGAAAGCTCATAGAGGTAGCTCAAGCCACTCTAGAAAAGACTATCCTAGACCTCCTAGAGATGTGAATATCTGAGAATCAATACAAGGAGTGTTTTTAAGAGAATGACCAAAAACCAAAAGAGGAAGATCCTAAGGAATAACTACCTAACATTGAGGACAAATCAATTTCTATATTCCCTGAACTAGAAGCTGATTGGCCAAGAGAGATGTGGGCCAGGACTCAAGAAGACGGATGGACAAAGAATGGAATTTCAAGACCACCCTTTGATGAATTAGAAGTTGAGGAAAATTTCAAGACCACCCTATCGAACTACATGGGAGAATATGAGAAATAATCCATAATCTTCCGTGCTCCCATAGTATGAGGAAAGGAAAATGAGTCTTCATGTAAGACCTCTCACAACCTAGCGGAACTCAAGAAGACCAAGGTACAATGTCGATTGACTGTGGAAGAATTACTATGTGCCAAGCCACAAATATGGAAACAATTAGCAGAATACTTGAAATTAGAGAATGAGGAGAATAAAAAAGAAAATAAAGAAACGGAAGTCCCTTCTACTATACAAATCCCTGTGGATAAAGTCAAAGAATTTAGTGAAGGAGACAAGGACAACACATGTTTACCCATCAAATATAATGGATACATGACCAAAGCCATTCTAGACACACGGGCAGGTGTACCCATAGCCACCAAAGAAACTTGGGAGAAATGGGGAAAGCCAACCCTCCAACCAACATGTATGAAGCTTCAATTAGCATATGGTCATGTACAGAGACCCCTTGGAATACTAGAGAAAATTAAGTTAGCCACGTGTAGAGTGGAGTTTGAGCACACATTAGCTATATGTCAATTTGGAAAAAGCATAGCATTTGAATAAACGGGTTGTAGTTTGGGAGAACCATGCTTTAGAAGTTACAGGTGTCAAAGTCGACTGTAAAGAACTATAGTTTTAGACATAGGTGAATCGTTTAGATCATTTCTCAAGCTCTATGGAGTCTTGTGAGATGATTTAACTTGGAGAAGGTGTGCAAACTATAGGCAACAAACCTTGTGCAAAGTTTTGTGAAAACCTTTACACATTTGATCAGTCAATAATTAAATTATGTTCACCAGACTTTCTGAGTAATTACTCTCTTCACAGTTTGTTGAAGATTTTGGTAATAGAGCATTGATCCTTCAAATTGGTAAAGGTTTTAAGTTATTCTTGATATGTAGGTGCTCTAACTTCAAAGATAGCTTATTCTTTTGGAGATTAATAATATCCATTAGTGGTATCAGAGCACTAAGCATCAAATTAAAGAAAGGAGGAGCCCAACTCCTGCAGACATACAAAAATCAACACTTGAAGGGTCAAAAAGTGAAAGCTTGAAAGAAAAGCTTGAGAAGGAGGATAGAAGATATCAAGAAGATCAGAAGGAACTTGATTCAAAGTAGAGGTACACTTATTCCTTATAACGGTTGAAGAATTTATTACACAGGTAAAGAAAGGATGGGAGATTCACGTCAGATAGAGAAATTGGATAGAGAAAACTATCCAGCATGGTCAATGAGGGTGGAAGCTCATCTTATGAGCAAAGACCTTATAGTTTATATCACAGGTGAAGAAGAAAAGCCTCGATTCAGAGATCCTAGTGTTCCAACTAGGAATGAACTATCAGATTTGAAAAATTGGATGAAGAGAGATGCTCAAGCAAGGAGCATTATCTACGTGGGAGTTAATGACTACTTGCTACCTCACATTAGAGGTCTTGAAAGTGCAAGTGATATATGGAATGCTTTGGAGGAGCACTTCCAAAAAACCACAAAGTCAAGGAAGGCATCTTTGTAGGCATACTTTACCACATTCAAGAAGAAGGCTTCTCAATCCATCTCTGATTATGTAACAAGGATGAAGGACATTGCGGATGCATTAAGAGCAGTTGATGAAGATATTGAGGAGGATAAATTGGTAAGGCAAATCCTCACAGGTTTTAGAGGTGATGACAAATGGAAGCCATTCATTTTGTCTACTGAGTTGTCACTAGATCATTTTACTCTTGATTTAAATCAGTTGCAAGGACACATGCTAACCTTTGAGCAGGATGTCAAAGGTGAAAGTGATAAGAGTGCAGGTCAAGCAATGTATTCAAAGGATAAGAAGAAGAATAGCAAAGGTAAGCAACAAGCAAATGAAGATGAAGGTACAACTAGCCAATCTAACTTCCTAAGAGGAAGAGGAGGTGGCAAAGGTAGAGGAAGAGGTAGAAGTAATAAAGATGGAGTCAAAGCTTGCTAGATTTGTGGTAAGAAAAATCACTTAGCTCATGATTGTTGGCATACTACTCACAACAATGGTGGATATAATTAGAACTTTAATTCAAGAGGAAGAGGTGGCAAAAATCGAAGAGGTAATTTCAAAGGAACAGGTAGTAGACGTTACTTTGGAAGAAATGCACGTAGAGGATTCCAAAGCCAATCCTACAACAATACCTACTACAATTATGCTTCAGATCAGAAGGAGGATTCAATGTTAATCATGAATGCAACTTGTGAAAGGCAAAGTGAACAACAAAGAATCTTCTACATTGACTCAGGGTGTAGCAATCACCTGAGTGGCAACATAGCCTTGAAGAATGATTTGGAGAATAAGGTAACTAATCTTGTAGTTCAAATAGGTGACAATACAAAGCATAATGTGAAGTCAATTGGATCCGTGAAGGTCAAGGATGGAAGTACTCTTTTGAGTAAGGTTTTGTATGTTCCTACAATTCCAAAGAATTTGATAAGTGTAGGACAAATTGTTGAAAAAGGTTATGAACTAAGGTTCACTAATGAAGGAGTTTTTGTGGAAGACCCTAGTAATGGGTATAAACAAATTGTTTCACGGAAGAAACAAGGAAGACTCTTCACATTGAAGATTCAAGGTTATGTTGGTCATGCCTTGTTTACTTATGGAGGACATAAGATCTCTGAGTTAGATCGTTGGCACAAAAGGCTTGGACATTTCAATGAAAGAGGTATTAAAGTTACGGTTAACAATGATTTAGTGCTTGGATTGCCTAATGTTGTAGGTCAACATATGACATAAAGAGGTGAGGCATGTCAATTAGGTAAGGTTCATAAGCAATCTTATTCCAAGCATGGTTTTATGTATTCAAAGAAGCTTGAGTTGGTACATACAGATGTGTGGGGACCGGTATAGGTTGTGGAATCCATCCACAAAACAATTCCTTGTGTCAAAGGATGTTACATTTGATGAGCAAGGTACTTGGTATGTAGGTACAATCAATATTCAAGCAAGTGATGAAGAAGTTGTTAATCAAAAGAAAGGTAAATCAAAGGTTCAAATGGTTGATGAAAAAGAGAATAATGAAGTAAAGGTTGAAGTTGAAGAAGTGCCAAGGTTTGATCCAGAATGTGATGAACTAGAAACCTCAAGAAGTGGAGAACTCAGAAGGTCATCAAGACACAAATCGAAACCTACAAGGTATAGCTATGATACTTCTTTTTTGTCTAGTAAGGATTATGCTTATATGGTACAAGCAGATGAAGACTCTTCTACATATGAAGAAGCAAAAGATAAGGAAAATTGAGAGAAAGGTATGCAAGAAGAGTATTATGCATTGATGGAGAATGAGACATAGGATTTGGTTCCTAAACCAAATAGTCAGAAGATTATTAGATGTAAATGGGTCTACAAGACACAGATGTATGTAGATGGAAGTGTGTCTAGATATAAAGCTAGGCTTTTTGTAAAAGGGTTTGCTCAGACATATGGTATAGATTATGATGAGACCTATAGTCTTGTGGCAAAGATGACAGCCATCAAGACACTCATAGTTATTGCTACATGTAAAGTTTGGAAATTATGTCAATTAAATGTGAAGAATGCTTTTCTAAATGGTTATATTTTAGATGATGTGTTCATGGAGCAACCAAAAGGATTCAGAGATAAAAGGTATCCAGATCATGTATGTAAGCTCAAGAGAGCTTTGTATGGTTTGAACTAGGCTCCAAGGGCATGGAATTATAGACTTGTGAAATTCTTGAAGGAACTTGGTTTTCAAGTATCTAAAGTAGATAGTAGCTTGCTTGTCAAAGCAACTGATGATGGTATCATTTACATGTGCATATATGTTGATGATATAATTCTTACAAGTACAGATGAGAAAGGAATTCAAATCCTAAAGAAACAAATGGAGAAAGAGTTCAAGATTAGTGACTTGGGAGACTTGTTATATTTCTTGGGCATGGAGATCTCATACACTCAACCTGGAGTGTATATAACTCAAGAAAGGTATTTGAAGAATTTTTTGATCAAGTTTAAAATGGAAGATTGCAGGGTAGCACCTACTCCAATGGAAGTGAATCACAAATTAAGCTGATATGGAGGAGAAGAATTCAAGGACATGAAGCTATATCAAAATTTGGTTGGTAGTTTGATCTATGCTACATTAAATCGGCCGGACTTGTCATATGTAGTAGGAGTGTTGTCTCTATTCATGCATTGTCCTAGGAAAGAACATTGGGTTGCAGGACAAAGGGTGTTGAGGTACATTAAGGGTACACTCAAAGAAGGTTTGTATTATGGTTTTACATCAGATACAAACATCAAGATATATAGTGACACAAATTGGGCAAGTAATCCTGATGATAGGAGATCAACATATGGATACTTGTGTTATGTGGGAGATAAGTTAATCTCTTGGTGTTCAAAAAAGCAACACACAGTTGCTTTATCATCCATAGAGGCTGAGTACAAAGGTATGGTTGAAGCTACAAAGGAAGTGATATGGCTTAAGACTCTTATGAAGAGTTTTGACATTACTCAGAGTACACCCACTATTCATGGAGATAACATGAGTTCATTGTATTTAGCTACTAATCCTATTTTTCATGCCAAGACTAAACATATTGAGATTTAGTATCACTTTCTAAGAGAGAAGGTGATGGATAAAGAGATTAAAGTTATACATAATTCAGCAAAAGATCACATAGTTGATATGCTAACCAAAAGCTTGGATGGACCAAAGCTACAAAGATTCAAAGACATGGCAAGTATAAAGAAGATAGAGAAAACCTCAATTGATGATTGAGGGGGAGCTGTTGGTGCAAATCAATCATCAATTGAAGTTTTGATGAAGGATTGAAGTCAAGGATTGAAGAAAATATCAATTTATGAAGCATGAAGAAAGTACATGTTTAGAAGATGAAGATACATATGTACATTAATTTAGAGCTAGATCACTTATACCTTTTGTATGGTTATGAGTTTGTACATATTTGCCTATATATACAAGGAAAAATGCCGGGGAAAATGTGGGAGAGTATGTGAAGGGAAGAAGTACAAGTATTTTGAGTCATTAGATACTTTAGAAGTGTAGGATATCTCTCTCATCACTCACATGTAAAACTTTTCAGAAATGAAGAAAAGTTGCGCCCGATATTTCTATATGTACTCCTTCTATGTTTAATCTTTTGTGAAATGCTTTTGTACAAGTCTAAGTCTATAGTTGCTTGACCTCTTTACAAGTTTTCAGATCCTAATTGTGATCAGGCTGAGAGAATTGAGCGTAGGAACATTCACATGTGTAAACTTAAAGAAGTGAAGTTGCGGGAGGTGCAACATTCGATGCTAATGTTTTGGTCAGTTTGCCTTCCACAGTGTAAAGTTTTGAACAAGCAAGCACTCATTCTTTAAGTTGGAAGCTAAGCTACCCATGGCTAAAATCATTTGAATAAACGGGTTGTACTTTGGAGGAACCATGCTTTAGAAGTTATAGATGTCAAAGTCGATTATAAAGAACTACAACTTTAGACATAGGTGAATTGTTTAGATAATTTCTCAAGATCTATATAGTCTTTTGAGATGATTTAACTTGGAAAAGGTGCACAAACTATAGGTGACATGTGCAAAGACTTTGTCAAAAACATTATAGATTTGACTAGTCAATAAGTTAGATATGTTCATACTTTCTGAGTAATTACTATCTTCACAGTTTGTTAAAGATTTTGGTAATTGAGCATTGAACCTTCAAATTGGTAAAGGTTTTAAGCTATTCTTGATATAGAGGTGCTCTAAATTCAAGGATAGCTTATTCTTTTGGAGATTAATAATCTCCATCAAGGAAGCAAAGAGAGAAGAGAAAAAACTCAAATATGGCCTATCGGACATCAAAATTATCGACCCGTAGAGGACCCTATGTATATGCAACAAGTTTTTCCTAATGAGGCATTCGAACCACATAGTTGGATGGAGTTTCTAGCCACTTTGGATGTATGCATAAATGAAGAGGCATTAACTATGAATGGATGCATGGACGAAGAAGGTTATGATGTAAGATTTTACATGGTAGTCCTTTAGGAGGTAGATGCAGGAGAAGTGTTAGAAACAGAATGGAAGGAAGAGTATGAAAGCATAGGATGGAACCAGATTTTGATTCAGAGGAATGGTATTTAGAAGCAATCCAAGCCGATAACAAAGAAGGAACACCCACGGTGTTAGCAATAGAAGCAATTTAGATGAGACCAATCCATGAGGAAACATTAGGTAATGTGGAATCAACCCAGACTTGTTTGAAGTCCTAGAACACTTCAAAAGATATGAGGTAGAGGAGAGGAAGATAGCCATTGAGATGCCTAAGAGAGAGGCAAGGGAAGGGGAAGCATATGACAACAAGGAACAAACAAAGAAAGTAATAGTGATGGTGGAAGATGCGGAAAAAAGATGCACGTACATAGGAAAAGATGTGTCACATGAAGAGGGAGAAGAATTGATAAGACTAATTCGAGAGTATCGGGATGTATTTGCATGGACCTACAAGGACCTCAAAGGTGTAGAACCGTCCATTTGTTCTCATCAAATACCAATGAAACTTGATGCAAAATCATCAAAGCAACACCCTTACACTTATAATGATGTCTATTTAGAAAAAATTAAGGAGGAGATAGACAAGGTGCTAGCAGCCAGATTCATTTACAAAATAGAACACACCGAATGGGTGTCACCATTAGTGGTCATACCCAAAAAGAATGGGAAATTAAGAGTGTGTATTAACCTGAAGAAAGTAAACGCAGCCATGATCCATGATAGCTACCCACTACCTATCACTGATCACCTCTTGGAAAGAGTCACAAGTAAGGAAGTCTATAGATTCCTTGATGGATTCTCTGGATACAACCAAGTAGCTATTGCTACATAGGACCAACGTAAGACCGCATTTGCGACTCAATGGGGAGTCTATGCTTTGAAGGTGATGCCTTTTGGACTCACGAATGCCCCTTCTACTTTCCAAAGGTTGATGTGTCACCTCTTCAAAGAATTCCTAAGGAAGAATATGGAAGTATACGTAGATGACTTATGCACATACTCAGGTCAGATATAGGAGCATATTCTAGAGTTGCGACGGATATTTGAAAAGTATCGACAATATAGAGTGTGTCTGAATCCTGAGAAATGCGTCTTTATGGTGAGACAAGGAAAAATCCTAGGCCACATCAATCTAGGCATGTGATTTCCACTGATGAAGATAAGATCAAAGTAATTCTAGAACTCCCAAGAGTGAAAAATGCGAAGGAAGTGCAAGCATTTATGGGTCATTGTGGATACTACCGTACATTTATTCACATGTATGCCATAATTGCTAAGCCATTATATGGATTGTTGACTCAATTTACGTGGACAGATGAATGGAGAAAGCATTTAATGAACTAAAAAGGTGATTGAGTATAGCACCTACTTTGAAAACACCCAACTAGAACAAGGCTTTTCATATCCATGTAGATGCCTCCATTTATGCAATAGGATGCATTCTAGATCAACCTCCAGATGAGGGAAAATTGGACAAACCTATTGCCTATGCGAGCAAACAATTAAATCAAGCTGAAAGAAATTATACAACTACGGAACGAGAAGGTTTAGGAATGGTTTACGCAGTGAAAAAATTCGGACACTACCTTCTAGCCAACAAGTTAAAGTTCTTCCTAGACCATAAGGCCTTATTGTACTTAGTCAATAAGCCCTGTAACACATGAAGGCTAATAAGATGGTTTCTGTTACTAATGGAGTTTGATTTTGAAGTGATTGTCAAAAAAATAAATACCCATGTAAGAGCTGATCATCTATCTAGGTTAACACATTGAGAACCACCTAATGGAGTAGCAGATGATTTACCAGACACATACCTATTGAATTTGGAAGTATGCCCTAAGTAGGCAAAAAAGTTAATTTCAATACTCACACATGTACCACAACACTCAATTAACAAGGAGATTAGGAAGGGAATTTCGCAATCATGTAACTTACACATCGCAGCAGGAAGTGTGTACCATAAAGAACCTAACGATGTATTGTTAAGATGTGTAGAAGAGGACGAACAAAATACCTTGATTGAGCAAGCTCACGTAAACAGATGGAGAATGCACAAGAGAACCCATGGAACTCTAAGGGAATTAAAATAATGAGGAGTTTATTGGCCTGATATGCCCTAGGATGTGCATGAGTATATTAGTAGTTGCTCAGAATGTGAAGAAAATACTCCAAAAGACCATACATCATTGCAATTCTCTACCATAGCACCAGACTAGAGTAGGACATTGGTGAAGTTATTAAAAACAAGAGAGCATGAGGAAGGAGCAAGTCTAGCTAGAAAGCAATCCCTAGAAGAAATGAGTAAGGATTATGTAATATTGGGGAGGCAATTATTCAAAAAAGGAAAAGACAATCAGCTGCGGCTATGTGTGCATGAAGGGGAGTACTTGCCCGTATTAGAAATGGCACATGCACGTGCCTAAGGAGGACATTTCTCAGCTGAAAGAACTATAAAAATGATTCTCTTTGCAGGCCTATGGTGGCCAACTCTACATATGGATGCAGACACCTACGTAGGAAGCTGTGAGGTATGCCAAAGAGCTAAGTACCCTATTAGATGAGATGACATGCCTCTGAGACCCATGGTTTGTGCGAGAGCCTTTTCCAAATGGGGTATTGATTTCATAGGACCAATTAATCCACTAGCCAAAGGATCACACGTTGAGTACATAATGTTGAGATATCAAGCTCAACGTGTGATGATCCAGGATGACACATACCACTTTTTCATTTCTCTCACATGTATAGTGGTCACGCCGGTATATGTCTAGGATACTTCATTGAGCTTTATTAGATTTATCTACCGAGAGTGATGGCACATTTGTTTCTTGCCAGCTCACTCTTTCGTAGACATTAGGTTTTTCCCTATGTACTGATCTTTATATATTGCACTTGTTTTATTCTTGTTTTTAGGTCATTCTTGTACATTCCTTTTATGAAATAGAAGAAGAAGAAGAAAATAATTCTTCCTTGTCTTAATCTGTGTGTGTGCTTCTCCTTGAGAGTGAGAGTGTGTGTGTGAGCTCTCTTCCTTATCTCCTTCCTCGTGGCATGGTATCAGAGCTAGCGTGGCTGTAGAGAGCTCGTGGAGAAGGCGACAATGAAGACTACGCGACAAGGCATGGAGAAAACGCAATTTCACAAACGACCTCCATTTGCTACAAAAATCGGCATGAAGGTAGAAGACCTCAAAATATTTTCGCGAGTTATCCCTTTAGGGTCCCTTGTTTCTGTTAGATCGAATTTTCGGAGCCATCTCGACCTCAGTTTTGAGCCCGCAAGGTGGGGCCCATAGAACGAGGTCAGTTTCAAAAACTGTAACTGGCATTGTGTTCGGTGACACTCATATATTCCAGATCCAGAATTTCAAATGATTTTGTGAACTGTTGGTACACGAAAACTATGTTTTTCTGAGATCGAACTGTCATGTCATAATGCGACAGTGTTCAAGCAGAAGTGTTGTTTGTAGTGTTTTGCAGTGTTGTGAATTGTTGTAGAAATGGCAAACGCAAATGGAATGAGTCAGCTTATGAGCGATAAGCTGGGCAAAAACAACTTCCATGCTTGGAGATTCAGAATGACAAATTTCCTGATGGGAAAAGGCTATTGGAAGTACATCGAAGGAGAGAATGAAAATGCTCCACAGTTACCAGAAAGGAATCGGACTGGAGAACAATTAAGAGCATATGAGGAATGGAATCAAGGAGCACAAAAGGTAATGTATTGGCTATCTGTTAGCATACAAGATAGCATGATTGGACACATACAGGATGCCAAGACTCCAAAAGAGGCTTGGAACAGTTTGGTCACTTTGTATGAGATTAATACAAAGGCATAGAAATCGCAACTCAAGAACGAGCTGCATACATTGGAAAAGAAGAGCATGTCGGTAAGTGACTACACTCTAAAAATCAAAAGCATATGTGAGTCAATTGCATCTATTGGCATGAATGTAAATGATAATGATAAGGTGGAAGTGTGCCTTCGTGGTTTAGGAGCTGCATATAAGCAGTTCAGAACTTCCATACAGACCAGGGAAAATATTTCGAACTTTGTTGATCTGGTATCTATGTTGATTATTGAAGAAAAGAATTTTGGTGAGGATTCAAACTCCCAAGGAAAGCCCAGTTTTGAGCAGGTATTCTACTCTGGCAGAGAAAGAGGCAGAGGTAGAGGTTTTGGAAGTGGAAGAGGAAACAGTAACCAAGACCAAGGTCAACAACAGAATCATGCAGGAGGAAGAGAACGATTTCGAGGCAGGGGAGCTAAAGAGTTCACAGAAATTTCCAAAGAAATGATTCAGGTAATGATAGTAAAGGATGTTGGAATTGTGGTAAACCTGGACACTTTGAACGTGATTGCAGGTTAAAGAATCAAAATAACCGAAGGCAACAAAACAATTATGCATCCACAAGTGTAGATGATTCTGAGAAGCCGTTTATGGTTCAACATTACATGATGAATACAATGTCTGCTGGTGTTTCAAAATCGAATGACAATGTTTGGTATGTTGATTCAGGTGCTTCAAATCACATGACTAGTCATGCAGAATGGTTTAGTAGTTTGCAAAAAATGCCAGTTCTTGAATATGTTGAAATAGGTGATGATACATCGCATCCTTTTGAGCATACAGGAAACATAGCATTGTCTATGGAGGATGGGAAGGTAAAACATCTTGTTGATGTGTTGCATGTTCCAAATATAACAAAGAATCTGGTTCTGTTGGACAAATGGTTGACCAGGGATTACAAGTCAGGTTCAATGTTGATGGATTATATGTAGAACAGTACAAGCAAGATGGACGATTGGTTGCCAAAGGGAACAAAGTGGGTAGGACGTTCACCTTAAATGTGAAGATTCCTGAAATGAATGCAACCATGTTTGCAAAAGGTGCAGGAGTTATTGTAGATATAGAGATATGGCACAAACGGATTGGACATGCAAACTTGTAGAGGCTGAAACTGATGCAGTCAAAGGAGATTGTCCATGGACTACCAATTTTCAAAGTTGCAGAAATGCAAAAGGTATGTGCAACATGTCAATTTGGTAAAGAATCGAGAGCATCAACATTTCCACATGACATCATGTTAGTGAGAATGTACTAGAAGTAGTACATACAGATGTTTGGGTTCCAGCAAAGACCACATCTATGGGTGGTTGCAGGTTTTATGTTACTTTCATTGATGACCATACACGCAAAGTATGGGTATATTTCATGAAAGAGAAGAGCAAGGTGTTGACTCACTTCCAAAATTTTAAAGCTATGGTGGAAAAGAAGATAGGGAAGTACATTCAGACATCAAGATCTGATGGAGGAGGTGAATACATGTCAAATGACTTCAGTAGTTTTCTAAAAAATCATGGAATTCGACATCAATTTTCATGTAGGTACACACCACAATAGGTGTACATCAAGTTACACGTGAAGAGAAGTTTATTGGTGTACATCAACTTCTCTTCAGGTGTACATCAAGTTACACCTGAAGAGAAGTTTACAGGTAAAAAGCCAAACTTATCACATCTGAAAGTTTTTGGCTGTATTGCATATGTACATGTTCGAGATGAGTTGAGGACGAAGCTTGATCTGAAAGCACAAAAATGTGCCTTCATTGGATACTCCTTTGAGCAAAAGCGGGTACAAATGTTATAACCCACTCACAAGACAGGTGAAGGTGAGCAAAGATGTGGTATTTGATGAAATGTCAAACTTTTATGCAGATGCCAAAGAAAGACTAAATCTTGAACCAAATGACAAAGAAAATGCTGAAAAAACAAGTGCAGAATCGAAAGTTTTGAGTGGACTAGATGCATCACCAAGCAATAGTTCCAACTCAAATCCATGGAGTGGAAGATTGCATGGAAATTTCAGTCTAGCAAATTCATCAAATACATCCAAGAAAGGTAAACAAAAAAGCTTTCTGTTGGTAGTAAAACATGTGCAGGTTTTGAAGATGTTGATGGAGATTCAAGTGGTTCACAAAAGAGTCTTGATGAGGAACTTGGATTGCTCTCTATGAAGACTCCAAGAATAAGAAGGGCACATGCAGATGATACAAGGAGAAGTGACCCAGGACCAAGAAGATCTAGGAGGATGCGTAATTCAGTGCAAGGATTGACATATGATAGTTACATGGCTTGCCATTGTGCTTACATGACAAAGATAATACAAGATGCTGAACCTTCTTGTTTTGAAGATGCAATTGGTAATGCAGATTGGGAAAAAACTATGGATGAGGAGATGGCTGCACTTTATGGAAATGATACATGGAAGCTAGTTCCATTGC
The DNA here is from genome assembly GCA_020310875.1 of Ceratopteris richardii. Taxonomy (NCBI): domain Eukaryota; kingdom Viridiplantae; phylum Streptophyta; class Polypodiopsida; order Polypodiales; family Pteridaceae; genus Ceratopteris; species Ceratopteris richardii. Next base: position 134,053,657 of record CM035413.1, read on the forward strand.
CACAAGGAAAGGAACCCATAGGCTGCAAATGGGTTTACAAGGTAAAGCATAATGCTGATGGTAGCATAAGCAGGTATAAAGCACGATTGGTACCTAAAGGATATGCACAAACATATGGCATTGATTATGAGGAAACATTCAGCCCTGTAGCTAAAATGTCTATTGTTAGGACACTTGTTACATTAGCTACAGCAAAAGGATGGACTTTGCATCAGATGGATGTAAAGAATGCTTTCCTACATGGTGAGCTACAGGAAGAAGTATATATAGACCAGCCACAAGGATATGAAAATTCAAAGCATCCAGAATATGTTTGCAGGTTGCAAAAGGCTTTGTATGGGCTGAAGCAGGCTTCGCATGCATCGCATGCAAGGATTGTTGATTACTTAACCAGCACTGGGTTTTCTATGTGTGATGTAGATCCTTCACTATATGCAAGGAAGGCAAATGATGGCATCACAATTGTGGCTATTTATGTTGATGACTTGATTGTAGGTGGCGATAATGAAGAAAGCATCAAAGAGGTAAAACAACTTCTTATGCATGAATTTGACATGAAAGATCTTGGTGTGCTGCACTATCTCTTGGGCATTGAGTTTATACATACAGAAACAGGTATATGGATGTCGCAAAGGCAATATGCCTTGAAGATGCTGCAAAAGTATGGTATGGCTGGTTGTAAGCCAATTTCTATGCCATTAGATCAGAATTTGAAGTTGTATACTACATCAGGTGAAGCATTGGAAAATGCTACTATGTACCGGAAAATTGTGGGAAGTCTTATATATCTTACAATTACAAGGCCTGATTTACGCTATACCGTTGAGCTTGAAAGTCAGTTTACGCAGGCTCCCAGGAAGCCACATTTGGATGCTTTGAGGCACACTCTACGTTATGTGAGTGCTACTTTGGATTACGCATTGTTTTATGAAGTTGGTGTAGAGTTGTAAGTTCATGGATACACCGATGTAGATTGGGCTGGTAGTACTCCAGATAGAAGATCTACTAGTGGCTTTCTTTTCTCACTTGGAGGTGCAGCTATTTCAAGGAGCAGTAAGAAGCAACCCATTGTTGCTTTGTCGAGTAGAGAGGCTGAGTATAGAGGTGTTGCAATGGCAGCATGTGAGGCATCATGGATGGAGATGTTACTTGCAGATTTAGGTGTGGAAGTGCAAAAGCCTATCACTATCTATTGTGATAATCTTAGCAGCATACAGTTAGCACGAAATCCTATTTTCCATGCTAGAACAAAGCATATCGAGGTACATTATCACTTCATCAGAGAGAAGGTATTAGCAGGTGATATTGATCTTGTTTATGTGAGAATAGATGAGCAGGTTGCTGATATTTTCACCAAAGAACTTGGAGATGAGAAGTTGAAGAAGTTTCAGGAGATGCTTGGATTACAGGATATGGCGTTGAGCTTGAGGGGGAGTGTTGAGATATCAAGCTTAAGCACATGATGATCTAGGATGACACATACCAGTTTTTCGTTTCTCTGACATGTATAGTGGTCACGCCGGTATATGTGAGGGATACTTCATTGAGCTTTATTAGATTTATCTACCGAGAGTGATGGCACATTTGTTTCTTGCCAGCTCACTCATTCGCAGACCTTAGGTTTTTCCCTATGTACTGATCTTTATATATTGCACTAGTTGTATTCTTGTTTTTAGGTCATTCTTGTGCATTCCTTTTATGTAATAGAAGAAGAAGAAGAAGAACAAGAAGATGATTCTTCCTTGCCTCAATCTGTGTGTGTGCTTCTCCTTGAGAGTGAGTGTGTGTGTGAGCTCTCTTCCTTATCTCCTTCCTCGTGACACATAATAGTGGCAACCGATTATCTAACTAAATGGGTAAAAGTAAAGGCAACTAGAAAAAACGATGCTCATACCACAGCCAAGTTTCTCTTTGAGCACATCTTTAATCGCTTTGGACTACCTATAGAGATAGTAAGTGATCAAGGAACGCACTTCATTAACGAAGTAATAGAGACCTTGATGAGTGAATTCCTAGTGATTCATTAAAAAATCAGCCCCTTATCATCCTCAAGACAATGGTCAAGCAAAAAGTTCCAATAAAGTGTTGTGTACGGTGTTGACAAAGATAGTGAATAGTGGAAGGTCAGATTGGGACAAACAATTGCATCATGCAATTTGGGCCTTTCGTGTGGCTTACAAGACAACCATTGGAACTACTCCTTTTAACCTAGTATATGCACATAATGCAATCTTGCCAGTCGATTTTTTGGGACCTACTTTATAAGTAGCACAACAATATGAGTGGACAGGACATGAGCTATCTAAACAACTTGAGCAGATTGAGAAGTTACACGAAGCAAGACTACAAGTAGTTGCAGGAATTTATGCCACTAAAAGCAGACCAAAAGTGTATTATGATGCACACATAAAAGATAAAGGCTTGAAGGAAGGAGATTTAGTCCTGATGTATACATTGAAGCAACATGCAAAGAAACTTTAGAAACTTGGATACAGACCCTTACTGATTAATAGGATCTCATCTAGTGATGCAATAAATCTAGCCACATTAAATGGAGATATACTTCCTAACTACATAAGTTGTTGCCGAGTAAAATGATATATGGAGCCATTGAGGGATCAGATTATAGCAAGACTCGTAGGGGTGCAAAATCGATAAAAACAAGAAGATAGAATTAGAGAAGAAGCACGCTAAGAAGCCTTAGAGCATATCAAGAAACAAAAGAAGTGGATAAGGCAAAGGGATGAACAATATCTATAGGGAGAAGAACCCATTCCCATGGCCAATTACCAAGTCCATGAAGCTGATAAAAAGAACCTTCGCATGTCCCAGCCATATTTAAACCTAGGGATTGGAACCAAAGAGTACCGATTGATAGACGCCCTAATCGACTCAGGAGCAGCCCTAAGCTGCATACGAAGGATGTTCATTATGCATCTCCAAACAACAATAAGCCCAACTAAAGCATGCATGATAGGAATTGGAGGCCAAGTTATAGAATGTGTTGGATAAGCCTTAATATCCCTCCACCTAGGAAATTGCTCGATGGAGCAAAGAGTTTTGGTATGTAAGGATGAAGACTTATTAGAAAATCTAGTCATAGGGCAAGATTGGATTATTGATAACGAAGTGAGCATTCATCTAGCACAAGGATACATATCGGCCAAAATAGGACATAAAGAAATCTTTAGCTTGTTAGAAGAAAGACCTTTTCATGTTCATGAAGTTATCAAGCTTGAAGAAGGCACCCTAGAAAAGGAAATAGAAGAGGAATCACACGAGAGCATACCCAAAGAACACCCTAAGATAGAACTGCCTGCAAATACAAATGTGTTACTTGATGTTGTGCCTTATTTTCCCATGAGAGAGGAATCCAAGAGAGACAGTGAGGAAAATGCTCCTAAAATTATCTACACCAAAGGAAAAACATCCACATGGAAGTCTACTACTAGAGCATCATATCCATGGAATACTTGTCTACATTGGATGCGGAAGGATAGAATGACTAAACCAGATGATTCAACTAAAAAATATACCACTTATTCAGTGAAAACGAGGAGAGACAACCACTACTCATAACCGCAATCAGAATCACCAAGACTCCTTTGTGTTTGGCTTCCAAAATTGCTAGTAGAAGCATAGAAAACACAACAGCATATGTGGATTCCAAAGAAGGCCAGACAGATTGCAACTCAAGAGCTAGACAAGCTCGAGGAGATATTATGCCAGTAGAGCAAAACCAGGATAGCCAAAAGGAATCATCACAAGCACAAAAGGAACGTGACGTCAACCAATAAGACTTCACGAATGAAGGCAACAAGGACCAGAGAACAACTAGAGCGATGAAACCAAATATCTACAACACCAACTGCAAAATGGATATGGAAACCCAAAAGGCAGTTAGGACAAGAACAACCTACTCAACAAAATTCCACTTGCACTCATGAAGAGTCCAATGCACCTAGAGTATGCATGCCAGTGCCGCATTACAAGGCCATGCATTAGGCACATTACCTTCTCAACACAATTAGTGGAGCACATTTCCATCATGGGAACATGTCTTAGATTCTACTTCCATAGGAATGAACTTACAATGTAAATAAATAAACGCTTCGGCTAGAACTAATTTTTGTTTTCTTTCAAGATTAAAAATCACAAGAGGTGTGGTAAGAGCCCTTACTTACTTAAGCAAGGGGAAACGGAGTGATGCAATAAACGACATATCACTAAGCCACACATAACATATGACTTGATTTCTACTAGAAGCTGATGTTCTCTCTATTACAAGTGAAGATGGCTTCTGAGGATTCCGAAGCAACTATTCAAGAAGAGGTGCTAGAGTTCCCATTACACAGTGTGACAAAAGCCAAAGGTCATTGGTTTCGAGAGGACCAGCCCACTGGGGATTATCTTTTCTTAGTGACAATAAAGATCATGGACACTAACCATCAGTTCCTAGTGATGTCTCAAGATTTCAAAGTCGTACACGAACTCCCGTCAACTGTAAACATAATGACCAAATAGGTATTCAGAAATACTTCAAACTGCCAATCTACAAACCAGACTTCCAAAGATGTACTTAGGTGATGAATATCCTCCAACTAGCTTTACACGACCCATTAGTGCCCAAAACAAGAGTTCTAGATGTGACAGGAGAGTGGGTAATCATCCAATTCGGCCATGAATTAATCAAAGAGGCTTTTGGATGGGAAAAGGATGGAAATAGAGTTTCAAAAGATGAAAGACAAGGGACTAAGACATGAACATTCATGTACATCAATCATATCGATATAGAAGAAGAAGTCCATCTGATTCATCAACACTTTTGCTTCCCAAACATGCATCGATACACCGCACCATAGAAAATCATAGTGGAGATGCTATCTCATGCTATCAAATAGATAGGTAATCAAAGTGAAAATGACTCATACATCCAAGAACGCCTTTTTGAAGCCAAAAAGCAATGGAACCATAAAAAGCTCTTAAATGGAAGTTTTGCACTGACAATACTCATCTACCATGCATTGGGTATCCGGGAACATCTCAACAATTGCTTATTATGTTGGGCATAAGTTGAGGAACCAAGCTTAGCTTTGTGAATTTTAAAGTTATGTGCATAGCTAAGACAGAGATCTACAACTTCGCAATAGGGTCCAGAATTTGATTCCGAGTTTTAGCTTGCAAAAAATCCAAAACGCAGACTAATGTAGAAAATAAATCTACAAATACTTGGATAGGAGGCTAGTGTTTTAGCTATAACTTGAGTTTTTAAGATTGGATTGAGGCAATCCAACTTGTTGTGCATAGATTATAATAAATAATTACAACTTTGTAGAAGAATGCATATCCTAATTTTGAGTGCTAAGTTGTCAAAAATGTAGAATACTGAGTAATAGTTCTATAGGTGAGATTAAATTGACAAAAGATGCATGTGTTGTGTATATTGTAAGCTACACACCTCCGATTGAGATGTTCTATATATTATTACCTAGCCAAGAAAGAGTTCATGAAGTGTGTTGAGAGAAAAGTTCAAATTCAGAGGTTAGGATCCCTAAAACAACAAAACATAGAGGAATAAATTTCTTTTGGAGGTTCATTTTGTTACGGAATGTCTAGGAGAGAGATGTTTTGGTGTGCAAGCTCTTAGTTGTAGAGCTTGAAGGCATTTTCCACATATGATCATTGTGGTAGCTCCTCGGTATGAGCATAGAGCATGATCTTATCATGTGTTTGGCATGTGAGATGACATTGTGGTATAACATTTTTGAGGTTTGTGTCCGATTGCACATAATTTTATGAGAGTTAATTTTGAATCTTGGTTGGTACTTGTTTTCTTTGCAAGTAGATGATCTAAATTATACCTTCAGTTGCACATCCATTTGTCACCTTGATTGGCTATTATTTTAGCATATGTTCATTGATTTGATATTTACTTGCCAATGCGATTCTTGGCATATGTGGATGGTGATTCTCACATGGTTATTTTGGTTCAAAGTCCATTTTATAGAGGAGATGCCATCAAAAGTTTGTGCTTTTATGCCAGAAGAGTACTCTAGTAGATCCTTTATGCTTGTGTGATGGTTTTGGATCATTTCTTATCTCGTTCAGTTGGACTTGGTTAAAGTTTATTCGTGACAGGTTAGGCCATCTTGTAGGATTCATTCTTGAGTGGGAGATGTATTGCCATTGTAATGGCATGTATTTCTATCAAATTTTGGCATGTGTGTTTACCATTATCTTTGATTGGATCATTGATATGTGGTGTGGTGACACGTTACTCATTGTTCTTTTGTTACTGGTTATCTTGTTTGATTGTTTAGTTTAAAGCGGATACTATGCTGAATGTTTTCCAGGATTCTTTCACATCTACTCGATCAATTTGGAGGCTTGGTGAGCAAGCTTATGCTCATGGTTTTATGTGCATGCTACATGCATGATTATGTGAGAGGTAGTTCACATGGTTTCTTCTCTAATGAGATATTTATGATGTGAATTATGCATATGGATATGTAGGTGTGATCACATTGAGGATAAATTAATGTTTCTAATCTCTTATTACATTTCTAGTCTCTTGGATTGCTAGCATGGTGTCTTCTTGGTTTGATGGCACTCACTTTCCAAGATGGAAAGCTCAAATATGGTATACATTCATTCATGCAGGGTTACACATGTCTATGCATAAAGACGCATAGAGGTCTTGTGGTATGTCAGACCACATATGGATGGATATGGGTGCATTGGCCAGCTCCACTATTTGATTATAGCTTGTGGATTCTACGTATGAGTATGTGATGTATGAGGAGATGAGTAGGGCATTATGGTAGAGACTACGATATGTATGTGAGTCCATTGATGAGACATAGATCACATCGACGACTTTGATGTTGGCATTGTGGGTATGTGTCCATACTCAAAAATGTTGCTTTAGGTGGATGCAACAACAATGTTAGAGATATGCATGTGATGGAGGCCAAGTAGTGGTTTCAGGAGAGTTGATGGTAGTTGATTATGCTAGTGATGGTGATATCACTTTTTTCTATGGTTTGTCTCACAATTCCTCTTGTTCATTGGATAGCACATGTTAGGGGAGCACTAGATTGTGCTCTTTGACTACAATAGACAAGATTTTGGAAATACACTTCAGATTACAAGAACACCCATGTAGGGAAAATCATATGAGAATACGTAATTGATACAAGACATCCCACAACTCGGCACTGATAGTTTGCTAAGCATTGCTATTTTTTTCCGCACTATATTAGGATTTTTTGTCTGTGATGGTTACGAGCATATACACCCACAACCGAGCTTATCCTTTCTCTCCCGAGGCACGGGCCTATGACGTGTGATATGAGTCACCATACTAAGGGTGAGGCGCCCTGCGCGCAGATGCCGCTTGCCAAACAGGGAGGATGATCCACGCCAGGGCTTGATCCAACCCTGTGCCGCTCTTCCCTCCTTCCCTCCTTTCCGACAGCGTATGTATATATGTGTGTATATGTGTGTATATGTGTGTATGTATGTGTATGCATGTGTGTATATGTGTATATATGTGTATGTATGTGTGTATGCATGTGTGTATACATGTGTGTGTATGCATATGTGTATATGTATGTGTGTGTATATGCATGCATACCTTGGCTGCTTGCTCGCTCTTGGCTCTTTTCTCTTTGGTCGCTCGTTCGTTTGTAAAACTTGATCCGCACACAAATATGCTAGGAAAAAGCTTTTTGTTTTCAAATCATGCACCATGGCCTATGTGATGCTAGAGTGTCGCAGGTGGTATACCCCTCATTGCTATAACCATTGCTCGGCTTTGACACTCTTAGTGACACTTGGCATAAGCATCACATAAGGGATGCTAAGCATCGCATATGCAACTATCCCGATTTGTTATTTTTTTTTCTTTCTGGAACTGCGCTTATGCAATGCTTTTTTAAAGAAGCATCACATAAGAAACGATGAACACTATTTTTTTTTATTGGGGGTGTCACTACATCTCCATTATTCTTGTAGTGACATGTTCTTGCTCTTGTCTTGTGGACAATCCAACAGCTATCTCATGTTCGACTTCTGCACATGTGCTGAAACATAACTTTTTCTTCGTCTTATCGGAGAGTTTCTACTTTTTTCTCGTCTTGAATTGCTGAAACATGATCTCTCTCTCTCTCTCTCTCTCTCTCTCTCTCTATATATATATATATATATATATATATATATATATATATGTATATATATATATATATATATATATATATATCGCAAAATTTTAATTTTTCTCCTTGTTTTGTCGACGTGCTCAATATCAAACATGACATCGGTATTGACTGGTTTTAGCATTCTTCTTCAATGTAGAAGGTGTTGGGTTCGAATCCTGGACGTGATAGACACAATTTGACTTCACCGTTATTGTTGCATAACGCAATTCGGGAGGCGTGGTCATTGCCCATGAAAGAGAAATGAGGCAAGAAATACGTGCCCCAAAAAAAAAACGAGGCATATGGCATGATGTGCATCGATTTGTCCATAAGAATTTGAAGAGCGGTACAAAGATGAACCACAAGAATCATCATTGAGATACCTCAATGCATAGATGATATGCCTCCAATGTTATCCAATATCCAATTTTACCACTCCTTAGCTCCAGAAGTGTAATCCAAGACTCCTTTGTGCATATGAACACCCTCATTAGTGTAACACTACTCCGCATATTTGACTCAACAAAGGTCCACAAACCTCAAATTTTTATGATTTTTTATCCAGCTAATGTCCATGGCCCAAATAGCTTGTCACCAAAAGAGATTCCTTCTTGTCACATAATCTTAGCAAAAGATGGTTGAACCATACCTTAAGAAAGAGGATTAGGAAGTAACCCTCATCCCTGGATTTTGGGGCTAGTGGTTAGTCCATCTTACTCCTAGCTAGGAGGTTGTGAGTTCAATTCCCAACATTGGTATCAAAGCCTAATTGGGGAATTTGGGCAAGATGGAGGTAAAAAGCCTTATACCTGGGCGATTAAGAAGCGGTTGACCATGGCTGGGTCTAAAATTGACCAAAAATGAAGGTGCATGGGTGTTTGGGCACCAGAGGCTGGATTGGATGGGTCCAAAATAGGTCTAGGCACTTGAATTTGAGGTTGGTGGAAGTGCAAATGTGGGAAGGGGCCCAAGCTAGATTGGTGGAAGTGCAAATGTGAGAAGGGGTCCATAGGTGAGCTTTGAGGACAATGCTCAATCTAAGGGGGAAGGAATGACACATAACCTTAGCAAGAGATGGTTGAACCATACCTTACCTTAAGAGAGAGGATCAAGAAATAATCCTTATCCATGGATTTTGGGACTAGTGGTTAGTCCCATCATACTCCTACTAGGAGCTTGTGAGTTCAATTCCCAACAGATCTATACAAGAATAAAAAAAATAAGGGTAGATATCCAAAAATTAGCTTAAACTTAGCCCCATGAATGGCCTAAAACTCTACTTAGCATGCCTCTTTGGGAATGATCTTAAGCTACACTATTAAAAATTCAAGGATAATTATAAATAGCTAAATCACAGGCATTGCAGATTTTTACAAAGTAGAACTCTCAAAGATAACCTCCATGCATGAACTCTAATGAGAGAGATTGACGCATGCATAGAAAATGAATTGGACACCGTGCCATAAGAGATGATACCTAATCTAACCATAGTGACAAAAGAATCTCTCTACTACCTTTGATGAAATAGCAAAACTCTTATCTAATGGAGCTTTATCCACTTTCTCTTTTCCTTAAAGGGGACTACGAATGCATATTCCTACATCCAATCCTTTGGATAGATCATCAGATCGATATATTTTAATGAATAAGATCTATGTTGACACAATCTTTTAATCATACTCTTTTGGAAGAGCAAGTGTTCTATTTTCGTTCTAGTTTGTTGAAAATTGTTATAGATGATCAACGAGTCCTTTTTTGCTTAGCCATACAAGAAAAGTAGATTCCATCATGCAATATCTGTGGACTATTCTTCAAATTCATGTATTAGATCCTAACTAAGCGAATATGAGCTCCAAGACTAGGATGGAAATCCAATGACATCCAACTAAAATGGATTTTTATAAATCCCTTTCTAAGAAACATTTAATTACTTCAAATGTTTACTTAACCATTGAATGTCCTTACGAGTTCATATTAAATAAATTTCCATATCATATGGAATCAAGCTACTCCCTAAATTCTCTTTATACATTCTCAATCTTCCATAGATCCTCTTTATATCCTTAAACTTTATCAACAAGATTTGGCGTGCAACACTAGGCCGGATATCTAGTATATAGTTTCCTAGTTGTTTTGATTCATGCATAGCCATGTCACTTAGCATTGGGGAGCCATGAAATGTGTGCTTAGATATCTCAAAGGAACTTTGTGATTAGGTCTCTTTTATGGATGAGATATTCAACCATGCTTGCATGATTTTATGGATAGTGATTGGGCTGGTTGTTATGATATTTATGTGTCCACTAGTGGTAATTTCTTTTACCTTGGAGACTCATGCATATCTTGCTCGAGCAAGAAGAAACCTACAGTGGTGACATCAAGTTGTGAAGCTGAGCACAAGGTAGTTTTTACAATTATAGTGAAATGTATATGACTCAGACACCTATCAATGTATCTTTGCACGAACATTCATGTTGTTATGCATGTTCTCAATGATAATCAAAGTGCAATGGTTGTTGAGTGAAATCAACTATTTATGCACAAACCAAAGATATTATGGTGCATTATCGCTATGTGAGAGAGAACCTTCATGCAAGAGATATTGATTTGGTGGGTGATGATCTATCACTCCCTGTATATGTTCGATCACATCATTCCATCCAAGGGGGTTTATTAGACTCATCTGTTCATGAGGTACCTTTGATGTGGACCTTTTCCCAATACATGGGAACTTTTTACTCTAGTGCTGGCCAGAGGTTTTTTACCCCATGCTACCACATCCATGATAAACTCATATGTGGTGGTGCTTTTTACTTAGGAATATTATTTAGCTCTTACTTTAGTTTTCTTCATCTTGTGAAGAGATGATGGGATATATGCAGAGATGAGTAGGTGTTGCAAAAATCCTACTCTACATCAACGAATATAACTTCAATGATGCTTAATGTAAATCCGTAGCTTCCCAATAGCACAATAGAATAGACTTGTAGACAGAGTTGAGAAAAAAATGCAGACAAAGACATAGATTGAGAGAACTCAAATTCTCAGATTGTCGAGCGTAATGCAGTTACAATGATGGTGCCATCCACGCGTGCGCTCCCATTGTGGAGCTTGGATGGCGATCTAGACAAACTCTAGATGAAGGGCTTACAAGTGTGCAATGCTATGTAAAGCTCAAGTTGGGCCGTGCTTATATAGATTTTACAAGGCGGTTTGGTATAGATAAATGTAGTTGGGAGATACAAAATAGTCGGTAAAATATACGATCCGACAATATCTCCATGACCAGAATCCCTACTATCTCGGCCCTACGCGCCAGGGGGATAGGCCCCCTGGACCCCATAGAAGGGTATGTTCCATGCTTCACATGCCGTCGTAGTATGCTGAATGAGAGTCAGAACACTATCAGAAGCACTTGTAACAAGAGCACAGAGTGCATATGCATTTCTACAATTCCAAGCACCTAGAAGATTAGCATCAAGAGGATTCATTCGACCAGGATTATTTGGATCAGGTCTTTCTTGGGGCTCATGATGAGTCCAAAGAACATTCTCCAAAAGCTCATACGAATCAAGAATAGAAGTGATCTTGAACTTCCACAGTGTTTAGTTCACACCATCAAGTTTACCTTCTCTGAAGGCTGGTGGCCATATCCACAATGTTGGGATGACCGGCATCATTGCTGCTCCTACTTGTGTGCCACCTACTCCTGTTGATGAACCACCTTGGCCCCCAATTGTAGATGATGATGCACCCCTTGACATCTTCTCTCTTTTGTTATTCAGACCTCTACAACCTCTGCGTTTCTGCTTCTGCACCATTGAGAGCCTCCTAAGCTTTGATACCATGTAAGAAAGTAACAACACAACGGAATAGACCTGTAGACAAAGTTGAGAAAAAAAAGCGAGACAAAGATAGATGCAGACTAAGAGATAGAGAACTCAAATTCTCAGATTGCCAAGCATAATGGAGTTACAATGATGGTGTTGTCCACCCGTGCGCTCCCATTGTGGAGCTTATATGGTGATGTAGACAGACTCTAGATGAAGGGATTACTAGTGGGCAATGCTATGTAAAGCTCAACCTGGGCCGTGCTTATATAGCTTTTACAAGGTGGTTCCGTATAGATAAACGTAGTCAGGAGATACAAAATAGTCGATAAATTATATGATCTGACAATATCTCCCCATCCGTCTCGGCCCTATCCCCCCAAACCCCAGAGAAGGGGGCAAGCCCCCCTCTGCATTCCCCCCATTAAGGTTCTATGGGGAAACTGCACAACACCACAGGGCCTTTATTTTCACCTTAAATGGCAACCCAATGGCCTAGACGTTTATGCCCTACCTAATCTAATTGCTTGGCTCACAAAGATCATCTACAACCATCAATGGTCACACATAGACCTCATCTAACTTGGAAGTTAGGGTTCCAAAAATGTCTGGGCTCTCATAAAGGCTTCTCCTCATAATGGGGGCCTTACAACTTAGAGCACCATGGATCATTTGTGGTCACATGAGGGTGGAGTATTGAGCATATCTAACACCCAAATATGCATAAAGAGTCACCAAGTCCTATGGAACAACATTGCCAAATGCTTGCATTAAAAAAATTGACTTCATTTCACAAGATTTGAAGAAACCTTTTATGTTGGGAAGTGAAGGTCACAGGAAAATGCTTAGAGCTCAGAACCTAGTATGAATTGACCAAAAAGCTTTAACACACATTTATTGATATATAGCTACTTAAAGCAAGTTATTTGATGAATGTATCAAGACCACACAAAACAAAATGAGTTTAGAAAGTCTGGGGGTCACCCTGATGGTTCAATATATGATCTGACAATATCTCCACGACTAAAAGCCCTACCATCTCGGCCCTATCCCCCAGGACCCCACAGAAGGGGGCAAGCCCCCCTCTGCATTCCCCCCATTAAGGTTCTATGGGGAAACTGCACGACACCACAGGGCCTTTATTTTCACCCTAAATGGCAACCCAATGGCCTAGACATTTATGCCCTACCTAATCTAATTGCTTGGCTCACAAGGATCATCTACAACCATCAATGATCACACATAGACCTCATCTAACTTGGAAGTTAGGGTTCCACAAATGTCTGGGCTCTCATAAGGGCTTCTCCGCATAATGGGGGCCTTACAACTTAGAGCACCATGGATCATTTGTGGTCACATGAGGGTAGATTATTGAGCATATCTAACACCCAAATATGCATAAAGAGTCACCAAGTCCTATGGAACAACATTGCCAAATGCTTGCATTAAAAAAATTGACTTCATTTCACAAGATTTGAAGAAACCTTTTATGTTGGGAAGTGAAGGTCACAGGAAAATGCTTAGAGCTCACAACCTAGTATGAATTGACCACAAAGCTTTAACAAACATTTATTGATATATAGCTACCTAAAGCAAGTTATTTGATGAATTTATCTAGACCACACAAAACAAAATGAGTTTAGAAAGTCTGGGGGTCACCTTGATGGTTCAAGAACAAGATGAAGTGCAAACACAATCACCTTCAAACATTCATAGTTTGAGTTCTATTGATCCAATGACAATGAGACATCATATGTGTAGATATGGTTTTTTTTATCTAACTAATCCAAGTAAAATGTTTGAAAATGGATACTCACACACAAAGAAATACATAAGCCAAGCTCATTTTGTATGTCAAAGTATTGTCGCAGTAGAGAGAGTGACTGATCAAGATGTATGAATCACAATGTGTATTTATATTGCACTTATCATAAAAAGAACCTCTAGAGGACTAATCCTGAATGAAATGAGCACAATGTATGCTCATGGATTCAGATCAATTTCTCTAGAATAGGCTTCATGTCTTACAACTAAGAAGTGGGTATATTTATACATAAATTTCAATTTGAATATAATGAGTCATCTACCTAAAAGTGATCTTAGACTCTAGGGAATATTTAGGTTTGATTCCCAACTAAAAAAATCATGGAATTTCGCTTCATCAATCTACAAGAGTTCTCTTTTACTTTTAGCTTTTACAAATGACCAAGTTAATTACATGCGTTTTACTCTTTAAAGTTTTACAAACATATGTTCACATAACCATATATGTGTTAGCTAAATTATGAGGGTATTCCATGAGTTAAGGGAAAGCTCTTAGGCTTGCCTATTGCACCAAAAACTCCCCCTCAAGCCTAAGATGCTTGAGTCTTCATCCTTCAAAATCTCTTGCAATCCAATTATTCATTTGAGTTTTTTCAGCTTTATTCCATCCAAAGCCTTTGTCATCATATCTACACATTGTTGATGAGTTAGACCATATGATAATTGAGTCTGCTTACTTGGAATTTTTTCTCTAACATAATGGTAATTGACTTCTATGTGTTTAGTCTTGGCATAATAGATTGGGTTAACAACAAGATCTAATGAGATTATGTTATCTGCAAAGATACAAGGAGTAGATGACTTAAGACCTAAATCACAGTATAGGGTCTTAATCCACATTGCTTCCTAACTTTCATTTGCAATTCCTCTATATTCAGCCTTTGTTGATGAGAGTGCAATAGTGTTTTGCTTCTTTGAGGACCATGAAATCAATTTTGAACCTACAAAGGCGAGGTATCTAGACATACTTCTTCTATCATCTTTAGAGCCTACCCAATTGACATAAGAGAATAACTTGATGTCTATATCAAATGTGTAAGTATAGTACAAAACTTCATTGATAGTTCCCTTTAAATATTTAAGGATCCCTTTTGTTGGTTCCATGTGAGATTTATGTTGGGTATGGATGAACTATCATAGGATACTTACTCCATAGAAAATGTCCACTCTAGTTAGTGCAACATAATTCAAAATACCAATTAGACCTTGATAGCTCATTGCATCTTCGATTTGCTTACCTTCATGAGCACTTAACTTTAAGTTCATCTAACATAGGAGTTCTAACAACCATTTAATTCTGCAATTTGAATTTGACAAGCATGTCCTTTATGTACTTCCTCTAAGTAAGGTACATGAGTTTTTTGTATATACTACTTCCAATCCTAGGAAGTATTTGAGTAGACCTAGATCACTGATTTTCAACTCTTTTTTCATCAGAAGCTTGATCTTCCTAACTCCATCATCATTACCTACAATTATAATATAATCAATATATACACATAGGCATATGACTTCTGATTGGTTCCTCTTGATGAAGAGGTAAGGATTTTCTTTTCTCACATTGAATCCATTATCCTAAAAATAGGTAACTAGTCTATTATTCCAAGCTTTAGGGGCTTGCTACAAACCATATAACACTTTTCTTAACATGCACACATATTCTATACATGATGAATATTCAAAACTAAGAGGCTGAGCCATGTATACCTCCTCAAATACCCATTCAAAAAGAATTTTTTACATCTATTTGATAAATTTTCCAATCCTTAGAAGCTTCAACACATCATAATCACTATGAAAGTTGGCATCTTTGCAACACGTGAAAACATCTCTTCATAATCAATACCTTGTGGTTGTGCATAACTGTTTGCCACTGCTCTTGCTTTACATGTGTCTATAGATCCATCATAATTTTTCTTTACATTATATATCCATCTTGAAGCTATGATCTTCATTGATGGAGTCTTGGGCACCAATTCCCAATTGATTTTCCTGTAAAGAATCTATCTCTTCCTCCATGGCATTCATCCATTCAAGCTTTTTCTTTGCTTCCTCATATGATGAGGGTTCTTTAGAGTTTTGTTCTTGTGCTAGATATATAGAATGTTTAGTAACTAGTGAAGTATCATAGCCATACCTTTCTGGTTTTTTCATCTCTTGTTAATCTTTTAATTTTTTCTTGAGAGGATTATACTACATCCCTTAACTCTTGCACTTTGGCTTTGCCCTTAGAGTTCCTGAATTCGACTTCTCTTCTTTGAGTCTTTCGATCATCTTTTAAATCACTTGATGCTTGAAGTGTATGCTCGTTCCTCTTCGATAGAGTTGGAAAGTCCTCCTCTAGGTCATAAAGTAGTTTTATCCTCTTGCAATGATCTTCAACCCATGACTTGTTTTCATAAAACACAACATCTCTAATTACATTGAGACCTTTATTTTTGTGAATATAAAACCTATAACCTTTATAATTCATCTCCTACCCAATTACAATGCATTACTCTGCCTTTGGGTCCAATATTGTGCCTCTAATTTGTGAATGTATGTGTGCATATGCAATGCACCTAAAAATCCTACAATGATCAAGACTAAGTCCTATTCCATTCCATGCCTCATATAGAGTCATTCCATCTAGAACTTTTGATGGAATTCTATTCACCAAATATAGAGCTATTGATACTCCCTCTGTCCACAAGTAGTTTGAGAGTTTCTTTTCATTGAGCATTGATCTTTTAGCCTCCACAATTGTCCTATTTCTTCTCTCTACCACTCCATTTTGCTCAAGGCTGTATTTGGAAACTATTTTGTCTTTTGATCCCTCTCTATTGCATATAAGAATCAAAGTCATGGGATAATTATTCTCCCCCTCCATCTAACCTTAATCCCTTTAGGGTTTTACTTATTTGGTTCTCCACAAGAGCTTAATACTTTTTGAAGCATGAAAACACTTCATTATTATGCTTCATGAAGTATAATTTAGTCGATCTTCTACAATCATATATGATTGACACATAATACCTTGATCTAGAGAAGTAAAGCTCTTAGATTTGTCCCCATACATTTGTGTGGAAAAACTCCAATAAGTCTCCATGTATGTAGCCTTTCTTGGTGAAGGGTTGCATGTGTGATTGACCAAATTGACAAGGACCACATTTATAAATCATATGTGTTTTTAATATATTTGGTAGACAAAGTGCATTCTTATCCATATTTATTTGTTTGGTATCTCTTTCTCTTATGTAGACTAAAATTTTGTGTCAAATCTCTAAGCAACACATGTTCTTGCTGCCTTGGAGTTCAAAGGTGAACAATCTACTTGATTTTTCTCCCCTTGCTATCTTCTTGAAGCCCTAATGTGGATGTTGGTCTTCAACAAAAGCTCCATGCTTGGTGAATCTAACTTGGAGTCCCTTCTCAAGAATTATACCTACACTAATGAGGTTCTTGGTAATAGTAAGCTATTGGGGGATTCTTGGACAAGAAGGAATTTGAGTGTTTGTAGGAGAAAAGGGAAAGACAAGAAGAAAGATACACACTAGAAGCCTCTGTCGATTGATTATAATAAGACAATTACAATGTAAATGCACAATACAATCCAATGCTTCTATGCAAATTCCCATAGAGTGCTCAATTTCAAAATACCAAATACCCAAGGTCTTGTTGCTGTCAGCCTCCTCTGCACTAGAACTCCACCTTCTCCAAGCCTGCACTTGTGCACACCTTGCACCAAGCTTCCAATAAGGGGGAGGGATGGACACCTTCTGTCGACACGCGCACACTAGAATGAGACCTTGGGATCCTTGGGGGAATAACTTAACCTTCTCTGCACACTTCTTAGTCACTCTTCATGCACACCTTGCACTTCACTTCTCTCTGTCGCACACTGTGTGTCTCTTGCACTTCTCTCTTGCCTCACTTAGACTATGCTCTCTCTGCTTAGTCTTCTAACACTTGCTTGGTCCAAGAATATTCCTTGCCTTGATTTGAGTGTCGATTCCCGTACGCTCCTAACTGCAAGAGTACCTTGGTGCTCACTTTGATGTCCAAAGATTTTCTCTAAAAGTGGGCAACTAGCGAATCCCTGTTTTGTCTTGTAGTGACTTTAGACTAAAACAAAAATTTTAATTGGTGGGACCATACTTTCACTTCTGCGTACACTTCCACTTCACATACCTTCACATTTTTCCTTTTAATTCTTCACTTTTGCACATAGAGAGGGTTCACCTGAACCTTCCAAAACACTCTAAAAACACTTTGAACCTTAGGGAAATTACAAAAATACCTCTGCAACCTACAACCAAATTTTTGCAACTTTACCCTTTGTGGACAATTAATTGTGCACTACCTATGCACTTTGACACCTACACCTCAAACACTTTGACTTTGCCCCTGTTGACTTTGACCTTGACCTTGTTGACTTTGAACTATTTGACTTTGATCGTTTGACTTTGAATGTGGTTAAATTTGACTATAGTTGACTTTGACCAATATGACTTTTATGGGCTCAACATAAGCACATAGAGTACTCTGCTTATTTAGTTCATATTATCATCTAGAGTCTTTAGATTACCTATTTTCTCAATTGGATGCCTTGTGTCAACTCCTGTTTGGAGTTCATTTCTATTCCTTGGGTCCTCCAAGCCTAAAAAAAGAGCTACATTTTGTGCCACATGGTTTGAGCATCCTACATCTATATAAAACACATGCTGATTTGTGTCGCGTTCCTTCATAGTCATGTTCATAACAAGAAATGAGTATTTTTGAGTTTGATCATGTTTATAGTTATTGTAGTCTCTCCTTCTTTTATATCCACCAAGGTAAATATTTTTGTATGAGTTGTTGTTGTAGCCATAAGAAAATTTGAATCTTCCCCTGTGTTTTCATAGCCTCCTCTATTGCATCATCTTCCTCTTTGGTTCCTTGGATTCTTGAAATACGTTTTTCTAATATGATTGGTTAGACCACATATGGCATATGGTGTTGAGCTTTCAGCTCTCCCCCTACTTTTTCTACCTCTTATGCCTCTTCCTCTTTAGCCTCAATCTCCACCTGCAAAGTTGGCTTGAGAGATACTTCTTTCATCATCGTACTTCTTACCCTTGACTTTGTTATCCTTGATTTTATTCTTATTTGTATAAAGAGTAGAGGATTGATTACCTTTTTTGTTGTCTTCACTCTTAATAACCTTTGCCTCATGTGTGAACAATTGTCCCATGAGTGTGTTGAAGTTCAAGAACTTGCATGTCCATGTATAGATCCAAATCTTTGGTGAAGGCTTCCCATTTTTCATCACCCTTGATACCATTGATGACTTGCCTTACTATTTGTTCTTCATCGATGACTTCTCCAATGTTTCGAAGATGGTCTCCCATCTCATTCATTGACAAGATTGAAGTATTTTGATGGCGATGCACCATAGTGCATTCTCCTTCTCGAGAGCTGCACGATGATATCCTTGGGGTAGAAAACCGAGTGCCTAAGGCCGCACACAGTACTTCACACAGAGGCTACTGAATACGCAAAAAACACAGTACACGAGGAGCACGAAGACAGACTTCTTAGGTCTTCCAAATGCGGTTGAACTTACAGTCTGTGACTGACCAGGCCACTATATGTTTTATTAAAGAACATATAGAAAGAAGTGTCCGGTGGCCATTTGGCCTTTCACATGGACACTAACGGTAAAAATCTCCCACTAAAGGCCAATAGGGCCAAAGTAACTATGGGAGAAAAATAAAGAATGATAAAGAATACCTTAGTGTAAGTATGCAAACTATACCTCCCACCTTATGGGCATGTTACACAGTATACAAGTGACTCTGTAAGATCATGAATCAAGTAACCCCCATCAAGTGACAACACTGTCGAAAGCTATCCTGTGGTAGAGCTTTAGTCAAAGCATCTGCAGCATTATCTTGAGTGTGAACCTTCTCAAGAATAATGCGCTCAGTAGCTAAGCAATCTCTAATGAAGTGATAGCTCACCTCAATGTGCTTGGTCTTTGCATGATAGATCGGGTTCTTAGCCAAAGTGATGGAACTCTGACTATCACTGAGCAAACAAGGTACATGTTGAGGTAAACCCATATCGCAAGCAAGACGAGAAAGCCACAATGCTTCCATAAATGCCTCACTTGCTGCAACATACTCAACTTCTATGGTGGAAACAGCTATACATTCTTGAAGATGAGATCTCAAAGAGATAGCGTCTCTAGTGAAATGAAAAATATACCCTGATGTAGACTTACGATTGTCTAGACAACTAGCAAAGTCAGAATCTGTGTAACCAATAATGGATGATTTTCCTCTACCTAAGCATAGACACTTGTCCTTAGTGCCACTCAGATATCTTAAAATCATCTTCACCATTTCCCAATGTTTCTTGCTAGGATTAGACAGATACCTGCTCATAACTCCCACTGCAAATGCAATGTCTGATCTCGTAGCTACCATAGCATACATGAGACTACCAACAACAGACTGATGAGGAATTTTGGTCATGGATTCCTTTTCCTCATCTGATTTGGGGCAATCATCCTTGCTCAATTTCACATATGTGGGTAAAGGTGTACTCAATGCCTTTCCACCCTACATATTAAACTTGTGAAGTACTTTGGATATGTACTCACTTTGAGACAATTATATACATCTTTTGCTCCTATCATTACTAATGTGCATGCCAAGAATATGTTTGGCATCACCCAAATCCTTCATATCAAATGTCTGACTCAACTTCTTTTTCAAAATTGACAAATCATAAGAGGACTTCCTAGCAATCAACATATCATTGACATAAAGTATCAAGCATATCAAGCTGCCATCTAAGCATCTCTTTGTGTAGAGACAATGATCTTCATTGCTTTGAGAATAGCATTGAGACTTCATAAAAGCATCAAACTTTTTGTACCATTATCTAGGGGACTGTTTAAGTCCATACAAGCTCTTCCTAAGCTTACAAACTAGACTTTCCTTGCTAGGAACTACATAACCCTCTAGTTGTTCCATATAGATCTCATCTGTAAGATCTCCATGCAAGAAAGGAGTTTTCACATCCATTTGGACTAGCTCTAAGTCCTCCATTGCAACGAATCCAAGCAACATGCGCAGGGTAGTCATCTTGACCACTGGAGAGAAGATTTCCTCGAAAACAACACCATGTTGTTGCTTAAAACCCTCTGCAACAAGTCGTGCTTTATACTTTGGAGAAACACTATTTGGTGTGAATTTCAGCTTATATACCCATTTACATGATAAAGCTTTCTTGCCCTTTGGCAAAGATACTAAATCCCAAGTACCATTCTTGTGAATAAAATCCAACTCACTCTTCATGGCATGCTCCCACTTGACATGATCCTGTGTCTGCATAGCCTCTTTGTAGCAAGAAGGCAATCCCGACATCTGTTAGCATATCAAAATCTAAACCTAGAACATATCTATCAGGTGGATGTGAGACACGTGTAGAACATCTCAATGGTTGCTGAACAATAATATGTGCAGAATGATCTGACTGGACATTCTCTTGAACATCCTGATGTGCAACATTTTTATGCATGCTAACCGGAGGACTAGTCTCCTCAAACAACACTCTTCTCACTTCAACCCTCTTAATGGGTTGTTTATGTTGGAGACCTCTTAATCTCCAAGTTCTCGATCTATACTGATTTAACAACACATCTATATCAATTATAGACCAAACTTTACACAAATGTTACTTTGATTTACCAAATCATTCATGAACAATTCTCTGAGTGAGAATTTTCCTTCTTCAAGAAGTCTGCTTGTGAAATTGACTTCAATACCTGCACACATCTTCAGATATCTTCAAACTAATGATGCGCAAGTCTTCATACTACTTTTGCGCAATCATATCATCCATTGATTCTCCAAAAGAATCATTAAACCTTTGATTTGATCCTTAGGATCAAAGGTATTTCAAAAACTGTCTTCCAAGAATGGTGACTTTGACATGATCAACTTCTTAAGTTGATTTCTCACAACACAAATCCCGTTTTGCTAAATGCTTTTAGCCATAGCTTCCTTATCTTCTAACTTAGATTATGAATGCTCACTCATTCAAAACTTTACACCATGTAGTGAGATCTAAGCAAAACATTGACACAGAAAAGTGCGCGACTCTGAGAAGTCTGTCTGCAGATTCTACATACAAATGTTCCTATTGATCATTCTCACAGTAGGAAAGAAATTAGATCATGAAATTCTGAACATAGCTTCATTAGCTTTCAGATTAGATGTGTACAAAAGGATTTTTGATCCACATGATCAAACTGAGAGAACTTAGAGAAAAACTGGTCGCTAATTTCTTGAGTAAAACTCTCTACACATCTCTCTAAGAAACTTGTCTTCAAAATGACTCTTCCACATATTTCTTTACATCATTGACTTATATACATATAATTTTAGACTTATCCCACGTCTATTACATTACTCCTTATCATCCTAAGGATTATCTATTCTCAGATTACAAGAATTTCCACCTATAATGTACATGTGTATACATACTTCACTTCTAAGATCTCTTCACTCTCTCAAGTGTCTTCTTCCACTTCAATCTGATCATAAGCTTGATTCAAGGTCTTTATAATCACCAATTTGTGATTCGTTTGTTCCAACCGCTCCCCCTCAATCACTAATTGTGATTATTCCATTCTTCTTCACTCCTGCCATCTCTTTGAATCTCTGTAGCTTAGGTCCATCCAAGCTTTTTGTCATCATATCTGCAACTTGTTCTTTTGTTGAAGTATACATCACTTCAATCTCTTTATCAAGTACCTTTTCTCTCAAGAAATGATATTGAATTTCGTGTCAGAAGTAAATCCATAATACAGACCTTCACTTAGGGTTCCTTTGATATATCTGAGTCCCCTTTGAGTTGCAATCCAATGAGTCTTCTTTGGACAATGCATGAATTGTGATAACACACCTACTACATATGATAGATCTGGCCTTGTCAAGGTAGCATAGATTAAACTACCTACCAAACTCTGATATTTCTTCATGTCATTAAATTCTTCACCTCCATACCTGCTCAACTTATGATTTACCTCCAATGGTGTGCTTGAAGGCTTGCAATCCTCCATGTTAAATTTGACTAGAAGATTCTTCAAGTACCTTTCTTGTGTAACATATACTCCATGTTGAGTATACACAATCTGCATTCCTAAGAAATAAGATAAATTTCCCAAATCATTTATCTTAAACTCCTTCTCTATTTGTTTCTTAAGTTCATTGATTCCTTGAGCATCTGTACCTGTGAAAATAATATCATCAACATAAATACACATGTATATGTAACCATTTTCACTTGCCTTCACTAGCAAGCTACTATCTGCCTTTGATGCTTGAAATCCACAATCTTCAAGAACTTGACAAGCCTGTAATTCCATGCTCTTGGAGCCTATTTCAACCCATACAAAGCTCTCTTGAGCTTACACACATAATCTGATCCAATTGAATCCATGAAACCTTCTAGTTGCTCCATGTATACTTCATCTGCAATGTATCCATTCAGAAATGCATTCTTCACATCTAATTGTGATAACTTCCATCCTTTACAAGCAGCAATAGCAATCAATGATCTAATTGTAGACATCTTAGCAATAGGACTAAAGGTTTCATCATAATCTACCCCATAAGTTTGGGCATAACCTTTGACCACAAGTCTAGCCTTCTATCTAGACACCTTTCCATCCGCAAACCTTTTTGTTTTATACACCCACTTGCATCCAATGACTTTCTGATTCTTTGGTCTTGGCACCAATTCCCAAGTTTTATTTTCAAGTAGAGCATCATACTCTTCTTGCATTGGCTTCTCCCAATTATGTTTACCTTTAGCTTCTTCATAAGTAATTGGATCCTCTTCTGTCTTCACAAGTTAAGCATAATCTTTTGTTGTTAGAAAAGATGTATCATAACTATACCTTATAGGCTCTTTCCTTTCCCTTGAGGATCTTCTGATCTCTCTACTTCTTGAAGTCTCAGCCGCATTTGATTCTGGATCAAATCTTGGCCCATCTTCTACATTATCTTGCAATTTACTTTTATAGTCAACATCATCAATATCTTCTTCATACACATTTACTCTTGCCTTCCCTTTCCTTTGTATTTCTTTGTCATCTGCATAATCATTTGTTGACCCTGTATACCATGTGCTTTGCTCATCAAATGTAACATCTCTGGTAACAAGAAATTGCTTTGTGGATGGACTCCACAACCTATAACCCATCTGTCTATCATCATACCCAATAAACACATATTTCTCTGCTTTGGGTTCTAGCTTATGTCTCAATTGTGAAGGAACATAAGCATATGATAAGCATCCAAATACCTTACAATGATCAAGAGTAGGTTTCTTACCCGGCCATGCTTCATAAGGAGTTCTTCCATCCAAAGCTTTACATGATAACCTATTCACAAGGTATGTTGCAGTGTTGATAGCTTCTGCCCATAAGTAATTTGGACAATTCTTTTCCTTCATCATTGCTCTTGCAAATTCTACAAGAGTTCTATTTCTTCTTTCTACAACTCCATTCTTTTGAGGAGAATATCTGCAAGTTACTTCTCTCTTTATACCTGCATTCCACAAATAATCATCAAACTCTTTAGAGAAATACTCTCCCCCTCCATCTGATCTCAACCTCTTAAGCTTTTGTCCTGTAATCCTTTCTGCATAAGCATGATAATATTTGAATGTCTTGAAGACTTCTGATTTATCCTTGATTACATATAAAGTAATCCATCTGGTTGATCATCAACAAACAACACATAATATATGGATCCATTTATGCTATAGTCCCTTGAGGGACCCCACACATCTGTATGAACCAATTCAAGCATATTTTAATACTTGTACCCTGATTTATTGTATGAACTTTTGTGTGCTTTACCTAATTGACAAGCTTCACACTTGTACACCATGTGTTGCCCTTCAATTTTTGGCAAACCAAGCACCACTTGATTCTTTGACATTTCCTTTATAGCTCTCTCATTGAAATGACCTAGCCTATTATGCCATAGGTCTAACTCACACATCTTTTGACTTCCATAAGTAAATAAAGCATGTCCCACATTACCTTGGACTTTGAGAGTAAACAACCTTCCTTCTTTTTTAACTGCAATTATGTTTCTATATCCCTGATTAGGATCTTGCACATAGACACCATCATTTGTGAATCTGACTTCATATCCCTTCTCCACAATCTGCCCTACACTTATCAAATTTTTAGGAATAGTAGGAACATAAAGTACGTTGCTCAAGAGTGTACTTCCACTCTTTGTCTTCACTGATCCAATGCTCTCCACTTTATGCTTAGTATTATCACCTATTTGAATTGTATGTCCATTCACCTTTGCTTCCATATTAGTCATCAAGGATATATTTGTGAAGAGATGGATAGGTATGTGTTGAAGATGAAGAGGTGTTGCAAAATCTTTGCTCTACACTAGCCAAATGAACTCCAGGAGTAGATGGTGGGCCCTTTTAGCTTGCCAATGGATGTATTAGACACCCTATGTACCTTGGAAGATCACTCTCAAAAAGATAGATCAAAACACATAAGTTGGAGTTATCTCAGAGGTGAAAACTTGCTATTCTTGGTTAATACACCTGTCCAGTGTTTTACATAATTCTCTGAGCACAGCAGCAATTAGATTAATTCCTCTTGGGGAAGGCTAGGTAGCTTAAAGAGCTAACTTTAGAGAGTAATCTCATCAAAAATAATAAACCACACACTGAGAATGACTTTTAACAAGTGATGACATCATCCCGATTTTCACGGGCTGCTACAGAAATAGACCAGTGAGTAGAAAACTTAACATAACTCAAGATTTAAGCATCCAATGATCATGAAAATTTGTATGCTTATACTAGACAGTAAGCTGAATCCAACAAGCTTAAAAGCACTGAATTTGGATGAGTAAACACGGAGAAATGACTCTGACAAGATGACTGAAAAAGTCGGGTACCTGACAGAGAAGTGAAGATGAACATACCCTGTTGACTTCAAATGAACATAACTGAAGATTCCAACATCCAAATGACATGAAAATTTGTGAGCATATAGTAGCCTTATAGAGCTAACTTTACCAAGTTAAATCACTGAAAATGATGAACCAAGTGCAGAGAAACAATCTCTGCAAGCTGACTGAGAAAAACTGAAGTAATGGCAGTGAGTAGTACACATCACAAGAACATGGAAAGATGAACTCAAATAATCATGAAAATGAAAGTATATTGCTTGTACAATACAATGAATTACTGATACATATGTGTGCCTTGTAATCACACCTTGATATGGCATAAAGCTCAGCTCTTTGAGGTCTTCACATAGGTCTCTCTAACCACGACTAAAACTGCCATCTATTTATAGTTGAGTTTGGGAGGCTAACTTCCCTCAATCACTCTCCAATCAATCAATGATTGATTTGATTCTCTACCTACCACAAATCACGAATTCGTGGCTCCTCTTTCCATTCTTGATCAAGTGGACTCAACCACTTAAGATTCTCTTACTTTTACATTAAGTAAACTCTTCAAAAGTTACAAGAGGTAGTTCACAAGTGAACTTTACATAGTCTTCATTTTAAGGCTTTTTTCTATGACTTTGTGGGACTCAAGCCAATACTTAGGCTTGTCATAGACTTGCTCCAACAGCTCCCCCTCAAGCCAAGTATGCTTGAGGTCTTCAATCTTCCAAGATTACTTGCAAACCAATCATAGCCTTGAATTTGCAAAGCTTTGTACCATCCAATGCTTTGGTTAGAATATCTGCACATTGTTGATGAGTGGACACATATGATATTTGAATCTCTTTGTTTAGAACCTTCTCTCGTACATAGTGATAATGAACTTCAATATGTTTAGTCCTTGCATGAAAAATAGGATTAGCAGCCAAATGAATAGAACTCATATTGTCACCAAAAATAGTTGGAGTTCCAAACTCCAATCCAAGATCTTTGAATAATGTCTTCATCCACATAGCTTCTTGTGTAGCTATAGCAAGACCTCTATATTCAGCTTCAGTAGAAGAGAGAGCAACTGTGGGTTGCTTCTTGGATGACCATGAAATAAGCTTTGAACCTGCAAAGGTAAGATAACCTGAAGTGCTCCTTCTATCTTCCTTGGAGCCAGCCCAATCTGCATCAGAAAATAGCTTCAAACCTAAATCAGATACATAAGGATAGTAAATTCCTTCATTTATGGTTCCTTTGAGATATTTGAGTATCCTTTTGGCAGCATCCATATGTGGTTTCCTTGGTGTGTGCATAAATTGGCTTAGCACACTCACACTGTAACATATATCTACTCTTGTCAATGTGACATAGTTGAGACTACCCACTAGACTTTGATATGATGTGATGTCCTCTATGCGTTCACCTTCATGTGAGCTCAATTTGTGATTAACCTCCATTGGAGTACCTGCAATCTTACAATCTTGCATCTTGAATTTTGCCAACATGTCCTTAATGTACTTTCTTTGAGTGAGAAACAAACCATGATCTTTGTAGACAACTTCCAAACCTAGGAAGTAGGTAAGTGAACCCAAATCACTTATCTTGAACTCTTCTCTCATCTGATCTTTGATCTTCTTCATACCATCTGCATCATTTCCTGTCAATATAATATCATCTACATATACACATAGGTAGATGACCTCGGAATTACTCTTTTTAATAAAGAGTGAAGGATCTGCTTTGCTTGGTTGAAAGCCTTTGTCCTGCAAGAATGAAACAAGCCTGAAATTCCAAGCTCTTGGAGCTTGCTTGAGACCATACAATGCTTTGTTAAGTTTACACACATAATCAGGATAAACTTGATTCTCAAAACCAGGTGGTTGTGCCATATATACCTCTTCTGTTATCGAACCATTCAAAAATGCATTCTTTACATCTAGTTGAAGTATCTTCCAATTCTTGGAAGAGGCAATACTAAGCAAAACCCTAATAGTAGGCATCTTTGCCATAGGAGAGAAAGTCTCCTCATAATCAATTCCTTGAGTTTGTGCAAAGCCTTTTGCCACAAGCCTTGCCTTATACCTGTTAATTGAACCATCAGAATTTTTCTTGAGTTTATAGACCCATCTTGAGCCTATTACCTTCATGGATGAAGTCTTGGGCACCAAATCCCAAGTGTTGTTTTCCTCAAGTGCTTCAATCTCTTCCTTCATTGCATGCTTCCATTCTGTTTTTTCTTTGGCCTCTTCAAATGATGATGGCTCCTCTTGGTTTATGTCCTGTGCTATGTAGATAGAATCTTTAGTTACTAATGAGGTGTCAAACCCATACCTTTCTGGTTTTTTCTTTTCCCTCATAGATCTTCTTAGGCCATGATGTGATGATTCTGCCTCATGTCCAAGTTCCTGCAATTTTGCTTTACCTTTAGACTTCCATGCTTTGATCTTTTCCATCTGACATTCTTCATCATCCTCTGAGGTGTCTTGTTCTTCAATCTTTGATTGTTCTCTACCAAGCTTTGGAAAATCTTCTTCAAGATCATATGGTAAATTGACCTTCCTGCATGAATCTTCATACCATGAATTGTTCTCATCAAAAACTACATCTCTGCTTACCAAGAATCCTTTGTTGGTAGGGTTGTATAACCTGTAGCCCTTTTGATTGTTGTCATATCCAATAAATACACACCTTTCTGCTTTTGGATCCATCTTGCCTCTAACCTGTGAAGGAACATGAGGAAAAGCAATACATCCAAAAATTTTACAATGATCTAAACTTGGTCTTCTTCCATTCCAAGCCTCATATGGAGTCATCCCATCAAGGGATTTTGAAGGCAACCTGTTAATCAAGTAAGTGGCTGTAGATACAGCCTCAGCCCATAAGTAATTAGGTAAATGCTTTTCATTTAACATAGACCTTGCAGCTTCAACAATTGTCCTATTCCTCCTTTCTGCCACTCCATTTTGCTCAGGAGTGTACCTTGTAGTTACCTCTCTTTTGATTCCTCTTTCTTGAAGAAAAGAATCAAACTCATGGGAGAAGTATTCTCCCCCTCCATCTGACCTTAGCCTTTTTAGTGATTTACCTGTTTGATTCTCCACAAGAGCCAAATATCTTTTGAAACATGAAAAAACTTCATCTTTGTGTTTCATAAAGAATAGGATAGTCCATCTGCTGCAATCATCAATAAAGGAAACATAATACCTTGATCCTGATATTGAAGCTTCCTTGCTTGGTCCCCATACATCTGTATGAACCAACTCCAAGAGATCTCCATGCATATAACCTTTCTTCATGAATGGTAACCTGTGAGACTTTCCAAATTGACATGCACTGCACTTATAAATCATATGTTGTTTTGACAAATTAGGAAGTCCAAGTACACTTTGGTCCCTGCAGATTTGCTTTAATGACCTTTCACCAATATGTGCTAACCTTTTGTGCCATACTTCCAATTCTGTGAGTGTCTGACTACCATAATTAAAGAGAGCAATGTTTCTAGTGTCCTGTAATTCAAATGTGAACAATCTACCTGTCTTTTCACCTTTTGCAATTCTTCTGAATCCTTGACTTGGATCTTCAACAAATGCTCTTGCTTTTGTGAACCTGACTTGCAACCCTTTCTCTACTATCTGCCCAACACTTATCAAATTCTTTGTTATGGTAGGGACATAGAGTACCTTACTGAGTAGGTTGATGTTTCCATCAGGTGCTTTGACATTGCCTATTTTCTCCACAGGATGTTTTGTATCATCTCCTGTTTGTACCTCATGCTTATTCCTTGGATCTTCTAAATCTGATAGGAGTGCCACATTTCTTGCCACATGATTTGAACAACCTGAATCTATGTAGAAAACATGCTCATCAGATTTACCTTGTGGCATAGCCATGTTCATGATCAATAATGAATCCTCTTTATTTGAGTCTTCTGTGTAGTTATTGTAGTCTCTCCTTCCTTTGTAGCCTCCTTGATAGTTTGAATGATTGTAGTTGTTGTAGTTGCCATGGTAGTTGTTGAACCTTCCTCTTGAGTAGCCATAACTTCCTCTATTGTATCCTCTGCCTCTTTGATTCCTGGAATTCCTAAAGCAATTTTCAGTTGTATGATTAGTTAATCCACAAATAGAACATGAGTTGGAGTCTTGGGATCTCCCCCTGCCTTGTCTACCTCCTCTTCCTCTACCTCTGCCATGTCTTCCTCTACCTGCATAGTTAGCTTGATATGTACCTGCTTCATCATCCACTTTCTTTGCCTTTCCTTTGTTATCTTTAGACTTGCTTTTATCCGTGTATAAAGCTGAAGATTGATTACCTTTAGAGCTTTCTCCATTTTTGATAAGCTTTGCCTCTTGAGTAAGTAATTGTCCAATGAGTGTGTTGAAATCAGGTACATGCATGTCCATGTACAAATCCATAGCTGTGGTGAATGCTTCCCACTTGTCATCTGCCTTCAAGCCATTGATGACCTACCTTACAATTTGCTCTTCATCTATTACCTCTCCAATGCTTCCCAACTGATCTGCTATGTCCTTGACATTTGTGACAAAATCAGTCACATTTTGTTTGGGAGCCTTCTTGAGAGTTGTGAACTCCAACCATAGTTGATGCTTCCTAGCTTTGGTACTTGAAGAAAAGAAAGCTTCAAGTGCATCCCACACTTCCTGAGATGTCTTACAACTTCTAATGTGAGGCAACAAAAAATCTGAGATAGAGTTGAGGAGATAAGACCTTGCAAGTGCATCCTTGGAGCACCATGTGCTCAATCTTTCTTGCTCTTCTTGTGTTGGTTGACTTTTGTTCCTGAAACTTGGCATAACTTCATCTCCAGCCACATAACCATATAAACTTCTACCTTGGAGATAAGCTTCCATTCTTAATGAACAAGCTGAGTAGTTACCTCTGTCCAATTTGTCAATTGATGAAGGAAATCCATCTGCCATGTTGTCCAACCTTGCTCTGATACCACTGTGAAGAGATGGATAGGTATGTGTTGAAGATGAAGAGGTGTTGCAAAATCTTTGCTCTACACTAGCCAAATGAACTCCAGGAGTAGATGGTGGGCCCTTTTAGCTTGCCAATGGATGTATTAGACACCCTATGTACCTTGGAAGATCACTCTCAAAAAGATAGATCAAAACACATAAGTTGGAGTTAGCTCAGAGGTGAAAACTTGCTATTCTTGGTTAATACACCTGTCCAGTGTTTTACATAATTCTCTGAGCACAGCAGCAATTAGATTAATTCCTCTTGGGGAAGGCTAGGTAGCTTAAAGAGCTAACTTTAGAGAGTAATCTCATCAAAAATAACAAACCACACACTGAGAATGACTTTTAACAAGTGATGACATCATCCCGATTTTCACGGGCTGCTATAGAAATAGACCAGTGAGTAGAAAACTTAACATAACTCCAGATTTAAGAATCCAATGATCATGAAAATTTGTATGCTTATACTAGACAGTAAGCTGAATCCAACAAGCTTAAAATCACTGAATTTGGATGAGTAAACACTGAGAAATGACTCTGACAAGATGACTGAAAAAGTCGGGTACCTGACAGAGAAGTGAAGATGAACATACCCTGTTGACTTCAAATGAACATAACTGAAGATTCCAACATCCAAATGACATGAAAATTTGTGAGCATATAGTAGCCTTATAGAGCTAACTTTACCAAGTTAAATCACTGAAAATGATGAACCAAGTGCAGAGAAACAATCTCTGCAAGCTGACTGAGAAAAACTGAAGTAATGGCAGTGAGTAGTACACATCACAAGAACATGGAAAGATGAACTCAAATAATCATGAAAATGAAAGTATATTGCTTGTACAATACAATGACTTACTGATACATATGTGTGCCTTGTAATCACACCTTGATATGGCATAAAGCTCAGCTCTTTGAGGTCTTCACATAGGTCTCTCTAACCACGACTAAAACTGCCATTTATTTATAGTTGAGTTTGGGAGGCTAACTTCCCTCAATCACTCTCCAATCAATCAATGATTGATTTGATTCTCTACCTACCACAAATCACGAATTCGTGGCTCCTCTTTCCATTCTTGATCAAGTGGACTCAACCACTTAAGATTCTCTTACTTTTACATTAAGTAAACTCTTCAAAAGTTACAAGAGGTAGTTCACAAGTGAACTTTACATAGTCTTCATTTTAAGGCTTTTTTCTATGACTTTGTGGGACTCAAGCCAATACTTAGGCTTGTCATAGACTTGCTCCAACAATATTGCCACTCAGATGATTGCTACATCCTGAGTCAATATAAAACACCCTTTGATCTTCTCCTACTGATTCATGAGTTGCATTCAGGATAAGTGTCATATCATCCTTCTGGTCTGATGCATAGTTATAATAATTGGTGTTGTGGGACTGAGGTTGAAAGATTCTTCCACCTCCTCTAGCATATGATGTCCTACCACCTCTTCCTCTGAAATTGCCTCTTTGGTTTCTGCCTCCTCTACCTCTTTGATTAAAACTCTCATTATTATTTCCTCCATTTTGATTGTTATACCAACAATCATTTGCCAAATGATTGGTTCTGCCACAAATCCAACAAGCTTTAGTATTATCTTTGTTCTTACCTCCTCTTCCTTTACCTCTGCAATTCATTTTTCCTTTTGTAAAGTTAGCTTGGCTTGAGGATCCTTCATCATCAGTTGACTACTTCCCTTTGCCATTCTTTTTCTTGTCCTTGAAGTACATGGCTTGACGTGTACTCCTATCATTATCTCCCTTAATGTCCTGCTCAAAATTTAGCATGTGTCCTAGCAATTGATTAAGATCGGGAGTAAAATGATTAAGTGACAATTCTATGGACAATATGAAAGGCTTCCACTTCTCATCTCCTCTCAGACCTGCAAGTATTTGCCTTACCAACTTATCCTCTTCAATGTCTTCATCTACTGCTCCCAAGCTATCTGCAATATTCTTCATCCTTGCCACATAATCAGAAATTGATTGTGAGCTCTTCTTCTTGAAAGTTGTAAACTCTGCCCATAGTGAGGATTTCCTTGACTTGGTTGTGTTTTGGAAATGCTCTTCCAAAGCATACCAAACATCTGTTGCACTTTCCAATCCTCTGATGTGAGGTAGAAGATAATCATTTATAGCCATGTAAATGATGCTCCTAGCTTGAGCATCCTTTCTCATCCAAGTCTTCAAATCTGCAAGCTCTTCCCTAGTTGGAATACTAGGATCTGCAAATTCACGCTTTTCTTCTTCTCCTGTAATGAATGCCATCAAATCTTTTCTCAAATCAGACTGAGAGAACTCAGAGAAAAACTCATCGCTAATTTCCAGAGTAAAACTCTCTACACATCTCTCTAAGACACTTGTCTTCAAAATGACTCTTCCACATATTTCTTTACATCATTGACTTATATACATATAATTTTAGACTTATCCCGGGTCTTTTACATTACTCCTTATCATACTAAGGATTATCTATTCTTAGATTACAAGAATTTCCACCTATAATGTACATGTGTATACATACTTCACTTCTGAGATCTCTTCACTCTCTCAAGTGTCTTCTTCCACTTCAATTTGATCATAAGCTTGATTCAAGGTCTTTATAATCACCAATTTGTGATTGGTTTGTTCCAAAAGTTTATGCATCTTAGACTCATTGAAAATGACATCACTAGTTTTGATCACTGATCATGTTTCAAGATCCCATAAGTGATATCCAAATTGTCCTTCTCGACCATATCCAAGAAAAATGCATTTCTTTGACTTACGCTCCAACTTTTGTCTAAGATTCTTGGGTATATGAACATATGTTTCACACCCAAAAACTCAAAGATGATCATAATATGGTGGCTTCCCTATCCGTAACTCTTGTGCCACTTTCAAAACTTTGGTAGTACTAGGTGAAAGGTTAATCACATGAACTCCAGTCAATACTGCTTCTGCCCAAAAACCTTGTGAGAGGTTTGCATGATACAACATAGAGACTACTCTATCTTGAATAGTTCCATTTATCCTCTTAGCTACAGCATTCTGTAGTAGGGTATAAGGAGCTGGAAACTCTCTAGGAATCCCTCTAGATTGACAGAAAAGGCTGAATTCATGTGAGGTATACTCACCCCCATTATGTGAACATTGTGGTCGAGATGTCAAAAACGAAGCAACAATCCAATTAAATGCGATTAAAAGCTCAATGGAAGGTAATCATAACTCAATGAATAAAATGAGCCTTTCAATCATGCAGGTAAAGTAAGAAAGCAACCATCCATTGAGATGGGTGATTTCAACCCCTCACGTATTGCTAGGCAACAGAGATGCATGAAAGAGGGATGACCTTCGTTATAACAAGATTAGAGAGCTGCTGGAAGATCTAAAAAAATGGGATGATAGCTTTCGGTCAACCACTTGAAGTGGCAGGCACGCAACATTGGGAAAACAATTCAAGGGTAGAGCAGGAGTTTTGCCAAGAAGAATTTCAGGAAATAATCATCTTCTTTGAAGCTTACAGGTGCCAATTTTGTTTTTGTGTAGATATAATGGTTATTAGTTACCATAAGCTTGCACAAGTAAGCGCTGAAAGTGAGCTGACGAATCTAGAGTCCGATTCTTCCAATGTTTAGGTGCTCTTTTTAGAAAAATGCATATGAAACTATGTCATCACGTGGCTTAGAGACACACTTTAAAAGTCACGACTGCTAATTCTCACTTTCTCTATTTGAAATGTTTTTATATTGCAAATATCATATAGAAATCTTCGATCGCAGTGTTTTGTTAAACTTGTTCTGTTGTAAAATAAGCTGGTGGAAAAGCGACAATTAATCCATGGTTGAAACACATATCTTGAAACCAAACTTTCACACTTACACTTTTCTCATGCAGAGCTCTAGTAATGCGTTTGCATAGTCGGATAAAATATTGGATCTTAACGCGTTTTTGCTTTAAACGAACTTGCATGCATTAAATGAGATCATATGTGCAATGCTGAACGATTATATATTTCACTCGTTTGGAATTCCATGATGAGGAAAAATTAAAAGGGCTCAATTTCATATAGTAAAGAATTATCTTTGGATTTTAAAGATTGTTGAAGTGAAAGCAAATTCGTTCATTACATAAAGTCATACGTATAATCTAAGCTTGCATTAGTGCCTCGAAATGATGTCTTTGAAATGATACAGAACGGTAAATGCTAATGAGAAGGATATGTTTGTTAAAACCATATTGTGTTTGATACTCGGACAAGATTGCTAGCTTCTAATTCACTCCATTCCCTTCCAAGGCATTCAAGGGTCAAAGCTTTTGTTTTGTGTCTTGCCCAAAGAATTTCATATGGATTATTCTCGCAATAAAGTGATGAAATTGAGCTAATTAGTTGTTCTTCTTGAGTTTGTGTTCATCACCTTTGAGTTCCTTTAAGCACTCTATGCATGTGCCATATTACTAGTAATTGAACTCATATCTTTCCTCCATTATTAGGCCAACTTCTAGGTGTTTCTGAGCTCCTCTCACCATTCACTTATTTCCCTCCTTTCCATGAATCCGACGACATACTTGGTGAGCCCGACATGAAAGGAGGGGGTGAGTGAGTTATAAAGCCATAGGATTCAGCATAATCAAAATGGAAGATATCCTAGCTCAATTCCTACGCTTTCAAGAAGAAGATAGGCGTCAAAAAGCCATCCAGTCACTTCACGAACATCTAGTCAATCGATGTGGCTTTTTCAATGGGAAGAATGTCTCCAAGTTTTGTAAAGAATATGAACTTGAGGCAATGTACTTAGGTGTCAGTTTGACTCCGATGACGGATATGGAATTATGTGAAAAATTTGCCTATGTGTGTGAATACGGTGTTAATGATCAACTCATGCGAATAAACCATACGACATGGTCGCAATATAAATCGATGCTCCTCGAGCAATTCACACTAGATGACATAGACAAAGTGACTCGTAAGTCCTTCCTGAGGTGGGTTCATATACCCAAAGACGAGCCGATTCTAGAGATCAAAAGACAATTTGAGCGTGAATATGATGATCTTTCTGAGCACGATAAAAGGTGCTTAAGACGTGATAAAGTATCGTTGTTTCTTCGAGCAATAGATGCTAAATCCCTAGCAGAGCTAATTCCACTTTTACAAGATATAGACTCCGACTCGGGGCTCACAGAGGATTGGACACTCGTCCATGAAGCTGTGAGGAGATATGTGAAGAAACAACAAACAATAGAAAAATTTCTAAATGATTGGCAAGCTGACATTTATGCAAATGAAGAAGATGCACAAATTCCATGCATTTCAGAAACCAAAAGTAATTTGCAAATCTATAGAATAATAGAAACACAATTGGCCATAAAGAAGATATGGATGGAATACATGTACATGCTTATGAAGAGGATCACTATAAAGAACCTATAAGCATAAGTGATGCAATCTCTGAGGATTCAAGGTACCAAGATCCATTAGATACTTTGATTACATCTACAAATATTATATATGCACAAACCCCAAAGATGGGAGGAGCAAAGGAATATTCGGAAGCTAAACAAAACAAAATCAAACCAATATAATACATACAATAAAACAAAAATAAACACAACACACCAAGAACAATATGAGGCTTCCTATAATCTGATAGACTCCTCACTCTAAGGGATGATAATCAAACAAACAAAGAGGCAAGATATGATAATAACCAATATTATTTAAAGATATCTACGAGAAGTCAAGGTGATTAGAAAGAGATTGCAAATAATAATTCAAATAATCTAGTGAATCCATGTGAAGATCAAGCACAAGATGGTTTCTTAGATAACAAAACCAAGCAATACTTGAGGAACTATTTGATACCATCTAAGAGTGAAACGTTTCTTGAAGCATATGATTCAAATATGAATTATGGTCAAATGATTGATTTATATGAAGAGAATGTAAGTGAGTATGATGTCAATCAGAAGGACATGCAAATGATGAATCCTGTAGAGAATGGTATGTATGCCGATGGTGAAAAGCATGATGCTAAGCCTACTGATTGTTTAGATCAAGATCAAGATTGTGAAATAATCTTGAGTGATGCATGAGTCGTTAGAGGAACAAGAGAGTGATCATAATCATAGGAGTAAGAATGAGTTGTTGATTGAGCTTCAATATAATGATATGTATATGAATGATGTTGTACTCCATGAAGAGGGACATATAAATGATCATGTTGAGCAAGAGTCCACGACTGAAGAAATGTATGATGAGTGTGGCGAAAATACATCCTCTGAAGAGGATGGGCAAGAAACAATCGGGAGATATGAAGAAATCTATGATGGCATTTTGAATAAAGAATTTGCATTGCCATCAGACTACATGCATTGTCGTATAAGGCGTTGAAATTACGATGAGTTTGATCTTGATAAGCAAGTCTTTAGTGACATTGAAGATCAAGACTATCTTGGATTTAGTGATATTAAGTCTCTTCATGATAATGGGCAAGTAAATCTGGAAAAAGATAATGATGAAGAGTTTTTGGATAGATTAGAGATAGAAGCAGATTCTATAATTAATGGCATTCAAGTAGGAAGAAATCATGACAGATCAAATGAAAAATATGAATATATACTGCAATCAAAAGATGATGATTCTTCTTATTCAGAGTGGAGAAGTCATGAATCTATTCAAAGACTCAATTGCAATGATGATGAGAGTTCGGGTAATCATAATAAAAATAATAAAAACCTTTCAAACAATTTCAAGCATGAAATGGATCAAAATGCATGCTTGAAGGATCTTTTTAACAATAGTTTAAACAACTTGAATTTCAAAATGCTTTATACATGTGCTCTTCATGCATCATGTGCATCCTCATATGATGCATGTGAGAGGATCATGAACAAAGATGACTATGCTCAAATGATTAAATTATGGATTTTCAAATTCTCCAAGAGCAATGTATGTCAAACAATCTTACAAGGGATGGACAAGAAAATGAAATGGCTTGTCCACCGGTGTACCTTGTTTAAGAATACTTCCCTAATTGATGAAATCTAGAGGTGGCTTCTTTTCAAGCACAACTTCTTTGGTGAGTACGTTTCAAAGAAGGTGAGATTGAAGGAAGAATCTTTTTCAATAAAATTCCATAAAGCTTAAAGGAATGTTTTTTGTAAATAGGAATGTATATATCTGATGTTTTTGCTTTGATTTGAAGAAAGACATAGGAATCAAATCAATAAATTGAAGATAGCGACTTAGAATGAAACAAGAAGAGGAGATTGGAGGCGACAAGCTCAAACGGCTTCTGACTTCATACTGGTGATATGTTATCGCTCCAATTTTTTCTTTCCTCTCGTATATATGTGTATGCATGTATATATGTCCATATGAAAGACTATATGAATTGAGCATTTGGCACGTAAAGAAATGCACAATTAAGAAAATTAAGTAGACCAAAAATCTCGTACCACTAATAAGATTACATGTGATGTATAAGGACTGAGATTATACGAGTAAGATTAGAAGACAGACTAGAACTTTCGAGAACAAGACCGAGGAAGGTGAAAGGAAGACCTAGACTAAGTATCTGTATATACTAGTGTTTATGAGCACTTGATGAGTGAGACACTTCGACTTCTGCTCTTGATCTCTCATCTGATATGACCTTGAGACAGATTATGTCTTGAGAAAAAAATTCTTATACCAGCCAGCTATCTATGTGTATATGTATGTGCTGTTGGGCGCTGCGATGAGCTAGTAGGCGGGTGGAACTACTTTGGTCGGGCGATCAGGGCCATGAGCTGAGGCTAGTTGTGTCGTATGGCCTAACCTACATGTTGTTATGTGCTCATATGGTTTGATCGGCGGGTGGATTCGCTCTGACTAGGTAGTTAGAGCCACGAGCTGACGTTGATTTCGTATGAGGCTGACATTGTGCATCGTGCGCTATGTCGGGTCGGTAGATGGGTGGGCTAAACCTGGTCGGGTGGTCAGGTCCATGAGTCACATCCGATTTTGGCATAGGCCGATATGTGTGGATAAATAAATAAAGATAAAAGCAAAAATATAAAGGCTGAGCTCGAACAAAGAATTAAAATAAAGAAAAATAGAATAAAAATAAGAGAAAAATAAGAAAAGGTTTGATGGGGGTTCGGATGATGGGAGATCAATAGGGAAGCCAGATGGGAGTTTCATAAATCGAGTTAGTAAGGACTAGTATATGCAAATGCTTGGGATAGGCTACTAGATCTGACCAGGTCGAGTTAACGAGAGAACTAAGAAGTTTTCGATTTACTCATGTGATTTCTAGTCTAAGTGCATTACTGTATTCTGATATGTTGTATGGGCTACTTTTGTCTACCTTCTTCTCTTGATTTATGCCAAGTTTAATATCTATTCAGATTTCATGCATCTAGTTGAAATTTCTTTAAATTATGCTTTTCTTGCCATGACTACTTGATGCTTGTTTGTGTTTGATGTCCTATATGGAGGTTGGTGGCGCATCCGGAGGGTGCACAGGTTCCGAAGGGGTGGATGTGGTCGAGATGTCAAAACGAATCCACAATCCAATTAAATGCGATTAAAAGCTCAATGGAAGGTAATCATAACTCAATTGAATAAAATGAGCGTTTCAATCATGCAGGTAAAGTAAGAAAGCAACTATCGATTGAGATGGGTGATATCAACCCCTCACGTATTGCTTTCGTCGTGAATTATTGTTGGAGATGGTTGTTTCTTAGATTGCATCTCTTATATATACCTTTTGTGTGCGCCATGGTATTTATATGTATGTATATCCGAGCATATGCTTACCAAATTTCTATTTTGCATCCATGTGAATGCATCATGAGAATGTGTGTTTATACATGTTCATGTACTTAAGCATATGTGCTTCGTATTTATGATTAAATTTTTAAATGCATAAGTATTGATTTCCATACATGTGTATGCGTTGATATATGTGAATGTAAGTATGTGTGCAAGCGCATATAGGTGCACTTCCATGGGCTTTAGTGTGCGCACGATGTGTTCGTGAGTGATGCTCTTTCTAATCTTTTTCCTTAGAGTAAGGAGAAGAATAGAAAGGGAAGGAGAAATTTCTGGAGGAAGGAGACTTCTTGGAAGCGGCAGAAAAAGGCAGTTAAAAAGAAGGACGGGAGAGAAAAGGGGAGTACTGTCTCGGTGGCTTGGAAGGGAACAGGGGAAAAGCCTGGTTCACGAAGGATGGCTGATGAAGAAAAAGCAGCATAGCACTGGAGCTTGAACTGGGTGTCGTGATCAATCCTCTATTCTTCTTGGAGGCTTTCCTGACTGTGCCAATTGAGTCTGCGGTCAGAAGAAGAGAACAAGGCAACAATTCAGGCATGGGCTGGGAAAGTTCAAGCCACCATGATCAAAGGCAGAGAGCACGATGATTTTGCGAATGTGACAGGCAGTAACTGTAGCGCTGAAAGGTGCTCTTCTACTACGTAGATAGATGTGGAAGAAGATTGTGGAGTCTACTCAAACGTTAAAATTTCTCCAACAATAAGGGGAACGGCAGTGTTATGTGAGCTTTTGGCTGAGCACGCCATCGTCAAATTCAAGAGTGATGAACGGTTCAAGAGTGTTGATAACAGCTCTGGCAGAAGCTGGTTAATAGGTCTATCATTGGGCTTGCTGACAATCATCGGCTGCTCGATCTTACAAAGCAAAGTCGGTTTAATACCACCAAGTGGAGAAAAGATAAAGCGGTCCTAAACTCTAAAGCATCTATCAGCATAGACGACATCAACATTGATGCCAGTAATAGGAGATCGAGGAGGATATAGGATCGCTAACAATGTATTGAATCTCATCGAGAATTTCGATTTTTAGTTGGCAACTGGACTATTGACACAGGCATTGGGAATCTATCTCCGAGCTCTCTGACATTCATGAATTCATCTCGTGTGCTGGTACTCTAGAGGATTAATACAAGAGTAAAGCCGGCAATTAAGTAGATGTCATGGACTCTGGGTTGCCTACATGAGATGGACTCTGGGTTGCCTACATGAGAGTAGTACTCTTGACAAAAGAACGTTAGCCAAAAGATCTTAGAGAAGAATTAGGACAACAAAAAGTGATCGTTTATTGAGAAAAATCAACAGAAGCGGAACCCTGCACTTTTATGGCTTGTTTCAATGGCTCTCTCGAATCAGAAAGCTTGAGAATATTGCGACAACATCCACTTTTCTGATGAGTAGTAGTTCGTCACGATGTGCAACATGCAACTTTCTGAGGCGCAAGTGCACTGCAGAAGGCAACAGAGATGCATGAAAGAGGGATGACCTTCGTTATAACAAGATTAGAGAGCTTTTGTGTTCTCCTATGACACGATTGCTGGTAAAATAAATAAATGAAGCAGAATTGAGCGTAGAGAAGAACTGCTGGAAGATCTAAAAAAATGGGATGATAGCTTTTGGTCAACCACTTGAAGTGGCAGGCACGCAACATTGGGAAAACAATTCAAGGGTAGAGCAGGAGTTTTGCCAAGAAGAATTTCAGGAAATAATCGTCTTCTTTGAAGCTTACAGGTGCCAATTTTGTTTTTGTGTAGATATAATGGTTATCAGTTACCATAAGCTTGCACAAGTAAGCGCTGAAAGTGAGCTGACGAATCTAGAGTCCGATTGTTCCAATGTTTAGGTGCTCCTTTTATGGAATGCATATGAAACTATGTCATCACGTGGCTTAGAGACACACTTTAAAAGTCACGACTACTAATTGTCACTTTCCCTATTTGAACTGTTTTTATATTGCAAATATCATATAGAAATCTTCGATCGCAGTGTTTTGTTAAACTTGTTCTGTTGTAATCATAAGCTGGTGGAAAAGCGACAATTAATCGATGGTTGAAACACATATCTTGAAACCAAACTTTCACACTTACACTTTTCTCATGCACAGCTTAGTAATACGTTTGCAATCTTCGAGCATAGTCGGATAAAATATTGGATCTTAACGCGTTTTTGCTTTAAACGAACTTGCATGCATTAAATGAGATCATATGTGCAATGCTAAACGATTATATATTTCACTCGTTTGGAATTCCATGATGAGGAAAAATTAAAAGGGCTCAATTTCATATAGTAAAGAATTATCTTTGGATTTGAAAGAGTGTTGAAGTGAAAGCAAATTTGTTCATTACATAAAGTTAAACGTATAATCTAAGCTTGCATTAGTGCCTCGAAATGATGTCTTTGAAATGATACAGAACGGTAAATGCTAATGAGAAGGATACATTTGTTAAAACCATATTGTGTTTGATCTCGCACAAGATTGCTAGCTTCTAATTCACTCCATTCCCTTCCAAGGCATACACGGGTCAAAGCTTTTGTTTTGTGTCTTGCCCAAAGAATTTCATATGGATTATTCTCGTAAGAAAGTGATGAAATTGAGCTAATTAGTTGTTCTTCTTGAGTTTGTGTTCATCACCTTTGAGTTCCTTTAAGCACTCTGTACATCCTCCTTTCCATGAATCCGACGACAACGTAAAGCCTTAAGCTTAGTTCCTTTTCCAGTTTCAACTGAAGCAAGCCATTTTATGAAAGTAGGTGTACCTCATCATTCTATTTGATAGGATATACCCAAAGTTTCTAGTAGCATCGTCTACGAAAGTGACAAAGTAAAGAGAACCACCTAAGGACCTAGTAGGCATAGGACCACACACATCTATATGAACTAGATGTAGCTCAAGCGTAAGCACCACCTCCTTTACTTGTCAATCCGCGGAGACGTGAGGACCGGTATGAAGACCACGACCAAGTGAAGGCACAAGTGTGTGAGTGAAAGCACACAAACATGCACACACATACACACACACGCGCACAAGGTAAGA
The DNA here is from genome assembly GCA_020310875.1 of Ceratopteris richardii. NCBI lineage: Eukaryota > Viridiplantae > Streptophyta > Polypodiopsida > Polypodiales > Pteridaceae > Ceratopteris > Ceratopteris richardii. The sequence continues at coordinate 134,096,289 of CM035413.1, forward strand.
TCAAAGAGAGGAACAATGGAAGGACATTGATTACAAAAGAAATCTATTACAAAACTGAAATCTACAAGAAGCTCACCTCAAAAATGAGCTCTCTAGCTCTTTTTATAGTTTTTGGACTAGTTTTGGCCCTGTCCAGACCTAGTGTCCAGCCTAATTAGGTTCTAGGGCTTATTTGAAGGCTCAAATGGAGTCTAAAATTTATGAAAATTAGTAGGATGATACTTCTAATGCTCCTCAAGCTCGAGGACTCCTCGGCTTGCACAAAATGGAGCTACAAAAATAGAAAATGGTATTTACAATGGTTTTAGTGATGGAAATCACTATTTCTGTAGGGGATTCTTCTGAAAAGTTGACATGTACTTCTTGGAGCTTCCTACTTGCTCCTTCTTCTTGTGTGTCCACCTCTTAGATGTGCTCCTATTCTTTGTCCTTGACCTTCAGCTTCAACACTCCCCCCCCTCTCGAGTCTGTCGTCCCTGACATAACCTTGTTGTAGTGGTTGTTCCATGTAGTGCTTTGAGAGGTAGTATCCATTCTGTATGAACAAGAGCCGTCTATCTTCCAAATTTGGTAGCGTTGGTTATCGGGTTCTTCATTTGTCACTGCAAGTCTTTGCAAGTCGTAGTCCCTTGGTATGTGCTTCTTTCATGAATTCCCGCATGAATGCGTCGTTGTGAGCTTTCAAAGATTGTGAGTTGCTCAAAAGAGGTTATCAAGATTGATTTGGAGCAACTGCTAGCTTCAAATTGCTTGCTAGGTATTGATGTTGCCCCCAGGATGTCCTTTAGCTACTTCTAAAGATGATGTTCAGAGTAGTCATGCCAAGTACTCATAAGCCATAGTGAATGATGGGTAAGTGTGTTAGTGCATGGGTTGAAAAAAGTATGTGCCTTGTGCATTGCCTTTTAATGTAGCCCTATGCATGCTTACTTGGAAAATGCATTGGAAGAAGTATGGTGCAAAAATTGAGGTCTTGAGCTAAGTGCTCAAGGGTATGCCGAAGAAGAGGTTTCCTAATCTATCATGGTGTTTCCAGAGTAAAGATACTTACCATGGTGAAGGATCGATCAATGTTTATCTCCTCCTGCTGTACTCACGGCATTTGTGATGGACCGTCAACTAGTCTTTGATTGTCGATGAATGTCCGTGTGGATGGTTCACTGATGAAATTCTTTGAGTTACTCGTTCTGTCTCCTCTTGTCAAAGCAACATTTGCCAAGTACTGAGAATTGAATTTCTTTATATTCCTTGACAAACGACATTGGGTAACTACACCAAGCTTAGTTTCACATATTCTCTTTAGTTCACCATAAGCAAGAGTCTTCTCATCTAGTATACATACAAAGATTTGCAGGTTACTAGAACTACCCCTTGCAGATATCTCCCTGGATGCTCTCTTACATGCAGTAGTTAAGCATCGCTCAAGTTGTGGACCTTCAAGCTCTTCCCCCCTACCATGGTAAGGGGAAGCAATAGTTGTGGATGCCATGTTCCTGCCAAGTGCTTCACATCTACCAGATAAGGCAGCAATAATAGCATGTGCTAGCCGAGACATACTTCTATCAAAATTGATAAATTCCCAATCATCAATGGTTCCATCTTCAAGGAAACATGACTCAATCGTGTTCCATGAGTCAAACCTGGGAACAAAGCTCCCATTTTTTTTTGGGAGAGGAACAATGTCACAACACAAGAAGATAAACATTAGTATCAGTTAACGAGTTGACATATGTCAATGTGCTCACATGCATGGGACTCTCAAATGTGTCTATGCACGGCCGTGTAATGTGGCCCTATATTAATGCATACTTTGGAAATGCATGACCTGAATGGTGCAAAAGACAAGGTTGTGCCAAGAGCACATCGTTGTCGCTCGTCGAGGCTTGATGTCACTTGTAGATGTTGATGCCATCTTTGTTGATCATCTCCTTCTTGATCATATGAGTGTAGATCATCCCTGCTTATGATTTCATGAGGGGAATCCAAATTTACTGGAAGAGAGGGTCCTTCCACATCCCCCAAACACTTGGAGTCCTCCATTTTCTCCATTCTCCAAGGTTTCCTGTGATTTACTCAAAGAAGGATTAGATTCAAAAACATGAGTAGAAAGAAAATTTTGTTCATGAAAAGCACACTCTTTGAAATGATGATTTTGTCCCCAATTATCATACGGTGTGTAATCATTAGGATTTTCCATAGATATATATGTAGAAGCACGCATAATAGGTGGAAAAGACAACTCAAATTCTTGATGACTTTGGGTGCCAATGATCAAGTCTTCATCTATACAATCCATGACAAAGAATGTTTCCGAAAATTGCATATCATCCACCATAACGGGCAACACAACTTGACCCATGCATTCACAATGTTCACCATCCATGAGGATAGAAGAATGAGTTGTTGGTTGAATGCTCTCAAAAATAATGGTCACTAGGTCAATATGAATTAAATTCCACTCACAATTACGATTGATATACGCACTCAACCTTCTGTAGTCATATCCTATTCTTATCTGCACAAAAGTATTGTGATACTCTCTTGTTGCAAATATGGATCCTACCTCCTTTGACATTTCCCCTGTTTCCTTGACTCCTTGCAATTTTTCTCTAGATGTTTCATCCTTATGTGAGATTATTTCATGCATTTCATGTTTATCTCCCTCCTTTTTTTCAATCTTAGCCCCCTTTCTTCTCTCTTTTGCTTTTTTCTTTCCCATGATGCAATTTTTCTACCTCTTGGTATTGCAAAAAAATCCTTTGGAGTCCCCTTGGTTTCCTGGTCCCACTTGAGGGTCAACTTCAAATTATCCTACCTGAAAATTAACACATTATTCTTATAAAAAACAGTTGAGGCCATGTAGGATTTGAAACAAGCTTTCCAACGAGCTATAGAGCTCATAAAATGGACTTTGGATGAAAAAATTATGTCAAATCAGGCTCCTGGGGGTCAAAACAGGCAAACAGGACCTTTTGGAAAAAATCGCGATTTTGTGAAATCAAGAGAATCGCGATTTTGTGAACTTCAAGAGAATCGCGATTTTGTGAACTTCAAGAGAATCGCGTTTTTGTGAACTTCAAGAGAATCGCGATTTTGTGAACTTCAAGAGAATTGCGATTTTGTGAACTTCAAGAGAATCGCGATTTTGTGAAATTCAAGAGAATCGCGATTTTGTGAAGTCAAAGAATGGCGATTTTGTACCTTGAGTATCATGTTTTCACAAAATTGTGTTTTTGGCTGAAAATCGTGATTTTTGAGAATCGCGATTTTGAGCAGAGAATCGTGTTTTCACAGAATCGTGGTTCACAAAATTGTGGTTCACAAAATCGTGTTTTCACAAAATCGTGTCTTCACAGAATTGTGTTTTAGAGAATCATGTTCTAGAGAATTGCGATTTTGTCTCAGAGAATCGTGGTTTTCAAAATTTAGAGAATCGCGATTTTGAGCAGAGAATTGTGTTTTCACAGAATCGTGGTTCACAGAATCGTGGTTCACAAAATCGTGTTTTCACAGAATCGTGTTTTGAAAATCGCGATTTTGTCTCAGAGAATCGTGGTTTCCAAAAATTTAGAGAATCGCGATTTTGAGCACAACCACAGAATCATGTTTTCTTAGAATCCTGTTTTTGACATGAAAATCGCGGTTGCCAACAGAGAATCGTGTTTTTGAGAATCGTGTTTTAGAGAATCTTGTCTTAGAGAATCGTGTTCTAGAGAATCGCGATTTTGTCTTAGAGAATCGTGGTTTCCAAAAATTTAGAGAATCGCGATTTTGAGCACAACCACAGAATCGTGTTTTTTTTTTTGGCTGAAAATCGTGATTTATGAGAATCGCGATTTTGAGCACAACCACATAATCGCAATTCTGAGAATTACCACAGAATTGTGTTCTTTTCAAAAGGCTTTTAGGCAGGAAATAGAGAATCGCGATTTTCAAAAAAAAATTTAAATTTTCACAGAATCGCGATTTTCATCACAGAATCGTGTTTCTTGGCGGGAACTTCGAATTTCTGAGCGTTGAGCAATGGCGAGCTCCGTATGTGCAGAAAATCATGAAAAAACACAGCGCTTGCACTCTCTTGCACTTCTTAACTCCTCCTTGCACAATAATGCATGAAAGATGGTATGAAAATGATGAAAATGCACTAAGAAACAAGAAATTTCTATGAAGAAGAAGATGGAACAAGATGGAGATGGTGATAATGATGAAGATGAAGAAGAAAATTCAGAAAATGAACAAAAATGATAGTTTTTTTACCTTCCAACATCGCAAATCTACGATCTTACCATCACAATGCTCGTCCTCGAAGCTCTCTCCACGGCAATGGCGCCAAAATTTGGTGTAGCTCAAGCGTAAGCACCACCTCCTTTACTTGTCAATCCTCGGATACGTGAGGACCGGTATGAAGACCACGAGGAAGTGAAGGCACAAGTGTGTGAGTGAAAGCACACAAACATGCACACACATACACACACACGCGCACAAGGTAAGATCAAAGAGAGGAACAATGGAAGGACATTGATTACAAAATGAATCTATTACAAAACTGAAATCTACAAGAAGCTCACCTCAAAAATGAGCTCTCTAGCTCTTTTTATAGTTTTTTTCGACTAGTTTTGGCCCTGTCCAGACCTAGTGTCCGGCCTAGTTAAAAATTAGGTTCTAGGGCTTATTTGAAGGCTCAAACGGAGTCTAAAAATTATGAAAATTAGTAGGATGATACTTCTACCTCAAGCTCGAGGACTCCTTGGCTTGCACAAAATGGAGCTACAAAAATAGAAAATGGTATTTACAATGGTTTTAGTGATGGAAATCACTATTTTTGTAGGGGATTCTTCTGAAAAGTTGACATGTACTTCTTGGAGCTCTCTACTTGCTCCTTCTTCTTGTGTGTCCACCTCTTAGATGTGCTCCTATGCTTTGTCCTTGACCTTCAGCTTCAACACTAGATCTAAAGGTTGAATTGAAGAGTCAATGTGTGTTCTATGCACGTTTTTGGTTTGCTTTCCATATTGACAATGCTCATAAAATGAAAAATTGGAGAAAGATAACATAGGTAAGTAGCCAGAACGAGAAAGATTTTCCATTCCACTACGAGATATATGGCCCAAAGAACCATGCCAAATATGAGCCATAGGTTGTTTAGTAACAGCTAACAAGTGTTCTTTCTGTGATACAGATAAAGGATAAAGTGAGCCAACTTTGCTTCCTTTTGCAATAACCATATTGCCCTTTGATATGCAAAAGAACTGAGCATAGAAGAATATCTTGTAACCAAGGTCATTAAGTTGACCAACTGACATCAAACTGCACGATAACGGAGGTACATGGCATACATTATGCATAGTAAATTTTGAACCATCAATGAAGTGCACAACCACATCTCCAATCCCCACAACATCACACTACTAAGAGTCACCAAGTCTCACGGTACCAAGAGACTTTGCTACATAATTAGAGAACCATTCTCTATGTGATGTGATATGGAAAGAAGCACCAAAATCTAGCAGCCAAGTGTGGGAAAGAGAATAAGCCATAAGAGCCTCAGTTGGCACAGTACTATCAAGTGTCAACACATCATCATCATTAGAAATAGAATTAATTTCTTCAATCTTCACAATCGAAGTAGATGGTGTAGGTAACTGTTTAACATGCCCATCAACATTCTATCATTTACCTTTAGCATTCTTTAATGCATAATAGTCTTTCTTCATGTGTCCTTTCTTATGACAATAATGGCATTCGATATCCCTCTTCCTTGATTTACTTCTAATCTTATTTCATTGCCCATTCTTTTCCTTCTTCTTGCTCCTGCCACGTTGTTGATTTCCTTCATAAGAATCAAGAACATTATATGCATCTCCACTCTGAGTGCCAACCATAGATTTTCTCCAAATCTCCTCACTCAAAAGTTCTCCGCATATGTCATCATATATGAGTTTACCACGAGGTGCACTATTGCTAATAGCTGTGCAAAATGTATCCCATGATGATGGCAAGGTGCATAACAACAATACTGCTTTCATTTCATTATCCATATCCATTTTCTGAGCTTGTAACTGAGATTATAGCATCAAACTCATTTAGATGAGCAGCAACACTATCTATGTCCTTCATACAAAGGTCAAATAATTTTCTCATCAGATAGACTTTATTTGATGCTATCTCGTTTTCATATGTATTGCAAGACTTCTTCCAAAGCTCCTTTGCACTTTCATAGTCTAATACTGTAAAGTAAACATTATCTGCCAGCTGCAAGCGAATGTTAGACTTGGCCGTTTCCTTTATCTCATCCCAATCATCTTCATCCATGTCAGCATGCTTCTTTGAAATTCCATTTACTCGCTTCCATTGCCTCCTTTGAATCAGCACATCTTTAATCTGTTTCTTCCATAGAGAAAAGTTTGTGCCATCAAATTTTGAAATCTCAAAATGTTCTTTGCCCTCCAAGTTATAGCTCCTCCTCGGAACACTAGCATTAGACCTTGATCCACCCGATGTGCCTAAGACCTCTAATGCCATGATGGTAGGGAACTGAATAGAATGATAATGGAGCTAGAAGAGTCCGAACACCAATGAATAAGTGTATGAAGGAGTGAATCAACCACTGTATAGTTGAGAAAACCAGAAATCTAGAAAAAGTTTGCCAGAGTATCCTCTACAGAATGAGCATATGACCAGTGTCAAGATATCATAAAATTACAAGTATTGACATGTTTTCTTGCATAGTGACACTGACTCTAATGCATATAATTAGTTACCGAATAGAAGCCAATTAGGCTTGTCGAGCTCCTATGAACAACATTCATACATCTCATATGGCGAGGCTGGGTAAGTCTTCCACCTATATCACCCAAGAGACCCCAATATCTAGGTGCCTCCCAGTTAAGAAAACCTCACCACGACCGTCTTTATCAAACATAAAATTCTTTATGCAAAAAAGGTAACCGCTATATCAATGACCACATGAACGTACGCAAGTGGTATCCATAGAAGTGTACATGGTGTGTACTTGCTCAATATATGCCGTAAAATGACAATAAAAGGCTGAATGCACAGCCCAAAAACTAGCCAATAACACCTGTAACTTTCTATCAACACTGATGTTTTAGGCTCAAAAACCTGCATAAATTTGTAGTGGCTGCTCCCACCAAAATAGAAAACCTCTTGAGAGACCTCTAGTTTTACGAGTGTGGCTAAAAGCACAGCCCCGAAGGTTGATATTTATTGTCAAAAAAGTACAAATTACACCCTTCTTGATGTTCTTGGACCTATATGAAGAGAACTATGTGTGAAAGTACTCCAAACTGGCTCCCAAAGACATCCCTAAATTGCTTCAAAAATATGCTTTGAAAGCAAAGAATGAAGCTTTGAGGGACCAAAACTTGTTCAAGGTAATGTCAACCTTAGTTTTTCCCCTTCTTCAACCACCACAAGAGTGTAGAAAGAGATGCCACGGTTAAGCGAGCTTTGGGGGGAATAGTACTGGGATGGGTGACCTCCTGGGAAGTACCGGGAACCTCTATATTCCTTGATCGTTGAGGTCCTCCCTCGCGCATAGCCAATGGCACCAACGGTGACTTTGGTGACTCAGATGACAAGGTATTCCAAGGTCTTTTCCTTGGTCACCACCTTAGTTGTAAGCCTTGGAGAAAGCCCTAGGGAGGGGGGTTCGCTTCGCTCACACAAAAGGAACAAAGCTTTTGCCTGAAACTGCTCTTATACCAGTGAAGTATTTTGTTGGTGATGCACCATAGTGCGCTCTTCTTCTCAAGAGATCCATGATGATATCCTCGGGGTAGAAAACCGAATGGCTAAGGCCGCACAGAGTACTTCACACAGAGGCTGTTGAATACGCAAAAAACACAGTACATGGGGAGCACAAAGGTGGACTTCTTAGTTCTTCCAAATGCGATCGAACTTATAGTCTATGACTCACCAGGTCACTATATGTTTTATTAAAGAACATATAAAAAGAAGTGTCTGGTGGCGATTTGGCCTTTCACATGGACACTAACGGTATAAATTAGTCACACTTTGCTTGAGCATCTTCTTGACTGTTGTAAAATATATTCATAATTGATTTTTTATTGCTTTGTTGCTTGCTCACAAGAATGCTTTAAGAGCATTCCATGTCTCTTGTGATGTCTTGCCATTCTTAATGTGAGGAAGTAAAAAATCACAGATAGAGTTGAGAATGTATGGTATTGCCAAAGCATCCTTTGAGCACCATGCTTTTAACCTTCCCTACTCCTCTTGTGTTGGTTGGCCCTTGTTTCTAAGTATTGGCATCATCTCAAATCTAGATATGTAACCATAGAGATTTGTTCCTTGTAGGTAGGCTTCCATTTTTAGTGACCATGCTTAGTAGTTACCACAATCTAATTTGTCAATAGATGAGGGGAATCCATCACCCATGATACTTTTTTTATCTCATACAATTGCAAAGACGTGATGTGATATATGAAAGACACAAATCTAATTGAACTATAGAGCTAATTAAAGAAAGTTATTTGATGAATTTATTAGGCCCATATAGAGAGAAATGAGTTTAACAAGTTTGGGGGTCACCTAGACTTTTTAGGAATAAGACAAAGTCTAGATAGAGCCACCTTCTAACATTCATAATTCACAATCTACATATCCAAGGACAATGCGAGTTCATGTGGATACACAATAATCCTCTCTAACTGATTTAAGTAAAAATTTTGAAAATGGATAGTCACATGCAAAGAAGTAGATAAGCCAATTTGACTATGTCCCTCAAGGTATTGTACCAACACACAAAGAGTGCGTAATCACAACGTGTATTGATATTGCACATATGATACAAGGAACCTATGGATAGCTACCCCTACATGAATAGGTTTCATATCCTATGGCAAAGAATCCGGTTTGATTACAAATAGAAAACACAATGATGTATCATGTTCAGAACAAGACCAAATGTTTTCTGTGTGGGGTGTTTAATCCCAAAGAGTACACACACGCAAGGTTATAAGATACCCAAAGTTCCTTATGCTGCCCACCTTCTTTGCACCCAACCTATACCCTCTCTAGTAGCTTGATCTTCTGCACACCTTGCAATCAAGCTTCCAATAGGGTAGGAGGAAGGGGCACTTTTGTCAAGGGCCATACATACACTCTTGCATACTACTTCCTCTTCGTATGCCTTCCCTTTTGCCTTCATTTCTTGAATATGTGCACTTGAGGGATGGTTCACCTAGACCTTCCAAACACTTTGAAACCCTTGAACCTTACAAAAAGACAATCTGCAACCCATACTAAACTTTTTGCAAAACCATAACCACTATGAATAAATTGTTTGTGCACTACCTTTGCACCTTGTTCATGGCCATTCGTGCACCACCTCTGCATTGCTTTGCACTTTTTCACCACTTATGCATCACTTGCAAAGTCATCACTTTGACCTTTGATCAATTTTGTAGTTGACCACTTTGACTTTCTCTAGCTTGACTTTCACCAACTTGACTTTGACCAATTTGACTTTGAACAACTTGACTTTGACCACTTTGACTTTCATGAGTTTTAGGTCTTCTATAAATATATAAACTTTTATTTTCTTCATGCGTAATCCTTCTATTGGAAAGCAAAACTGCATTCAAGCATAATTCGTAAGTACTCAATGTAACATGTAAGTCGATAAGGTATATTTCCATGAGTGTAAGGTCTTCCATCAATATATAATCTTTCATTTTCGTGCTTTCAATGTAATATTTAAGTCGATGGAAATCTCCCCATCTATGTACAGAACCACAAAATGACATAAGAGTGACTTTAGAGTTCATAGGCACATACAAATTGTGTAGAATAAAGTGACCCTGTAGGGCACCAGTAATAGTCAGGGGAGCAATGTATAGTGAAAAACCTCTCTGTCTAAAGGAAGTGATCCTCTATGGCATCCTTCTTGTCTTCTGATACCATATGTTTGTACTCGAGGACGATCACCAGTTACTGATGGATAATCTCCAACCTTTTCAATCTCAAAACGAAGAGGTAGAATATTTTGTAAAACCTCATCTTGTAATTGATAAAGGGCATGTTCATGACATGTACAAGGAACATTAGCAATATTAGTAGGAGAAGCATCATCATCATCATCATCAAATGAATATTCTTGTATATTTAGTATATTTTTATTTTGCATATAATTTTAAAATAAAGTAATTTCATTTACTTATGGTTTGAATGCATACAAAAGCAGTATCACGTCAATCAGGTGGTGATAAGGCTCAAAAATACCATAATCTACCTCATGTTGAATACATTCCTATCGTGGTCTTCAATACATGCCATAGCAAAGATTACTCCAACATATACTATGCTCTTGATAGTAGAAATCATCATAATTCCTATCAGAAGACACATGTGAAGTCATTGCATGGGTAGGAGGTTGTGGAGTACCCTCTAATTGACTAGAATTTGATTATAATATAACAATAAGATACATTTATTATTCATGTATCTAACAAATATTAGAATTAAAATTTTGATATAGTTAGAGTAATTAGCCCCTACACGATTAAGATAAAGTGGTGGATTTTGCTCTGATTGATGAGAATCTGATTGTGTAGCAAAAGAACGTATTATATATCGATAATATGATTATTTACATACATACACATTCACATGTACACATTTACACATACATACATACTTACATATACACATACACATTCAGACATATAGATACACATACAAAATCATAGAAATACACATTCACACATACACATATACATACATTCACGAATACATAAATTTACATGTGTGTGTATGTGTGTATGTGTGTATGTGTGTATGTATGTATGTATATGTGTGTGTATATGCACGTACATATGTATATCTGTGTGTGTATGTGTGTGTACATATGTGTGTGTATTTTTATGTGTGTGTATGTGTAGGCATGTGTATGTGTATGTGTGTGCATGTGTGGGTCTATATGTGTGTGTATGTGTATGCATATGTGTGTATGTATGTGTGTATTTGTGGGTTATGTATGTGTGTATGCATGTGTATGTGTGTATTTGTGTGTATGATTGTATGTGTGTGTGTATGTATGTATGTATGTATGTATGTATATATGTATGTATGTATGTATATGTATGTGTTCATTATAATTTATTATTTTTAATAATATTACAACATAAATATCTTTGCTCATTTTAATTTGTTTATTTTGAAGTTTCAACAAAAATGAGAACTTTATGTGATTTCTACTTGTGATTTGTTCACTTAAAATGGGCATAAGCATTAGAAACCCTTTGGATCAAGAGTCACATGTAAATTTTAAATTTGATGAATGTGACTCTGGTGCCCAAGATCTTGTTTTCTAATGTTTTCCAATACATTCTCTTAGGTTTATGCCATCCATAATTCACTAATTATAATTCATCACCAACATGTAATGAAGTAATCACATTGAAAACTATGTCTCTTCCTACATCTCTACTCATCTATAGTGAGTCATTACTATTTTCAAACTCTTCAAATGTGCAATTAGTCATTGAAATATTATTTCCTCTGCTATTGTGTATGTGTGTATGTGTGTGTATGTGTATACATTTGTTTGCATGTGCATGTGTGTTATGTATGTGTCTATATGTTTGTACTATGTATATGGATGTATATATGTGTTGGTGCATGGCAATCAACAATTGAAGTCTTAATGAAGGTTTGGAAGTCAAGGACTGAAGAAAAGACCAAGTCATGAAGCATGAAGAAAATGCATATCCAGAAGATAAAGATGTGTATACATATGTACATTATTTTTAGAGTCAGTTCATCATATACTTTTGTATGGTCATGAGCTTGTAAAAATTTGCCTATAAATACAAAGAAAATGTCGGGGCAAAGTAGAGAGATTATGTGAGAACAAGATTTGAGGAAGAATCAGATGTCATTAGACCTTTAGAAGTGAATTGAATCTCTCTCATTACTCAGATGTAAGAATTTCTCAGAAATGGAAAATGTTGTGCCTGATATTTTTGTGCATTCTCCTTCTATGCTGAATCATTTCAAGAATCCTTTTGTAGATGTCTAAGTCCATAGTTAATGTGTATGGTTAAAGTTTGAGAGCCTAATTGTAAACAGGCTGTGAGAATTATGAGTAGGAACATTCATATGTGAAGAAGTGTTCACTAGTTCCTGAAATAGGTGCAAAATTTGATGTGAATGTTTTGTTTAGTTCTCCTTCCACAGTGTAAAGTTTTGAGCAACCAAGCACTCAATCTTTAAGTTGGAAGCTAAGCTATTTGTGGCTAAAAGCATTTTCATAAATGGGTTCTAGATTGAGAGAAGCAAGTGTTAGAAGTTATAGGTGTTTAAATTGACTTCTCAGAAGAGCAATTTTAGACATAGGTAACTTGTTGAGATCTTTCTCAAGATATACTGAATTTTTTGGAGTGATTCAACTTGGAGAAGGTGTGCAAACTGTAGGCGACACCTTGTGCAAAGTTTTATAAAAAACGTTACACATTTCATAAGTCAATGAGAGAGTTATGTGCAGCAGACTTTCTGTAGAGTCATCATCTTCACAGTTTGGTCAAAATTTTGATAATTGGTCTTTGATCCTCTAAATTGGTGAAGGTTTGAAGTTACTCTTGATATAGAGGTGTTCTTAATCCAAGATTAGCTCATTCTTTTGGACATTAACACTCTCCATCAGTGGTATCAGAGCAAGAAGCATCAGAATTGAAGAAAGGAGGGTCCCGACTGCTGCAGTTGCAAAGAATTCAACATCTGAAGGTTCAAAAGGTGAAAGATTGAGGGAAAAGCTTAAGAAGGAGGTCATACGACATCAAGAAAGACAAAAGGAACATTATTCAAAGTAAATGTGAAGAAGAAAAGCCTCAATTCACAGATCCTAGTGTTCCAACTAGGGAAGAATTATCAGAATTGAAGAATTGGATGAAGAGAGATGCTCAAGCTAGGAGCATTATCTATATGGCAGTCAATGACTATTTGCTACCTCATATTAGAGGTCTTGAAAGTGCAAGTGATATATGGAATGCTTTGGAGGAGCATTTTCAAAATACCACAAAGTCAAGGAAGGCATCTTTGTGGGAAGAATTTACCCCTTTCAAGAAGAAGGCCTCTCAATCCATCTCAGATTATGTAACAAGGATGAAGGAAATTGCAGATGCATTAGGAGAAGTTGATGAAGACATTACGGAGGATAAATTGGTAAGGAAAATCCTCAAAGGGTTGAAAGGTGATGATAAATGGAAGCCATTCATTTTGTCTACAGAATTATCACTTGATCATTTTACTCCTGAATTAAATCAGTTGCTAGGACATATGTTAACCTTTGAGCAGGATGTCAAAGGTGAAACTGACAAGAGTGCAGGTCAAGCAATGTATTCAAAAGATAAGAAGAAGAATATCAAAGGAAAGCAACAAGCAAATGAGGATGAAGGTGCAACTAGCCAAGCTAACTTCCTAAGAGGAAGAGGAGGTGGCAAAGGTAGAGGAAGAGGGAGGAGTAATAAAGATGGAGTTAAAGCTTGCTGGATTTGTGGTAAGACAAATCACTTAGCTAATGATTGCTAGCATAATACTCAGAGTAATGGTGGATATAATCAGAATTTTAATTCAAGAGGAAGAGGTGGTAGAAATCAAAGAGGTAATTTCAGAGGTAGAGGTAGTAGAGGTTACTTTGGAAGAAATGCAGGTAGAGGATTCCAAAGTCAACAATACAACAATACCTACTACAATTATGTTTCAGATCAGAAGGAGGATTCAACATTGATAATGAATGCAACTTGTGGAAGGCAAAGTGAAGACCAAAGAGTCTTCTACATTGACTCAGGGTGTAGCAATCACCTGAGTGGCAACATAGCCTTGATGACTGATTTGGACAAATTGTTGAAAAAGGTTATGAAGTTAGGTTCACTAATGGAGTGTTTGTGCAAGACCCTAGCAATGGGATATAAACAGATTGTTTCGAGGAAGAAAGAAAGAAGATTGTTCACATTGAAGATCCAAGGTAATGTTGGTCATGCCTTGTTCACTTATGGAGGACATAAGATCTCTGAATTAGATTTTTGGCATAAAAGACTTGGACATTTGAAAGAGGTATCAAAAATATGGTTAAAAATGGTCCAGTGCTTGGATTGCCTAATGTTGCAGGTCAACATATGACATACAGATGTGAGGCATGTCAATTAGGTGAGGCTCATAAGCAAACTTATTCCAAGCATGGTTTTATGTATTCAGAAAATCTTGAGTTGGTACACACAGATGTGTGGGGACCATCAAAAGATTTCAATATCAATGGTTCAAGGTATTATGTGATTTATGTTGATGATGCTACCAGATGGATCACTATCTATGTGATCAAAGATAAGTCAGATGTATTCAATACATTCAAACATTATCATGTGTATGCAGAGAGAATTATAGGTCATAAATTGAAGAGACTAAGGTCAGATGGAGGGGGAGAGTATTTCTCTAATGAGTTCAGTGATTACTTGTGGAATTCAGGTATAAAAAGGGAAATTACTTGCAAGTACTCTCCTCAACAAAATGGTGTAGCAGAGAGAAGAAATAGAACTCTTGTTGAGTTTGCAAGATCCATGATGAAGGAGAAGAATTGTCCAAATTACTTGTGGGCTGAGGCTGTAAATACAGCTACTTATTTGGTCAATAGGTTACCATGCAAAGCTTTGCAGGGTATGACACCATATGAGGCTTGGTGGGGTAAGAGACCTACTCTAGATCATTGCAAAGTATTTGGATGTTTGTCATATGCATATGTGACATCCCAATTAAGGCATAAATTGGAGCCTAAAGCTGAAAAGTATGTATTCATTGGTTATGATGATAAGCAAATGGGATATAGGTTGTGGAGTCCATCCACAAAACAATTTCTTGTATCAAAGGATATTAGATTTGATGAGGAAGGTACTTGGTATGTAGGTACAATCAATATTAATGCAGGTGATGAAGAAGTTGTGAATCAAAAGAAAGGTAAATCAAAGGTTCAGATATTTGATGAAGAGCAGAATAATGAACTACAGGTTGAAGTTGAAGAAATGCAAAGATTTGATCCTGAGTGTGATGAACCAGAAACCTCAAGGAGTGGAGAACTCAGAATGTCATCAAGACACAAGTGGCAACCTACAAGGTATAGCTATGACACTTCTTTTTTGGCTACCAAAGATTATGCTTATATGATAAAAGAAGATGAAGACCCTTCTACATATGAAGAGGCAAAAGGTAAGGAAAATTGGGAGAAAGCTATGCAAGAAGAATATGATGCATTGATGGAGAATCAGAGATGGGAGTTGGTTCCTAAACCAAATAGCCAGAAGATCATTGGATGCAAATGGGTCTACAAGACAAAGAGGTATGCAGATGGAAGTGTGTCTAGATATAAAGCTAGACTTGTTGTGAAGGGTTTTGCTCAGACTTATAGTATATATTATGATGAGACCTATAGTCCTGTGGCAAAGATGACAACCATTTGGACACTCATAGCCATTGGTGCATGTAAAGGTTGGAAATTATGTCAATTAGATGTGAAGAATGCTATTTTAAATGGTTATATTTCAGATGATGTTTTCATGGGGCAACCCCCAACGATTCAGAGATGAAAGGTATCCAGAGTATGTATGTAAGATCAAGAGAGCTTTGTATGGTTTGAAGCAGGCCCCAAGGGCATGGAATTATAGACTTGTGAAGTTCTTGAAAGAACTTGGATTTCAAGTATCAAAGGCAAATAGTAGCTTGCTTGTTAAAGCAAGTGATGATGGGTTCATTTACATGTGCATATATGTTGATGATATAATTCTTACAAGTACAAATGAGAAAGGCATTCAAAGCCTAAAAAAGCAAATGGAGAAAGAATTCAA
This sequence comes from Ceratopteris richardii, assembly GCA_020310875.1. Lineage (NCBI taxonomy): Eukaryota > Viridiplantae > Streptophyta > Polypodiopsida > Polypodiales > Pteridaceae > Ceratopteris > Ceratopteris richardii. Next base: position 134,112,161 of record CM035413.1, read on the forward strand.
GATCAGTGATTTGAGAGTTTTGTCATATTTCTTGGGCATGGAGATCTCATACACTCAACATGGAGTGTATGTAACTCAAGAAAGGTATTTGAGAAACTTGTTAATCAAGTTTAAGATGAATGATTGCAGGGTACCACCTACTCCAATGGAGGTGAATCACAAATTGAGCAGATATGGAGGTGAAGAGTTCAAGGAAATGAAATTGTAGGAAAGATTGTTTGGTAGTCTGATCTATGCTACATTAACTACGCCTGATTTGTCATATGCAGTTGGAGTTTTGTCTCAATTCATGCATTGTCCTAGGAAAGAACATTGGATTGCAAGACAAAGAGTGTTGAGGTACATTAAGGGTACACTCAAAGAGGGTTTGTATTATGGTTTTACATCAGATACAAACATCAAGATATATAGTGATGCAGATTGGGCAGGTAATCCTAATGATAGGAGATCAACTTATGGATACTTGTGTTATGTGGGAAATAAGTTAATTTCTTGGTGTTCAAAGAAGCAACACATAGTTGCTTTGTCATCTACAGAAGTAGAGTACAAATGTATGGTTGAAGCTACAAAGGAAGTGATATGGCTTAAGACTCTGATGACGAGTTTTGACATCATTCAGAGTACACCCACTGTTCATGGAGATAACATGAGTTCATTTTATTTAGCTACTAACCCTGTGTTTCATGCCAGGACTAAACACATTGAGATTCAGTATCATTTTTTAAGAGAGAAGGTGATGGATAAAGAGATTGAAGTCATACATACTTCAACAAAAGATCAGATAGCTAATATGCTAACCAAAAGCTTGGATGGACCAAAGCTACAGAGATTCAAAGACATGGCAGGTATAAAGAAGATAGATAAAACCTCAATTGATGATTGAGGGGGAGCTAGTGGTGCAGGGCAATCAACAATTGAAGTTTTAATGAAGGTTTGGAAGTCAAGGACTGAAGAAAAGACCAAGTCATGAAGCATGAAGAAAATGCATATCCAAGAGATAAAGATGTGTATACATATGTACATTATTTTTAGAGTCAGTTCATGATATACTTTTGTATGGTCATGAGCTTGTAAAAATTTGCCTATATATACAAAGAAAATGTCAGGGCAAAGTACAGAGATTATGTGATTACAAGATTTGAGGAAGAATTAGATGTCATTAGACCTTCAGAAGTGAATTGAATCTCTCTCATTACTCAGATGTAAGAATTTCTCAGAAATGAAAAATGTTGTGCCCGATATTTCTGTGCATTCTCCTTCTGTGCTTAATCATTTCAAGAATCCTTTTGTAGATGTCTAAGTCCATAGTTAATGAGTCTATGGCTAAAGTTTGAGAGCCTAATTGTAAACAGCCTGTGAGAATTATGAGTAGGAACATTCATATGTGAAGAAGTGTTCACTTGTTCCTGAAACAGGCATAAAATTTAATGTTAATGTTTTGGTCAATTCTCCTTCCACAGTGTGAAGTTTTGAGCAAGCAAGCACTCAATCTTTAAGTTTGAAGGTAAGCTATGTGTGGCTAAAATCATTTTCAAAAATGGGTTCTAGATTGAGAGCACCAAGTGTTAGAAGTTATAGGTGTCTAAATCGACTTCTTAGAAGAGCAATTTTAGACATAGGTAACTTGTTGAGGTCATTTCTCAAGATATATTGAATTTTTTGGAGTGACTCAACTTGGAGAAGGTGCGCAAAGTGTAGGTGACACCTTGTGCAAAGTTTTATCAAAACCTTTACACATTTGATAAGTCAATGAGAGTGTTATGTGCAGCACACTTTTTGTAGAGTCATCATCTTCATAGTTTGGTCAAAATTTTGATAATTGGTCTTTGACCCTCTAAATTGGTGAAGGTTGTGAAGAGGGATGGTGGATGCAATCCAAAGATGAGTAGGTGCCGCTACAACCAACTTCACACCAGCCAACTGAGACTTCATAGTTGATTAGTAGACCCTTTGAGCTTCCTAAATCCACCAAAATATCAGCCAAGTACTTTGGAACATGTATCCCAAAAGTTTAAGTGAAGACAGACAAGTTGCAAGATGACTAGCTCCCAAAAACTTGCTATTTTTGGACATACACCTGCTGGAAAAAATGAACAGTGCTCTCAACCTGGTAGGAATTTGAAAACTTACTTTTGGGCATAGCAAATAGACTTAGCAAGCTTCCCAATTCAAGTTAAAACACTTCAAATGATGGACTGACCACTGAGAACAAATTTTTACAAAGTGTGGAACATGCCCGCCATTCTCGGGGCTCTGCAGAGATAGACCAGTGAGCAGTAAATTGCAGATATCTTCAAAATTATTAATCTAATGACATGAAAATTTATAGGAAAAAATTAGACCGTAAGAGCTATTTAAACCATGTTAAAACACTGAAAAAGAATGAGTATAACTCGAGATATGACCTTCTGAAGGTACTGCTCTAAGTGAGTATAGCAGAGAACAAAACAGAGAAGTAAATGATGATAAATGTATAGATTCACATAGGATTACAACCACATTGGCAATGAATCTTTGCACAATGGGAGTAGAATGATAGAGCTATGGAGTAAGCTCTTCAATCTCTACAAAATGACATGAAGTGGTCACGTACAAGGCTTGCTAATCGCCTCTTCCTTCTTGCTCTTTTTATAGCTATTCTTGGTGGAAGTTTTGAATTCGAATTCGAATGGCTCCACCTAAAAGTGATCCCCAAATTTAGGAGATATTCCCTCAGCTCAAAAATTTGTGGTTTTAGGTAGTTAAAGCCACGAAATTGCTTTTACATCATGGATGAGGTAAGCCATCCTTTTCCTTTTTCTTTTTTCAATTACAAGAGATAAAAATGAACTCTTTTACAAGAGGTGTTCACATGACTACACATGTGACTTACAAATGAGGATAATATCAAGCATATCAAGTATGTAGGCTTGGGTAAAATGCACCAACAGCTCCCCCTCAAGCCTAACATGCTTGGCCTCCAAATAAGTCTTCAATTGTCCTTGATTTCCTGCAAGCCAATCATCAACTTGAATCTACTTAACTTTGTACCATCAAGAGCTTTCACTCAACATGCCTGCACATTGCATATCTGTAGAGACATAGGATAGTTGAATATCCTTGCTCATTAGCTTCTCCCTTACATAATGGTAGTGGACTTCAATATGCTTGGTTCTAGCATGGTATACCGGATTAGCTGTTAGATGTAGTGAGCTTGTGTTGTCACCAAAAATGTGAGGTGTTGAAGAATGAATTCCAAGATCTGTGTACAAAGACTTTAACCACATGATTTCTTGAGTTGCATTAGCCAAACCTCTATATTCAGCTTCGGTAGAAGATAATGCCACGGTTGGTTGCTTCTTCGATGACCAAGAAATGATTTTTGAACCTGCAAACGATATATACCCGGATGTGCTTCTTCTATCATCTCTAGATCCGGCCCAATCTGCATCTGAGTAGACCTTTAGCTCAATATCTGAAGTAAATGAATAAAACAAACCTTCATTCATGGTCCCCTTTAGGTACTTGAGGACTCTCTTGGCCGCTTCCATATGTGGTCTTCTCGGCTTATGCATAAACTGACTCAATATGCTAACACTATAGCATATATCCACCCTTGTGAGTGTTGCATAGTTTAAACTTCCAACCAAGCTTTGATAGCTTGTGATGTCTTCAATTGGCTCTCCTTCATAAGCACTAAGCTTATGATTTTGCTCCATAGGTGTACTTGCACACTTGATATTTTCCATCTTGAATTTGATGAGCATGTCATGCACATACTTCCTTTGTGTTATGTATATACCTGAATCTGTGTAGATTAACTCCAATCCAAGAAAATAAGTGAGTGGTCCGAGGTCACTTATTTTGAACTCCTCCTTCATTTGACTCTTTACCTATTTGATTCCTTCAAGATCATTGCCTGTGATAATAATATCATCAACATATACACATAAATAGATCACTTCAAATCCATTCCTCTTTATGAACAAAGAGGTATCCGCCTTGCTAGCTTTGAATCCTTGGTGTTGCAAATAAGTCACCAATCTGAAATTCCAAGCTCTTGGAGCTTGCTTCAATCCATACAAAGCTTTCTTTAATTTGCATACATAGTTAGGATGATGTGCATCCTCATATCTAGGACGTTGTGCCATATACACTTCCTCAGAAATCCATCCATTCAAGAAAGCATTCTTTACATGAAGTTGATAGAGATTCCAATTTCTAGATGCAGCAAGACTAATGAGAACCCTAATTGTAGGCATTTTTGCAACAGGAGAGAAAGTCTCCTCATAATCAATACCATGGGTTTGAGAAAACCCTTTAGCA
>CM035413.1:134123965-134133965 GCA_020310875.1 Ceratopteris richardii
CCTTCATCTTCTCAGTTTTTTCCATTTTTTAGAGTACATTCACCTTATTTTTACTTGTGGTTGTGAGCAAGAAGCTTAGAGAGGGTGCGGAACAGAGGCGCTGAAGAAGTAGCACCAAAATAGCTGAAAATCTGAGTGAACAGCCCCAAACGTGACGAAACCTGCGCCAAGTATCGTGAGTGCAATATCGTGGGTTTGAAGGAAGATTTTGCATCTACAGACACATAGGAGCGACAAGGAGGACACAAGGTACTCATCTTTGTAAAAATTTTTGAATTTGGACTCCAAAAAATCCAAGTATCGTGTTTCTCCCGCGGTTGAGGTTTCGCGATACTTGACAAGTATCGTGACTCTCCTGTGGTTGAGTATCGCGACATTTCCCAGATATCGTGTATCACGTTCCAAAGATCGCGATACTTTACAAAGATCGTGTATCGTTCTGTCACCGATCGCGATACCTACCGTGTATCGAGTATCGTGATATATCGATCGCGATACTTGATAAGTATCGTGTATCGTTGTGAACCAGATATCGAGTATCGTTACTATCCGAGTATCGTGTATCGTCTCAGGAAGATCGCGAAACTTGAGGAGTATCGTGTATCGTCTCAGGAAGATCGCGATACTTGAGGAGTATCATGTATCGTTTCAGCTAGAGATCGTTTCGGCCAGAGATCGTGTATCGTCTTGGATCGCGATACCTCTCAGAGATCGTGTATCGTTTTGGCGAGAGATCGTGTATCGTTTTATACCGATCGCGATACTTACTAAGTATCAAGTATCGTGTTCTCTGAATATCGAGTATTGTTTCTTCCTTGAAATATCGTGTATCGTTTGGTTCAAAGATCGAGTATCGTGGACAGCAAGTATCGCGATATTCTCAACTATCGTGTATCGTGAAAAGGCAAGTATCATGTATCGTTTCGTATCGATCTCGATACTTGTTACTGATCGTGTATCGTCTTGAGCTAAGTATCGTTTTGCCCGAGTATCGTGATAGTCAAGTATCGTGTATCGTTATACAGCGATCGCGATACCTATCAAAGATCGTGTATCGTGGAGTTTGCTCGCGATACTTGTTGAAGATCCAGTATCGCCTACTTCAAGTATCACGATACATACCAAGTATCGTGTATCGAGTTCCTCAAGTATCAAGTATCGTGTCCTACAAATGTCGTGTATCGCCTGATTTGAAGCATTTCCTGAGAGGCCCTGTTTCCCTGTTTTAACCCCCAAAACCCTGAACTGGCATAACTTTCTCATACGAAATCCGTTTGCTGTGATTTTGGTTTTGTTGGAAAGCTCGTGGGGAGTACAACCAAAACATCGACTGGTTACGTAAAAATAATACCAGGATTATTCGATAGGGTATTTTGAAGTTGACCCTCAGGAAAACTGGAAAACCAAGGTGTTCCAAAGGGTTTTGAGCAATATAAGAGAACTTTGGGACTAGAAGCCAAGGCTTATGAACGTGAGATCTGGCAGACACTTAGGCAAGGATAGACAAAGCATTAGGTCATGTGAGGCTAGTGTCAACCATACAGCCAAGTCTTGGGCTCAACAACTTAGTGGTTATCCTTACACACGAAGTTCAGAAACCAGTGACTCGGAAATGTCTTTTAGCATGGAAAAACCCACACGTAGCTCAGGCACTGCCTGTTTACAGACACCAAAAGGTCCCTATAAGACCCAATTGGAGTATATCAGGACCAACCATTAGGTGCTCGCATCTATGAGGATGGTCTAAGACGATCAGTGGTTCAACTCAAGAATCCTGACCAACCCTGTGGACTTGAACACCCAGTGGTCAAGTTTGAAGAGGGTGCTTACATTGATAAGGAAGGAACAATGTATGTGGTTACCAACTTACCAGATAGGACAGATGAGTTTGGAAATATCATTCCTGAGAATGAGATAGGAGACCTAGAGAAAGGGAACCTAGGAGGAGAACCCAAGATCCCTAGAGATAAGTCAGTCTTGACTAGAGTGATCACTCCAGAATGGATTCCTCAAGATAACAAAAGCATAGAACTATTCGTGAATAGAGAAACGGAGGAAGCCTTTTGGAGATTTAGGCCAGATCAACCCAGCCCAGTAGTCACCATCTATGAATTCAAGGACCCAGAGACACCAGGGAAAGCTGTCTATCTAGATCACACATCTCAGAAATTATTCTTGGTATCAGATCATGACAGACATGCTTACACTTGGCAAGGTGAATCAATTTTCCCTCCACCAAGATCTAATGTTTCCTAGGGCCTCCAAGGAGCCGGATCATCCAAGGCTCATGAAACCCAGAGAGAAAGAACTAGAGAGAGACCGGAGGTAAGCTTTGCAGACACTGTAGGCAGAGACAGATCAGGATATGGAACGGAAAGACCTGAAAGGGAGAGACATAGAGTTTATAGGCATCAAAGAGATGATCATGATTTCCCATTGCCTAGACCACAAGAGCACTCAAGAACCCTTAGACCCTCTCAAGTGGTTAAGACAATGAAGAACTACTTTGATGGATTTGGAGATCCTTATGATCATGTGGCGGAGTTCAAACAAGTGCTAAGAGCTGAACAGGTTGAAGACTTATTCACCCAGTTCGAGGCATTTGGTTTGACTCTTAAGGGTACTGCCTTAGCTTGGTTTCAACCTCTAAACAGTCGCAACTATAGAGAGATAGGTCAGCTGCTAGAAGAATTCATTGTGGAATTTTTCCAAAAGTGGTATCAGGCATAACATATCATCCTTGATCCACAGCTTCAAGTAGACACCCCAAGAAACAGTGCGACTTGCAGGAAGAAGGTTTAGACAGTACTTGGAAAGATGCCCTGTACCAGAATTACCCACATCAGCGAAACAGGTGGCACTATTTTTAGATGGCCTATTGAGCACAAAATTAAGGTCATATGTATACTTGAAAGAGCCTAGATCCATAGAAGAGTGTGTACGGATATGCATTGACATAGAAGACAACTTGGGTGAGGAGTTAGGACTATCCAAACTCTATATGGACTCTGATAGTTCTACAAGTCATACCTCTAGAACCTCCACTGAGATAGATGAGATAGCTGAGCAAGTGGCCAAAAAGCTAGGAGTTCAAAATAGACAAATGCCAAGGGTCACTTCAGTGAAGCGATGTTATACATGTGGAGGAGATCACATGGCTAATGTTTGCCCGTTGACGACTCAACCCCAAGGAAACCCTAATGCTCTATATTGCACCATTGAGAGGAAATATACAAACCATACGACCCAAGATTGTCCCTATAACAGGCAGACTGTTAGACAAAATTATCAGCAACCTTACCAGCAGGGTAGGTATCAGAATCAGTACCAACAGCCATATTATAGGCCACAACAATATCAACCTCAATACCAGCAGCAATATCAGGCACCATATAGGCCACAACCAGTCCTAGGAAACCAACCGCCAGCTCCTGCCAATGTGATCCCAGTTAAATATACGATGGCGGAGGAGAACCCTAATAGAGCATTGGTGCCACTAACCCCATTGGTCTCAGAAATTGATTCTCACGCTCATGGTTCAAACTACTTCCATGAAGATAGTCCACATGCTTATTATATAGAGTCACCTGAGCAAAGCGAGACTTCTCAGTATCAATATGAGACACCACCTATGGAACAAAATTGGGAGCCAGAATACTCCAACGTCATGTATACGAATCCAAATCCTAGGCCCCAATTGAGACAAGTAAGACCACAAGCCCCTAGAGGACCATGCTTTAGATGTCAGGGCAACCATTTCATTCGTGAATGCCCCCACCAACCAGCTCTGGGACAAGGGCAAAACATTACAATACAAGGCTTTTGTCCTGAGTGTGGCCAGGAACATCTTCCTAGAGAGTGTCCGAGAAACCCCTCTAGTGCACCCAAGGTTACACCCATCAACGTGGTAGGCTTAGTGGCAGATTCAAGTTCAAGTAGCAGTAATGTGGCTCCTGTACAGGCAGTTACTAGGGCACAGGCTGCACAACAAGCAAAACCATCCAAGCAATCGGAGTCAAGTGAGTCAGGAGAGCCTAATAAGAGGAAGCCAAGAACATGGAAGGATACGAGAGAGAAGGCTAATCGCAAGTGGAACAAAAAGCTATCCGAGCTAGAAGAAAGCCTAAGGGATACCAAAACAAAAATAGAAGACATTGCATCTCAAAGCCCCTCACATACCGAAGCTCCATCCACTCCACCTCATTCCACCCCACCACCCATTGTAAATAACCCACAACCAGGGTCTGTTCTTGCAAATCCAACCCTAGAAGGCTTGGACATGATGTTCAAGGCTTACCAGGCTCGTCTTCAAGAAGGGCCAACAACTGCAAACTTGGACAAGAGTTACCCGAGAGCAGATTTAGAGATTGAACGGATGAAAATGTGCATGAAAATGGTAGAACAAGCTCAAGCTATACTTGAGACTAGTCAAAAGTTCAATCAGACAAACTCTGTCAAACCGGATTTGCATTTCCAGGGCTTACTAGAAAGATTAGAGCAGTTGGTAAACAAACCACAAGTTTCTTTACCTCCACAGGCTCAACCAGTTATTGAGAGAGGAAGCTCACCACCAATGGGAGCTTATGTTCCTAATTCCACGGATGCTGGAATACCTCCTTCAATTCAACAGTACTCTCAAGAGTTCTTGCGGGAAATACAAGAAGAGAAATGGGCCAAGGAGAAGGGTAACTCCCCTCCTATTCCTGAGATTGATGATCTTCATGATCAATTTCCCCAAGACATCCCGTCTATCTATGGAGATCAAACAGAGCAACAAGAGGATGAGAGATTAGATTTTTAATCTAATTCTTTACAAGAGTTGCCTCATTTCACAGGCCCATGGGAATCTGAATCTATCCAGATCAGAGCTCCCACAATATTGGTAAGAAATGAAGACTCAGTGATTCCAAGAAACACTGATGTTGTTAAGAACACTAAGGTTCAATGTCATCTCACTGTGGAAGAGCTGCTCAAAGCAAAACCTGAGCTCTGGAATCATGTGAAGGATCAGGTTCCAGAACTTGAATCCAATATGCCAAACGTAGGCTCTAAGCAAAAAGTTCTAGAGATACCTCTCGACAAGATAGGAGACATGAGCGAAGGTGAAGAAGGTAACACTTATCTTCGGATCACCTATCAAGGTTACACAACCAAAGCAATTGTAGATTCGGGTGCTGGTGTTGCTATTGCGACCACCTCCTTGTGGAAGCGATGGGGCAAACCCACATTAAGACCAACAAGAATGAAGCTTCAAATGGCAGATGGTCATTTTGAAAGACCTCTAGGATTGCTCGAAGGGATAACTCTAACCACTTGTGGTGTAGAGTTTGAACATACATTTGCTATATGTGACTTTGAAAAAAGTAATGTCTACGAGATGATCCTAGGAAGACCCTTCCTACGACAATTGCAAATAGTACAGGATTGGGGAACCAACTCCTTGTACTTACAACACTTAGGGGTCACAACCAAGGTCAATTTGAAGGATTACACCTTCAGAGATGTACCACCCCTACAGTGGAATCCTATCCACAAAGCGAAAGAAGATTCTATCTCCGTGCATTCTGGAGGTTCACCTGATCCATCATGGCTGCATGAAGATACTCACTTGTGGATGTGCAAGGTCGCAGAGGAAGAGGAAAAGCGCCTAAAAGCAAGAGAAGAAGGAGCTCCCCCAGGAGATAGACCAGTTAAAGACCCAGCCTATACACCAATGATATTTCCAGATGAGGAATTTGAGCCTCATGGTTGGGCAGAAATCTTAGCCACCATGGACATTGCAGTCAATGAAGAACAATGGACACCTCATTGTGATGAGGAGGGCTATGATATTTCAGTGTTCATGTGTCAGCCCCTGTTGGAAGAGTGTGATCCTAGTGAGTTCATAGAAGAAGAAGAGAATGACGATGATCTAGAATCCATTGTGATGGATACTTACTTTGACTCAGAGGAACACTATTTAGAAGACATAGGAGTGTTAACCCAAAAAGAAGAAGAACCCCTCACGAGTATTAAAACGATAAATTCAAAGGAAAAAAGTGAAGGAGGTCAAAAGAAAAAGAAAAGAAAAGCAGTGAAACAAGAAGAGGAAGAATCATTGTTTGAAGTACCAGAAAATTTCAAGAAATATGAAGTGGAAGACCGAAAAATTTTGGTACGGATGCCTAAGAGAGAGGCCATTATAGGAGAAGCATATGACAATAAAGAAAAGACCAAAAAAATTGTAGTGACCATTGAAGGGAATGAAGAACGATGTACGTACATAGGAGATGACTTAAGTGCAAAAGAAGAAGCAGAGCTTGTAGCTCTATTAAGGGAATATAGGGATGTGTTCACATGGCACTATAGAGACTTGAAAGGAGTAGATCCAAAGATTTGCTCTCATACGATTCCGATGACCGCTGATGCCAAGCCCACCAAACAAAAGCCCTACACATATAATGACAATTATGCAGCCAAAATAAAGGAGGAAATTGACAGGCTGATTGAAGCTGGATTCATCTATGAGATTGAGCACACTAAATGGGTGTCCCCCATTGTGGTGGTGCCCAAGAAGAATGGGAAATTGCGAGTGTGCATTAACCTTAAAAAAATTAATGCCGCTACAATCAGAGATAGTTATCCACTTCCAATCACCGAACATCTATTGGAGCATGTTGCAGGCAAGGAAGTTTATAGCTTCCTTGATGGATTTTCAGGTTACAACCAAGTAGCCATTGCCCCCGAAGATCAACACAAAACAGCATTTGCCACAGAATGGGGAATCTTTGCATTTCGTGTGATGCCATTTGGGCTCACCAATGCACCTGCAACATTCCAAAGGCTCATGTGTCATGTCTTCAAAGAGTTCTTGCAAAAGAGTTTAGAAGTATATGTGGATGATTTATGCGCTCATTCCCAAGAAAGAAGTTACCACATCCCTGAGCTCAGACAAATCTTCAACAAGTGTAGAGATTATCGAGTGTGTCTGAACCTAGAGAAGTGTGTGTTCATGGTACGACAAGGTAAAATCTTAGGTCACATTGTTTCTAAGAATGGAATTTCAACAGATGAGGACAAAGTAAGAGCAATAGCAGAGCTGCCCAGGCCGAGGAATGTTAAAGAGGTACAAGCCTTTATGGGCCATTGTGGATATTACGGTAGGTTTATCCACATGTATGCCATCATAGCTAAACCTCTTTATGGGTTGTTAACAAATTTTGAGTGGAATGAGGAATGCGAGAAGTCCTTCAACGAGCTGAAAAGACGTTTGTGCACAGCACCAATATTGACTACTCCGGATTGGAGCAAACCCTTTCATGTCCATGTAGATGCTTCCAATCATGCAATAGGATGTGTGCTAGCACAACCCACAGGTGAAGGAAACCTAGATTTGCCGATAGCATATGCTAGTAGGCAATTAAATGCAGCTGAACGAAATTACACCACCACGGAGAGAGAAGGCTTAGGCATGGTATATGCTGTGAAAAAGTTTAGACACTATCTATTGGCCAATAAGTTCAAGTTTTTCACTGATCATCAAGCTTTACTATATTTGGTCAATAAACCTTGCAATACAGGCCGCTTAGTAAGATGGTTCCTCTTACTAATGGAATACGACTTTGAAGTTGTTGTCAGGAAAGGTAGAACCCATCTTAGGGCAGACCATCTTTCTCGCATCACTTCAGGAGAGCCACCGCAAGGAGTGTCTGATGAATTTCCCGATGCTTATCTGTTCAATTTAGAAGTTATTCCTAAATGGGCAAATAAGTTGGTACCAGTCCTAACCTTCGGGCCTGCAAATAAAAATGTGAAGACAAGCAAAGAAGAAATTGTAAAATCACAAAAGTATCAAATATTGGCCGGAAGTATGTACAAGCAAGATACCGAGGGCGTATTAGCTTGTTGTGTCGAGGACGATGAACATACTAGTGGGTTGCAACAAGCCCATGAGGGATTGCTAGGAAATCACTACTCTAAACAACGAACATTGCAGAATCTAAAACGTTTAGGAGTGTATTGGCCTAGCATGGACAAAGAAATACAAGAGTGGATCCAGAATTGTCCAGTGTGCCAGAAGAGACCCCCAGTAGAGCATGCCACTCTTTATCACGTGTCATTAATTCCAGATTGGAGTGCTCCACTGGTAGAATTTATGAGATCAGGAACACTAACAAACGAGGCTAGTCTATCAAGAAGAAGAAGCATGGAGCAAGAGGCTCAAGACTATGCATTAGTAGGAGACAACCTATATCGGAGAGGCAAAGATGGATACTTAAGACTATGCGTTCATGAATCAGACTATTTGAAAGTCTTAGAAGCTGCACACAGCGGTGTTGCAGGTGGACACTTTGGGCCTGACAGAGTAATTAAGACCATTCTATTCTCAGGACTTTGGTGGCCCACTCTTCATATGGATGCACATACTTATGTGAAGAAATGTGACACATGCCAATGTGCCCAATATCCGATAAGAAAAGACGAGATGCCTTTAAGGCAAATGATGGGAGGACGTGCATTTTCAAAGTGGGGTATAGACTTTGTAGGTCCCATCAACCCCCCAGCTAGAAACTCCCATGCAGAATACATTATTGTAGCCACAGATTACCTTACAAAGTGGGTGGAAGTAAAAGCAACGACAAAGAATGATGCTCAAACGACGGCTAAGTTCTTATTCGAAAATGTGTTCACTAGATATGGGTTACCAATAGAGTTGGTTAGTGATAGAGGTACGCACTTCTTGAATGAGGTCATTGAAAATCTCCTTCAAGAATTCATGGTGATACATAAGAAGTCTGCCCCCTATCACCCACAAGCTAACGGACAAGCCGAGAGCACAAATAAGATCCTATCTAAGGTATTGACGAAACTTGTAAATAATAAAGGATCTGATTGGGACAAACAACTTCATCATGCTGTTTGGGCATACCGAGTTGCCTACAAAACGGTACTCAATGCTACCCCATTTCAGATGGTCTTTGGACAGAATGTCGTGCTACCATTGGACTTCCTAATCCCAGCCTTGAAAGTAGCACAAGAGCATGAGTGGAATGGACATGAGTTATCTTCCAGGATCTTTGATCTAGAACGCATAGGTGAGACGAGGCTACGGGCAGCAGCAGGCATTTATGCTGCAAAGAAAAGGCAAAAGGCATACTTTGATGCCCATGTAAAGGATAAAGGATTGAAGGAAGGAGATCTAGTGCTGGTTTATACGCTAAAGCAACATGCCCGCAAATTGGAGAAACGAGGATATGGACCCATGATCATTAATAGACTCTCCACTAGCGGAGCAGTTCAATTGGCCACTTTAGAAGGTGATATCCTACCAAACTATATTAGTGGATGCCGAGTCAAGTTATATCAAGAACCTCTTACAGAGGAAATGCTCATGAGACTCAACACTGCTAAGAAGTGAAAAGAAGAGGAGTTAAGGGTTAGAGAAGAAGCACAAGCAGAGGCGAGAGAGCGCATCAGAAGAAATAAGCTACGGCGGCTAGGCCTAGATGTCAACACAAAAGCTCCAAAATATCACATGGACATGTGCCAAAAATCGGGCATAACTACTTCTCAAATAATTCATCGATGGCCCTTTGTGACTATAGAGGTAGGACAAGGAAAGAGTGTAAAGACCGTGAGAGCATTAGTTGATTCAGGTGCAGCAACTAGTGCAGTTCGACTTTCATACTGCCAAGACCTGCAATTGGACATCATGCCCATAGAAGCCTATCTCATAGGATTGGGAGGTGTGGAAACCTCTTGTTTGGGAGAGGTGGAACTTCCCATCTACCTTCAAGATGTTCCAATAAAAGTCAAAATGCTAGTGTGTCATGATGAGGACCTCACAGAGCCACTTGTCTTGGGTCAAGATTGGATTTACGATCATGCTGTCAACTTGAACCTAAGAAGTCAACTTCTTCAAGTTTGGGTATATAATCAATGCATTACATTAGAATTGGAGAATCGCATGCCCACTGACACTGACACCACACACTCTCTTTGTTTCCCTAAGGCTAATCTT
>CM035413.1:134143965-134146465 GCA_020310875.1 Ceratopteris richardii
CAACTTCCTAAGAGGAAGAGGAGGTGGCAAAGGTAGAGGAAGAGGTAGGAATAATAAAGATGGAGTCAAAGCTTGCTGGATTTGTGGTAAGACAAATCATTTAGCTAATGATTGTTGGCATAATAATCAGAGTAATGGTGGATACAATGAGAATTTTAATTCCAGAGGAAGAGGTGGCAGAAATCAAAGAGGTAACTTCAAAGGAAGAGGTAGTAGGGGTTACTTTGGAAGAAATGAAGGTAGAGGTTTCCAAAGTCAAAAATACAATAATACCTACCACCATTATGCTTCAGATCAGAAGGAGGATTCAACATTGATAATGAATGCAACTTGTGAAAGGCAAAGTGAAGACCAAAGAGTCTTCTACATTGACTCAGGGTGTAGCAATCACCTGAGTGGTAACATAGCATTGATGACTGATTTGGAAAATAAGGTATCTAATCATATTGTTCAAACAGGTGACAATACAAAGCACAATATGAAGTCAATTGGATCAGTGAAGGCTAAGGTTGGTAGCACTCTCCTGAGTAAGGTCTTGTATGTTCCTACAATTCCTAAGAGTCTGATAAGTGTAGGAAAAATTGTTGAAAAAGGTTATGAATTTAGATTCACTAATGAAGGAGTGTTTGTGGAAGACCCTAGCAATGGGTATAAACAGATTGTTTCAGGGAAGAAAGAAGGAAGGTTGTTCACATTGAAGATTCAAGGTAATGTTGGTCATGCCTTGTTTACTTATGCAGGACATAAGATCTCAGAGTTAGATCTTTGGCACAAGAGGCTTGGACACTTCAATGAAAGAGGTATCAAACGTATGATTAACAATGGTTCAATGCTTGGATTGCCTAATGTTACAGGTCAACATATGACATACAGATGTGAGGCATGTCAATTAGGTAAGGCTCATAAGCAATCTTACTCCAAGCATGGATTCATGTATTCAGAGAAGTTTAAGTTGGTACATACAGATGTGTGGGGACCATCAAAGGATTTCAGTATCAATGGTTCAAGGTACTATGTGATTTATGTTGATGATGCTACCAGATGGATCACTATCTATGTGATCACAGATAAGTCAGAAGTGTTTAATACATTTAAACACTATCATGCATATGCAGAAAGAATTACATGTCATAAATTGAAGAGACTAAGGTCCGATGGAGGGGGAGAGTATTTCTCTAATGAGTTCAGTGATTACTTGTAGAATGCGGGTATAAAAAGGGAAATCACTTGCAGGTACTCTCCTCAACAAAATGGTGTAGCAGAGAGGACGAATAGAACTCTTGTTGAGCTTGCAAGATCCATGATGAAGGAGAAAAATTGCCCAAATTATTTGTGGGTTGAGGCTGTAAATACAGCTACTTATTTGGTCAATAGGTTGCCATGTAAAGCCTTGCAGGGTATGACACCATATGAGGCATGGTGGGGTAAGAGACCTACCTTAGATCATTGCAAAGTATTTGGATGTTTGGCATATGCATCTGTGCCATCACAATTAAGGCACAAGTGAGAACATAAAGCTGAAAAGTATGTGTTCATTGTTTATGATGACAAGCAGATGGGTTATAGATTCTGGAGTCCATCCACAAAGCAATTTATTGTGTCTAAGGATGTTACATTTGATGAGCAAGGTACTTGGTATGCAAGTACAATCAATATTAATACAGGTGATGAAGAAGTTGTGAGTCAAAAGAAGGCTAAATCAAAGGTTAAAATATTTGATGAAGAGGAGAATAATAAAGTGCAGGTTGAAGTTGAAGAAATGCTAAGATTTGATCCTGAGTGTGAAGAACTAGAAACCTCAAGAAGTGGAGAACTCAGAAGGTCATCAAGGCACAAGTGGCAACCTACAAGGTATAGCTATGAGACTTCTTTTTTGGCTACCAAAGATTATGCTTACATGATAAAAGCAGATGAAGACCCTTCCACATATGAAGAGGCAAAAGGTAAGGAAAATTGGGAGAAAGCTATGCAAGAAGAATATGATGCATTAATGGAGAATCAGACTTGGGATTTGGTTCCTAAACCAAATAGTCAGAAGATCATTGGATGCAAGTGGGTCTACAAGACAAAGAGATATGCAGATGGAAGTGTGTCTAGGTATAAAGCTAGACTTGTTGTGAAAGGGTTTGCTCAAACATATGGTATTGATTATGATGAGACTTATAGTCATATGGCAAAGATGACAACCATCAGGACACTCATAGCCATTGCAGCATGTAAAGGTTGGAAATTATGTCAATTAGATGTAAAGAATGCTTTTTTAAATGGTTACATTTCAGATGATGTTTTCATGGAGCAACCACAAGGATTCAGAGATAAAAGGTATCCAGATCATGTGTGTAAGCTCAAGAGAGCTTTGTATGGTTTGAAGCAGGCCCCAAGGGCATGGAATTATAGACTTTTGAAGTTCTTGAAAGAACTTGGATTTCAAGTATCTAAGGCAGATAATAGCTTGCTTGTTAAAGCAAGTGATGACGGGTTCATTTATATGTGCATATAT
>CM035413.1:134156465-134158965 GCA_020310875.1 Ceratopteris richardii
TAAATCAATTGTTAGGACATATGCTAACTTTTGAGAATGATACCAAAGGAGATATTGATAAGAGTGCAGGTCATGCAATGTATTCTAAAGACAAGAAGAAAGCTAGCAAAGGAAAGCAACAATCAGTTGAAGATTAAGGTACTCCAAGCCAAGCAAACTTCCTAAGAGGAAGAGGAAGTGGCAGAAATAGAGGAAGAGGCAGAAATAAGAAAGATAATGTCAGAGCTTGTTGGATATGTGGTAAGACCAATCATATATCTCATGATTGTTGGCACAATAATCAAAGCAATGGTAATTTTAATCAGAATTTTAATCAAAGAGGAAGAAGTGGTAGATATCAGAGAGGAAACTTCACAGGTAGAGGTGGTAGGAATTCTTTTGGAAGAGGTGGAGGAAGAAACTTCCAAAATCAATCATATAATAACACCTACTACAATTATGCATCAGATCAGAAAGAAGATTCGACTCTTATTATGAATGCAACATGTGAAGCCTCACATGAAGACATGAGAGTATTTTATATTGACTCAGGATGTAGCAACCATCTGAGTGGAAACATTGCCTTGATGATTGATTTAGATTATAATGCAATTAATCATATAGTCCAAACAGGTGAAAATAAAAAGCACAAGGTAAAGTCAATTGGTTCCGTCAAAGCCAAAGATGGAAGCACTCTCTTGAGTAAGGTTTTGTATGTTCCTACAATTCCTAAAAATCTGATAAGAGTAGGACAAATTGTGGAAAAAGGATATGAGGTAAGGTTCACTAATGATGGAGTTTATGTTGAAGACCCTAGTCAAGGGTATAAACAGATTGTTATAGGGAGGAAGGAATGAAGGCTCTTCACATTAAAGGTACAAGGAATTATTGGACATGCTATGTTTGCATATGGAGAGCAAAAGGTGTCAGAATTGGATCTTTGGCACAAAAGACTTGGACACTTTAATGAGAGAGGTATCAAAGAAATGATAAATAATGGTTTAGTACTTGGATTGCCTAACATTGTAGGTCAACACATGACATACAGATGTGAAGCATGTCAGTTAGGTAAGGCTCATAAGCAATCATACAATAAGCATACTTTTATGTATTCAGAAAGACTTGAATTGGTACATACAGATGTGTGGGGTCCTTCAAAGGACTTTAGTATAAATGGTTCAAGATATTATGTCATATATGTTGATGATGCTTCTAGGTGGATCACAATCTATGTGATCAAAGACAAATCAGAAGTGTTTAATACATTTAAACACTATCATGGATATGCAGAAAGAATTACAAGTCAAAAATTGAAGAGGTTAAGGTCAGATGGAGGGGGAGAGTATTTCTCTAATGAGTTCAGTGATTACTTGTGGAATGCAGGTATAAAGAGAGAAGTTACTTGTAGGTACTCTCCTCAACAAAATGGTGTAGTAGAAAGGAGGAATATGACACTTGTTGAATTTGCAAGATCCATGTTAAAAGAGAAAAATTGTCCAAATTATTTATGGGCTGAGGCTGTAAACACAGCCACATATGTGGTTAATAGATTGCCTTGTAAAGCTTTGCAGGGTATGACACCATATGAAGCTTGGTGGGGTAAGAGACCTACCTTGGATCATTGGAAAATATTTGGATGCCTGGCATATGCATATGTGCCATCTCAATTGAGGCATAAATTGGAGCCTAAAGCAGAGAAGTATGTATTCATTGGTTATGATGACAAGCAGATGGGTTATAGATTGTGGAGTCCATCCACAAAACACTTCCTTGTGTCCAAGGATGTTACATTTGATGAACAAGGTAATTGGTATACAGGTACATCTAATGTGTATGCAGAAGTTGAAGAAATTATGAATCAGAAGAAAGATAAAACAAAGGTTCAGATATTTGATGAAGAAGAGAAAAATGAAATACAAGTTGGAGGTGAAGAAGTGCCAAGGTTTGATCCAGAATGTGATGAACCAGAAACTTCAAGAAGTGGAGAACTCAGGAGGTCTACAAGGCACAAATGGAAACCTACAAGGTATAGCTATGATACTTCATTCTTGACTACTAAGGATTATGCTTACATGATAAAAGCAGATGAAGATCCATCTACATATGATGAAGCCAAAGGGAAGAAGAATTGGGAAGAAGCTATGCAAGAGGAGTATGATGCATTCATGGAAAATCAGACATGGGATTTGGTTCCTAAACCTAATAGCCAAAAAATCATTGGATGTAAGTGGGTTTACAAAACAAAACGATTTGCAGATGGAAGTGTGTCTAGGTACAAAGCAAGACTTGTTGTGAAGGGATATGCACAGACATATGGAGTGGACTATGATGAGACTTATAGTCCTGTGGCAAAGATGACAACCATCAGAACACTCATAGCAATTCCTTCTTGCAAAGGTTGGAAATTATCTCAATTAGATGTTAAAAATGCTTTCTTGAATGGTTACATTTCAGATGAAGTTTATATGGAGCAACCAGAAGGGTTCAAAGATCAAGTGTATCAAAATTATGTGTGTAAGCT
>CM035413.1:134168965-134178965 GCA_020310875.1 Ceratopteris richardii
GTGTAAAGTTTTACATAAATGAGGATTCAAATTTTAAGTTGAGAGGTAAGCCATCTATGGCTAAAAGCATTTGGTTAAAGGGGCTGTAGTTTGGGAGAACCATAGCTTAGAAGTTACATGTGTCAAAGTCATCATTAGAGAGAGACAGTTTCAGACATAGGTACATTGTCTGAGTCATTTCTCACAATCTACTCAAGCATTTGAGGAGTTTTAACTTTGAGAAGATGCGCAATCTCTAGCCGACATACTCTACAAAGTTTTATAAAAAACTTTACATGAATGATCAGACAGTGAATGATTAATGTGCAATAGACTTTTTCTGAGAAGTGTCTTTTATAGTTGATCAATTTCTTGATAGTTTGGTGATTGTTCTTTAAATTTAAGTGGAGTCTGAAGTTATTCTTGATATAGAGGTGGTCTAACATCAAGGATAGCTTGTTCTTTTGGAGATTAACACTCTCCATCACTGGTATCACAGCAGGTTATATCAAAATTGAGGAAAGGAAGACTCCAACTGCTGGAGACATACAAACTTTACATCTCGAAGGATCAAAAGGATAAAGTGTGAAGAAAGATTGAAAGAAGACACATAAAGGTTGTCAAAAGGATTAGAAGGAGCAACATTCGAAGCTAAGGTACATTCATTCTTTATAAGGACTAAAGATTTGAGACTACAGGTGAAGCAAGGATGGGAGATAGTCTCCAAATTGAAAAGTTGGATAGAGAAATTATCCAGCTTGGTCTATGAGTATGGAAGCTCATCTTATGAGCAAAGATCTGATGGGATATATCACAGGAGAGGAAGAAAAGCAGAGTTCAGAGATCTTAGTGTTCCGAGGAGCTAGCAAATGTAAAGACTTGGATGAAGAAGGATGCTCAAGCAAGGAGAATAATCTATACGGCAGTGAATGATTATTTGCTTCCTCATATTAGAGGACTTGAAAGTGCAAGTGACATTTGGAATGCTTTGAAAGAGCATTTTTAGAACACAACCAAATCAAGGAAAGCTTCATTATGGGCAGAGTTCACTACCTTCAAGAAGAAGGCCTCACAATCAATATCTGATTATGTGACAAAGATGAAGGTAAGACAAATTCTCACAGGGCTAAAAGGAGATGAGAAGTGGAAGCCTTTTATTTTGTCTACAGAACTTTCAATAGATCATTTCACTCGTGATCTAAATCAATTGTTAGGACATATGCTAACTTTTGAGAATGATATCAAAGGAGATGTTGATAAGAGTGCAGGTCATGCAATGTATTCTAAAGACAAGAAGAAAGCTAGCAAAGGAAAGCAACAATGAGTTGAAGATGAAGGTACTCCAAGCCAAGCAAACTTCCAAAGAGGAAGAGGAAGTGGCAGAAATAGAGGAAGAGGCAGAAATAACAAAGATAATGTCAGAGCTTGTTGGATATGTGGTAAGACCAATCATCTATCTCATGATTGTTGGCACAATAATCAAAGCAATGGTAATTTTAATCAGAATTTTATCAAAGAGGAAGAAGTGGTAGATATCAGAGAGGAAACTTTAGAGGTAGAGGAGGTAGGAATTCTTTTGGATGAGGTGGAGGAAGAAACTTCCAAAATCAATCATATAATAACACCTACTACAATTATGCATCAGATCAAAAAGAAGATTCGACTCTTATTCCGAATGCAACATGTGAAGCCTCACATGAAGACATAAGAGTATTTTATATTGACTCAAGATGTAGCAACCATCTGAGTGGAGACATTGCCTTGATGACTGATTTAGATTATAATGCAATTAATCATATAGTCCAAACAGGTGATAATACAAAGCACAAGGTAAAGTCAATTGGTTCAGTCAAAGCCAAAGATGGAAGCACTCTCTTGACTAAGGTTTTGTATGTTCCTACAATTCCTAAAAATCTGATAACTGTAGGACAAATTGTGGAAAAAGGATATGAGGTAAGGCTCACTAATGATGGACTTTATGTTGAAGACCCTAGTAATGGGTGTAAACAGATTGTTACAGGGAAGAAGGAAGGAAGGTTGTTCACATTAAAGGTACAAGGAAATATTGGACATGCTATGTTTTCATATGGAGAGCAAAAGGTGTCAGAATTGGATCTTTGGCACAAAAGACTTGGACACTTTAATGAGAGAGGTATCAAAGAAATGATAAATAATGGTTCAGTACTTGGATTGCCTAACATTGCAGGTCAACACATGACATACAGATGTGAAGCATGTCAGTTAGGTAAGGCTCATAAGCAATCATACAATAAGCATGCTTTTATGTATTCAGAAAGACTTGAATTGGTACATACAGATGTGTGGGGTCCTTTAAAGGACTTCAGTATAAATGGTTCAAGATATTATGTCATATATGTTGATGATGCTACCAGGTGGATCACAATCTATGTGATCAAAGACAAATCAGAAGTGTTTAATACATTTAAACACTATCATGCATATGGAGAAAGAATTACAGGTCAAAAACTGAAGAGGTTAAGGTCAGATGGAGGGGGAGAGTATTTCTCTAATGGGTTCAGTGATTACTTGTGGAATGCAGGTATAAAGAGAGAAGTTACTTATAGGTACTCTCCTCAACAAAATGGTGTAGCAGAAAGGAGGAATATGACACTTGTTGAATTTGCAAGATCCATGTTGAAAGAGAAAAATTATCCAAATTATTTATGGGCTGAGGCTGTAAACACAGCCACATATTTGGTTAATAGATTGCCTTGTAAATCTTTGCAGGGTATGACACCATATGAAGCTTGGTGGGGTAAGAGACCTACCTTGGATCATTGTAAAATATTTGGATGCCTGGCATATGCATATGTGCCATCTCAATTGAGGCATAAATTGGAGCCTAAAGCAGAGAAGTATGTATTCATTGGTTATGATGACAAGCAGATTGGTTATAGATTGTGGAGTCCATCCACAAAACAATTCCTTATGTCCAAGGATGTTACATTTGATGAACAAGGTAATTGGTATGCAGGTACATCTAATGTGTATGCAGAAGTTGAAGAAATTATGAATCAAAAGAAAGATAAAACAAAGGTTCAGATATTTGATGAAGAAGAGAAAAATGAAATACAAGGTGGAGGTGAAGAAGTGCCAAGGTTTGATCCAGAATGTGATGAACTAGAAACTTCAAGAAGTGGAGAACTCAGGAGGTCTACAAGGCACAAATGGCAACCTACAAGGTATAGCTATGATACTTCATTCTTGTCTACTAAGGATTATGCTTACATGATAAAAGCAGATGAAGATCCATCTACATATGATGAAGCCAAAGGAAAGAAGAATTGGGAATAAGCTATGCAAGAGGAGTATGATGCATTGATGGAAAATCAGACATGGGATCTGTTGGTGCAAACAAGCCTACACACATTGGCTTGAACCCTTGGACTTATGGAAGACTAGCATGGAAAAAGGTTTATCAAGGCTTCAATCAAAAGCAAGGCTCATGTGAACATATGCTTATATGTTCTTACTTGTTTACCCCTTGTAAAAGTCTAAGTGACTTGACATTTGTTTGTAACCATTTAAAGTCATCCACCTAACTCATTAGTCGTGGAAATTTGATTGATTGAGATGGAGAGAATATCTCCCTACTTTTAGAGGAGAGATTCAAGGGAGCCTAACTTTGAATTTCAAATTCAAATGAAGACCAAACTCCTATAAAGGGTGTACTGAAAAAGTCGCGGGTTACTCTCTCACTCTAGCTCACTTCCCGAGGCTAAATCTCTTTGTAATTCATTGTGTGTGAAGGTTAATCCATAGCCAACACCACAATACCTCATCTAGCTCTGCTTGGCAAGCTAATGAGATTGTACAACTACATATATCAATAGAAGTATACATTCATCATCTCTGTTTTGTCTGAGTCACCTACTTCAAGTCTGTTAACTTCAAAGAGGCATTGCTCTGGATCTACTGAACCAAATCAAGAGTTCTATAGCTCATTGGAACCAGCTCAAAGTCTACTACAAGCATACAAAATTTCAAAGGATTCTATTCAGCCATTTGGGAGAAAATCAAGTCGAGGTGCACACTGGTATTTGTCTGCAGAGTTCCTGAAAAGTCGGGGGTGATTATAATTTTGCTAAACTTATTTCTCAGTGCATAGTTAGTCAATTGAAGTGATTCCACTTGTGATTGGTAGCTTACTAAGTTACATTGTTACTCCCAAAAGGAATTTTTCCAATTTTAAGTGTGCTGGACACACTGAGTAAAAGTTTGAGCAGGTATCATTACAGGAATAGAAGGTTTTGCTCAATTTGTGAAGTATCAAGTTATCTGTTTTGATTTGGTCATTACCCAAATCATTTCCAAAGCACATATATGGTTTCTTTATGTCATTAGGAAGCTAAACTTGTGTACTAAGCATATCTGAAAAGAAAAGAGGGCAGGTGTGAAGCAGGATTTGCAGCACCAACTGATTTCCTGAGTGCATCCATCCATCTCTCTCAACAGTGGTATCAGAGCAAAAGAAGATAATCATGGGTGATGGTTTCCCTTCATTCATTGACAAATTGGACAGAAACAACTATCAAGCTTGGTCATTGAGAATGAAGACCTATCTACAAGGGAGAAGTCTATTTGGATACATATCAGGAGATGAGGAGTTGCCCTCATTCAAGACTAGAGGACTACCTACAAAGGATGAGCATGAAAGACTTAACCAATGGTGTGCAAAGGATGCTTTGGCAAGGTCTTATCTCTTAAACTCTATATCTGACTTTCTTTTACCTCATGTAAGGAATTGTAAGACTTCCCAAGAGACTTGGGAAACCTTGTCAAATTACTTTTCTTCCAACACAAGGGCCAGGAAGAATCAATTATGGATAGAGTTCACAACACTTAGGAAGCAGCCCAAGCAATCAGTCTCAGATTATGTGACAAAGATCAAAGATGTGGCAGATCAACTAGCAAGCATTGGAGAGGAAATTGAAGAGGAGCAAATAGTCAGGCAAGTGACAAATGGACTCAAGGCAGATGATAAGTGGGAAAGTTTCACCACTGCAATGGACCTCTACATGGACATGCATACTCCTGATCTCACAACACTCATGGGCCAACTATTTACACATGAAGCAAAGTTCACCAAGGCTGGAGATCAATCAAAAGGTAATAACCCCTCTGCTCTCTTTACTGATAAGAAAGTTAAAGATAAAGGCAAGAAGAAACAGGATGAAGAAGGCTCTACCTCTCAAGCCAATTATGCAGGGAAAGGTAGGTCATCTAGAGGAAGAGGCAGAGGAGGTAAGTCAGGTAGGGGGAGACCCTACAACTCATCACCTTGCAACATCTGTGGGTTGTCCAATCATACCACAGATGAATGCTACAAGAACTATAAAAACCAGAGAGGAAGAGGCTACTCAAGAGGTGGATACTCTCATGGAAGAGGCAGATTCAACCACAATCAAAGCTACAATGGGTACAACAACCAATACAACAACAATTACAACAACAACCACAATGGAAGCTACCAAGGTGGATTCAGAAATAGAAGAGACTACAACAACTACACAGAGGAGCAAGATGACTCCTTATTGATCATGAATATGACCTCAAAGATAGGTACAAATGATGATCATTTATTTTACATTGACTCAGGATGTTCTAACCATGTAGCTGGCAATGTGGCATTGCTTTCTGATTTGGAAGAGCCCAAGGGCAAACATCAGGTACAAACAGGTGATGACACTAAACACTCTGTGGTCAAAATTGGAAATGTGAAGACATGTGATGGTAATCAGAACCTATTAAGCAGGGTACTCTATGTACCAACAATAACTAAGAATCTGATAAGTGTTGGTCAGATTGTGGAGAAAGGTTTGCAGGTCAGATTCACACAACATGGAGCATATGTGGAGGACCCAAAACAAGGATTCAGGAGGATAGCCAAAGGGGAGAAATCAGGTAGATTATTTACATTTGAGCTAGAAGATACAAAAAATATTGCTTTGTATAATTATAAGGATCAGACACTCTCAGAGTTAGAGATATGGCATAAAAGACTAGGGCACATAGGTGAAAGGACTATCAAGCAAATGTGCAGGGATCAGTGTGTGCTTGGGATACCTAATGTATCCAAGCAACACATGATTTACAAATGTGGATCATGTCAATTTGGTAAGTCTCACAGATTACCCTACTCAAGAAAAGGTTTCATGCATGAAGACTACCTAGACTTGGTACACACAGATGTTTGGGGACCTAGCAAGGACCCTTCCATTTCT
This sequence comes from Ceratopteris richardii, assembly GCA_020310875.1. Taxonomy (NCBI): domain Eukaryota; kingdom Viridiplantae; phylum Streptophyta; class Polypodiopsida; order Polypodiales; family Pteridaceae; genus Ceratopteris; species Ceratopteris richardii. Next base: position 134,175,190 of record CM035413.1, read on the forward strand.
GGTTCAAGGTATTATGTGTCCTTCATTGATGACTATAGCAGATGGACCATTTTGTATTTTATGAAGCATAAAGATGAAGTGTTTAATTGTTTCAAAAGGTATCTTGCACTTGTTGAGAATCAAACAGGTAGAAGCTTGAAGAGGCTAAGGTCAGATGGTGGAGGAGAATACTTCTCAAATGAGTTTGAAGACTTCTTGCAGGAAAGAGGCATCAAGAGAGAGATCACTACAAGGTACTCACCAGAACAAAATGGGGTAGCAGAAAGAAGGAATAGACTTATAGTGGAAACAGCTAGGTCTATGCTCAATGAGAAAAAGTTGCCAAATTACCTATGGGCAGAGAGTGTGTCCACTGCCACCTATCTCATCAATAGGTTGCCATCCAAATCACTTGATGGCATGACACCATATGAAGCATGGCATGGTAAGAGACCCTCTCTAGATCATTGCAAAATCTTTGGATGTGTAGCATATGTGCATATTCCCTCACAGGTAAGAGGAAAGCTAGAACCAAAGGCAGAGAAATGTATCTTCATTGGTTATGATTTGAACCAAAAAGGATACAGATTTTACAACCCCACAAACAAAGGGTTCAAGGTAAGCAGAGATGTCATATTTGATGAGAATGACTCATGGTATGAGAATGAATGCAGGAAAGTGAGTCTACCTTATGACATGGAGGAAGATTTTCCAAAGCTTACCAAGGAAGAGCCAACTCAGCAAGAAGATTCAAGCTCAGATGATGATACCATCAACCTTGAAGAGTTCAAGGCTTGGAAGTCCAAAGGAAAGATGAAAATGAAGCAATTGGAGGACAAGGCAGAGACTTCTACTCAAGCTATGAGAAGATCTCAGAGAGAGAAGAAGAAACCTATCAGATTTGGGTATGACACATCACTTGTAACTAAACATTCTGTATATCTTGCAAAAGACTTGTTGAATGAAGAACCAGGTACCTATGAAGAAGCAATTACAAAGCCAGAATGGAGAGAAGCCATGGATGAGGAGATAGAAGCCCTCCAAGAGAGTGATACTTGGGACTTGGTACCCAAGAAGGATACTATGAAGGTAATAGGATCCAGATGGATCTACAAATTGAAGAAGAATTCAGATGGAACTATTAACAGGTACAAAGCTAGGTTGGTAGCCAAGGGTTTTGCACAAACCCAAGGCATTGATTATGAGGAGACATTTTCTCCTGTGGCCAAGATGCCAACTATCAGAGTATTGGTGAGTGTAGCTGCATCCAAGAATTGGAACATGTACCAATTGGATGTGAAGAATGCATTCCTAAATGGATGGATATCTGAAGAAGTCTACATGTCACAACCACCTGGCTATGAAGATCCAAGAAAGGTACATTATGTTTGTAAATTGAAGAAGGCTCTGTATGGTTTGAAGCAGGCACCTAGAGCATGGAACTATAGATTGACCACCTACCTCCAAGACCAAGGATTTGTGATGAGCAAAGCAGACACTTCTCTATTCATAAAGAGAAGTAGTACAGAGGTAATCTACTTATGTGTCTATGTTGATGACATCATCATTACAGGTAATGATGTCAATGGGATTAGACACATCAAGGGTCAGATGATGAAAGAATTCAAGATTAGTGATCTTGGATTACTAAAATATTTTCTAGGTCTTGAATTGATCTACACAAACTCAGGTATATACATTACTCAAAAGAAGTATGTACAGGATATGGTCAAGAAGTTTGGTTTGCAGGATGCTAAGGTATCTACTACTCCAATGGAGGTTAACCAAAAGCTCAGTGCTCATGAAGGAGAAGAACTCAAAGACATTACAGGATATCAAAGTATAGTGGGTAGTTTGAACTATGCTACCTTGACAAGAATTGACATAGCATATGGAGTAAGTGTGCTTAGTCAATTCATGCACAAACCTAGAGTACCTCACCTAGAGGCAGCCAAGAAGATCTTGAAGTACCTCAAGGGAACTCAAAGTCATGGTTTGTATTTTCCTTACACATCAGACATTGATATTAAAGTCTATTCAGATGCAGATTGGGCAGGATGCAAGGATGATAGGAGGAGCACCTCAGGGTACATTTGTTTTGCAGGAGATAAGCCTATCTCTTGGTCAGCTAAGAAGCAACCTACAGTGGCATTGTCATCCACTGAAGCAGAGTATAGAGGTCTTGCAAATGCTACTCAAGAAGCTATATGGTTGAAGCTTCTTTATACAGAGTTAGGTCTATTCACAAGACCACCTATTATATTTGGAGATAACACTAGCTCTCTTCACCTTGCAGCAAATCCAATTTATCATGCCAGAACCAAACACATAGAGGTTCATTACCACTATGTGAGAGAGAAATTGTTAAGTAAAGAGATTCAATTGATATATGTCTCTACTAATATGCAATGTGCAGATTTACTTACCAAGGCATTGGATGGAAACAAGCTAGGAAGATTCAAATCTATGATTGGATTGCAGGAAGTAATTGAAGAATGAAGAAGAAGACTTAAGCCAAAGTGTTTGGCTTGAGGGGGAGCTGTTGGTGCAAACAAGCCTACACACATTGGCTTGAACCCTTGGACTTATGGAAGACTAGCATGGAAAAAGGTTTATCAAGGCTTCAATCAAAAGCAAGGCTCATGTGAACATATGCTTATATGTTCTTACTTGTTTACCCCTTGTAAAAGTCTAAGTGACTTGACATTTGTTTGTAACCATTTAAAGTCATCCACCTAACTCATTAGTCGTGGAAATTTGATTGATTGAGATGGAGAGAATATCTCCCTACTTTTAGAGGAGAGATTCAAGGGAGCCTAACTTTGAATTTCAAATTCAAATGAAGACCAAACTCCTATAAAGGGTGTACTGAAAAAGTCGCGGGTTACTCTCTCACTCTAGCTCACTTCCCGAGGCTAAATCTCTTTGTAATTCATTGTGTGTGAAGGTTACTCCATAGCCAACACCACAATACCTCATCTAGCTCTGCTTGGCAAGCTAATGAGATTGTACAACTACATATATCAATAGAAGTATACATTCATCATCTCTGTTTTGTCTGAGTCAGCTACTTCAAGTCTGTTAACTTAAAAGAGGCATTGCTCTGGATCTACTGAACCAAATCAAGAGTTCTATAGCTCATTGGAACCAGCTCAAAGTCTACTACAAGCATACAAAATTTCAAAGGATTCTATTCAGCCATTTGGGAGAAAATCAACTCGAGGTGCACACTGGTATTTGTCTGCAGAGTTCCTGAAAAGTCGGGGGTGATTATAATTTTGCTAAACTTATTTCTCAGTGCATAGTTAGTCAATTGAAGTGATTCCACTTGTGATTGGTAGCTTACTAAGGTACATTGTTACTCCCAAAAGGAATTTTTCCAATTTTAAGTGTGCTGGACACACTGAGTAAAAGTCTGAGCAGGTATCATTACAGGAATAGAAGGTTTTGCTCAATTTGTGAAGTATCAAGTTATCTGTTTTGATTTGGTCATTACCCAAATCATTTCCAAAGCACATATATGGTTTCTTTATGTCATTAGGAAGCTAAACTTGTGTACTAAGCATATCTGAAAAGAAAAGAGGGCAGGTGTGAAGCAGGATTTGCAGCACCAACTGATTTCCTGAGTGCATCCATCCATCTCTCTCAACAGGATCTGGTTCCTAAACCTAATAGCCAGAAAATCATTGGATGTAAGTGGGTTTACAAAAAAAAAAGATTTGCAGATGGAAGTGTGTCTAGGTACAAAGCCAGACTTGTTGTGAAGGGATATGCACAGACATATGGAGTGGACTATG
>CM035413.1:134193965-134201465 GCA_020310875.1 Ceratopteris richardii
AAGATGCTTTGGCAAGGTCATATCTTCTAAACTCTATCTCTGATTTCCTTCTACCTCATGTAAGGAATTGTAAGACTTCCCAAGAGACTTGGGAAACCTTGTCAACATACTTCTCATCAAGCACAAGGGCCAGGAAGAATCAGCTATGGATTGAGTTTACAACTCTTAGGAAGCAATCAAAACAATGTGTCTCAGATTTTGTCACTAAAGTCAAAGACATTGCAGATCAACTTGCAAGTGTTGGAGAAGAAATTGAGGAAGAACAAATAGTCAGACAAGTGATCAATGGACTCAAAGCAGATGACAAGTGGGAGAGCTTTACCACTGCAATGGACTTGTACATGGACATCCAAGCACCTGATCTAACAACTCTGATTGGACAACTCTTTACACATGAAGCAAAGATCACAAAGAATGGAGAGCAATCAAAAGGTAACAATCCCTCTGCCCTATATACAGATAAGAAGTCTAAAGACAAGGGTAAAAGTAAGAAAGTTGATGAAGAAGGATCCACCTCCCAAGCAAACTATGCAGGGAGAGGTAGATCATCTAGAGGTAGGGGCAGAGGAGGTAAGTCAGGTAGGGGGAGACCCTATAATCAATCTCCATGCAATATTTGTGGCTTGTCTAACCATACTACAGATGAATGCTACAAAAATTATAAGAACCAAAGAGGAAGAGGTCACCAAAGAGGAGGATACTCCCAAGGCAGAGGCAGATTCAATCAATCTCAAGGCTACCATGGCTACAACAATAATTACAACAATAACTACAACAATAGCTACAATCACAATGGCAATTATCAAGGAGGATACAGGAATAGAAAGGATTACAACAATTATGCAGAGGATCAAGATGATTCCTTGTTGATTATGAACATGACATCTAAATCAGGTATCAATGATGATCATTTGTTCTATATTGACTCAGGTTGCTCCAACCATGTAGCTGGGAATGTTGCCTTACTCTCTGATTTGGAAGAACCTAAAGGCAAGCACCAAGTACAGACAGGTGATGACACTAAACATTCAGTAGTTAAAGTAGGTAATGTCAAAACAAGTGATGGTAATCAGAATTTGCTAAGCAGAGTATTGTATGTTCCAACAATCACCAAGAATCTGATGAGTGTAGGTCAGATTGTGGAAAAAGGTCTACAGGTCAGGTTCACTCAACATGGTGCATATGTGGAGGATCCAAGACATGGATTCAGAAGGATAGCCAAGGGAGAGAAATCAGGTAGATTATTTACCTTTGAACTTGAAGATACTAAGAGCATTGCATTATACAACTACAAGGACCAAACTCTATCAGAATTGGAGATGTGGCACAAGAGATTGGGTCACATTGGAGAGAGGACCATAAAACAAATGAGCAGAGATCAATGTGTGCTTGGGATACCTAATGTATCCAAGCAACACATGATATACAAGTGTGGGGCTTGTCAATTTGGTAAGTCACACAGATTGCCATATACCAAAAAAGGTTTTATGCATGAAGACTACTTGGAATTGGTGCATACAGATGTTTGGGGACCAAGCAAGGAGCCATCCATATCTGGATCAAGGTACTATGTATCTTTTATAGATGATTATAGCAGATGGACTGTCCTATACTTCATGAAACATAAAGATGAAGTATTTAATTGTTTCAAAAGATATCTTGCATTAGTTGAAAATCAAACAGGTAGACATTTGAAGAGGCTAAGGTCAGATGGTGGTGGAGAATACTTCTCAAATGACTTTGAAGAGTTCTTGCAGGAAAGAGGCATCAAGAGGGAGATTACCACAAGGTACTCACCTGAACAAAATGGGGTAGCTGAAAGGAGGAATAGACTCATTGTGGAGACAGCTAGGTCTATGCTTAATGAGAAAAAATTACCAAATTACCTTTGGGCAGAGAGTGTATCTACTGCCACATACTTAATCAACAGATTGCCATCAAAGACACTTGATGGAATGACACCCTATGAGGCTTGGCATGGTAAGAGACCTTCTCTGGATCATTGCAAGATCTTTGGATGTGTTGCATATGTGCATATTCCCTCACAGGTAAGGGGAAAGCTAGATCCTAAGGCTGAAAAGTGTATTTTCATTGGTTATGATTTGAATCAGAAAGGATACAGGTTCTATAACCCCTCAAATAAAGGCTTCAAGGTAAGCAGAGATGTCATCTTTGATGAAAATGATTCATGGTATGATAATGAGTGCAGGAAAGTTAGCCTACCTTATGATATGGAAGAAGACTTTCCAAAGCTTGATAGGCAAGAACCAACTCAGAATGAGGACACAAGTTCAGATGATGAAGACACCATCAATATTGAAGAATTCAAAGCTTGGAAATCCAAAGGGAAGATGAAGATGAAGCAACTTGAAGACAATCCAGAATCCTCAACTCAAGCTATGAGGAGATCTTCAAGAGAAAAGAAGAAACCAATTAGGTATGGATATGATACTTCACTTGTAACCAAGCACTCTGTATATCTTGCAAAGGATATCTTGAATGAAGAACCAGGTACATTTGAAGAAGCAATTACTAAACCAGAATGGAAGGAAGCAATGGATGAAGAAATGGAGGCTCTCAAGGAGAGTGATACTTGGGATTTGGTACCCAAGAAGGACTCCATGAAGGTGATAGGATCCAGATGGATCTACAAACTCAAAAGGAACTCAGATGGTACAATAAGCAGGTACAAAGCTAGGTTAGTAGCCAAGGGTTTTGCACAAACCCAAGGCATTGATTATGAGGAGACATTTTCTCCTGTGGCCAAGATGCCAACTATCAGAATTATGGTGAGTGTAGCTGCATCCAAGAATTGGAACATGTACCAATTGGATGTGAAGAATGCATTCTTGAATGGATGGATATCTGAAGAGGTCTACATGTCACAACCACCTGGCTATGAGGATCCCAATAAGGTAAATCATGTGTGTAAATTGAAGAAGGCTCTATATGGATTGAAGCAGGCACCTAGAGCATGGAATTATAGGTTGACAACCTATCTCTTGGATCAAGGATTTGTGATGAGTAAAGCAGATACTTCATTGTTTATAAAGAAGAACAATTCAGAGGTAATATACTTGTGTGTCTATGTTGATGACATCATTATTACAGGAAATGATGTTCAAGGAATTAGACACATCAAAGGTCAAATGATGAAGGAATTCAAGATTAATGATCTTGGATTATTGAAGTACTTCCTAGGGCTTGAATTGGTCTACACAAATTCAGGTATATTCATTACTCAGAAGAAGTACATTCAGGACATGGTCAAGAAATTTAATTTGCAGGAAGCTAAAGTCTCAAACATTCCTATGGAGGTCAACCACAAACTCAGTGCACATGAAGGAGAAGAACTCAAGGACATTACAGGTTACCAAAGTTTGGTAGGTAGTCTCAATTATGCTACCTTAACCAGGATTGATATATCATATGGTGTTAGTGTACTTAGCCAATTTATGCATAAACCAAGAGTACCACATTTGGAGGCAGCCAAGAAGATAGTAAAGTACCTAAAGGGAACACAAAATCATGGTTTGTATTATCCATATTCATCAGACATTGACATCAAGGTATACTCAGATGCAGATTGGGCAGGTTGCAAGGATGACAGGAGGAGTACATCTGGTTACATATGCTTTGCAGGTGATAAACCAATTTCTTGGTCATCCAAGAAACAACCCACAGTAGCTTTGTCATCTACTGAGGCAGAATACAGAGGGCTAGCCAATGCCACTCAAGAAGCCATATGGTTGAAGCTTTTATACTCAGAATTCGGTCTATATACAAGGTCACCAATCATATTTGGAGATAACACAAGTTCACTTCACCTAGCAGCTAATCCTGTGTATCATGCTAGGACAAAACACATAGAGGTGCATTACCACTATGTGAGGGAGAAATTACTTAGCAAGGAAATCCAATTATCATATGTGTCCACTAATATTCAATGTGCAGATTTGCTTACAAAATCTTTGGATGGAAGCAAGCTATGCAGATTTAAATCCATGATTGGATTACAGGAAATAATTGAAGACTAGAGATGAAGACTTGAGCCAAAGTGTTTGGCTTGAGGGGGAGCTGTTGGTGTAAAACAAGCCTACACACATTGGCTTGGACAATTGGAACCTTGGAAGGCCAAAGCTTGAACCCTTGAAGGATACATTGAACCATAGAAACCAATGCTTATTGGTTATTTACTTTTCATCTCTTGTAAAAGTCAATATGACTTTAATTACTCTTGTAATCACACCTAACTGAAAAAGTCGTGGAGATCTTGATTGATTGAATAGGTAGATGATTGAGAGAATATCTCATTCACTTTTAGGTACATGATTCTAGGAGATTGACATGATTTGAAATTCAAAATCTCATTCAACTTCTATAAAAGCTATGGAGAAAAGTCGCGGGTAATCATCATCATTCCCGAGGCTTATTCCTCTTGTATCTGTGTGTGTGTTAGTGCTACTCTATAGCCTACACCACCACACCTCAATTAGCTATGCTTGTCATGCTATTGAGCTTGTACAATCTCATCAATCAATAGATATATACACATTTATCATTTCTGGTTCTCTGTGTTATCTTCTTCAAGTCTGTCAACTTCAGAGGAGCATATCTCAAGATCTACTGAACCAAATTTGATGATCCAGGGCTCATTGGAACCAGCTCAAAGCATTCTACAACACTACAAAATTTCAAGTCATTCTATTCAGCCAATTGTGAGAAATCACGGTCGAAGCAGTTACTGGTATTTTTCTGTGTTGTTCCTAAAAAATCGGGGATGTCTCTAATCTTGCTAAAGATCATGCTCAGTGTATAGTTTGTTATTTGGAGTGATTTAACTTGCTAATGGTAGCTTGTTAAGTTAATTTAATACTCCCAGAAGGAATTAAACCAATTGCAAGTGTGCTGGACACACTGAGCTTAGAACTGAGCAGGTATCAATACAGGAATAGAAAGTTTTTTGAGTTGTGAAGGTTCAAAATCATCTGTTTTGATTTGATCATTACACAATCATTTTGTAAAGCACATATATAGTTTCTTTGTGTCATTTGGAAGCTCAAGGAGTCTCCTAACCATATCTGAGAAGAAAAGAGGGCAGGTGTGAAGCAGGTCTAGCAGCACCAACTTGATCTTCTGATTGTACCCAGCCATCATTTCCAACATCTATCTATCTATCTATCCATCTACCTATCTAGCTGCCTATCTATCTATCTATGTATGTACTTTTGGTGCAAGACAATCATCAATTGATGATTTGGACAAAGATTTGAAGTCAAGAATGAAGCAAAGATCAACATATGAGGCTTGAAGTTTAGTGCATGATCAGAAATTGAATGACTTGTATATACATGTACACTAATTTTGAAATTAGTTTATAGAAACTTTGTATCTTTGATGAGTCGGGATGTAAACATCTATATATACATGATATAGATGTATTACGAGTAGAGGAGATGATGTATCACATGAATTAGAAGTCATTAGAAGACTTAGAGAGTAAGAAGAAGAAAATCTTTCATTAGATGTATACTTAATCATAATAGAAGAGAGACTGAATAATTGCACCTCGATCTTTTGCTCAGTGCTCCTTTTGTGTTTATCCTCCAAAGGAATGCTTTTGTACAAGTCTAAATGTATAGTAAAGTGACTTTTGTACATGTTTTGAGAGCCTAATTGTAATCAAGCTGAGAGAATTTTAAGTAGCAACATTTACATGTGTAAAGTAAAGAAGTTAAAATAGAAACAAATGCAATCTCAGTGGTCAATGTTTTAATCAGATCTCCCTCCATAGTGTAAATTTTTGAGCAAGTAAGCACTCATTCTTTTAGTTGAAAGGTGTCTAGTTTGGGAGAACCATGCATTAAAAGTTGTAGGTGTCAAAGTCTACTACACAGAAGAGCAGTTTCAGACATAGGTACAAATCTCAAGATCTACTTAGTCTCTTGAGAATTTTTTAACTTGGAGAAGGTACGCAATCTTTAGGCGACACCGTATACAGAATTTCATTAAAAGCTTTGCACATTTGATCATTCAATGAGTGGATTAAGTGTAGCAAACATTTTTTAATAATTACTTTCTTCATAGTTAGTTGAAAGTTTGATAAATTGGCATTGGTCTTTTAGAATTGGTTAAGGTTTTGATTTTGTTCTAACATCAAGGATAACTTGTTCGTTTGGAGATTAACACTCTCCATTAGTGGTATCAGATCAAGAGTCATCAAAATTGAAGAAAGGAGGACCCTGACTGTTGCTGTTATACAAAAATCAATCTTTGAAGATCCAAAAGGTGAAAGCTTGAAGTGAAAGCTAGAGAAGGATGCTCGAAGCTATCAAGAAGATCAAAAGGAACTACATTCAAAGTAAAGGTACATTCATTCTTCACAAAACTTAGAGAATTTATTACACAAGTGAGGAGAGGATTAGAGATTCTCTTCAGATAGAGAAATTGGATAGAGAAAACTATCCTGCTTGGTCTATGAGGATGGAAGCTCATCTCATGAGAAAAGATCTGATAGGATACATCAGAGGTGAAGAAGAAAAACCAGAATTTAGGGATCCTAGTGTTCCAACTAGGGAAGAGGTCTCATATTTTAAGACATGGATGAAGAACGATGCTCAAGCAAGGAGCATTATCTACATGGGAGTCAATGATTACTTGCTATCTCACATCAGAGGACTTGAAAGTGCAAGTGACATATGGAATGCTTTGGAGGAGCATTTCCAAACCACTACAAAGTCAAGGAAGGCATCTTTATGGGTAGAGCTTACCACATTCAAGAAGAAGGCTTCTCAATCCATTTTTGATTATGTAGCAAGGATGAAGGACAATGCAGATGCATTAGGAGCAATTGATGAAGATATTGAAGAGGATAAATTGGTAAGACAAATTCTCACAGGTTTGAGAGGAGATGAGAAATGGACGCCATTCATGTTATCTACTAAATTGTCACTAGATCATTTCACTCCTGATTTGAATCAATTGCTAGGACATATGCTAAGCTTTGAGTAGGATAGCAAAGGTGACCTTGATAAAAGTATAGGTCAAGCAATGTATTCAAAGGACAAGAAGAAGATTAACAAAGGCAAGCAACAATTGAATGAAGATGAAGGCACTAGCCAAGCTAACTTCGTAAGAGGAAGAGGAGGTGGCAAATGAAGAGGTAGAGGCATAAGCAATAAAGATGGTGTAAAAGCTTGCTGGATTTGTGGTGAGACGAATCATTTAGCTTATGAATGTTGGCATAATAATCAGAATGGTGGAGGATATAATCAGAAACTTAATTCAAGAGGAAGAGGTAATAGAAATCAGAGACATAATTTCAGAGGTAGAGGTTTCTTTGGAAGAAATGCAAGTAGAGGCTTCCAAAGTCTTTCCTAAAATAATACCTACTACAAGTATGCTTTAGATCAGAAGGAGGATTCAACCTTAATTATGAATGCAACTTGAGAAAAACAAAGTGAAGATCAAAGAGTCTTATACATTCACTCAGCGTGTAGC
>CM035413.1:134208965-134226465 GCA_020310875.1 Ceratopteris richardii
AAGTTAGAGGTGTCAAAGTTGACTCTATAGAGAGATAGTTTTGGACATAGGTAACTTGTTGAGTTCATTTCTCAAGTTATACTGAATCTTTTGGAGTAATTCAACTTGAAGGAGGTGCGCAATATTTAGGCAACACCTTGTGCAAAGTTTTATAAAAAACTTTACATGTTCGATAAGTCAATGAGAGAGATATGTGCAGTAGACTTTCTGTAGAATCATCCTCTTCACAGATTTTCCAAAATCCTTATAATTGAGATTTGATCCTCTAAATTGGTGAAGGTTTTGAATTATTCTTGATAAAGAGGTGCTCTAATTTCAAGACTAGGTTGTTCTTTTGAAGGTTAACACTCTCCATCAGTGGTATCAGAGCAGGAAGCATCAGAATTGAAGGAGGATCCCGACTGCTGCACGTGTAAAGAATTCAATATCTGAAGGTTCAAAAGGTGAAAGCTTGAGAGCAAAGCTTGAGAAGGTCATACGACACCAAGGAAGCGAGAAGGAGTATTATTCAAAGTAAAGGTACATCTCTTACGCATAAAGTTTAAAGAATTCAATATACAGGAGAAGAAAAGATGGGAGTTTCTCTTCAGATAGAGAAATTAGATAGAGAGAACTATCCAGCATGGTCAATGAGGATGGAATCTCATCTAATGACCAAAGATTTGATAGCTTACATTACAGGTGAAGAAGAAAAGCCTCAATTCAGAAATCCTAGTGTTCCAACTAGGGAGGAATTGTCAGATTTGAAGAACTGGATGAAGAGAGATGCTCAAGCTAGGAGCATTATCTATATGGCAATCAATGACTACTTGCTACCTCACATTAGAGGTCTTGAAAGTGCAAGTGATATATGGAATGCTTTGGAGGAGCATTTCCAAAATACCAAAAAGTCTAGGAAGGCATCCTTGTGGGCAGAATTTACTACATTCAAGAAGAAGGCCTCTCAATCCATCTCAGATTATGTAACCAGAATGAAGGACATTGCAGATGCATTAGGAGCTGTTGATGAAGACATTGAGGAGGATAAATTGGTAAGGCAAATCCTTACAGATTTGAGAGGTGATGACAAATGGAAGCCATTCATTTTGTCTACTGAATTATCACTTGATCATTTTACTCCTAACTTAAATCAGTTGCTAGGACATATGTTAACCTTTGAGTAGGATGTCAAAGGTGAAAGTGACAAGAGTATAGGTCATGCAATGTACTCAAAGGATAAGAAGAAAATTAGCAAAGGGAAGCAACAAGCAAATGAAGATGAAGGCACAACTAGTCAAGCCAACTTCCTAAGAGGAAGAGGAGGTGGCAAAGGTAGAGGAAGAGGCAGGAATAACAAAGATGGAGTCAAAGCTTGCTGGATTTGTGGTAAGACAAATCATTTAGCTAATGATTGTTGGCATAATAATTAGTGTAATGGTGGATATAATCAGAATTTTAATTCAAGAGGAAGAGGTGGCAGAAATCAAAGAGGTAATTTCAGAGGTAGAGGTAGTAGGGGTTACTCTGGAAGAAATGCAGGTAGAGGATTCCAAAGTCAACAATACAATAATACCTACTACAATTATGCTTCAGATCAGAAGGAGGATTCAACATTGATAATGAATGCAACTTGTGAAAGGCAAAGTGAAGACCAAAGAGTCCTCTATATTGACTCAGGGTGTAGCAATCACCTAAGTGGTAACATAACATTGATGACTGATTTGGAAATTAAGGTATCTAATCATGTTGTTCAAACAGGTGACAATACAAAGCACAATGTGAAGTCAATTGGATCAGTGAAGGCTAAGGATGGTAGCACCTTATTGAGTAAGGTCTTGTATGTTCCTATACTTCCTAAGAATCTGATAAGTGTAGGACAAATTGTTGAAAAAGGTTATGAAGTTAGATTCACTAATGAAGGAGTGTTTGTGGAAGACCCTAGCAATGGGTATAAGCAAATTGTTTCAGGGAAAAAAGAAGGAAGATTGTTCACATTGAAGATTCAAGGTAATGTTGGTCATGCCTTGTTCACTTATGGAGGACATAAGATCTCTGAGTTAGATCTTTGGCACAAGAGGCTTGGACACTTTAATGAAAGAGGTATAAAAGATACGATGAACAATGGTTCAGTGCTTGGATTGCCTAATGATGCAGGTCAACATATGACATACAGATGTGAGGCATGTCAATTAGGTAAGGCTCATAAGCAATCTTACTCCAAGCATGGTTTCGTGTATTCAGAGAAGCTTGAGTTGGTACACACAGATGTGTGGGGACCATCAAAGGATTTCAGTATGAATGGTTCAAGGTATTATGTGATTTATGTTGATGATGCTACCAGATGGATCACTACATATGTGATCAAAGATAAGTCAGAAGTATTCAACACATTCAAACACTATCATGTGTATGTAGAGAGAATTACAGGTCATAAATTGAAGAGACTAAGGTCAGATGGAGGGGGAGAGTATTTCTCTAATGAATTTAGTGATTGCTTGTGGAATGCCGGTATAAAAAGAGAAATCACTTGTAGGTACTCCCCTCAACAAAATGGTTTAGCAGAGAGAAGAAATAGAACTCTTGTTGAGTTTGCCAGGTCAATGATGAAGGAGAAAAATTGCCCAAATTATTTGTGGGTTGAGGATGTAAATACAGCTACTTATCTAGTCAATAGGCTACCATGTAAAGCCTTTCAGGGTATGACACCATATGAGGCATGGTGGGGTAAGAGACCTACATTAGACCATTGCAAAGTAATTGGAAGTTTGGCATATGCATATGTGCCATCACAATTAAGACACAAATTGGAACCTAAAGCTAAAAAGTATGTGTTCATTGGTTATGATGACAAGCAGATGGGTTATAGATTGTGGAGCCCATCTACAAAGCAATTCATTGTATCAAAAGATGTTACATTTGATGAGCAAGGTACTTGGTATGCAGGTACAATCAATGTTAATGCAGGTGGTGAAGAAGATGTAAATCAGAAGAAAGGTAAATCAAAGGTTCAGATACTTGATGAAGAGGAGAATAATGAAGTGCAGGTTGAAGTTGAAGAAATGCCAAGATTTGATCCTGAGTGTGAAGAACCAGAAACCTCAAGGAGTGGAGAACTCAGAAGGTCATCAAGACACAAGTGGCAACCTACAAGGTATAGCTATGATACTTCTTTTTTGGCTACCAAAGATTATGCTTATATGATTAAAGCAGATGAAGACCCTTCTACATATGAAGAGGCAAAAGGTAAAGAAAATTGGGAGAAAGCTATGCAGGAAGAATATGATGCATTAATGGAGAATCAGACATGGATTTGGTTCCTAAACCAAATAGCCAGAAGATCATTGGATGCAAGTGGGTCTATAAGACAAAGAGATTTGCAGATGGAAGTGTGTCTAGGTACAAAGCTACACTTGTTGTGAAAGGTTTTGCTCAAACATATGGTATTGATTATGATGAGACCTATAGTCCTGTGGAAAAGATGACAACTATCAGGACACTCATAGCAATTGCTGCATGTAAAGGTTGGAAATTATGTCAATTAGATGTGAAAAATGCTTTTTTAAATGGTTACATTTTAGATGATGTTTTCATGGAGCAACCTCAAGGATTCAGAGATGGGAGGTATCCAGATCATGTGTGTAAGCTCAAGAGAGCTTTGTATGGGTTGAAGCAGGCTCCAAGGGCATGGAATTATAGACTTGTGAAGTTCTTGAAAGAACTTGGATTTCACGTATCTAAGGCAGATAGTAGCTTGCTTATTAAAGCAAGTGATGATGGGTTTATTTATATGTGCATATATGTTGATGATATAATTCTTACAGGTACAGATGAGAAAGGTATTCAAAGCCTAAAGAGGCAAATGGAGAAAGAGTTCAAAATCAGTGATTTCGGAGACTTGTCATATTTCTTGGGCATGGAGATTTCATACAGTCAACATGGAGTGTATGTGACTCAAGAAAGGTATTTGAAGAACTTGTTAATCAAGTTTAAAATGAATGATTGTAGGGTAGCACCTACTCCAATGGAGGTGAATCACAAATTGAGCAGATATGGTGGAGAAGAATTCAAGGATATGAAGCTATATCTGAGTTTGGTTGGTAGTCTTATATATGCTACATTAACTAGGCCTGATTTATCATATGTAGTTGGGGTTTTGTCTCAATTCATGCATTGTCCTAGGAAAGAACATTGGATTGCAGGTCAAAGAGTGTTGAGGTACATTAAGGGTACACTCAAAGAGGGTTTGTATTATGTTTTTACATCAGATACAAATATCAACATATATAGTGATGCAGATTGGGTAGGTAATCCTGATGATAGAAGGTCAACCTATGGATACATGTGTTATGTGGGAGATAAGTTAATCTCTTGGTGTTCAAAGAAACAACACACAGTTGCTTTGTCATCTACAGAAGTAGAGTACAAAGGCATGGTTGAAGCTGCAAAGGAAGTGATATGGCTTAAGACTCTGATGAAGAGTTTTGACACTATACAGAGTACACCTATCATATATGGAGATAACATGAGTTCATTGTATTTAGCTGCTAACCCTATGTTTCATGCCAGGACTAAACACATTGAGATTCAGTATCACTTTCTAAGAGAGAAGGTAATGGACAAAGAGATTGAAGTCATACATACTTCAACTAAAGATCAGATAGTTGATATGCTTACCAAAAGCTTGGATGGACCAAAGCTACAGAAGTTCAAAGACATGGCAGGCATAAAGAAGATAGAGAAAACCTCAATTAATGATTGAGGGGGAGCTCTTGGTGCAGGGAAATCAACAATTGAAGCTTTGAAGGTCAAGGACTGAAGAAAAGACCAACTTATGAAGCATGGAAGAAGTTCATATTCAGAAGATAAAGAATTGTACACATATGTACATTAATTTAGAGCCAGCTCACTTATGTCTTTGATTAGTCTTAAGCTTGTAAATTTTTTGTCTATATATATACTTGGAAAATGTCGGGATATGAGATGAGAGAATGTAGAGCATGAGAATTGAGAAGAATTAGAAGTCATAGGACACTTATGAAGAGATTAGAAGAGCTCTCTCATTCAGATGTAATTTCTGTCAGAAATAAAGAGACGTTGCACCCGATATTTCTGTGCATTCTCCATCTGTGCTTGATCATTTCAAGAATCCCTTTGTAGACTTCTAATTCTATAGTTAATGAGTCTATGGTTAAATTTTGAGAGCCTAATTGTGATCAAGCTGTGAGAATTATGTGTAGGAACATTCATATGTGAATAAGTGTTCAATGGTTCCTGAAACAGGCGCAACATTTGAAGTCAATGTTTTGATCAGTTCTCCTTCCACGGTTTAAATTTTTGAGCAAGTAAGCACTTAATCTTTAAGTTGGAAGGTAAGCTACTTGTCTCTAAAAGCATTTGCTTAAATGGGTTCTATTCTTGGAGAACCATGTCTTAGAAGTTATAGGTGTCAAAGTCGACTATACAGAGAGATAGTTTTGGACATAGGTAACTTGTTGAGTTCATTTATCAAGTTATACTGAATATTTTGGAGTAATTCAACTTGAAGGAGGTGCCCAATTCTTTAGTCGACACCTTGTGCAAAGTTTTATAGAAAACTTTACACGTTTGATAAGTCAATGAGAGAGATATGTGCAGCAGACTTTTTGTAGAATTATCCTCTTCACAGATTTTCCAAAATCCTTATAATTGAGTATTGATCCTCTAAATTGGTGAAGGTTTTGACTTATTCTTGATGTAGAGGTGCTCTAATTTCAAGAGTAGGTTGTTCTTTTGGAGATTAACACTCTCCATCAAATTATGCAAATGACACAGAGAATGAGGGTCATACATCAGTGATGGTGAACTCAATCAACACATCAGATAAAGAAGATCTAAAGGTATTTTACATTAACTCTGGATGTTCTAATCATTTGTCAGGAAACATAGAATTGATGTTAGAATTGGAAAAAGGTATTTCTAGTCATATAGTTCAAACAGGTTATAATACAAGACATAGTGTACATTCAATTGGAAAAGTGAAATGCAAGAGTGGAGCAAATCTGCTAACCAATGTTTTGTATGTTCCCACAATACCTAAAAACTTGATTAGTGTGGGACAGATAGTTGAGAAAGGTTTTCAAGTCAGGTTTACAAATGAAGGAGTATTTGTTGAAGATCCAAAGAATGGATATAATCAGATTGTCTCTGGTAAGAAAGAAGGTAGACTCTTTACTTTAAGAGTGCAAGGGAACATTGGTCAAGCTTTGCTCACACATGGTGAAGGAGTGTTTACAGAACTTGATCTCTGGCATAAGAGATTAAGTCATTTCAATGAAAGAGGAATTAAAGCTATGGTTGGTAATCAGTCTGTACTAGGATTACCAAATGTGCAAAATCAACATATGGTTTATAAATGTGAAGCATGTTGGATGGGAAAAGCACACAGGTTACCATTTCAAAAGAAAGGATTCAAACATGATGGATTACTAGAACTCATTCATACAGATGTATGGGGACCAACAAAAGAAGGATCTATTAGTGGCTCAAGGTATTATGTTCTTTTCATTGATGATGCCACAAGATGGATAACTTTATATGTTTTGAAGGAAAGATCAGAAGTGTTTGGAGCTTTCAAGCATTTTCATGCATATACAGAGAGAGTCACACGTCAAAAGCTTAGGAGATTGAGGTTTGATGGAGGGGGAGAATACTTCTCCCAAGAGTTCAATGATTATCTTTGGAATGCAGGTATTAAGAGAGAAATAACTTGCAGGTATACACCACAACAAAATGGTGTAGCAGAAAGGAGAAACAGGACTTTGCTTGAGTTTGCTAGAGCTATGCTGAAGGAGAAGAATTGTCCAAATTATCTTTGGGCTCATGTTGTAAATACAGCTACATATCTTGTGACTAGATTACCATGTGCAACTCTAAATGGAATGACTCCATATGAAGCTTGGTGGGGTAAGAAACCAACACTAGACCATTTTAAAGTGTTTGGATCAATCGCATATGCTTATGTGCCATCACAACTTAGACATAAACTTGAACCAAAGGTAGAAAAATATGTGTTTATTGGTTATGATGAAAAGCAGATGGGTTACAGGTTGTGGAATCCTCTAACCAAACAATTTCTTGTTTTTAGAGATGTTATATTTGATGAGCAGAAAAGTTGGTATGTAGATCAAAGTCATGCAAAAGAAGAATTTGAAGAAGAGGTAAGAAGATGTGAGAAAGGAAAATCAATTGTGCAGGTAAATAGAGATGAAGACTATATGCAAGCAAGTACATCCAGAAGTGGATTAACAAGAAGGAATGAAGAAGCTCCTATATTTGATGAAGAGGTGTATCCAGACACATATGAAGAATGTGAACCAAGGAGGTCAAGCAGGACTAGAAGGCAACCAAAAAGGTACTCTTATTATACTTCTTACATAACTCAGAAGAACTATGCATATATGGTCAAAGATGATGAAGAACCTCAGAACTATGATGAAGCTAAAGGTAAGAAGAAATGGGAAGAAGCCATGAAGGAAGAATTCAATGCATTAGAGGAGAAGAAGACATGGAAACGTGTTCCTAAACAAAATGGTAAGAAAGTAATTGGAAATAAATGGGTTTATAAAGTGAAGAAGCTTGCAGATGGAAGTATAGCCAGATACAAAGCTAGACTGGTGGTAAAAGGCTATGCCCAAACCTATGGCATAGATTATGATGAGACATTCAATCTTGTAGCTAAAATGTTAACTATAAGGAGAATCATTGCTATTGTAGCTTCAAAAGGATGGACCCTAAGTCAATTGGATATAAAGAATGCATTCTTGAATGGATACATATCAGATGAGGTATACATGGAGCAACCTCAAGGGTTTATAGATTCCAGGGATCCAAATTTTGTTTGCAGGTTGAGAAGAGCATTGTATGGATTGAAGCAAGCTCCAAGAGCATGGAACTATAGACTGGTGAAGTATCTCAATGATCTTGGATATCAAAGTTCAAAAGCAGATCCAAGTCTACTCATCAAAAGAGCAGAGGAAGGTACAATCTACATTTGTATTTATGTAGATGACATTATAATCACAGGTACTTTAGATCAAGGAATCAAGGAGGTAAAGAGATTACTTGAAAAAGAATTCAAGATCAGTGATCTTATCTTTTGAATCTATTGAAGAGGTTTGATATGGAAAATTACAAAGAAGCTTCAACTCCACTTGAAGTTAATCACAAGCTTAGTAAATATGATGGTGCAAAATACAAAGATATGAGGAAGTATCAATCTCTTGTGGGTAGTTTGATTTATGCTACACAAACAAGACCTAATCTTACTTATGTAGTGGGCGTTTTTGTTGGAGCAAGTCTATGACAAGCCTAAGTACTGGCTTGAGTCCCACAAAGTCATAGAAAAAGCCTTAAAATGAAGACTATGTAAAGTTCACTTGTGAACTACCTCTTGTAACTTTTGAAGAGTTTACTTAATGTAAAAGTAAGAGAATCTTAAGTGGTTGAGCCCACATGATCAAGAATGGAAAGAGGAGCCACGAATTCGTGATTTGTGGTAGGTAGAGAATCAAATCAATCATTGATTGATTGGAGAGTGATTGAGGGAAGTTAGCCTCCCAAACTCAACTATAAATAGATGGCAGTTTTAGTCGTGGTTAGAGAGACCTATGTGAAGACCTCCAAGAGCTGAGCTTTATGCCATATCAAGGTGTGATTACAAGGCACACATATGTATCAGTAAGTCATTGTATTGTACAAGCAATATACTTTCATTTTCATGATTATTTGAGTTCATCTTTCCATGTTCTTGTGATGTGTACTACTCACTTCCATTACTTCAGTTTTTCTCAGTCAGCTTGCAGAGATTGTTTCTCTGCACTTGGTTCATCATTTTCAGTGATTTAACTTGGTAAAGTTAGCTCTATAAGGCTACTATATGCTCACAAATTTTCATGTCATTTGGATTTTGGAATCTTCAGTTATGTTCATTTGAAGTCAACAGGGTATGTTCATCTTCACTTCTCTGTCAGGTACCCGACTTTTTCAGTCATCTTGTCAGAGTCATTTCTCAGTGTTTACTCATCCAAATTCCGTGATTTCAAGCTTGTTGAATTCAACTTACTGTCTAGTATAAGCATACAAATTTCCATGATCATTGGATTCTTACATCTTGCGTTATGTTAATTTTTCTACTCACTGGTCTATTTCTGTAGCAGCCCGTGAAAATCGGGATGATGTCATCACTTGTTAAAAGTCATTCTCAGTGTGTGGTTTGTTATTTTTGATGACATTACTCTCTAAAGTTAGCTCTTTAAGCTACCTAGCCTTTCCCAAGAGGAATTAATCTAATTGCTGCTGTGCTCAGAGAATTATGTAAAACACTGGACAGGTGTATTAACCAAGAATAGCAAGTTTTCACCTCTGAGCTAACTCCAACTTATCTGTTTTGATCTATCTTTTTGAGAGTGATCTTCCAAGGTACATAGGGTGTCTAATACATCCATTGGCAAGCTAAAAGGGCCCACCATCTACTCCTGGAGTTCATTTGGCTGGTGTAGAGCAAAGATTTTGCAACACCTTCTCATCTTCAACACATACCTATCCATCTCTTCACAGTGGTATCAGAGCAAGGTTGGACAACATGGCAGATGGATTTCCTTCATCAATTGACAAATTGGACAGAGGTAACTACTCAGCTTGGTCATTAAGGATGGAAGCTTATCTCCAAGGTAGAAGTTTATATGGTTATGTGGCTGGAGATGAAGTTATGCCAAGTTTCAGGAACAAAAGTCAACCAACACAAGAAGAGCAAGAAAGATTGAGCACATGGTGCTCCAAGGATGCACTTGCAAGGTCTTATCTCCTCAACTCTATCTCAAATTTTTTGTTGCCTCACATTAGAAGTTGTAAGAAATCTCAGGAAGTGTGGGATGCACTTGAAGCTTTCTTTTCTTCAAGTACCAAAGCTAGGAAGCATCAACTATGGCTGGAGTTCACAACTCTCAAGAAGGCTCCCAAACAAAATGTGACTGATTTTGTCACAAAGCTCAAGGACATAGCGGATCAGTTGGGAAGCATTGGAGAGGTAATAGATGAAGAGCAAATTGTAAGGCAGGTCATCAATGGCTTGAAGGCAGATGACAAGTGGGAAGCATTCACCACAGCTATGGATTTGTACATGGACATGCATGTACCTGATTTCAACACACTCATTGGACAATTACTTACTCAAGAGGCAAAGCTTATCAAAAATGGAGAAAGCTCTAAAGGTAATCAATCTTCAGCTTTATACACGGATAAAAGCAAGTCTAAAGATAACAAAGGAAAGGCAAAGAAAGTGGATGATGAAGCAGGTACATATCAAGCTAACTATGCAGGTAGAGGAAGACATGGCAGAGGTAGAGGAAGAGGAGGTAGACAAGGCAGGGGGAGATCCCAAGACTCCAACTCATGTTCTATTTGTGGATTAACTAATCATACAACTGAAAATTGCTTTAGGAATTCCAAGAATCAAAGAGGCAGAGGATACAATAGAGGAAGTTATGGCTACTCAAGAGGAAGGTTCAAGAACTACCATGGCAACTACAACAACTACAATCATTCAAACTATCAAGGAGGCTACAAAGGAAGGAGAGACTACAATAACTACACAGAAGACTCAAACAAAGAGGATTCATTATTGATCATGAACATGGCTATGCCACAAGGTAAATCTGATGAGCATGTTTTCTACATAGATTCAGGTTGTTCAAATCATGTGGCAGGAAATGTGGCACTCCTATCAGATTTAGAAGATCCAAGGAATAAGCATGAGGTACAAACAGGAGATGATACAAAACATCCTGTGGAGAAAATAGGCAATGTCAAAGCACCTGATGGAAACATCAACCTACTCAGTAAGGTACTCTATGTCCCTACCATAACAAAGAATTTGATAAGTGTTGGGCAGATAGTAGAGAAAGGGTTGCAAGTCAGGTTCACAAAAGCAAGAGCATTTGTTGAAGATCCAAGTCAAGGATTCAGAAGAATTGCAAAAGGTGAAAAGACAGGTAGATTGTTCACATTTGAATTACAGGACACTAGAAACATTGCTCTCTTTAATTATGGTAGTCAGACACTCACAGAATTGGAAGTATGGCACAAAAGGTTAGCACATATTGGTGAAAGGTCATTAAAGCAAATATGCAGGGACCAAAGTGTACTTGGACTTCCTAATTTGTCAAAACAACATATGATTTATAAGTGCAGTGCATGTCAATTTGGAAAGTCTCACAGGTTACCATTCATGAAGAAAGGTTATATGCATGGAGATCTCTTGGAGTTGGTTCATACAGATGTATGGGGACCAAGCAAGGAAGCTTCAATATCAGGATCAAGGTATTATGTTTCCTTTATTGATGATTGCAGCAGATGGACTATCCTATTCTTTATGAAACACAAAGATGAAGTTTTTTCATGTTTCAAAAGATATTTGGCTCTTGTGGAGAATCAAACAGGTAAATCACTAAAAAGGCTAAGGTCAGATGGAGGGGGAGAATACTTCTCCCATGAGTTTGATTCTTTTCTTCAAGAAAGAGGAATCAAAAGAGAGGTAACTACAAGGTACACTCCTGAGCAAAATGGAGTGGCAGAAAGGAGGAATAGGACAATTGTTGAAGCTGCAAGGTCTATGTTAAATGAAAAGCATTTACCTAATTACTTATGGGCTGAGGCTGTATCTACAGCCACTTACTTGATTAACAGGTTGCCTTCAAAATCCCTTGATGGGATGACTCCATATGAGGCTTGGAATGGAAGAAGACCAAGTTTAGATCATTGTAAAATTTTTGGATGTATTGCTTTTGCTCATGTTCCTTCACAGGTTAGAGGCAAGATGGATCCAAAAGCAGAAAGGTGTGTATTTATTGGATATGACAACAATCAAAAGGGCTACAGGTTATACAACCCTACCAACAAAGGATTCTTGGTAAGCAGAGATGTAGTTTTTGATGAGAACAATTCATGGTATGAAGATTCATGCAGGAAGGTCAATTTACCATATGATCTTGAAGAAGATTTTCCAAAGCTTGGTAGAGAACAATCAAAGATTGAAAAACAAGACACCTCAGAGGATGATGAAGAATGTCAGATGGAAAAGATCAAAGCATGGAAGTCTAAAGGTAAAGCAAAATTGCAGGAACTTGGACATGAGGCAGAATCATCACATCATGGCCTAAGAAGATCTATGAGGGAAAAGAAAAAACCAGAAAGGTATGGGTTTGACACCTCATTAGTAACTAAACATTCTATCTACATAGCACAGGACATAAACCAAGAGGAGCCATCATCATTTGAAGAGGCCAAAGCAAAAACAGAATGGAAGCATGCAATGAAGGAAGAGATTGAAGCACTTGAGGAAAACAACACTTGGGATTTGGTGCCCAAGACTTCATCCATGAAGGTAATAGGCTCAAGATGGGTCTATAAACTCAAGAAAAATTCTGATGGTTCAATTAACAGGTATAAGGCAAGGCTTGTGGCAAAAGGCTTTGCACAAACTCAGGGAATTGATTATGAGGAGACTTTCTCTCCTGTGGCAAAGATGCCTACTATTAGGTTTTTGCTTAGTATTGCCTCTTCCAAGAATTGGAAGATACTTCAACTAGATGTAAAGAATGCATTTTTGAATGGTTGGATAACAGAAGAGGTATATATGGCACAACCACCTGGTTTTGAGAATCAAGTTTATCCTGATTATGTGTGTAAACTTAACAAAGCATTGTATGGTCTCAAGCAAGATCCAAGAGCTTGGAATTTCAGGCTTGTTTCATTCTTGCAGGACAAAGGCTTTCAACCAAGCAAAGCAGATCCTTCACTCTTTATTAAAAAGAGTAATTCCGAGGTCATCTACCTATGTGTATATGTAGATGATATTATATTGACAGGAAATGATGCAGATGGTATGAAGAAGATCAAAGATCAGATGAGAGAAGAGTTCAAGATAAGTGATTTGGGTTCACTTACCTACTTCCTAGGTTTGGAAGTTGTCTACAAAGATCATGGTTTGTTTCTCACTCAAAGAAAGTACATTAAGGACATGTTGGCAAAATTCAAGATGCAAGATTGTAAGATTGCAGGTACTCCAATGGAGGTTAATCACAAATTGAGCTCACATGAAGGTGAACTCATAGAGGACATCACATCATATCAAAGTCTAGTGGGTAGTCTCAACTATGCCACATTGACAAGAGTAGATATATGTTACAGTGTGAGTGTGCTAAGCCAATTTATGCACACACCAAGGAAACCACATATGGATGCTGCCAAAAGGATACTCAAATATCTCAAAGGAACCATAAATGAAGGACTTTACTATCCTTATGTATCTGATTTAGGTTTGAAGCTATTTTCTGATGCAGATTGGGCTGGCTCCAAGGAAGATAGAAGGAGCACTTCAGGTTATCTTACCTTTGCAGGTTCAAAGCTTATTTCATGGTCATCCAAGAAGCAACCCACAGTTGCTCTCTCTTCTACTGAAGCTGAATATAGAGGTCTTGCCATAGCTACACAGGAAGCTATGTGGATGAAGACATTGTTCAAAGATCTTGGATTGGAGTTTGGAACTCCAACTATTTTTGGTGACAATATGAGTTCTATTCACTTGGCTGCTAATCCTATTTTTCATGCAAGGACTAAACATATTGAAGTTCATTATCATTATGTACGAGAGAAGATCCTAAGCAAGGAGATTCAAATATCATATGTGTCCACTCATCAACAATGTGCAGATATTCTAACTAAAGCATTGGATGGTACAAAGCTTTGCAAATTCAAGGCTATGATTGGTTTGCAGGTACTCTTGGAAGATTGAAGACCTCAAGCATACTTGGCTTGAGGGGGAGCTGTTGGAGCAAGTCTATGACAAGCCTAAGTATTGGCTTGAGTCCCACAAAGTCATAGAAAAAGCCTTAAAATGAAGACTATGTAAAGTTCACTTGTGAACTACCTCTTGTAACTTTTGAAGAGTTTACTTAATGTAAAAGTAAGAGAATCTTAAGTGGTTGAGCCCACATGATCAAGAATGGAAAGAGGAGCCACGAATTCGTGATTTGTGGTAGGTAGAGAATCAAATCAATCATTGATTGATTGGAGAGTGATTGAGGGAAGTTAGCCTCCCAAACTCAACTATAAATAGATGGCAGTTTTAGTCGTGGTTAGAGAGACCTATGTGAAGACCTCCAAGAGCTGAGCTTTATGCCATATCAAGGTGTGATTACAAGGCACACATATGTATCAGTAAGTCATTGTATTGTACAAGCAATATACTTTCATTTTCATGATTATTTGAGTTCATCTTTCCATGTTCTTGTGATTTGTACTACTCACTGCCATTACTTCAGCTTTTCTCAGTCAGCTTGCAGAGATTGTTTCTCTGCACTTGGTTCATCATTTTCAGTGATTTAACTTGTTAAAGTTAGCTCTATAAGGCTACTATATGCTCACAAATTTTCATGTCATTTGGATGTTGGAATCTTCAGTTATGTTCATTTGAAGTCAACAGGGTATGTTCATCTTCACTTCTCTGTCAGGTACCCGACTTTTTCAGTCATCTTGTCAGAGTCATTTCTCAGTGTTTACTCATCCAAATTCAGTGACTTCAAGCTTGTTGAATTCAGCTTACTGTCTAGTATAAGCATACAAATTTTCATGATCATTGGATTCTTACATCTTGAGTTATGTTAATTTTTCTACTCACTGGTCTATTTCTGTAGCAGCCCGTGAAAATCGGGATGATGTCATCACTTGTTAAAAGTCATTCTCAGTGTGTGGTTTGTTATTTTTGATGATATTACTCTCTAAAGTTAGCTCTTTAAGCTACCTAGCCTTTCCCAAGAGGAATTAATCTAATTGCTGCTGTGCTCAGAGAATTATGTAAAACACTGGACAGGTGTATTAACCAAGAATAGCAAGTTTTCACCTCTGAGCTAACTCCAACTTATCTGTTTTGATCTATCTTTTTGAGAGTGATCTTCCAAGGTACATAGGGTGTCTAATACATCCATTGGCAAGCTAAAAGGGCCCACCATCTACTCCTGGAGTTCATTTGGCTGGTGTAGAGCAAAGATTTTGCAACACCTTCTCATCTTCAACACATACCTATCCATCTCTTCACAGTTTTGTCACAATTCATGCATTTTCCAAAGGACCCACATTGGATTGCAGGTCAAAGAGTTCTCATAGATATCAAAGGAACTATGTGTTGGAGCAGGACAACCAACAATTAGTGATTATATAAAGCCTAGAAGTGAAGAGATGAAGAAAAGATTGAAGTCCAACTTCATGAAGTGAAGAGAAGATTCAGATAGCAAATTTCTTTAAAACATATGTACATTAGCTTTGTAAATACTCCAATATACTTGAAGTAATGACAAATCAATACTCATATGTATATATAGATACATGTAGATGGTCGTATAAGAAGAGTGAGATAAAGTATAGATGATTAGATGATGTGTATTGGATGTATCATCCATCAGATGTATGAAGAGCTGAATAGAAAGAATATTCAGAGAATTGCGCGTCGATCTTTTCTCTAGTTCTCCTTTTGTGTTTGATTTTATTAGAAATCCTTTCGTACACATATAAGTCCATAGTTAATCTATATATGGTTACAGTTTGAGAGTTCAATTGCAAACAGGCTGAGAGAATTTTGTGTAGGAACATCTATATGTGAGAAAGTGTTGAGTGTCTTTTGAAACAGGTGCAATTTTGATGGTCAAAGAAATGGTCAGTTCTCACTGCACAGTGTAAAGGTTTACACAAATGAGGAGTCAAAATTTAATTTGGAAGGTAAGCCATCTATGGCTAAAAGCATTTGCTTATACGGGTTCTAGATTGGGAGAACTATGCTTTAGAAGTTGTAGGTGTCAAAGTCGAGTCTACAGGAAAGCAGTTTTAGACATAGGTAAATTGTTTGAAGCATTTCGCACAATCTACTTAAGATTTTGAAGTGTTTTAACTTGGAGGAGATGCGCAAACTCTAGGTGACACATTCTACAAAGTTTCATCACAAACTTTACACAAATGGTTAATCAATGAGTCAAAAATGTGCAAAAGACTTTTCTGTGAAATGACTTTCTTCACAGTTAGCTAAAATCTTGACAGTTTGGTGTTTGTCTTCCAAAATTGGTTGGAGTTTAAAGTTATTCTTGATATAGAGGTGATCTAACATCAAGGATTGCTTGTTCTTTTGGAGATTAACACTCTCCATCAGTGGTATCAGAGTAGGAAGTATTAAAATTGAGGAAAGGAAGACCCCGACTGCTGCAAATATACAAATTTCACACCTTGAAGGTTCAAAGGATAAAGTGTGGAAGAAAGACTGAAGGAGGACATTCAAAGCTAAGGTACATTCATTTCTTATAAGGATTAAAGATTTGATAGTATAGGTGAAGAAAGGATGGGAGATAGTCTCCAAATTGAGAAGTTGGATAGAGAGAACTATCCAGCTTGGTCTATGAGAATGGAAGCTCACCTTATGAGCAAAGATCTGATGGGATACATCACAGGAGAGGAAGAAAAGCCAGAGTTCAAAGATCCTAGTGTTCGAACTAGGGAGGAGCTTGCAGATATAAAGATTTGGATGAAGAATGTTGGTGTAGGACAATCAACAATTGAAGTTTTGGAAGTCAAGGACTGAAGAAAAGACCAACTTATGAAGCATGGAAGAAGTTCATATTCAGAAGATAAAGAGTTGTACACATATGTACATTAATTTAGAGTCAGCTCACTTATGTCTTTGATTAGTCATAAGCTTGTAAATTTTTGTCTATATATACTATGGAAAATGTCGGGGCAAGTATGAGAGAGCATGAGAACAGAGTAATCAAGAGCTGTAAGAGTTATTATACATCTTAGAAGTTAGTTGAACTCTCTCTCATCATTCAGTTGTAAACTTCTCCAGAAATGAAAGAAATTTTGCACCCAATGTTTCTAAGTTTTCTCCTTCTGTGCTAGATCTTTTGTGAAATGCTTTTGTACAAGTCTAAGTCTATAGGTGATTGACCTCTGTACAAAGTTTCAGCTTCTAATTGTGATCAGGCTGAGAGAATTGAGTGTAGGAACATTTATATGTGTAAATGGAAGAAGAGAGATTGCAGGAGGGGCAAAATTGGAAGTCAATGTTTTGATCAGTTATTCTTCTAAAGTTTAAAGTTTTGAGGAAGCAAGCACTCCATCTTTAATTTGGAAGGTAAGCTACTTGTGGGTAAAAGCATTTGCTTAAACTGGTTCTAGTCTTGGACAACCATTTCTTAGAAGTTGCAGGTGTCAAAGTCGACTCTACAGGGTGACAATTTTAGAGGTAGGTAACTTGTTGAGTTCATTTCTCAAGTTATATTGAATATTTTGGAGTAATTCAACTTGGAGAAGGTGCAGCATCTATAGGTGACACCTTGTGCAAAGTTTTAAATAAAACTTTACACAATTGATAGGTCAATGAGAAAGATATGTGCAACAGATTTTTTGTAGAGTCATCATCTTCACAGATTTTTCAAAATCTTGA
>CM035413.1:134233965-134246465 GCA_020310875.1 Ceratopteris richardii
TATCTTGTTATTTGTCTACATGGTTTTATTATATACATACATATATATATATATATGTTTATATATATATATATACATCATCTTACGATATAATTTATTTTAATCATTTTCCTTATTGATATCCTCATCTTAACCATTTTCACTTCCTTCCTCTTCACTTTCCTCTTCTTCGTCTTCATTTATTACCGTCTCATAATTCTCATTCTCTCTTCTTTTAAAGAGCTTAACTCTTTTTCCAGCAATTAAATCCTTTAACTTGGTCCCATCTAATTCTCTAAGTGAGTATGTTCCATTATCAAAAACTTTACATACCACATAGAGACCAAACCATCTCTTAACCAGTTTTCTTCGAGCCTCATATTGAGTATTCAATGAGCTATCATAAACAAGTACCCAGTCTCCTTCCTTCAACCTTTTTGGCCTTAACCTGTGGGACTTGTCAAATGCAATTTTATTTTTCTCTCTAGAGGCTCTAAGCTTAAATGCAGCTTCTTCTACCAGATTTTTTCCTCTTTCTAGTTGAAGAATCCGCACTGCTAGAAGATCTTCTCTTAACACCTCATCTTCCCAAGGCAAGGAAGTCCACGCTAAAGCATGTGACTCCATCGGCAAAATAGGTTTTTGACAATACATCAATTCTGCTGGCATATATCCAGTAGTTCTAGTGTATGTCATCCTATCTGCCCAAAGGGCAAATGGAAGGTAATTTGGCCAATTCTTTATTTTCCCCTCACAAGCCTTAGCCAAAGCTTTAATAATTGGTGGATGACCACGCTCAATTTTTCCATTAGCTTCAGGATTGTAAGCAGTGGTGAGTGATAATCGAATTCCATATTTTTTAAAGAAGTCTTTAGCTTCCTGAGCATCAAGCTCACCTTTATCGGCAACTATTTTCTCCACATAACCAAATCTACTAAACACATCTTCTAGTAGAAACTTGCATACATTGCTTGTAGTTTTCGTCCTTAGAGCTCTTCCTTCAACATGATTTGTTAGGTCTTCTCTTGCTAATACAATATACCTCATCTGATGCACCCCTAATGGCATTGTAACTAAATCAACAACCCACTTATAGTGAATATTAAGAGGATATGTTGGATGTAATTCATCTCTGTGTCTAACATTGGAGTACATCTGGCAAGGTTTACAAGTGGCTACGTAATTTTGGGTATCCACATACATCCTAGGCCACCAGTATCTTTCCCTTATCTTTTCATAAGTTCCTTGAAAGCCTTTATGACCGGCCCATAGTGAGCTATGCATTTCACGCATAATCTTTCCTCTCGATTCTTCACAACCTACAACTCGCTGGGGCATCTTTCCCATTCCAATCCTTCGCTTCTAGAGTAATCCATCTTTCACGAAATAATTGCTTAACTTTCTTCGAATGGTACGAAATTTTTCTTTGCTCCAACTAAGATCAGGACACTTCATACTTAAATATCTCCCGATTTCCTTCCACTCATTTTCATATTCGTCTTCATTAAATCTTTCTGTTATTCCTATTTGGATCTTGTAAGGTTCTTCTTCTATCCATCTGTTATCTTTCCCTCTTCCTAAGCTATTTTGAACTTCCTTTGAAGACTCAGTACAAATTCCAAGCCTTTCATTTTGACGCTTAGGCTCTTTTCTATTTAGTGCAGTGAATGCTTTCTTTAGGCTTAAATTATGTACATGTGAAGCATAAAAGTCCAGACCTATCTCTTCATCATTAGAAATCATCGAATCTTCATTTTCATATATAGCTCCTGATAGCATATCAGCCACCACATTATTCCTTCCAGCTATATGAACAAACTCAGGGCTTAGTGACTTAATATATGCTATCCATCTTAACATGGCAATATCTGCAGTGGAACAATTCACGATCATTCCCAACAATGGTAAACAATCTGTTTCTACTACCACATTTGCCCCAATCAGATATTCTTTATCATTTTTTAGCGCAGTCACTATTCCCCAAAGCTCTCGCTTAATTTGAGGATAACCCCTCTGGCGAACATTTAGAACTTTAGCTCCGAAACGAATTGCATATCTTTTTCCTTCATCATCCTCTTGGCCAATCGCCCAGCCTATACCTGCCGGACTTGTATCTATGGTGATATAAATTTCTTTATTATCAGTATAATCAGCCTTTCTAAGCAATGGAGCTTCTGCAAGTGCTTTCTTTAATTTTCTCACAGCTTGAGTATGGATATCTTTCCATTGAAATCTTTGCCCTTTCCTAAGCAATTGATAAAGTGGGTCAGCAATATGGGCAAAATGGGGAATCCATACAACATAGAAAACACATGCCCCAAGAAACCTCCTCACTTCAGTGACCGAGGAGCAGACCTCTTTCATGTGCTGAATGGCATCTACTTTCTTTGGACATGGCTTCCTTCCTTTAGGTCCACATAAACTTCCTACAATTAAAACCTCTTGCACTCCAAATACTGATTTTTCAGCAGACAATGTCAAATGAACCTCTTCCAGCCGACTGAGAATGGATTCACAATCAGTTATGTGCTTTTTAACAAAATTCCTACATCCATCCTCATTAAGAGTCTCGTCTCTATCTCTTTCTTCACAGCCTTTAATAGGGACATCGTCAATGAATGGCATAGTCAGATGTGGAATAAAATCCCTAAGAATTTTATGCATACCATTCATCATATGTGCCACCGAGTTCGTGGCACCTTGCGGCAAAGTGCACATGCGCACAAGCCCAAGTGGCGTCCTCATAGTCGTCAAATCACGGCTTTCGAGAGCTAGCTGGAATTCATCATATCCAGAGTGTAAATCTCCCATTGAATAAATAGATCTTCCTGCAAAGGCTTCTGCATATTCGTCTACAATAGGCCCAGTTCCCATATTTGTAATTGTCACTTTATTCACTGGCTGTAGATCTTGGATAAATCTTAATGACCCATTTTTTTTTGGTACAGTAAACCAACGGTTAGAATAAGGAGCACTTGATGGCTCAAGAATCCCCATTCTAATCTTGTCATTCAACAGATCAATTAGCTTTGAAATATGAGCTTTTGGTACCGGAATTGGTCTGAGATTCCAAGGTACATGTGGTATCGTGAAAATTATCATAGGTGTCACCACAGATGGATCTACACACCCAATTTCTTGGGCATTGAAAGAAAAAGCTTTTCCATGTTTAAATAACATCCGAGAGAATACATTCTTCTCTTTTTCGCTGAGGAAACCATCTTTCCCCAATTGAATTTGCTCGAGTGTTTCTTTAGTGAATTTATGGCCTATTTTTCTCTTATCTCTGAGAGGTGGCTGAGATTTAACATC
The DNA here is from genome assembly GCA_020310875.1 of Ceratopteris richardii. Taxonomy (NCBI): domain Eukaryota; kingdom Viridiplantae; phylum Streptophyta; class Polypodiopsida; order Polypodiales; family Pteridaceae; genus Ceratopteris; species Ceratopteris richardii. The sequence continues at coordinate 134,237,257 of CM035413.1, forward strand.
ATCCATAAGCTTATTACTATCTTCAGGAAGAGGAACCGCAACTGGCTTTATCTTTTTATCAATTGTTTTGTATTTTGTTTCAACGAAGACTTCCTTACCCGTTTCATCTTGCTCAAACTTTGCTATTTCCTTATACATGGAAATAGAGTGCGTTTGAATCACATAATCACTCCTTTTTCCTTGAATTAACTCTTGCAGATCAAACAATGTGTCTGCAAAGGATATCTCATCAAAGACTCCGGAGATTTCCTCGTCGAAGTTAAGCACTCTACATCCATGAAAGTTTCTTTGAAGATCCGCTATGTATTGTTTTTCCCACTTTTTTAACTCAGAAAAAACACGAAACTGAAATGAATTTGTCGAAGAAAGTGCTATAAAACTTGATATAAACATATTTACATTTGGGATCTTTTCACTTTTCAAGCTTTCATAGTCCCGACTTATGAAAGCTTCCTTTAAAAACTTTGATCCTCGAATTCTTCAGGAATAGGTCTTGTCCGAAGAGAAGTTCTATTCCTGATATGATCTACACATACCGTCATGAATTGAACTGCCTTTTTCCCATCCTTACTACGGATTCGCGCATAAGCCGATCCATCTTCTAAGACTCTTGTTTCCATTCTTAAGGCAGTAATATATGGCTGCCCTAAAATCAATGAGTAACTAGAATGATCTTGTACGAAAAAATTTTGATAATCACTGACATCTCCAATTGTAACTAGAACCTGCGGGCATGCACCAAACAACTCACCTGGCATCGAGTTCGCAGCCTTAATTCTCCAACCAGGCTGCATGTCTATTGGCCATTTTCCCTTCATATAGAGATCTTTGGACATCAAGTTAACTTCAGATCCATGATCAATAAGAGCGACAACTGGAGTGCTAATTTTTTCTAATCTTACCAACGTCTCAGTTGTGGCTCGAGCCCAATGATCTTTAGTGTAATAACTCGAAGGAGTTATGTCGGAAGGATTCTTCTCCAAGGATATTTCCTCATGCACGCACGGTTGAACATTAGTCTCAATTGGTTCAAGTACATTTTTTAGCTCTTGTACTTGTGCTTGCACAGTATGAACAGGAGTCTCTTCATCCATTCTTTCAATTTCTTGCATGTCAGCTATTGGTTGTCGTTTCCTTCTTAAAAGGTCAATTATTACTTCTAGAAATTCTCTTTTTGCTATTCCCAGTAACTCAGCGAGTATAAATTCGATTACACTATCGAGCACTCTTTTCTCGAGAACTTGTTTAAGATTTGTGGCTTGCTCTATGTGCGATTTTAGCATATATGAGGGATTTCTCACTCTTCCTTGTCCTTTTTTCACAGGTTGCATTTCTTGATCTTGAGGAGGAATATTATCGTGGGTAGAGACTGGCATCTCAGCAGAAGTAGGAATTTGGACTTGAGTCGGAATTTTATTTGATTGGATTATTGTTGGTTGTGATGGGGAATCTATTTGAGTGGGTTGGTTTGTTTGTGTTGGATGGTTTTGGTTTGGTATTTGAGGTTGTTCATGTGAAGCTTCTACTTGACGCCTAGTTCTTCTTTTCTCCTCTTCACCCTCATTGGTTCTTCTTCGTTTCTCTTCCACTACTGCTTCATGCTCTACCGAAGAGCATAAGTATGTAACAACCGAGAGAGTATCTACAGGATCATCCCATCCACTTACCCCTCGGATTTCATTACTAGCTGTTTTTAAAATTTCATGATGCATCTTCCCGCGGTCTAAGGACTTTATTACCTTAGACCACGGTTCTAAATCATTATTTTCGTCAACTACCTGACATGCATACGTATGCGATGTTGAAGCAACGTTTTCACAAGTGCCATGGAAGAATATTCTCATTCCTCCCCGACCAAAATTAATGTTTACCTTTTCTCCAGTCTTAGAGTCATATATCATCTTTTCCTTAATGAATACCAAATTCTTTGCTAATGCTTCTTTGAAGCTCTCACACGAATATCTGTTATGCTCCAAAGAGTCACACCAAATACATCTTTTAATTTCTGGAGCTTTTGGGTTTTTAGGTGCCAGTGCTTGTAAAGATTGAGATTCAATCATCTGCTTCATACTTTGAATCGTAAGGTCACTAAACTTTTTAAACATATCTTCCATTGTATTAGTGGGCACAACATCCTTTGGTGTTGGTAGGTTTACCTGAGGGATCTGTACAGGTTGCTGAACAGCCTGAGCTTGTTCTTCTTGCATATCATCATGCCAGCTCTGCATGAACTTAGACAAAGTTCTTTGCTTTTCTACATATCCTCTAACAACTTCATCTACATTACCCCAGTCTTCGGTAAGACCAGACTCAGTTCCTATCTGTTGTAATTGTGGAAAAATTTCTTCTTGGGCTTTCGAATCTATAGCCCGGAGAAACAAGGATACCTTTTCTTGATCTATAGCCCTCCTATCATAATCAGATAAGTCCGCAAATTGCTGATCAAACTCCCTTTTTATATCTAGAATGGATTGATCTTTTGGTTTATGTATCCACTTTAGAAATGTGGATCTAGTCACTTTATCTTCGTCATCCAGTGCAAACATCCTTGTGAGTATCATCTTGTATTGTGACCATCTTATTTGCCCTTCTACAACTAGTCGAGGTGCATCCACAACTAGTCCGTCACGCAAATGTAATTCTGAAACATATACAAAATTGTCTATTAATTCTTGGTCACTTAATGGTGTTAGACCCGTACCAAGGTATCGTGCCTCCAATTCATATTCCTTACAAAAACGAGTAACATTTTTACCACTGAAATATCCACTTCTTCTGACTACTCGCTCATGAAATGCCTGAATGGCACTCCGTCTTTTCTCGTCCTGCTGAAAGCGCAGAAGTTGGGTTATAACATCCATCGTTGCGTCACCCATAAATGGTCAAGCACAATGAGCTCACTCAACCACACCACTCTTTAAACTAGAATCAGGATTTCTACACTCTCCTCCTTTCACGTCGGGTTCACCAGGTATGTCGTTGGTTTCGTGGAAAGGAGAGGAATGATGACATTGAAGTATGAATCGATGAAGTCTAAAAGAACTCCTTGAAATGAAGAAGAGTGCTTAGCATGCGTTTGAAACTAACACATGGAGACATTAAATGATTCAGCCTTCTGCGTTTCCACATAGAAGCTATCCTTTTAATACTTGAAGTTATCTCACATTAAAGTCACTTGCGAAAATTACTACTTTCACAAGTTAAATAGGTATACTTTGACGCATTCTTCGAATTATAGATCCAAGTTCATATCCTCGGAACAATAAGGCTGATCTCAACCCTAAAGAGAAAGACGTTTCCTTCTTTTTCTTAGAAACACAAATGGATCTTGTGGGGCAAAACCATCCGGAGCTTAGTCATAAGCTTTGTGGGGAGCCTCATAAGAAAAACATTAATAGTGGTCTCATCTTCGGCAACAACGACCTGCCATTTAGAAATTTCCACAAGCATTTTTATAGTGGATTGCTACTGAACTAACTTGTGTGCATGCAAAGAAGAACTTTGCAGAGATCGAAACTGAAATTCTAATTTCATATGCCAGCGGTTACATAAAACCATAGAGACAAGAGTGACACAAGCATATAACTTCTTAGTTAACAGCATTGACACAAGCAGACATCGAACGTAACAAGATTAACTAAACAGGAATCGTATGACTCATATGCGATTCTTGTATTCTTAAGTACTGGGCTCTGAAGCTTATCAACACAGTAAGGAATTTTTGCCAACATGGCTTCTCGAATCGCCTCTGCTCTTATCTCTAGTTCTATAACTCTGTTTATGTGATCAAACACAAGGCGTAGATTTCCTTCAATGTCTATAAAGCTTACAAATTTCACACATTCAAAAAGTCGACTCAGAGATTAAAGCAACATAATTCGGATCCACTATCATTAATCTAGAGGAATTAAAAATTCCACAAGGAAGTGGAAGTGACAGCGAATGTAATTGAGCCATCGATTGTGAGCAATGAGATTTCATCATAATCAGAGGAAACTATAACCCATAGCATTTGATAAAACGGTAAGGCAGCGCAAACAGAGGTATGAGACAACAGGCAGCAAATCGGATGATGTGTTCAACCATAGACCAATTCATTCTGATTCCAACTATCTAGACAATTCTACCGCCTAAACTGGGAAAAAAAATGAAGCATAAAGGAAGCTGTGCAAAACTGAATTCCAAGTAAACCAGATGATCAAATGGTTAGAATAACTAGCGCAAGGGGATTTTAACTCCATTGAATCAGGACACAAATTACAATGCCCTTTATTTAGCATATGCAATTTAGATGATATTCATGACAATATTACAATCATAACTCTAATATAGATATGTATGGATGTTCAACTGCTGAGCATAGATAAAAGAAGCTTACCGCTGAATGCACATAGAATGATGATTACTTCAGTGTTTTATGGTAGAACAGTCCTCACGTCAATTCTTTTCATATCTCCCAAGTCACAGCCCTTCTCTACACACAGGACAGCCTATGCTTCACTCGTTATCATGATGGCACCAGAGGTGATGCTTTTCTATCCTGTGAACTCTTGCTTTCCGAGCTCTTCTTTTTGTTACCTCCAAAACACCAAACGTATCTGTTACCAGCGCAATCGATTTCCTCTTACAGCTGTAAAACTCAAGTCTGTGTCTCTCGTTCTTGCGTTCATTAATATCACTAGAACGTTCTCTGCCATCAGAGTGTCTTCACCACAGAATATTTGAATCTGCCGCTCCAGGAAGTTTCCCCTTCACAGTGAAGTTCGGGTTCGGGCCTGGGTTCCAACTGTCCTGCCTGCCCGAGTGCTTGTCCATCCATTCCTTAGAAGTTCCTCGAGCCTTTTTCTCCTCTAGAATAAAATCCCCTGATCTCTGTCAGAAGCCACCTTCCTCTGAGATGCGCGCACCCTCCTCCACCTGTAGCACGAAAACCCATACATTCCAAAAAAGACCTTGCTGCCACCGTTCTCCCTATTTTCCTTATCCCCCCCCCCCCCCGTATGTATGTCTATATGCAGGTATTTGTATATAGTTTTACATATACATTTATATAAATTTTTACACGCAATCGCAAATATGGTTGCATAATAAATACTCTCAATTCATGCATATACATTTGCATTATATGATGTTCAAAAACACATGAGAAACATGCACACCATGCACCACCACATAACACATACAAGTTTTTGTTTTGAATGCACATGCATTGTTTCACATGCTCGCATGGACGCGAATATACGGACTAGCAATATGAGAATTCCCATTCACCTTCAATATATACAGAATGAGTTTTAAAGGCCAGAATTCACCATAATTTTAACTATATTAATATATTTCATTTGAATGGATTCGAAGCTTTGTAATGGTGCTCAAACTTGAATGTCAATTCTTGACCACAACGTGGTTAGAGTTATCCCTTCTAGCAAACCTAGAGGTCTTTCAACATGGCCGTCAGCCATCTGAAGCTTCATTCTAGTTGGTCTTAATGCAGGTTTACCCCATTGCTTTCACAGGGAAGTGGTCGCAATAGCAACACCAACACCAGAATCTATGATCGCTTTGGTTGTGTAACCTTGGTAGGTGATCGGAACATAAGTATTACCTTCCTCACCTTCGCTCATGTCCCCTATTTTGTCTAGAGGTATCTCTGGAACTTTATGGTTAGAGTCTGCTTTTGGCATATTGGACGCAAGTTCTAGAACCTGATCCTTCACATGATTCCATAGCTCAGGTTTTGCTTTGAGAAGCTCTTCCACAGTGAGATGACACTGAACCTTAGTGTTCTTCACGACATCAATATTTCTTGGAACCACCGAGTCTTCGTCTTTTATCAATATTGTGGGAGCTCTGATCTGGAGAGATTTAGATTCCCATGGGCCTGTGAACTGTGGCAACTCTTGTAAAGAATTGGATTCAAATCTTGAACTTTCTTCTTCTTGTTGCTCTACTTGGTCTCCATAAATAGATGGAATGTCTTGTGGGAATTGATCATGACGATCATCAATTTCAAGAATAGGAGGGGAAACATCCTTCTCCTTGGCCCATTTCTCTTCTTGTATTTCCCGCAAGAACTTTTGAGTGTGTTGTTGAATTGAAAGAGGTTCCCCCTCATCTATGGAGTCAGGAACATAGACTTTTTATGGTGATGAGCTTTCTCTTTCAACAGTAGGTTGAGCCTGTGGAGGTAATGAAACTTGAGGTTTATTTACCAGCTGCTCTAATCTATCTAGTAAGCCCTGGAAGTGCAAACCCGGCGTAATAGCATTCGTCTGATTGAATGATTGATTGGCCTCGAACATAGCTTGAGCTAGTTCCACCATTTTTATGCACATTTTTGTCCGTTCAATCTCTAAATCTGCTCTAGGGTAGCTCTTGTCTAGGTTTGCAGGTGAAGGCCCTTCTTGAAGTCGAGCCTGGTATGCCTTGAACATCATGTCCAAGTGTTCTGGGATTGGATCTGCAAGAATAGATCCTGCTTGTGGTGGTCTATTTACAGTGGTAGGTGGGGGGGAATGGGGTGGTGTGGATGGAGTTTTGACATGTGAGGAGCTTTGAGAGGCAATATCTTCTATTTTTGTTTTTGCGTCTTTCACGCTTTCTTCTAGTTCAGATAACTTTTGGGTCCACTTACGATTGGCTTTCTCCCTAGTATCCTTCCATGTTCTTGTTTTTCTCTTACTAGGCTCCCCTGATTCACTTGGCTCTGATTGCTCAACTAGTTTAGCTTTTTGTAAGGATTGTGCCCTCGTAATTGCATGTATAGGAGCCACATTATCGCTACTGGAACTTGAATCCCCTACTAGGCCTACCACATTAACGAGTGTAACCTTTGGTGCACTAGAGGGATGTCCGGGACAATCTTTCAGGAGTTGTTCTTTGCCACACTCGAGACAAACGACTTGTATTGTGACATTTTGTCCTTGTGTCGGAGCTGGTGGGTGGGATGGTTGTTGTCCTGGTATAGGTTGAGGTTGGCCATATCCTCCATGTTCATATGGTCTAGTTGCTCCTCGTGGTCCTGGACAAGGGTTATACCTAGGAACTTCTATGTCTTGTTCTCTAGGAGGGTACCTGTATGGTCTACATTCAGGTGGTGCAAGTAGTCGTGGTTGTCTATTCACTGGATAGTATTCGCTATTGTGGTTGGGGTACTTTTGCGCACTATAAGAGTACATGTTAGGCTCCTGATTTGGGTGTTTGTCGTAAGGATAAGGTTGTGATAACCCTAATCTTTGTCTGATGCAGACATGAGATGGATGATCTCCACCGCAGAGTGTGCAACTTCCTATCATTGGCAATCTCAAGGAAGAAATTTGGTAGTCCTGTTGTCCTTGTACCCCTAATTTCTTGGCCACTAACGCTGCCACTTCCTCCACATAATTGGAACTAGAAGTCCCATTGCTCCTTGTGTCCTCCGTTTTGGTAAGATCTTGTGTGATTTTGAGATCCTCAGCTAAGTTGTCTTCCAAATCTATACATTCTTGAAGACACTCACTCAGAGTTTGCAACCGTTTTACGTATACTAACATTCTTAATGTTCCATTGGTTAGACCCTCTAAAAATAGGGATATCATTTTCTGCTGAGAAGGTCTCTCTGTCACAGGGCATCGGGTCACGTATTGATTAAACCTTCGTGCTGCATTTTTTACTGTCTCGTTGGGAGCTTGTTTGAAACTATGTAGTAAGGATGATGAATTGTGCTTGATCCCTCGCTTAGTGAATTCCCAAATAAATTCTTGGAAGAATTGTTCGATATTGCCAAAGGAATTTGGGTCCAAGGATTGAAACCAAGCTAAGGCTATTCCCATAAGAGTTAGCCCAAAGGATTCATATTGCATGAAAAAGTCATCCACTTACTCCGCTCGTAACACTTGCTTGAATTCTGCTATGTGGTCATAGGGCTCTCCTGTGCCGTCGTAACGATTTCGCATACATTTGGCCAATTGGATTGGTCTCACTCTTTTGTCTGGCTCTGGAGATTGCATTGTGATGGGGACACCTTGGGGCGGCTCTGTCCTAAAGGTAGGTCTATTCATGTTTCCCATTCTCTGACTAGTGTGGCTGTGGGAGTTGATTCCTGGCATGGTGAATTGTTCATGTGGTCTATCGGGTCTAGGACCTTGGCTCATTTGTCCTAACATTACATTTTCTGTTCTTTGCTGGGTCTCGAATGGGTTTTGTGAGGTAGCTGCATGATCTCGAGCTAACTCTCCTCTTTCATTAATCTGATCAAGGTTTTCAGTTACGACATAGATCTGGCCCATCTTGTCCATGTAGACTCCATCCTCGTACTTGACAGCTGGTCTTGGAATTATTTCAGATTCTATGGTGTTTATCATTCTTGCTACTGATCTGTGTAGACCATCGAGGTAGATGGGTATTCCTTGCACGTTAGTGGATACGTATTGAAGAGACATCCTATATTCCCCTTCCACTATGGACATAAAATCTTTCCTAGGCATTGAACTTTGCATGTCTTCAGAGGCCAAGAGTCTCTCCCAATTAAATGACATTTTTGACTCACTTGTCTATGAACTCAGCACGTAGTGTTAACCACTGAGTTGTGAGTCCTTGACTTGGTTGTGTGGTTGACCTTAGTTTCAAGAGATTTGGTACTTTATCTATCTCTTCCTAAGTATCAACTTGAGCTTAGGTTCATAAGCCTTGTCTGCAAGTCCACAGTTGTCCTTTGAATTGCTCAAAATCTTGTGGAACCCCTTGCTTCCTAGTCCAACCTGAGAGTCAACTTAAAAATACCCTATCTAATAATCCTGGTATTAATTTTACTGAAACGGATTTCGTATGAGAAAGTTATGCCAGTTCAGGGTTCTGGGGGTTAAAATAGGGAAACAGGATATCTCTGGGAACTCAAGACAGGCGATACGATGCCAGATTTCCACAATACGATACCTGTGTTTTACACGATACGATACTACTGAGTGGACCAAGATCACCATACCAAACCACACGATACGATACTGAAAATGGCTGCGATACGATACCACTCACTAGACGATACCACCAAGTCCACGATACGATACCAAAATAGTTCGACGATACGATACTTGGTCTGGTGACGATACGATACCAGAATTCACATGATACGATACCTCTGCATTCGACGATACGATACCAAGTTAGTGGACGATACTATACTTGACCACCACACGATACGATACCAGATTGATCATGATACGATACCAATG
>CM035413.1:134251465-134268965 GCA_020310875.1 Ceratopteris richardii
CACAGAAGATCAAAGATGGGAGAAAGCTTGCAGATTGATAAGCTAGATAGGGAGAACTATCCAGCTTGGTCCATGAGGATGGAGGCACATCTCATGAGAAAAGATTTGATGGCATTCATTACAGGAGAAGAAGAAAAGCCTGAGTTTGCAGATCCTAGTATTCCAACTAGGGAAGAGCTTGCAGATTTGAAGACTTGGATGAGAAAGGATGCTCAAGCTAGGAGTATCATTTACATGCTTGTAAATGATTATCTTCTACCTCACATCAGAGGATTGGAAAGTGCAACAGATGTTTGGAATTCTTTGGAAGAGCATTTCCAAAGTACAACCAAGTCAAGGAAGTCTTCATTATGGGCAGAGTCTACAACCTTTAAGAAGAAGAGTTCACAATCAATTTCTGATTATGTGGCAAGGATGAAGGATATTGCAGATAGCTTGGGAGCAGTAGATGATTGAAGAGTTTAAGTTGGTAACGCAAATACTTATAGGTCTAAGAGGAGATGGGAAGTGGAAGCCTTTCATATTGTCCATAGAATTGTCACTTGATCACTTTACTCCTGATCTTAATCAATTGCTAGGACACATGCTAACTTTTGAGCAGGACATTAAGGGAGATAATGATAGGAGTGCAAGTCAAGCTATGTACTCCAAGGACAAGAAAAAGAATGGCAAAGGGAAGCAATCAACTAATGATGTTTCTTTCTCTTTGAAGGATCTTCAAGTGAAGCTAACTTTACAAAAGGAAAGATGAACTTCAGAGGTAAAGGAAGAGGAGGTAAGAACAAAGATAATACTAAAGCTTGGTGGATTTGTGGCAGAACCAATCATTTGGAAAATGATTGTTGGTATAACAATCAAAATGTTGGAAACAATAATCAGAGTTTTAATCAAAGAGGTAGAGGAGGCAGAAACCAAAGAGGCAACTTCAGAGGAAGAGGTGGTAGGACATCATATGCTAGAGGAGGTGGAAGAAGTTTTCAATCTCAGTCCTACAACAACAATTATTATAATTATGCAGCAGATCAGAAGGATGATATAACTCTTATCTTGAATGCAACTCATGAATCAGTAGGAGAAGATCAAAGGTTGTTTTATATTGACTCAGGTAGCAATCATCGGAGTGGCAATATATCCTTGTGACTGATATGGAAGCAAAGGTGAATGGACATACAGTTCAAAGAGGTGACAATACCAAGCATAAAGTGGAGAGCATTGGATCAGTGAAGACAAAGAGTGGAAGTACACTTTTGAGCAAGGTACTTTATGTTCCTACTATTCCTAAAAATCTGATAAGTGTAGGGCAAATTGTGGAGAAAGGATATGAAGTCAGATTCACAAATGATGGTGTCTATGTGCAGGATCCAAATCAGGGATATAGAAACATAATTGTAGGTAAAAAGGAAGGAAGGCTGTTTACTCTCAAAGTTCAAGGTAATGTGGGACATGCTCTATTTACTTATGGAAGTCAAAAGATGTCTGAATTAGACCTAAGGCATAAAAGATTAGGTCATTTCGATGAGAGAGCTATAAAGGAAATGTCAAGGAATGATGTGGTGCTTGGTTTGCCAAAAGTTGAAGGGCAACACATGGTGTACAAGTGTGAAGCTTGTCAATTAGGTAAAGCACACCAAAATTCATACAATAAATCAGGATATAAGTATTCAAATATGCTTGAATTGGTTCATACAGATGTGTGGGGTCCTTCAAGGGACTATAGCATAAATGGATCCAGATATTATGTGTTGTTTGTTGATGATGCAACCAGATGGATTCCTTTATATGTAATCAAGGACAAATCAGAAGTGTTCAAGACATTCAAGCATTATCATGCTTATGCAGAAAGGATTACAGGACAAAAGCTCAAGAGGATGAGATCGGATGGAGGGGGACAGTATTTTTCTAAAGAGTTTGATGAGTATTTGTGGAATGCAGGTATAAAAAGAGAAGTAACTTGCAGGTAATCCCCTCAACAAAATGGAGTTGCAGAAAGAAGAAATAGAACTCTTGTAGAGTTTGCAAGAGCAATGATGAAGGAAAAGAACTTTGGACAGAAGCTATCAACACTGCAACATACCTTGTGAATAGGTTACCTTGTAAAGCATTGGAGGGAAGAACTCCTTATGAAGCATGGTGGGGTAAGAAACCTACTCTTGATCATTGTAAGGTATTTGGATGTTTAGCATATGCTTATGTTCCTTCACAATTGAGACATAAGTTAGAACCCAAAGCAGAGAAGTATGTGTTTATTTGGTATGATGATAGACAGATGGGTTACAGATTGTGGTGTCCATCTACAAAGCGATTTCTTGTTACCAAAGATGTTACATTTGATAAGCAAAGTGTTGGGAAAGATGGATGGATGCTCCAAGAGACTGAGTAGGTACTGCTAAAACCTGCTTTGTACCAGCCCTCTTTTGCTTCAGACTTGATAAGTAGACCTCCTTAGCTTTCCAATGACACCATAAAATGCCCTATGTACTTTGGAAATGATGTGTGCAATGATTGAACCAAAACAGATAACTTTGAAACTCACAAACTCAAGAAAAACTTTCTATTTATGTCTTGACACCTGCTGGGTATTTTGCTCAGTATGACCAGCACAATAGGAATTGGATAAATTCCTTTTATGGGTATCTAACTAGCTTAGCAAGCTAACTATTCCAAGTGGAATGATGTAAAAAAATAAACTATGCTAAGAGAAATCAATTTTAGCAAGTTAAGCTATACCCCCGATTTTTTAGGACTATAGCAGACATTGACTAGTGATCACCTGGATGCAGATCTCTCTGAAATGGATGAATAGAATCTCTTCAAGCTTTAGTACTATGTAGATAACTTCAAGCTGAATCCAACAAGCTTTGAATCATTGAATTGGGTGAAGAATTGATCGAGATATGCACTTCACAAGTTGACAGACTTTTGAGTAGTATTACAAAGAACTCAGAAATGAACAATGTGAATGTATGTATTAGTGAATACTTGTATACACATCCATTGGCATGAAAATCATTGCCTAATGGTGTAGATAGGTGTGGGCTAGAGTGTAGGCCTCACACACACTCATAATCACTGATGAGAAGCTCGGGAGTGATGAGTTCTACCTATGACTTTTCCATGTCCATTTTTATAAGGAATGAGTAAAAATTTGAATTCAAATTCAAACTTTTGGCTCCCTATGATCAAGCTCCTATATCCTAGGAGATATTCCTTCAATCAAAGAGCTACCTTTTCCATGAATCTTTTTGGTAGGTGATTACAAAAGATTCCAAGTCAATTTGACTTTTACAAGGAGATAAAGTGGTAATTAACCACTAGTAATAATTCCTATGCTTCTTCACATATGTAGAGTCTTCAAGATATCTTTCAAGCCAAATGTGTAGGCTTGTGATTTACACCAACAGCTCCCCCTCAAGCCAAAAATTTTGGCTTGGTCTTCATCTCCAATCTTCAAGTATATCCTGCAATCCAATCATGGCTTTGAATCTGCAAAGTTTGGTTCCATCCAAAACTTTAATCAACAAATCTTCATTGCATGTTGGTTGATACATAGGTCAGTTGAATATCTTTGCTTATCAACTTCTCTCTCACATAATGATAATGGACCTCTATATGTTTGGTCCTGGCATGATAGATAGGATTAGCTGCAAGGTGAAGAGAACCTGTATTATCTCCAAAGATTATTGGAGACGTAATAAATAAACCCAATTCTGTATACAAAAGCTTAATCCAAATTGCTTCTTGTGTGCCATTAGCCAGTCCTCTGTACTCTGCTTCTGTGGAAGACAATGCAACAGTTGGTTGCTTCTTTGCAGACCAAGATATTGGCTTATCACCTGCAAAAGAAATATATCCAGAAGTGCTCCTCCTATCATCATTGCATCCTGCCCAATCTGCATCTGAATAAATTTTGATATCAATATCTGAAGTGTAAGGGAAATACAAACCATGATCCTGTGTACCCTTGAGATACTTCAAGATTCTCTTGGCAGCCTCTAAGTGAGGTATCCTTGGCTTGTGCATAAATTGACTTAGCACACTAACTCCATATGCAATATCTATCCTTGTTAAGGTAGCATAGTTCAAGCTACCCACCATACTTTGATAACATGTAATGTCATTGACTTCATCACCTTCATGGGCACTTAGTTTTAGGTTTACCTCCATTGGAGTGCTTGCTACTTTGGCATCCTGCAAATGAAACTTCTTTAACATGTCCTGTATATACTTTTTCTGAGTAATGTATATCCCTGAATTAGTGTAAACTAATTCAAGCCCAAGAAAATACTTCAATAGACCAAGATCATTGATCTTGAACTCCATCATTTGACTCTTGATATATCTGATTCCATGGACATCATTACCTGTAATGATGATGTCATCAACATAAACACAAAGGTATATTACCTCTAAATTACTTCTCTTGGTGAATAGAGAAGTATCTTTCTTGCTCATAACAAAACCTTGGTCTTGGAGGTATGTAGTTAACCTGTAATTCCATGCCCTAGGTGCCTTCTTCAATCCATATAAAGCCGTTGTCGTGAAGATTTTGTCTTCATGATTATCATCCGAATAGAAGACAATGTTATGAATGACTTTCTATCATTGAAGAGGCATCAAGTTCTGATCTATTGTCATTTGTGTATAAAATTTCGAGTATATTTTGTCTTGGAGATAACTTTATAATCAAATTAGAATGAGCATATGGGACCTCTAGAGTACTCATCGTCGATTATTAGATGAGTTGTTTATCTCAAAATTAAAGGAAAGGTAGATGGCGCATGCAATGGAGTGTGGTAGTTCGAAGACAAAGGAAAAAGGCATGCAGAGCTTTATGTGGAAAAAGTATGGGCCGTAGATAAAAGTAAGAGTAAAAGAGGAAGTATGGATATAGAAAGGAGGAACTACACAAAAAGGAGGACAGCACACGTTTTGAAAAAGACGAGAAGATCCGCGGAGGAAAGGGGATATCGGTGGGAAGAAGGAGGTTTGGAGGGGGGGGGGGGCAACAGAGCAGTCTTGGGGGTTCATCGTTCCTTCATGTCGGATATTGATCTATTTTCACAAAGACCATTACATGTTATTCTGGAAGCAATTCATGAGGCGGATAATGACGACAATAGCACGACAGTGATCTAATCTCCAACAAAAATCAGACACTCTCAAATCGATATAAATTCTGTTTGGCTATCTCAACAATGGCAGTGGCTAATCCATCAAATTTTGATCATCTCCATTAACGCCATAAGAGCCTGACGATTCTCTGATCTTGCGTGGCTACTTTCATCCAAAGGAATCTGACGACTACTTTGCGTGCCTCGCGCAAAGGACTATACCTTGCTGCTGAAGGAGTATTCCATTACAGGCGTACGTTTGAGGTGATCCATCTGGCTTTGACCGCTGACGAAGATGATTCATTGAAGAATTTGATTATTAATGCAACAGATCATGTTTCTGGATGAAGTCTATGTGATTTTAACTGCATGCACAATGATCAATCAAAACTGATGCACCTTTGACTGCAGAGTGGTAGATCGCCCGTGTTTTCAAACTATGCACTGCGGTTGTGATGACAGATGAATAAGTATTCTTTAATGACTGAAGATGTTCGAAATTTCCTTCATGTTTGAATTTTTCTGCAAAAACGGCGCCATACATATTAGCTTTATCGCTTAAGGACTCAGATTGGATTTTATCTGTGAAACATTGAGTGACTAAGTTTTGCTTTTTCCTTTGTGCAAGAACGATGATAAGGCGAATAACTTCTCTGCGTTATATGTTTACCTTTAGAAATTTTCATTCTGATCAATTGTGAATTGAAAATTTTTAATGACGATAGTTTACAGATATATTTGTTTTTTAGCTAGCAATAAGATTCGTGCAGGGAAAAAAAATGATCCAATGCTTTAACTGTCCAGTTGTTTGACCTAGAGTCAATAAAGAAGGAGTCGTCTAAAACAATACGGGAAAGACAAGTCAACTTTACCGCTGTCTGTGTAATTAGATGTGCCAACCTTCTTATTTTCAACGCAAATATATAGAGACAATAGCTCTTAGTCTACGCTGAAGGGGTGTGTAGTCTGTAGCATCACGAACCACATGCATACACGATTTAGAGTAGCGATTTAGAGTAGAGAGTTAAGCTTAGCTACGTACGCCGCTCATATATTCAAGCGACCAGGAGTGCTTGAAGGTATCCACAGAGGCACACGCATTTGACAATGCACAGCTAATTGTTGTATGAAGTGCACTACCTTCTTCGCCAGGCATTTTGGCTATCTCAATCCAGTGGGCATAGTACTTCAAGGAGAACCTTAAGAATATAATCCTCCTCGGGAACCTGACGATCATAATCCTCCATCAAAACTCCGACGCAATTCTGATTAATCCAAAACAGACATCTGACTCCGTCTCAAAACTTCTACCAAAGATATTGGCAAATGCGCTGAAGCTTTGACTATACGTGAAGATCCACCATGGATGACCTACTGCGGGCAAACGACTTTAACATTTGATGAGAAATATCCAAAGCTAATTTTCTAATGGGTTGACCGATTTGTTTAAAGGCTCACTCATTCAAATACTTATATAAAAGTTAAATGCGCCTCATGTTCAAACCAAAAACTATAGACTTTGAAACAGAACACGGATTTTCTTGTTAAATACAACTTTACAATTACAATTAGGAGTGCTAAACAAAAGCGAGACTGTAAACAAGGATGGAGTGAATTTGAGAAATAGAAATTTGAACTTTTATGAACCCACTTATATGTTGATATTCATTTGAAAGTAGGACAATTTTGGTGTGAATGAAACCATCTATGTGCGTCAAATTGGTGAAAGTGTAACTAAATCATTCTTTTGAGTTTAAATGTTCATCGTACATGAGTTGCTCCAAGCACCCTACGTGCGCCGTAATTTTGGCGGTCGACCTGATCCACCGGCCGTCCCTTTCGCGCCGACATTTGGTGAACCCGACGTGAACAAACGGCATTGCGACTCAGGTGCATCTGACGGAAAACAAATTCCAGGTATTTATATTTGAAATTTCTTGGCTTGCACATAGTTAAATGAAAATGACATCTAATGTAGAGAATCTTCTGCATGAAATGGAAGCACGATTAATTTCATCTATAGAATTAAAGCTTAAATCCAAATTTGAGTCCTTAAACTCGTTTATTTCAATTTTAACTACAGTAGTATCTGAATTTAATGCGAATCTTAAGTCAATAGATACTCAATTTGATCACGAGTTTAGGAATTTAGAAGGAATTCTTCATTATGAACTATCAAATTTGAATGAAAATATGGAAACAATAGCAAAGCATGTAAAGGAAATTTCTTCATTCAAAACTATTGGTCATGAGGTTGCAAGTTTAAAAGAGAATATTGAAAGGTTAAACAATCAAATACACGATAGTGCTACATGTGAATGCAAAGATAGCTATCAAGTAAGAGTTCAAAGTAGATCTATGTCTTCTATTGACCAAAACCCTTTACCTGGTCATAGAAGAGTTGATCCTAGGGCTTTATATCAACGACCAAAGAGAACTGTAAGATGCTTCTGGTGTGACCAACTAGGTCATACTTATAGGAGCTGTATGGCCTATGAGAAAGCATGTAGGCAACACTTGGTCTTAGAAAATGAACACAAAATCTGTGATTATCATACGAAGGATCCTTTACACTTGAACCTAGGTAGAGGTGGGATGGTAAAATATTTTGAACAAAAACAAGTAAGATCAAGATCAAACAAACAAGTGAAAAAACACTGGAGAGTAAAACGTGAAAACACCACAAAATCTAATGATCAAGACAATACTATGATGGATAACCCACAAGTTGAACTGATGATGCAAGATATTAAGCCAAATGATAAGCAAGAACATGAGAGAACAACTTATGAGAAAACAAGAAAATATGAAAATGTACATAATATTTCAAGTGATTCTGATGGTCCAACACTTGAAGAAGAGAAAATTGAAAAGATGAAAGAACAAGTGAATCTTGAAACTAGCAAACAAACTAAAACTAAAGGGAAAATTGAGAAAACTAAACAACTAAGTAATGCAAACGAGAATGCAAACAATGAGAAAAGTCTTAATGAAAAAGATCAAGAAGTTTTTGAAAATATTATCAATCAAATTACACAAAATATGAAGAAGTCAACAAGAACCATTAAAAGAAAAAATGAATTATCTATGCAGGAAATTTTTTATGTCTTGTATTAAAATTATTTATGAATATATGTTATGAATGTTTGTGAATATATTTTATCCATGACTAAAATTTATACGGGAGTTTTACCTCTCCCTCATCAAAAGGTACAATCATGGGAGTTTTCTCTCCCTCATCAAAAGATAATTATGAATGGGAGTTATCACCTACTTCCTTATCAAAAAGGTATTTATATCGGAATTGTTTTACAAAACTAAAATTATGAATTTCATTAATGATGCAAATATTGCTTTTCTAATCAACGTTTTGAGTGACTTAATGCAGGTCAAGCAAGAAAAGACAAATTGATGAAAGCTACAAAATATGACTTAATATTACTTCGGTTTTTTACAAATGGATTATCAAGAAGTTTTATCTTTGATTGCTATATTTGATTTAAGTCTATTAATAATTATGTTTCTCACAAGTGTTTGAAGATGAGTTATTTTTCAGGTTTAGGATGAAGACTGAGAGTTTATGGACAACCAAGATTTTCTTCAAGAATAGATTATGAAAAACCTTTTACTTCCAGTTTTGCACCATTTTGTTTCACTTTGCATTTAAAGTACGCATCAAAATTATGTGTAAAACACATGTTGATTTTTCCTTAGATGCACGTTCATTTGCACCAATATCAAATGTAACATGCATTATGAAATCTGCAAGCAAATTCTAAGTATAGGAGATAAAAACCTCTTCATCACAAGCTCTTATCCCTTATGCACCATAATTTTGAAAATGCACTTAAAGTATGCATGTGGTAGGGTCACACTACATGACCATGCATCAAGGCACGATCTGATCTATACCCATGCACATACGAGTGACTGTAAGGATGAATGTATAATCACATTGCTATGTATGAGAGTGAGTGCACCAACCTCGTCATCATTAGCTATTTTCCTTATTGATTGCACCATTAATTTTATACATGCATTTTCAAAGTGTGCATATAAATAGGGCTAATTACATAGCCTTGCATAAGGCACTTTGATTTTAAAACCCATGCACAAATTATGCTATGGAATTGATTGTTATTATGAAGCAGAAAACAGGTTTCGTTTGGCGCATCCGGAGGATGCATAGGTTTGGTGGGGGTGAGTGTCGTGAAGATTTTGTCTTCACGATTATCATCCGAATAGAAGACAATGTTATGAATGACTTTCTATCATTGAAGAGGCATCAAGTTCTGATCTATTGTCATTTGTGTATAAAATTTGGAGTATATTTTGTCTTGGAGATAACTTTATAATCAAATTAGAATGAGCATATGGGACCTCTAGAGTACTCATCATCGATTATTAGATGAGTTGTTTATCTCAAAATTAAAGGAAAGGTAGATGGCGCATGCAATGGAGTGTGGTAGTTCGAAGACAAAGGAAAAAGGCATGCAGAGCTTTACGTGGAAAAAGTATGGGCCGCAGATAAAAGTAAGAGTAAAAGAGGCGGTATGGATATAGAAAGAAGGAACTACACAAAAAGGAGGACAGCACACGTTTTGAAAAAGACGAGAAGATCCGCGGAGGAAAGGGGATATCGGTGGGAAGAAGGAGGTTTGGAGGGGGGGGGCAACAGAGCAGTCTTGGGGGTTCATCGTTCCTTCATGTCGGATATTGATCTATTTTCACAGAGACCATTACATGTTATTCTGGAAGCAATTCATGAGGCGGATAATGACGACAGTAGCACGACAGTGATCTAATCTCCAACAAAAATCAGACGCTCTCAAATCGATATAAATTCTGTTCGGCTATCTCAACAATGGCAGTGGCTAATCCGTCAAATTTTGATCATCTCCATTAATGCCATAAGAGCCTGACGATTCTCTGATCTCGCGTGGCTACTTTCATCCAAAGGAATCTGACGACTACTTTGCGTGCCTCGCGCAAAGGACTATACCTTGCTGCTGAAGGAGTATTCCATTACAGGCGTACGTTCGAGGTGATCCGTCTGGCTTTGACCGCTGACGAAGATGATTCATTGAAGAATTTGATTATTAATGCAACAGATCATGTTTCTGGATGAAGTCTATGTAATTTTAACTGCATGCGCAATGATCAATCAAAACCGATGCACCTTTCACTGCAGAGTGGTAGATCGCCCGTGTTTTCAAACTATGCACTGCGGTTGTGATGACAGATGAATAAGTATTCTTTAATGACTGAAGATGTTCGAAATTTCCTTCATGTTTGAATTTTTCTGCAAAAACGGCGCCATACATATTAGCTTTATCGCTTAAGGACTCAGATTGGATTTTATCTGTGAAACATTGAGTGACTAAGATTTGCTTTTTCCTTTGTGCAAGAACGATGATAAGGCGAATAACTTCTCTGCGTTATATGTTTACCTTCAAAAATTTTCATTCTGATCAATTGTGAATTGAAAACGTTTAATGACGATAGTTTACAGATATATTTGTTTTTTAGCTAGCAATAAGATTCGTGCAGGAAAAAAAATGATCCAATGCTTTAACTGTCCAGTTGTTTGAACTAGAGTCAATAAAGGAGGAGTCGTCTGAAACAATACGGGAAAGACAAGTCAACTTTACCGCTGTCTGTGTAATTAGATGTGCCAACCTTCTTAGTTTCAATGCAAATATATAGAGACAATAGCTCTTAGTCTACGCTGAAGGGGTGTGTAGTCTGTAGCATCACGAACCACATGCATACACGATTTAGAGTAGCGATTTAGAGTAGAGAGTTAAGCTTAGCTACGTACGCCGCTCACATATTCAAGCGACCAGGAGTGCTTGAAGGTATCCACAGAGGCACACGCATTTGACAATGCACAGCTAATTGTTGTATGAAGTGCACTACCTTCTTCGCCAGGCATTTTGGCTATCTCAATCCAGTGGGCATAGTACTTCAAGGAGAACCTTAAGAATATAATCCTCCTCGGGAACCTGACGATCATAATCCTCCATCAGAACTCTGACGCAATTCTGATTAATCCAAAACAGACATCTGACTCCGTCTCAAAACTTCTGCCAAAGATATTGGCAAATGCGCTGAAGCTTTGACTATACCTGAAGATCCACCATGGATGACCTACTGCGGGCGAACGACTTTAACATCTGATGAGAAATATCCAAAGCTAATTTTCTAATGGGTTGACCGATTTGTTTAAAGGCTCACTCATTCAAATACTTATATAAAAGTTAAATGCGCCTCATGTTCGAACCAAAAACTATAGACTTTGAAACAGAACACGGATTTTCTTGTTAAATATAACTTTACAATTACAATTAGGAGTGCTAAACAAAAGCGAGACTGTAAACAAGGATGGAGTGAATTTGAGAAATAGAAATTTGAACTTTTATGAACCCACTTATATGTTGATATTCATTTGAAAGTAGGACAATTTTGGTGTGAATGAAACCATCTATGTGCGTCAAATTGGCGAAAGTGTAACTAAATCATTCTTTTGAGTTTAAATCTTCATCGTACCTGAGTTGCTCCAAGCACCCTACGTGCGCCGTAATTTTGGCGGTCGACCTGATCCACCGGCCGTCCCTTTCGCGCCGACACCGTTTTTAATTTGCAAACATATGTTACCGTCTTAGGGTCCTCATAGCCAAGAGGTTGTGAAATATATACTTCCTCTGAAATCCATCCATTCAAGAAAGCATTCTTGACATCCAATTGGTACATATTCCAACTTTTTGATGCAGCCACACTTACCAACACTCTGATTATTGCCATCTTGGCCATAGGAGAAAATGTCTCTTCATAGTCTATGCCTTGGGTTTGTGCAAAACCCTTGGCTACCAATCTGGCTTTGTACCTATTAATTGTGCCATCAGAATTTCTTTTAAGATTATAGATCCATCTAGATTTAATTACCTTCATGGAGTCCTTCTTGGGTACTAACTTCCATGTGTCACTCTCCTTGAGTGCTTCAATCTCCTCATCCATAGCTTCTTTCCATTTTGATTTGGTTATGGCTTCTTCATATGATCCTGGTTCTTCATTTGACAAATCTTTGGCAAGATAAATAGAATGTTTAGTAACAAGAGATGTATCATACCCATATTTGATAGGTTTTTTGCTTTCTCTTTGTGATCTTCTGATTGATTGAGTTGAAGATTCAGGTATATCTTCAAGCTTCTTTATCTTCATTTTCCCCTCGGACTTCCATGCCTTGAACTCTTCAAGGTTGATAGTATCTTCATCATCTGAACTTGAGGCTTCATTCTGAGTAGGTTCCTCCTTTGCAAGATTTGGAAACTCCTCTTCCAAATCATAGGGTAATTCAACCTTCCTGCATTCATTCTCGTACCAAGAAACATTTTCATCAAAGACAACATCTCTGCTTACCATGAATCCCTTATTCGTAGGGTTATAAAACCTGTGACCTTTTTTATTTAAATCATACCCAATAAAGATGCACTTTTGAGCCTTTGGGTCTAGCTTACCTCTTATCTAAGAAGGAATGTGTACATATGCTAGACATCCAAATATCTTGCAATGGTCAAGTGGTCTCTTACCATGCCATGCTTCATAGGGTGTCATGCCATCAAGAGACTTAGATGGTAACTTGTTTATGAGATAAGTGGCAGTAGAAACACTCTCTGCCCATCAATAGTTAGGTAACATTTTCTCATTCAACATAGATCTAGCTGTCTCAACAATTAACCTATTTTTTCTCTCAGCTACCCCATTCTGTTCAGGAGAATACCTTGTGGTTATTTCTCTTTTGATGCCTCTGTCCTGCAAGAAGTCTTCAAACTCATTGGAGAAGTACTCACCTCCTCCATCTAACCTTAGCCTCTTCAAATTCCTTCCTGTCTGATTTTCAACTAGTGCAAGATATTTTTTAAAGCAATTAAACACCTCATCCTTGTGCTTCATGAAGTACAATACAATCTATCTGCTATAATCATCAATAAAAGATACATAGTACCTTGAACCTGAGACTGAGGGGTCCTTGCTTGGTCCCCATACATCTATGTGGACAAGCTCTAGGTAGTCTTCATGCATGTAGCCTTTCCTTGAGAACGGTAACCTATGAGACTTCCCAAATTGACAAGCACCACACTTGTAAATCATATGTTCCTTGGATACATTAGGTATTCCAAGCACACATTGGTCCTTGCATATTTGCTTCAAAGTTCTTTCTCCTATATGCCCTTATCTTTTGTGCCAAATCTCAAGCTCTGAAAGTGTTTGATCTTTATAACTGTATAGTGCAATATTCTTTGTGTCTTCTAACTCAAAAGTGAAACGTCTACCTCATTTTTCTCCTTTAGCAATTCTCTTGAACCCATGCCTTGGATCCTCCACAAATGCTCCATATTGGTTGAATCTAACCTACGAACCTTTCTCCACAATCTGTCCAACACTCATCAAATTTTTGGTAATGGTTGGTACATAGAGTACCCTGCTCAACAAATTTTGATTTCCATCACAAGTCTTAACATTTCCAACTTTAACTACTGAATGCTTGGTGTCATCACCTGTTTGGACTTGATGCTTACCTTTTGGTTCCTCAAGATCAGAGAGTAGTGCTACATTGCCAGCCACAGGATTTGAGCACCCTCAGTCAATGTAGAATAGGTGGTCATCATTTGTACCTGATTTTGAAGTCATGCTCATGATCAGAAGAGAGTCATCTTGCTCCTCTCTATAGTTGTTGTAGTCCTTCCTGGATTTGAATCCTCCTTGGTAGTTGCCATTGTAATTATTGTTGTAATTGTTGTTGTAGTTGTTGTTGTAGCCTTGGTGATGGTTGAATCTACCTCTAGACTGTGAGTATCCACCTCTTTGGTATCCTCTTCCTCTCTGATTCTTGTAATTCTTGAAACACTCATCTATAGTATGATTTGATAAACCACAAATGTTGCATGGTGAGGAGTTATAGGATCTCCCCCTACCTTGCTTACCTCCTCTGCCCCTTCCTCTTGATGATCTACCTCTTCCTCCATAGTTGGCTTGGGAGGTAGAGCCTTCATCTTCCACCTTCTTGCTCTTGCCTTTATCTTTAGACTTCTTATCAGTGTATAGGGCAGAAGAGTTATTACCTTTGGAATTATCTCCATTCTTGTTGAGCTTTGCTTCATTTGTAATCAATTGTCCCATGAGGGTTGTGAGATCTGGTATTTGCATGTCCATGTAGAGGTCCATGGCAGCGGTGAAGCTTTCCCATTTGTCATCAGCCTTGATCCCATTGATCACTTGCCTTACAATCTGCTCTTCTTCAATCTCTTCTCCTATGATTGCTAACTGGTTTTCGACATCTTTAATCTTGGTCACAAATTCTGAAACAACTTGCTTAGGTTGCTTCCTTAATGTTGTGAATTCAATCCACAACTGATTTTTCCTAGCCCTTGTATTTGAGGAAAAATATGATGACAAGGTTTCCCAAGTCTCTTGGGATGTCTTACAATTTCTAATATTTGGCAAAAGAAAGTCAGAGATGGAGTTGAGTAAATAAGACCTTGCCAATGCATCCTTAACACACCATGTGTTGAGCTTTTCATGTTCTTCCTTGGTTGGTAATCCTCTTGTTTTGAATGAGGGTAATTCCTCATCTCCTGAGATGTATCCATAGAGACTCCTTACTTGTAAGTAGGTCTTCATCCTTAGAGACCATGCTTGATAGTTGTTCCTATCCAATTTATCAATAAATGAACGAAAACCATCTCCCATTTTACCTTAGTTTACTCTAATACCACTGTTGGGAAAGATGGATGGATGCTCCAAGAGACTGAGTAGATACTGCTAAAACCTGCTTTGTACCAGCCCTCTTTTGCTTCAGACTTGATAAGTAGACCTCCTTAGCTTTCCAATGACACAATAAAATGCCCTATATACTTTGGAAATGATGTGTGCAATGATTGAACCAAAACAGATAACTTTGAAACTCACAAACTCAAGAAAAACTTTCTATTTATGTCTTGACACCTGCTGGGTATTTAGCTCAGTATGACCAGCACAGTAGGAATTGGAAAAATTCCTTTTAGGGGTATCTAATTAGCTTAGTAAGCTAACTATTCCAAGTGGAATGATGTAAAAAGATAAAATGTGCTAAGATAAATCAATTTAGCAAGTTAAGCTATACCCCCCATTTTTTAGGACTGTAGCCGACATTGACCAGTGATCACCTCAACGCAGATTTCTCTAAAATGGGTGAAAAGAATCTCTTCAAAATTTAGAAGTATGTAGATAGCTTCAATCTGAATCCAACAAGCTTTGAATCACTGAATGTGGTGAAGAATTGACCGAGATATGCACTTCACAAGTTGACAGACTTTTGAGTAGTATGTAGGCCTCACACGCACTTAGAATCACTGATGAGAAGCTTGAGAGTGATGAGTTCTACACACGACTTTTCCATGTCCATTTTTATAAGGAATGAGGAAAAATTTGAATTCAAATTCAAACATTTGGCTCCCTATGATCAAGCTCCTATATCCTAGGAGATATTCCTTCAATCAAAGAGCTACCTTTTCCATGAATCTTTGTGGTAGGTGATTACAAAAGATTCCAAGTCAATTTGACTTTTACAAGGAGATAAAGTGGTAATTAACCACTAGTAATGGTTCCTATGCTTCTTCACATATGTAGAGTCTTCAAGATATCTTTCAAGCCAAATGTGTAGGCTAGTGATTTACAACAACACAAAGCACATGGTATACAGGGTCAACAAATGATTATGCAGATGACAAAGAAATACAAAGAAAAGGGAAGACAAAAGTAAGTGTGTATGAAGAAGATATTGATGATGTTGATTGTAAAAGTAAATTGCAGGATAATGTTGAAGATGGGCCAAGATTTGATCCAGAATAAAATGTGGCTGATACTTCAAGAAGTGCAGAGCTCAGAAGATCCTCAAGGGAAAGGAAAGAGCCTATCAGCTATAGCTATGACACATCTTTCTTAACAACAAAAGATTATGCTTACATTGTGAAGACAGAAGAGGATCCAATCACATATGAAGAAGCTAAAGGTAAACAGAATTGGGAGAAGGCAATGCAAGAAGAGTATGATGCTTTACTTGAAAATGAAACATGGGAATTAGTGCCAAGACCAAAGAATCAGAAGTTCATTGGATGTAAGTGGGTGTATAAAACAAAAAGGTTTCCAGATGGTAAGGTGTCTAGATACAAGGCTAGACTTGTGGTCAAAGGTTATGCCCAAACTTATGGGGTAGATTATGATGAAACCTTTAGTCCTGTTGCTAAGATGTCTACAATTAGATCATTGATTGGTATTGCTGCTTGTAAAGGATGGAAGCTATCACAATTAGATGTGAAGAATGCATTTTTGAATGGGTATATTGTAGATGAAGTGTACATGGAGCAACCAGAAGGTTTCATGGATTCATTTGGATCAGATTATGTGTGTAAGGTCAAGAGAGCATTGTATGGGTTGAAGCAGGCTCCAAGAGCATGGAATTACAGGCTTGTTAAGTTCTTGAATGATTGTGGATTTCAAGCATCAAAGGCACATAGTAGCTTGCTAGTGAAGGCAAGTGAAAATGGATACATATATATGTGTATTTATGTTGATGATATTATTGTCACATGTATAGATGCTCAAGGAATCAATGAGCTTAAGAAACAAATAGAGAAGGAGTTTAAGATAAGTGATTTGGGAAACGTATCTGCGTAGCGTAGTCGGTGGCTAAGTAGGGATAAGGTGGCATTGCATACATGTGATGAGAAACTATAATTGTTAGAGATCCCAAAAGGGCTAGATTGATAGATAATTGAGCGACAAGAGAGGTACTTGAAGAATCTTCTAGTCAAATTTAACATGGAGGATTGCATGCCTTCAAGCACACCATTGGAGGTAAATCATAAGTTGAGCAGGAATGGAGGTGAAGAATTCAATGACATGAAGAAATATCAGAGTTTGGTAGGTAGTTTAATCTATGCTACCTTGACAAGGTCAGATCTATCATATGCAGTAGGTGTGTTATCACAATTTATGCATTGTCCAAAGAAGACTCATTGGATTGCAGCTCAAACGGTACTCAGATATATCAAAGGAACCCTAAGTGAAGGTCTGTATTATGGGTTTACTTCTCATACAAGAATCAAAGTATTTAGTGATGCAGATTGGGCAGGTGATTCAGATGATAGAAGGTCTACTCATGGGTATCTCTGTTATATTGTTGTGCTCAAAGAAGCAACATACAGTTGCTTTGTCATCTATAGAAGCTGAGTATAAAGGATTGGTAGAGGCTGCAAAAGAAGTGATATGGTTAAAGACCTTGTTGAATAGTTTTGGAACTGATTAGAGTACTCCAATTATTTTTGGAGCTAATATGAGTTCATTGTATT
>CM035413.1:134273965-134368965 GCA_020310875.1 Ceratopteris richardii
CTCTGATGGCAGAGAACGTTCTAGTGATATTAATGAACGCAAGAACGAGAGACACAGACTTGAGTTTTACAGCTGTAAGAGGAAATCGATTGCACTGGTAACAGATACGTTTGGTGTTTTGGAGGTAACAAAAAGAAGAGCTCGGAAAGCAAGAGTTCACAGGATAGAAAAGCATCACCTCTGGTGCCATCATGATAACGAGTGAAGCATAGGCTGTCCTGTGTGTAGAGAAGGGTTGTGACTTGGGAGATATGAAAAGAATTGACCTGAGGACTGTTCTACCATAAAACACTGAAGTAATCATCATTCTATGTGCATTCAGCGGTAAGCTTCTTTTATCTATGCTCAGCAGTTGAACGTCCATACATATCTATATTAGAGTTATGATTGTAATATTGTCATGAATATCATCTAAATTGCATATGCTAAATAAAGGGCATTGTAATTTGTGTCCTGATTCAATGGAGTTAAAATCCCCTTGCGCTAGTTATTCTAACCATTTGATCATCTGGTTTACTTGGAATTCAGTTTTGCACAGCTTCCTTTATGCTTCGTTTTTTTTCCCAGTTTAGGCGGTAGAATTGTCTAGATAGTTGGAATCAGAATGAATTGGTCTATGGTTGAACACATCATCCGATTTGCTGCCTGTTGTCTCATACCTCTGTTTGCGCTGCCTTACCGTTTTATCAAATGCTATGGGTTATAGTTTCCTCTGATTATGATGAAATCTCATTGCTCACAATCGATGGCTCAATTACATTCGCTGTCACTTCCACTTCCTTGTGGAATTTTTAATTCCTCTAGATTAATGATAGTGGATCCGAATTATGTTGCTTTAATCTCTGAGTCGACTTTTTGAATGTGTGAAATTTGTAAGCTTTATAGACATTGAAGGAAATCTACGCCCTGTGTTTGATCACATAAACAGAGTTATAGAACTAGAGATAAGAGCAGAGGCGATTCGAGAAGCCATGTTGGCAAAAATTCCTTACTGTGTTGATAAGCTTCAGAGCCCAGTACTTAAGAATACAAGAATCGCATATGAGTCATACGATTCCTGTTTAGTTAATCTTGTTACGTTCGATGTCTGCTTGTGTCAATGCTGTTAACTAAGAAGTTATATGCTTGTGTCACTCTTGTCTCTATGGTTTTATGTAACCGCTGGCATATGAAATTAGAATTTCAGTTTCGATCTCTGCAAAGTTCTTCTTTGCATGCACACAAGTTAGTTCAGTAGCAATCCACTATAAAAATGCTTGTGGAAATTTCTAAATGGCAGGTCGTTGTTGCCGAAGATGAGACCACTATTAATGTTTTTCTTATGAGGCTCCCCACAAAGCTTATGACTAAGCTCCGGATGGTTTTGCCCCACAAGATCCATTTGTGTTTCTAAGAAAAAGAAGGAAACGTCTTTCTCTTTAGGGTTGAGATCAGCCTTATTGTTCCGAGGATATGAACTTGGATCTATAATTCGAAGAATGCGTCAAAGTATACCTATTTAACTTGTGAAAGTAGTAATTTTCGCAAGTGACTTTAATGTGAGATAACTTCAAGTATTAAAAGGATAGCTTCTATGTGGAAACGCAGAAGGCTGAATCATTTAATGTCTCCATGTGTTAGTTTCAAACGCATGCTAAGCACTCTTCTTCATTTCAAGGAGTTCTTTTAGACTTCATCGATTCATACTTCAATGTCATCATTCCTCTCCTTTCCACGAAACCGACGACAACGTGTGGTGTAGAGTTTGAGCACACCTTTGGTATATGTGACTTTGGTAAAACTACTACCTACGAAATGATCCTAGGAAGGCCCTTCTTATGACAACTACAAGTTGTACAGGATTGGGGAACCAACTCCTTATACTTGCAATGCTTAGGGGTAACAACCAAGGTCAATTTGAAGGATTACACCTTCAGAGATGTACCACCCCTACAGTGGAATTCTATCTACAAGGAGCAAGAAGATTCGATCTCTGTGCATTCTAAAAGTTCATCTGAGATATCCTGGATGCATGAAGATACTCATTTGTGGATGTGCAAGGTCGCAAAGGAAGAGGAGAAACGCCTAAAAGCGAGAGAAAAAGGAACTTCTCAAGGAGATAGACTAGTTAAAGACCCAGCCTATACACCAATGATATTTCCAGATGAGGAATTTGAGCCTCATGGCTGGGCAGAAATCTTAGCTACCATGGACATTGCAGTCAATGAAGAACAATGGACACCTCATTGTGATGAGGAGGGTTATGATATCTCAGTTTTCATGTGTGAGCCCTTGCTCGAAGAATGTGACCCTAGTGACTCCATAGAAGAAGAAGAGAACGGTGACGATCTAGAGTCCCTTGTGATGGAAAGTTGCTTTCTTTCACAAGAGCACTATCTAGAAGACATAGGAGTATTTACCCAAAAGGAAGAAGAACCTCTCACAAGCATTAAAACTATCAATTCAAAGGATGGAAGTGAAGGAGGCCGAAAGAAAAAGAAAAGACAAGAAGTGAAACAAGAAGAGAAGGAATAATTGTTCAAAGTACCAGAGAAGTTCAAGAAATATGAAGTGGAGGACCAAAAAATTTTGGTACGAATGCCTAAGAGAGAGGCCACCACAGGAGAAGCGTATGATAACAAAGAAAGGACCAAAAAAGTCGTAGTCACCATTGAAGAGAACAAAGAGAGATGTACATACATAGGAGATGACCTAAGTAAAGAAGAGGAAGCAGAGTTGGTAGCCTTGTTAAGGGAATATAGGGACGTGTTTGCGTGGCACTATAGATACTTGAAGGGAGTAGATCCAAAGGTTTATTCTCATACGATCCCCATGATAGCAGATGCCAAGCCCACCAAACAGAAGCCCTACACATATAATGACACCTATGCAACCAAAATAAAAGAAGAAATCGACAGATTGATTGAAGCCGGATTCATCTATGAAATTGAGCATATTGAATGGGTTTCCCCCGTTGTAGTGGTGCCCAAGAAGAATGGAAAGTTACGTGTGTGTATTAACCTTAAAAAAGTTAATGCTGCTACCGTTAGAGATAGCTATCCACTTCCAATTACTGATCATTTATTGGAGCGTGTTGCGGGCAAGGAAGTTTATAGCTTCCTTGATGGATTTTCAGGTTACAACCAAGTAGCCATTGCCACAGAAGATCAACACAAAACGGTCTTTGCCACAGAGTGGGGAGTCTTTGCATTTTGTGTGATGCCATTTGGGCTCACCAATGCACCTGCAACATTCCAAAGGCTCATGTGTCATGTCTTCAAAGAGTTCTTGCGAAAGAACTTAGAAGTATATGTGGACGATTTATGTGCTCATTCCCAAGAAAGGAGATGTCACATTCCTGAGCTCAGACAAATCTTCAACAAGTGTAGACAATACCGAGTGTGTCTGAACCCAGAAAAGTGTGTGTTCATGGTACGTCAAGGTAAAATTTTAGGTCATATTGTCTCTAAGAACGGCATATCCATAGATGAGGACAAAGTAAAAGCCATAGCGGAGCTGTCAAGGCCAAGGAATGTTAAAGAGGTACAAGCCTTTATGGGCCATTGTGGATATTACCGTAGGTTTATTCACATGTATGCAATTATAGCTAAGCCTCTTTATGCCTTGTTGACAAAGTTTGAGTGGAACGACGAATG
This sequence comes from Ceratopteris richardii, assembly GCA_020310875.1. Lineage (NCBI taxonomy): Eukaryota > Viridiplantae > Streptophyta > Polypodiopsida > Polypodiales > Pteridaceae > Ceratopteris > Ceratopteris richardii. The sequence goes on from CM035413.1 coordinate 134,277,601, forward strand.
CGAGAAGTCCTTCAATGAGCTGAAGAAACGCTTGTGCACAGCACCCATACTGACCACTCCGGATTGGAATAAGCCATTCCATGTACATGTGGATGCATCAAATTATGCAATAGGATGTGTGTTGTCACAACCCACAAAGAAGGAAATTTGGATTTGCCTATAGCCTATGCTAGTAGGCAATTGAACGCTGCTGAACGAAATTACACCACAACCAAAAGAGAAGGGTTAGGCATGGTATATGCTGTAAAGAAGTTTAGACACTATCTATTGGCCAACAAGTTCAAATTTTTCACTGATCATCAAGCTTTATTATACTTGGTCAATAAACCTTGCAACACTGGACGCTTAGTAAGATGGTTCCTATTACTAATGGAATATGACTTTGAAGTGGTTGTTAGGCAAGGTAAGACCCACCTTAGAGCGGATCACCTTTCTCGCATCACTTCAGGAGAGCCACCGCAAGGAGTGTTTGATGAATTGCCCGATGCTTATCTGTTCAATCTAGAAGTTGTTCCTAAATGGGCAAGTAAGCTAGTACCAGTCCTAACCTTTGGACCTGCAAATAAGAAGGTGAAGACGAACAAGGATGAAATTGTGCGGTCACAAAGCTATCAGATATTGGCAGGAAGCATGTATAAACAAGATACAGAAGGTGTTCTAGCTTGTTGTGTTGAGGATGATGAACACAATAGTTGGTTGCAACAAGCCCATGAAGGATTTCTAGGGATTCACTATTCTGAACAACGAACATTGCAAAATCTAAAACGTTTAGGAGTGTATTGGCCTAGTATAGACAAAGAAATTCATGAGTGGATCAAGAATTGTCCAGTGTGCCAAAAGAGACCCCCGGTGGAGCATGCGACTCTTTATCACATATCATTAATTCCAGATTGGAGTGCTCCATTGGTAGAATTTATGAGATCAGGAACATTACCTAGCGAGGCTAGTCTAGCAAGAAGACGAAGCTTGGAGCAAGAGGCTAAAGACAATGCCTTTGTAGGAGACAACCTATATAGGAGAGGAAAAGATGGTTACCTAAGATTGTGCGTTCACGAATCAGACTATTTGAAAATCTTAGAAGCTGCCCATAGTAGTGTTGTAGGTGGACATTTTTGTCTTGATAGAGTAATTAAGACTATTCTATTCTCAGGACTTTGGTGGCCACTCTTCATATGGATGCACATACCTATGTGAAGAAATGTGACACATGCCAACGTGCCCAGTACCCAATTAGAAAAGATGAGATGCCTTTGAGGCCAATGATGGGAGGACGTGCATTCTCAAAGTGGGGCATAGACTTTGTAGGTCCTATTAACCCCCGAGCTAGAAACTCCCATGCCGAATACATTATTATAGCCACAGATTACCTCACAAAGTGGGTAGAAGTCAAAGCCACAACAAAGAATGATGCTCAAACTACAACAAAGATTTTATTCGAGAACGTGTTCACGAGATATGGATTACCAATAGAGTTAGTAAGTGAGAGAGGAACACACTTCTTGAATGAAGTCATTGAAAATCTCCTCCAAGAGTTCTTGGTGATACATAAGAAGTGTGCCCCCTATCATCCACAAGCTAACGCACAAGCTGAGAGCACAAACAAGATCCTATCTAATGTATTGACCAAACTCGTAAATAATAAACGGTCTGATTGGGACAAACAACTCCATCATGCTGTTTGGGCGTATCGAGTTGCCTATAAAACGGTACTCAATGCAACCCCATTTCAGATGGTCTTCGGATAAAATGCTGTGCTACCTTTGGACTTCCTAATCCCAACTTTAAAAGTAGCACAAGAGCATGAGTGGAATGGACACGAGTTATCCTCTAGGATCTTTGATCTTGAACGCTTAGGTGAGACAAGACTACGAGCAGCGACAGGCATCTATGCTGCAAAGAAACGACAAAAGGCATACTTTGATGCACATATCAAAGATAAAGGCTTGAAAGAGGGCGACCTAGTGTTGGTTTATACACTAAAGCAACATGCTCGTAAATTGGAAAAAAGAGGATATGGACCCATGATCATCAATAGAATTTCCACTGAAGGTGCAGTTCAATTGGCCACACTAGAAGGTGACATCTTGCCCAACTATATCAGTGGTTGTCGAGTCAAGCTATATCAAGAACCTCTTACACAGGATATGCTACAGAGACTCAACACTACTAAGAAGCGAAAAGAAGAAGAGTTAAGGGTTAGAGAAGAAGCATAGGCAGAGGCTAGAGAACGCATTAGGAGAAATAAGTTAAGACGCCTAGGCCTAGATATGAATCATGAGGCCCCAAGATACCACATGGCCATGTGTCAAACATCAAGTGCAATTGCTGCTCGAATAATTGATCGACGTCCCTTTGTGACCATAGCAATAGGACAAGGGAAGAATGCAAGGACTCTAAGAGCATTGATTGACTCTGGTGCAGCAATTAGTGCAGTTAGACTTTCATACTGCCAAGACTTGCAATTGAACATAAAGCCTATAGAAGCCTATCTCATAGGTTTGGGAGGTGTGGAAACCCCTTGTTTGGGAGAGGTGGAACTTCCTATCTACCTTCAAAATGTTCCAATGAAAGTCAAAATGCTAGTATGTCATGATGAAGACATTATAGAGCCACTTGTCCTGGGTCAAGATTGGATTTACGACCATGTAGTCAACTTGAACCTACGACATCAACTCCTTCAAGTTTGGGCACCTGAACAATGTATCACATTAGAATTAGAGAATTGCATGAGCACAAAGCAAAGTAGCACACATTCTCTTAGTTCTTCTGAAACTAATCTTCGTAAAGAAAATGTCGTGTGTGTCAAAAACCCTATGAACCAAAAGGACTCAATCATGGAATCAGAAGCTCAAAGGCCAGCAAACCCCTCTTCTTCTTCACATACTAATGCAAGTGTAACTAGACCAAAGAGGCACGCAAAGATGACATCTGCTATATCAAGTAGACAGACGGAATTCAAGAAGAAAGAAGCTCAGGGCATGATGAAGATTTGGGTACAAAAAGGTGAACAACCACCAACCTTGCCCCAACCCTTCCCAGTCAGGCAAGTCAATCATGCTAAAAGAAGCAGCAAGAAACGACGACCAGCTCAATCCTATAGTCTTCGACAAATTTGGGTACCAAAGCAATCGAGGGAGGCCGACCATAATAACGTAAAACTTTGGGTGCCAAAGAAGTTAGTTGCAGCTCAACAAGGGTGATTACAAATGTGGGTACCCAAGACACTCTTACATGTACAAACACCACAAATCTCCCTCACAAGCAAAGTTTCCACAAAGACGCCAAGGAGCAGCAAAGTCAACACCATGCACAAAGAACCAAAGCAGATCAGCCCACCTCTTCGACAATCATAAAAAGGCAACCAAAAAGGGTATGGGTTTGGAAGCCAAAAGTATCAGCAGCTTCCACAAAATCAAAGAGCCAGCCACGCTAGATACCAAATTTTAGACACCATTCCACGATGAAGGGGCCAGAAGTGATCTCCACAAAGCCATGTACCATTCTCAAATGGATCCCTATAAGGAGGTTTACATCATTGCAAGATTCAGTCGACACCTCCAAACAAAGATCAAATCAAGTCTAGAATTAACATAAAAAAAAGCCTCGACCACAACAACCATGTGCCTTTGGCATAACCTTGTCTTTTGCACCATTCAAGTCATGCATTTCCAAAGTATGCATTAATCTAGGGCCACATTACACGGTCGTGCATAAACACAATTGAGAATCCTAGGCACATATAACACATTGGACATATGTAAAATATTTTATTGATACTAACATCTTTCTTCTTGTTTTGTGACCATGTTATTAAAAAACAAAAGGCAATGAAAGAAAGGATGGGCGTGTGTGTTTGACGACTCCCCAATGCAAACCATCAACAACGGACGACAAGCTGATGGTCAATCATCATGATGGAAGTACAACACGAAGAGTTAGAGATCGATGGAATTTTCACCATGGTAAGAATTGTATGCTTCAACAACAACATAACCATGATCGATTAGGAAGCCTCTTTGTCGGCTTACCCTTGAGCACATAGCTCAAGTTCCAACTTCTTGCACCATAATTCTTCCAATGCATTTCCCAAGTATGCATGCATAGGGCTACATTACTGAGCCGTGCACAAGGCACATTGTTCTTCTAACCCATGCACTCATGCACTTACCCATAAATCATTGTGGGTCACAAGTACTTGGTATGGAAACTAGGGAAGCCATCTTTGGAAGAACTAGAGGACATCACGGCGACAACACCAGAGCCAGGAAGCAATCCACCACAAGAGTTGCTCATTATCAACATTGACAACCTCTTTTGAGTAGCTCACAATTTTTGAAAGCTCACAAAGACACCATCCAGCTGGAATACATGGACGAAGTCCATACAAAGGTCCCAATGACAAAATGATGAACCAGACAATTGCCCAAGCTACAATGGGAAGATGGACCGCTCCTACTAGTACATGAAGGACACTACCCCTCAATGTACTACATGGCACAACCACTACAATAAGGGTCTGTCAGGGACGACAGACTCAAGAGGGGGGGAGTGTTGAAGCTCAAGGTCAAGGAAAAAGCATGGAAGCACATCAAAGAAGTGCATACACAAGAAAGAGGAGCAAGTAGGGAGCTCCAAGAAGCACATGTCAAATTTTCAGAAGAAATCCCTATAAATGTACTGACTTTTGTCACTAAAAAACCATTGTAAATACCATTTTCCATTTTTACAAATCCATTTTGTTCAAGCCGAGGAGTCCACGAGCTTGAGGAGTATTAGAAGTAGCATCCTACCAATTTTCATAATTTTTAGACTTCGTTTGAGCCCCCAAATAAGCCTTGGAACCTAATTTTCAACTAGGCCGGACACTAGGTTTGGACAGGGCCAAAACTACTCAAAAAACTATAAAAAGGGCTGGAGAGCTCTTTTTTGGGGTTAGCTTGTGGTAGATTTCAGCTTTGTAAGAGAGTTCTTTTGTAATTCAAGTCCTTCCATTGTTCCACTCTTTGCTCTTACCTTGTGCACGTGTGTGTGTATGTGTGTGCATGTTTGTATGCTTTCACTCACGCACTTGTGCACTTCACTTGCTCTTGGTCTTCATACCGGTCCTCACGTCTTTGCGGATTGACATTTATGAGGTGAAGCTCCTCACGTTGATACTTGCCATTGTGCTAGAGTGACACCAATCCTCATTGACCATGCTGGATAGTTTTCTCTATCCAATTTCTCTATTTGAAGAGAATCTCCCATCCTTTCTTCACCTGTGTATTGAATTCTTCAAACTTTATGGGTAACAGATGTACCTTTACTTCAAATGATACTCCTTTTGTATTCCTTGATGTCGTATGACCTCCTTCTCAAGCTTTTTCCTCAAGTTTTCACCTTTTGAACCTTTAGATGTTGAATTCTTTGTGCTACAGCAGTCGGGATCCTCCTTTCTTCAATTCTGATGCTTCTTGCTCTGATACCACTGATGGAGAGTGTTAATCTCCAAAAGAAGAAGTTACTCTTGTATTTAGAGCACCTCTATAACAACAATAACTCAAACCTTCACCAATTTTAGAAGATCAATACTCAATTGTCAAGTTCGTGAACAAACGGTGAAAAAGGTGATTACACAGAAAGTCTGCTGCACATGATTCACTCATTGCCTTATCAAATGTGTAAAGTTTTTTATAAAACTTTGTATGAGGTTTTGCCTATAGATTGCGCACCTTCTCCAAGTTGAATCACTGCAAAAGATTCAATAGATCTTGAGAAATGATCTCATCAACTCACCTATGTCTAAAATTGTTCTTCTGAGAAGTCGATTTAGACACCTATAACTTTTAACACTTGGTTCTCTCAATCTAGAACCCGTTTCTGCAAGATACATGCCTATCTGATTGCACATGGTTTTGAGAACAGTCCAACTGAAAGCACCTTATATGTTACACGTGCTAATAATGTGCTTCTGATCATTGTGGTTCACTGGCTGATTTGCATGCCTCATTTAAGATGTCTGATTTGGGGCATTTGCATCACTATTTGGGCATTCACTTTATGTAAGTTGATGGTGGAATGGCTTTGTGTCAAATGAAATATATTGACACATTATTGCAGCATTTTGGCCTTGAAGACTATAAGCCTATTGCCACTCGTATGGAGACGGGTTTACATTTGAGTCTTCATGATGATGGAGATGCATTTGATGCTGTTCTCTATCAGCAGGCTGTTGGATGCCTGATTTACTTATGAATTACTCGACCAGATATTCAGTTTGCTGTCTCACAGATGAGTAGGTTTATGCATTGCCCAGGAGTCAAGCATTGGCAGGCAGTTAAGTGCATCTTTCGCTACTTGAGTGGTACTCGGCTACTTGGGTTGCTTTATCCCAAGGGGGGATCACTACCACCAGATTTGCATGTTTTTTCTGACTCTGATTGGGCTGCTTGCTATGAAACTCATGTGTCCACTAGTGGCTTTTGCTTCATGCTTGGTAGCTCATGTATATCTTGGTTGAGCAAGAAGCATCCTACTATGGCCACTTCGAGTTGTGAAGCTGAGTATAGGGTAGCTTTCACAGCTACTGTTGAGTGTGTGTGGCTTAGACGCCTTATGGCTGATTTGGGTGTTGGTCAGTCTTTTGCCACCACCATCTTCACTGATAGTCAGAGCGCATTGGTACTTGCGAGGAACCCTGTGTTCCATGCTCACACTAAGCACATTGAGGTGCATTATCATTATGTCAGGGAGAGGTTCTCTATTGGGGAGATCAGCTTGGCATATGTGCCCACGCAGGAGAACATTGCAGACCTTTTCACAAAGGCTCTATCTAGGGAGAAGTTTGAAGCTTTCTCCAAAGCTTTGGGCTTACTTCCTTTTGTGGAGTGATTTCCACATAGCTTGGTAGTTCCTTATACATGAGTGTCAGCTCCTTGTTCACCGCATCACTCCTAGGGGGATTTGTTGATATATTTCGGTAGTGATGTGTGTGAACACTCTAGGACCGCCAAGGCACTTTTTTCCCTCTTTAGGAGGTTTTTTTCCCCCGGCTTGTATATATGCCTATTGCCCTAACGGGCTACTTATCTTTGTACATTCTCTAGTAATACATTCAGTCTTGTGTGTTGTGCTCCAAGCTTCTTCTTCTTCCTTATGCTGTTTGCGTGCTTTTGCAGAGGTCTAACTCCAACATATAGATAGATGACGGAGAGTCTTAATTTCAAAAGAACAAGTTATCTTGAATGCTAGGACACATCTACATCAAGAAAAACTCAAAACCTCAACCAATTTTGGAGGACTAGTGCCAGATTATAAATGTTTGCACTAACTATGAAGAAAGTGACTACACAAAAAAGTCTACTCCACATTCCTCACTCATTGTCTAATAAAATGTGTAAAGTTTCTAATGAGACATTGTACGAGGTGTTGTCCAAATAGTGCACAGCTTCTTCAAGTTAAAACATCTCCAAAGGTTTAGTAAATCTTGAGATTTACTCCAAATAATTCACCTATGTCCAAAAAGTGTACTTCTTTACGGTCGACTTTGACACCTGTAACTTCTAATGCATAGTTCTCTCAAAATAGGAACCATTTATTCAAATGCTTTTAGCCATAGGTAACTTCCCTTCCAACTTAAAGAATGAGTGCTCACTTGCTCAAAGCTTTACGCTGTGGAGGGAGAACTCACCAAAACATTATCATCACATTTGCGCCTTCTAGGATCTTCTCTTTTCCTATTTACACATGTAAATGTTCCTACTCTCAATTCGCTCAACCTGATCATAATTAAAATCTAAAACTTTGTACAAGAGTCAGTCAACTATAGAATTAGACTTATACAAAAGCATTTCACAAGATGATAACTAGAGAAGGATCTTTGAGCAAAATGTCATGTGCAACATTTTCTTCTTTTCAGGAAAACTTTACATCTATTTGATGAGAGATATTGTCTTCACTTGTAAAATGTCTAGTGACTCTTACAAATTGTCTTTCATCATCTCTCTTCATGCCTTGACTTTTCTACTTGTATATATAGGTATTTTGTGCAAACTCCTAACCATTACAAAAGTATAAGCATGTTTAATGTACATGTATATACAAGCCTTCATTCTCTGACTATGGACTATCTTCAAGCTTCATATATTGGTCTTTGCTTCATCCTTTGACCTCAAACCTCTGTCGAAAACATCAATTGTTGGTTTTCATGCACCAATAGCTCTCCCTTAGTCATCAATTTAGGTTTTCTCCATCTTCTTTATACCTGCCATGTCTTTAAAGCTTTGTAGCTTTGGTCCATCCAAGATTTCGGTTAGCATATCTCCAATCTGATCTCTTGTTGGAGTATGTATGGCTTGAAGATCCTTGTCGATCACCTTCTCTCTCAAAAAGTGATACTGAATTGCAATATGTTTAGTCTTGGCATGAAAAATAGGGTTAGCAGCTAGATAGAATGAACTTATATTATCTCCATGAATAGTGGGTGTACTATGAATTATGTTAAAACTCTTCATGAGAGTCTTCAACCGTATAACCTCTTTTGCAGCTTCAACCATACCTTTATACTCTGCCTCTGTAGATGACAAAGCAACTGTATGTTGCTTCTTGGAACACCAAGAGATTAACTTATCTCCCACATAACATAAGTACCTATAGGTTGATCTCCTATCATTTGGATTACCTGCCCAATCTGTATCACTATATATCTTGATGTTTGTATCTGATGTGGAACCATAATACAAACCTTCCTTGAGTGTACCCTAATGTATCTTAACACCCTTTGTCCTGCAACCCAATGTTCTCTCCTAGGACAATGCATGAATTGAGACAACACTCCAACTGCATATGACAAATCATGCCTAGTTAATGTAGTATAAATTAAACTACCAACCAGACTTTGCTATAGCTTCATGTACTTGAATTCTTCTCCTCCATATCTGCTCAATTTCTGATTCACCTCCATTGGAGTAGGTGCTACCCTGCAATCTTCCATTTTAAACTTGATTAGAAAGTTCTTCAAATATCTTTCTTGAGTCACATATACTCCATGTTGAGTATATGAGATGTCTATGCCCAAGAAATATGACAAGTCTCCCAAGTCACTAAACTTGAACTCTTTCTCCATTTGCTTCTTGAGATTTTGTATGCCCTCCTCATCTATACCTGTAAAAATTTTGTCATCAACATATATGCACATGTAAGTGAACCCATCATCACTTGCTTTAACAAGCAAGCTACTATCTGCTTTAAACACTTGGAAACTAAGTTCTTTCAACAATTTCACAAGTCTATAACTCCATGCCCTTAGGGCCTGCTTCAAAACATACAAAGCTCCCTTGAGCTTACATACATACTCTAGATACCTTTTATCTTTGAAACCTTTTGGTTGATCCATGAAAACATTATCTGAAATGTCCCCATTTAGAAAAGCATTCTTCACATCTAATTGACATAGCTTCCAACCTTTACATGCAACAATAGCTATTAATGTCCTTATGGTTGTCATCTTTGCCACATGAATATAAGTCTTATTATAATCTATACCATATGTCTGAGCGGACCCTTTCACAACAAGTCTAGCTTTATACCTAGACACACTTCCATCTGCATACCTCGTTGTTTTGTAGAAAAATTTGCATCCAATGATCTTCTAACTATTTGGTTTAGGAACCAAGCCCTATGTCTCATTCTCCATCAATGCATCATACTCTTCCTACATAACTTTCTCCCAATTTTCCTTACTTGCCTCTTCATATGTAGAAGGGTCTTCCTCTGCTTTCACCATGTAAGCATAATCTTTAGTAGTCAAGAATGAAGTGCCATAGCTATACCTTGTAGGTTGCCATGTATGCCTTGATGACCTTCTAAGTTCTCCACTCTTTGAAGTTTCTGGTTCATCACACTCTAGATCAAACCTTGGCATTTCTTCAACTTCAACTTGTGCTTCATTATTCTCTTCTTCATCAAGTATTTGAACCTTTGATTTACCTTTCTTCTGATTCAAAGTTTCTTCATCACCTGCATGAATATCAATTGTACATGCATACCAAGTACCTTGCTCATCAAATGAAACATCCTTTGACACAAGAAATTGGTTTGTGGATGGACTCCACAACCTATAACCCATCTGCTTATGATCCTAACCAATGAACACATAATTTTCAGCTTTAGGTTCCAATTTATGCCTCAACTGTGATGGCACATATGCATAACCCAAACATCCAGACACTTTGCAATGATCTAAGGTAGGTCTCTTACCCCACCAAGCTTCATATGGTGTCATACCCTGTAAAGCTTTACATGGTAACCTATTAACCAAGTATGTGGTTGTATTTACAACCTTAACCCACAACTAATTTGGCCAAATTTTCACCTTCATCATTGACCTTGCAAACTCAACAAGAGTTTTATTTCTCCTTTTTGATACACCATTTTCTAGAGGAGAGTACCTACAAGTAACTTCTCTTTTTATACCTCCATTCCACAAGTAATCACTGAATTCATTAGAGAAATACTCTCCCACTCCATCTGACCTTAGTCTCTTCAAATTTTGACATGTGATTCTCTCTGTATACACATGATAATGTTTAAATGTATTGAATACCTCTAATTTACCTTTGATCACATATATGGTGATCCTCTTGGTAGCATCATCAACATAAACAACACAATATCTTGAACCATTAATGCTAAATTCTTTGATGTTCCCCACACATCTATGTGTACCAATTCAAGCTTCTCTGAATACATGAATCCATGCTTATTCTATGATTGCTTATGAGCCTTACCTAATTGACATGCCTCACATCTATATGTCATATTTTGACCTACAACATTAGGTAATCCAAGAACTGAACCATTGTTAACCATGTTCTTAATACCTCTTTCATTGAAATTTCCAAGCCTTTTATGCCAAAAATCTAACTCAGAGATCTTATGTCCTCCATAAGTGAACAAGGCATGGCCAACATTCCCTTGAATCTTCAATGTGAGGAGACTTCCTTCTTTCTTCCGTGAAACAATTTGTTTATACCCATTGCTAGGGTCTTCCACAAGACCTCCATCATTAGTGAACCTTACCTCATAACCTTTCTCAACAATTTGCCCTACACTTATCAGATTCTTTGGAATTGTAGGAACATACAAAACCTTACCCAGAAAAGTGCTCCCATCCTTAGCCTTCACTTATCCAATTGACTTCACATTGTGCTTTGTATTATCACTTGTTTGAACCACATGATTACTTACTTTATTCTCCAAATCAATCATCAAAGCTATGTTACCACTCAGGTGATTGCTACACCTTGGGTCAATGTAGAAGAGTCTTTGATCTTCACTTTGTCTTTCAGAAGTTGCATTGATGATTTAAGTTGAATCTTCCTTCTGATCAGAAGCATAGTTGTAGTAGGTATTATTGTAGGATTGACTTGGGAAGCCTCGACCTGCATTTTTTTCAAAGAAACTTCTACTACCTCTACCTCTAAAATTACCTCTCTGATTTCTATTACCTCTTCCTCTTGAGTTAACGTTCTGATTATATCCTCCATTATTCTGATTATTATGCCAGCAATCATGAGCTAAATGATTAGTCTTACCGCAAGTCCAGCAAGCTTTGGCTCCATCTTTATGACTCCTGCGTCTACCTCTTCCTTTGCCGCCACCTCCTCCTCTTAGGAAGTTAGCTTGGCTACTTGTACCTTCTTCTTCAGTCAGTTGTTGCTTGCCTTTGTTAAACGTCTTCTTGTCCTTTGAATACATTGCTTGACTTGTACTTTTATCAACAGCACCTTTGACATCCTGCTCAAAGCTTAGCATATGTCTTAGCAATTTATTCAAATAAGGAGTAAAATGATCTAGTGACAATTTAGTGGATAAAATGAATGGATTCCATTTCTCATCTCCTCTCAAACCTATAAGAATTTGCCTTGCCAACTTGTCATCTTCAATATCTTCATCAACTACTCCTAATGCATCTCCAATGTCCTTCATGCTTGCTACATAATAAAAAATGGATTGAGAAGGCTTCTCCTTGAATGTGGTAAACTCTGCCCACAAAGACACCTTTCTTGACTTTGTAGTGTTTTGGAAATGCTCTTCCAAAGCATTCAAAATCTCAGTTGCACTTTCAAGTCCTCTAATGTGAGGTAGCAAATAATCATTCACTCCCATGTAGACAATGCTCGTTGCTTGAGCATCCTTCTTCATCCAAGTCTTCAAATCTAAGAGGTCATCTCTAGTTCCAACACTAGGATCTCTGAATTATAACCATCTCCAAGTTAAAACATCTCAAAAGGTTTAGTAAATCTTGATATTTACTCCAAATAATTCACCTATGTCTTAAACTATAATTCTTTACAATCGACTTTAACAACTATAGCTTCTAATGCATAGTTCTCTCAAACTAAAACCGTTTATTCAAATGCTTTCACCCATAGATAGCTTACCTTCAAAATTAAAGAATGAGTGCTTAGTTGCTCAAAACTTTACACTGTGGAAGGAGAACTGACCAAAACATTATCATCAAATTAAACTACCAACAAGAATTTGATATATCTTCATGTCCTTGAACTCTTCTCCTCCATATCTGCTCAATTTGTGATTCACCTCCATTGGAGTAGGTGCTACCCTGCAATCTTCCATTTTAAACTTGATTAGCAAGTTCTTCAAATACCTTTCTTGAGTCACATATACTACATCTTGAGTATATAAGAACTCCATGCCCAAGAAATATGACAAGTCTCCCAAGTCACTAATCTTGAACTCTTTTTCCATTTTCTTCTTGAGACTTTGTATGCCCTTCTCATCTGTACCTATCAAAATTATGTCATCAACATATATGCACATGTAAATGAACCCATCATCACTTACTTTAACAAGCAAGCTGCTATCTGATGGAGAGTGTTAATCTCCAAAAGAACAAGCTATTCTTGATGTTAGACCACCTCTATATCAAGAACACCTTTAAACTCCAACCAATTTTGAAGACAAATACCAAATTATCAAGAAATCAGCTAACTATGAAAAAACTCATTCCTTAGAAAAGTCTGCTGCACATTAATCAATCATTGACTAATCATTTGTGTAAAGTTTCTGATGAAACTTTCTAGAATGTGTTGCTAAAGCTTGCGCACCTTCTCCAAGTTAAAATACTTCAAATGCAGGAGTAGATTGTGAGAAATGACTCAAACAGTTTACCTATGTCTGAAACTGTCTCTCTGTAATGTCGATTTTGACACCTGCAACTTCTAAGACATGGTTCTCCCAAACTAGGACCCGTTTAAGCAAATGCTTTTAGCCATAGATGGCTTACCTCTCAACTTAAACTTTGAATCCTCATTTGTGTAAAACTTTACACTATACATTGAGAACTGTCCATTTCTTTGATCATCAAATCTACACCTGTTTCAAAAGACACTTAGAACTTTCCTGCATATAAATGTTCCTATTCAAAATTCTCTTAGCCTGGTTGCAATTGGACTCTCAAACTTTAACCATAGGTAGATTAACTATGGATTTAGACATGTACAAAAGGATTTCTCAAAAGATTAACCATAGAAGGAGAATCAGACAAAAGATAGATGCGCAATTCTCTGAAAACGTTTTCTTCTCATAACAATTCATACATCTGATGGATGACATACATAATGTTCATCTCATTCTCTCATATTCTTCTATTCTTCACATCTATTGTCTTCTCTATCTCTTCTATATCTCTCCCCTTACTATGAGCACGTATCTATATATATATACGAGTCTAACTCGTCAATTTTTCAAATACATTGAAGTATTTACAATACTAATGTACAAAAGAACTTTGCTTCTGAATCTCCTCTTTTTCTTGAAACTGATCTTCAATCTTTCATTCATCTTTCCACTTCTAGATTTTATGTAATCACTAATTGTTGATTGTTCTGCTCCAACAGCTCCCCCTCAATCATCAATTGTGATTACCTGCATCTTCTTTATCCCTGCCATATCTTTAAACCTCTGCAATTTTGGTCCATCCAAACTTTTTGTCATCATATCTGCAAGTTGATCTTTTGTAGGAGTATGCATGACTTCAATTTCTTTATCAATAACCTTCTCTCTCAAAAAATGATACTGAATTTCAATATGTTTAGTTCTCGCATGAAACATAGGATTTGCTGCCAAATATAAAGAACTCATATTGTCTCCACAAATGATAGGAGTACTATGAACAACATAAAAAATCTTCATAAGTGTCATTAGCCATATTACTTTCTTTGCAACTTCCACCATGCCTTTATATTCTGCTTCTGTAGATGATAGAGCAACTGTATGTTGCTTCTTAGAACACCATGAGATTAGCTTATCTCCCACATAACACAAATAACCATGTGTTGATCTTCTATCATCCGAATTACCTGCCCAATCTGCATCACTGTATATTTTGACTCTTGTATCTGAAGTATATCCATAATACAAACCTTCTTTAAGTGTGCCCCTGATGTACCTAAGTACTCTTTGTCCTGCAATCCAATGTTCCTTTTTGGGACAATGCATGAATTGAGATAGAACACCCACTGCATATGATAAATGAGGCCTTGTTAATGTAGCATAAATCAAGCTACCCACCAAGCTCTGATAGAGCTTCATATCTTTGAATTCTTCTCCTCCATATCTGCTCAACCTGTGATTTACTTCCATTGGAGTTGGTGCTATCCTGCAATCTTCCATTTTAAATTTGATTAGCAAATTTTTCAGATACCTTTCTTGAGTTACATATACTCCATGTTGAGTATATGAAATCTCCATTCCCAAGAAGAATGAAAAATTTCCCAAATCACTGATTTTGAATTCTTTCTCCATCTGTTTCTTAATCATGTGTATGTGTTTGTCATCTGTTCCTATAACTATTATATCATCAACATAAATACAAACATAAATAAATCCATCTTCACTTGCTTTGACTAGCAAGCTACTATCTTCCTTTGATGCTTGAAATCCTAGTTCCTTTAGGAACTTTACAAGCCTATAATTCCAAGCCCTTGGGGCCTGCTTCAATCCATACAAAGCTCTCTTGAGCTTACACACATAATTTGGGTACACTCGATCTTTGAAACCATCTGGTTGCTCCATGTAAACTTCATCTGAAATGTGTCCATTCAAGAAAGCATTTTTAACATCTAATTGAGATAATTTCCAACCTTTGCAAGCAACAATTGCTATGAGTGTCCTGATAGTTGTCATCTTTGCCACAGGACTATAGGTCTCATCATAGTCCACTCCATATTTCTGTGCATATCCCTTCACAACAAGTCTGGCTTTGTATCTAGAAATACTTCCATCTGCAAATCTTTTTGTTTTGTAAACCCACTTACATCCAATGATCTTCTGACTATTTGGTTTAGGAACCAAATCCCAAGTATCATTTTCCATCAATGCATCATATTCGTCCTACATAGCTTTTTCCCAATTCTTCTTTCCTTTGGCTTCATCATATGTGGATGGATCTTCATCTGCTTTTATCATGTAAGCATAATCTTTAGTAGTCAAGAATGAAGTATCATAGCTATACCTTGTAGGTTGCCATTTGTGCCTAGATGACCTTCTGACTTCTCCACTTCTTGAAGTTTCTGGTTCATCACATTCTGGATCAAATCTTGGCACTTCTTCATCTCCAACCTGTACTTCATTGTTCTCATCTTCTTCAAATATCTGAACATTTGATTTACCTTTCATTTGATTCACAACTTCTTCAACATCTGCATGCACATTAAGTTTACCTGCATACCAAGTGCCTTGTTCATCAAATGTAACATCCTTAGACACAAGAAATGTGGATGGATTCCA
The DNA here is from genome assembly GCA_020310875.1 of Ceratopteris richardii. Classification (NCBI taxonomy): domain Eukaryota; kingdom Viridiplantae; phylum Streptophyta; class Polypodiopsida; order Polypodiales; family Pteridaceae; genus Ceratopteris; species Ceratopteris richardii. The sequence goes on from CM035413.1 coordinate 134,293,393, forward strand.
CAAACTATAACCCATCTGCTTATCATCATAACCAATAAATACATATTTCTCTGCTTTAGGTTCCAATTTATGCCTCAATCGACATGGCACATATGCATATGCCAAACAACCAAATATTTTACAATGATCCAAGGTAGGTCTCTTACCCCACCAAGCTTCATATGATGTCATACCCTGCAAGGCTTTACATGGTAACATATTGACCAAATATGTGGCTGTGTTTATAGCCTCAACCCACAAATAATTTGGACAATTTTTCTCCTTCATCATGGATCTAGCAAACTCAACAAGAGTTCTATTTCTTCTCTCTGCTACCCCATTTTGTTGAGGAGAGTACCTGCAAGTAACCTCTCTCTTTATACCTGCACTCCACAAGTAATCACTAAACTCATTAGAGAAATACTCTCCCCCTCCATCTGACCTTAACCTCTTCAATTTTTGAACAGTAATTCTTTCTGCATATGCATGATAGTGTTTAAATGTATTAAACACTTTTGACTTGTCTTTGATCACATAGATTGTGTTAATTGCTACACAGTTACGCTGTATTAATAACTTAACCGAATCGTTACCGACAAATATTAACGTAAAAGTAATGATTCATCGTAAACTCTATTAAACTTTCTATCACCCGAAAGACGTTATCAAACCAAGTGGGTTCTTGGGAGTGGTAGGGGTCTGTTAGACAGAGGCCCTGTACTCTTTTCCCAATTCTTAATCACAACATCAAACGCTAATACACGTCTTAGCTTAGTTACTTGTGGTAACTAGACAATACTGAGTTTCTTTACACCTGCACTTCGAGCTTCTTCAGGCTATTCTGCTATTGGAACAGAGCAGTAGTCTAGTCTACAGATTCACTATTATATCGTAAATCAACCAAAGTAAAACTATAGCTGACAGATTCATTCGTTATCACACTTGCTCGTGATCAAAAGTCTACATTACCGAAGATACTAGTTCGTACTCATATTCGGGGTCACAGTTATAACATTGAATGCAAGGAGTCTGATAGAAACACACAGAACATACTCCGATAGGGCAACAAATTACTTATTCAATTCATATAGCCAGATAACTTACTTAAACTGACCCAAGATACTTCAATAACTGAAGAATACGCAGCAGTACAACATGATAACAGCACTCATACATGCCATGGGTTACTGAATCACACGTTACGATGAATTGCAATATGAGCAGACGATACATAACTCCACATTCACAGTACTCAGAACTCCGTAACTGTGTAAACAATCATCTGACAGAAATCAGGCGAATAATCTGGCAATTTCAGTACAAAAACATCTCTCACAAGTATATCTCTCTCCATTGCTTTATATATCTTTTTCATGATGCGCGTACCAACTTTTTTTCTGCACGGATTTTGATAATTCCGGTATATCAGGCGGTCATTACGTCTGTCCCACTCTGGCGACTGTCTAACACTGGCACGCACGATGGACTCGAACCCGCAAGTGCCACAAAAATTTTTTCAGAGTTATGTTCAGATTCATTAATGATATTGGGAACACCCTGTAGATTCTGTAAACTAACAGTATTTTCTTCGCCACTTTGGTGTGTCCGATTGTTTGTGTCAGTGTTCTGCTCCCGATTCACCTGTGTCTGCACCTGTAATAGTTCTTTTTGCAATTCTTTAATTGTCTGTTTGTATTCTTCAAGCTGATTTTCCTGTCGTTTAATGACTGTCATGAGATCGTTTTCATGGTTGGACACAAAACAAGACCGTCTTTGATCAATTTGGGGAACAAGTATTCCCAGCCATCTTCTACGAAAAAGTTTCCAAGTATGATGTACATGATTATACAATTGTTGTTTCATTGACTCGATATCTATCTTTGTCATCAACGTGGCATCCAATTCAACGCCTTCATTATTTAATAAATGGGTTTCCATTTCCTGTAAAACTTGTATTCGTGAACGCAAAACTTCATTTTCTGCTTGCAGGTTGGCATTCATGATAGAAAAGCTCATCATTTCATCTTGTATCTGTTGTTGTATATTTTTCTGCCACTGGTTAAATTCTTGAAATTTTTTTTTTGCGTTAATCAACTCTACTACTAATTGCCGTTGGTTATTCTGTAACTCCTTCAGTAAGCCTTCTTTGTCGTCCACTTCATTTTGCATCTGATTCATCTTTTCTAATAATGAATTGGAATTATTCATATTAGCGAATAATATTTCTTTTCCCTGCTGAATCATTTGTTCTTGTTGATGCAAATAATCAGAAACTTCTTGTAATTTATTTTGCAACCATGTCACATAATTTGGTGGGAGATTGTCATTCGACAACTTCCTTGGGCTGACAGTTTGTAAGTGGTCTTCCATTCTGCGTTTAGTCGACAGTCTAAAAGGCGTTCCTACTGCCTTGTTCTGTTCTCTATTATCTGTGTGAAATAAATTTTCAGACGATGTAGAAATTTGTTCTGCTTCCTCCTGCTCTGCTATGTGTTCGTGCCCTGGGCTCAGCATTTCATGATCACAGAAATTAGTATCTTTCGGCCAACTTACCCTCTGCTCTTTGACTGAGTGCACAAATTCGAACACAGCGGCTAAATAGACTGCTCGTCGACTACTTGTTTGGGACCTGCGCTTATCCCCTACAAAGAATTGATTATAGAGGTGATTATACACCCAATGTGCCCAACTCACTTTACCACCTCCTTCTGCATGTACCAGAGGTGACGTTGTCGACAAAGTTAAATAGAAACAATACGGTGGGGAGGAGAAAGGGTTTGGATATAATTGTGTTGTGCGGGAATAATGCGGGTTTTCATGCAGGCGTGCGTACTCGAGTGACTGGTAAGGGGGCGGCTGGTCACATAAAGATTGTACAAAACACGGCTATTTATAAAAAGCAGAAAGAAGAGAAGACTAAACAAGATGCGGTTCATCGTTGAAAAATTTAATGCGGGCTAGTGGCGTGATGATATGGCCGCAGCTTCGACCCATTAATTACTTTTGGGAGTGGATTTCCAGTCAACGTAGTCAACCGAAAAGTTGCCGGACCGACTTGCTCTAAGATTTTAAAAGGGCCGAACCATCGTAGTTTGAACTTTCCTGCTGCTCTATCCGACTTTGCGTTATAGAAGAGTATAAGCTGACCTACCGAAAAGATTGGAGTCTTCAAATATCGATCGTGTGTCTTGGCTTGCCTTAGTTGTACTTCATGCATGGTTAAAAAGCTGAGCCATCGGTGCTCATTAAGTTCTCTGAGTGCGTCCATTCGTGCTGTCAGCGAATCTTCCGGTAGCATCTTCTGAGTGATTGCTACACGCAGACTTGGGATGACTATTTCCATGGATGCTATTGCTTCTAAGCCATAAGCTAGTTTGAAAGGTGTCAAACCTGTTGTTACCTTATATGTAGTTCGATATGCCCATAATACTGCAGATAGTAGTTGATCCCATCTTTCTGGTGCTTCCATGATCAGTTTCCGGAGGATATTCAATAGTGATTTGTTTGTACTTTCGGCCAAACCATTGGTGCGAGGGTAATATGGAGAGCTGAGTTTGTGTGTCACCTGGAATTATTGGGTGAGTACCGTCATTAATTGATTTACGAAGTGAGTACCTTGATCTGTCACTAATTCGAGTGGTAAGCCAAATCGTGGGAAGACATCATTGAGCAGACATTTTGCTACTACAACCGTTGTAGCAGACCGTAAAGCCCAGGCTTCTGCCCATCTCATTGCGTAGTCTGTACAGGTTAGTATGTATCTGTTGTTACTGAAGACTGCTGGAGGTGTGATTGGACCGATAAAATCTAATCCCCATTTCTGAAATGGTTCGAGTGGCATAATAGGCTGCAAGGGAAAGAAGTGTCGTTGTAGTGGTTGTCCAGACCTTTGACAGTTATCGCAGTTTTTGACGAATTGGGCCACATCTCGGTACATAGTTGGCCACTAGAGACCTCCTTGTAGAATTTTTCGGTGAGTTAAATCTGTGGCAAAGTGACCACCAGTAGGGGTCGAATGTGCCATTGTGATGACCGAGTTAATTTCATGCGGAGGAACACATCGAAGTAAGATTTCGGTGTGATCTACATAATATAGTTCTCGAGCAATTAACCAAAATCGGCAGCTCAAAACTGCAATTTTCTTGCATACTGCTCTAGAAGTCTGAGATGGAAGGCAACCATCAGTGAGAAAGGTCAAGATCTGATCATAATATGAAAATGGGATAGGTGGGTCTGCAGATTCTTCATTAATTGGTTCTGATACATAAATCACGGGTGTCGTGTCATCTATACCCACCGGAGATTCACCGGAATCTAAGCGGGATAAAAAATCTGCTAAGACGTGTGAACTGCCTGGTCGGTGAATGACTTCGTAATCAAATTCCTGCAAGAGTAAGACCCATCGCGCTAATCGACCTCCTAGATGCTGCTGCCGAACTAGATAGATAAGTGCAGCGTGATCTACATGAAATGTGAATTTACGGCCTAGCAAGTAATGTCTAAATTTTTTGATCGAATATATTAGTCCTAGACATTCTCTTTCTGTTACAGAGTAATTTTTCTGAGCAGGTGCTAATCTTCAACTTGCATAATACACTGGTCTGAACCATTTATCAGTTTGTTGCATCAATACACTTCCTATTGCTATATCTGAAGCATCAACAAATATATGAAATGGGTGATCCGAGTCCGGCGGTTGTAAGATAGGAACTTGTGTTAATAAATGCTTTAAATGATCAAAGGCTATCTGGCATTCCTGGGTCCATTCAAATTGTCGAGGTGTTTTGCTGATTAGCTTATTTAGTGGTATAGCCAGATGAGCAAGCCACCGTAAGTGCCTTCCATGCCACCATACTTGGCCCATAAAGCGCATAACTTCTTTTGGAGAAGCTGGCACCGGAGCTTCTAATACTGCCGAAACCTTATCTGGATCTACTTGGATACCTTGTGCAGATACAATGTGGCCAAGTAACTTGCCACATGAGACCACAAACACCAATTTGTTTGGATTCAAACAGAGTCTATACTCTTTGCATTTCTGAAAGCAGCACCGTAAATGAAATAAATGTGCTATCATTTTACCGACAATTGAAAAATCGTCGAGATATACTTGCATAAATGAAGTGAGATAAGGAGAAAATATGTCTTGCATACATCTTTGAAATGTGCTTGGTGCGTTTCTTAATCCAAACCACATTACTGTACAAGCAAAGACACCCCAATTGGTAATAAATGCAGTTTTTGGTATATCTTCTTCGGCCATTCTTACTTGGTTGTAGCCACTGTATCCATCTAGAAATGAATACATCTCGTGACCTACTACTCTATCAAGCATGGTATCTAAAAAGGGAATTGGAAAGGGATCCGGTACAGTTGCTGTATTTAATTTCCGGTAATCTACACAAATTCTCAATTGCTTGTTTTTCTTTGGCACAATTACAATCGGAGAGATCCATTCCGCATGCTCTACTGGCATGATGAATCCAACTTTCAATAACCTATCAAGTTCTGCTTTTACCTGTGATGCATAATTGGGATTCATCCGGTAGCTGGGCTGCTTATTCGGTTTAGCTTCAGGCTTCAAGATGACTCTATGCTGATAGATGCGCGAATCTAATCCTTTCATATCTTTGTAATCCCATGCAAAGACGTCTGAGAATTCGCGAAGTAGTCTAATCAAATCAACTTTAAATGTTTCCGGTAAGTTTTGCCTTATCTTTACAGGTCGTGGATGATTGACGTCTCCTAGATTGTACGAGGTCAACTGGTCTTGGGGGACATAAAACTGTTGTGGTTTCTCTGTATCGTCGTTGTCTTGAACAGTGATTGTAATTCATCGTCATGTGTTGAAACAGTATCTTCCTGCTTAGATTTCTTGGTGATTGGTACAATTGTACAAACTGAAGTACTCCAGTTATCTATCACTGACTGTAGATCAATAGTTCCTAAGGAAATTAAGTCAGCGTTACTCTTCAGAAACTCTTCTTCTTCATCATCTGACAATCCATCTAGCATATGGACTGGTTCAGCAAAATACGGTCTAGCGTGTAGCTCGTAAGGTTGTATAGCATCTAATTTTACCACATATTTATGATTGGCATCTTTAAACGTAAGCTCTTGTGCAGACCAGTCCTGTATTACCTTTGCATGTTTCAGCCAGGGTCGACCGAAAAGAAGGTTGTAATCCAAAGTGGATTTCGACAAATCTAGTATAACAAAGGTCATTTTAAAGGTCGTACCTTGTAAAGTGATGGGTATATTTCGCACAAGCCCTACAGGATGGACTCTTGATTGATCTGCCATTCTGACAAAAAATTGAACTGGTTCGATTTCGGTCCATCCTAACCTTTTGCATAATGCTACGATCGCAATGTTAACACCAGAGCCTCCATCAATCAATACTTGCGTGATCTTATGCTTCTTATACCATACTGTAATTAAGGGAACTGAATGATCGACCGTAGAATCAGGTTCCAGTTGAACTGCTGCTGTCGCCGGAATACAAGAAGGTACCGGACTGAACTGTTGTTGGAACTGTTGTCGAATCCCAGGTACTAATGCCAGTAGTTGGCCGAGAGGCAGAGTGATAGATGCCTTGGATAGAATTTCCCAGGCCTGTTGAGATTGGTTATCCTGCTCTTTTGAACTTAAGGTCTCTGCTGATGCAGAAGTATCTGCTGTTATGTCTACTACTGATGATGGCTCCGCTGCTGCTTCCTTTCGTTGTGTTCCTTCCTTTGTCGACGAGGTCTGCGTCATCGGAATAGGTTCTGGGAACACTGGTGGTTCTGTTGCGGTCCAGTGACTAGCCTTGTTATATATCCTATGTTGTTCTCGTATCCCTGGTTCGAATATTTCTGCTACTGACTGCAGTTGTTTACCTGATTGGGTCTGTACTGTAGCAGTTTGCGTTTCTGCTGGTGTAATTTGTACCATGTTGGCCATTGGGTTTTGCCGCTCCTTCTTCCTTTGATCATACTCAGCTGCATCCTTGCAAAATCTTCTAATGTGTCCGAATTCACCACAAAAATGACAGCGTTGTGGGCGCGTTTTCTGACGACTGGCGGATCAATTCAGTCGTCTCGCTAACAGCGCACGCAGGGTGACTTTGCGGAACAGGTACAAGTATAACTTCTCCTAAGGTCCGTAAGGTGAAGCGTTCCTATAAAGTTCAACTGCATCAAAATAAGAAGGTAGGATAATATTTTCACTAACTATTTGATCTTTTATAGTTTCGTTTGTTTCTTCTTGGACATTTTCTACGTTTCTATCTACAGTTGGAGGAAAATTTTCTTCACTAACACTAGAAGGAACAGTAGAAAGTAAAGTTATAGTTGTTCTAGGATCATGCAAAGATTCTTCTACTATTACTTCTTTTATTAATTCTTTATCTTCTATTGGTTTAGGAAACAACAATTCAAAAGTTGATGAAGGTAGAAAGATGTTACTAGAAGAACTTTCTTTAGACATAAAATTAATGGTGCTAAATTAATAACCAAATTCCTATACAAATCATAAGATGATGTTTTAAATGATAGCCTAAAAAAATAGCCTATACAAGCTAATAAAAATTTCAAATTAAGGGTAATCTTTGCTTTTCAAACTTCAGGTCACATGTGAATCTCCAGTTCGCCAGTTGCTCTCTGAAAAAAAGACATGACAAATATTAGTATGCATTTATAAAATAACTACACTCATTTAAAACTTAAACAATTTTAGTTAAATCATTTAATCAAACATACATATTACAATAAAATAATACATTCATACAATTACTTTAGCATACATAAATCATTCATATAAATACATTGTTTCATTTACTTATACATATTTAAACATATTATATAAGCTAACATGCATATACATACACTTAACATAAATGACACGCATTCCACACATAATCATACATTCACAAACACACATGCAAAACATGCATGCATTACCATAACTTTCATGCAAACATGCACATGCATAAATGATCATGCATGCATATATATGCACTAACATGCAACAAACAATCATACTCATGCACTAATAACCATGTACTAAGATACATGCATATGCATAAATACTTACACTAACACACTTATGCATATCATACATATACATGCTTACATACATGACATGCACACATTCATGCATAAACATGTATACATAACACACATACATATGAACATGCATGCACTACCTTACACCCTTCCACACATATACTCAGGCTCATGCACTAAATGAACATGCATACAACATACCTACATGCACTAATAACTATGCATAAGCATACTTGCACATGCATAAATGCACATGCATTAGCAATCATGCATAAACATGCATGTACTATCATGCAACAAGCAAACATGCATGACATGCATACATACATGCAAACACTATCAACATGCATGCACACATGATATAACATCAAAAGTATATACAGTAATGAACTAACATGGATAAATTTCTAACATGCATTAGCTAAATATACATTTACATGCAAAACAATATTCATACACTTAATATACTTCTAACATTCATAAACATACCTATCATCTACATGCATATCCTAACATCTAACATGCACTTTCTTAACTAACATGCTTTAACATCCCTTACTTCTAACATCTAGCATGCATTGCTTAAGATTTAACGTGTATTACCATTTACTAACATGCATCAACATAAACTATCATACCTAACATGCACTAACATACTTATCATGCACTAACATGCACTAATATACTTATCATGCACTAACATGCACTAATAACTAACATGGGTTCATGCACTAACACTAACATGGGTTCATGCACTAACACTAACATGGGTTCATGCACTAACACTAACATGGGTTCATGCACTAACACTAACATGGGTTCATGCACTAACACTAACATGGGTTCATGCACTAACACTAACATGGGTACAATTAATTACTGACATGCCTATCATGATACATGGGTAAATGAACTTAGGTATAATTCAAGCTAAGGGTTGAAGAAGCTTGGGTTAAGGGTAAGGTAAAGAAAGGAAAGGATAAAAGAAGATAGATTAGGGAAATTATTTGGTTAGGGTAATCCTTCTTGTCTCTTACCTGTGAACATACAAAAAACATTAGGATAATCAAATCATACATTTAAGCAATCAATCTATTTTAAAAACACACACTCACTCATACATAAATAGATACATAAACATATATATTTATATTAAAACAAATACATTCAAGTTATAAATATTCATATGCACACACATATATAAATAAATACATACACATATACATAGGAAACATATACATATATTAAATTATACATATTCAAATATTAATATATAAAAATACACCTTTATATTTCATATTCTCATTTTTTAAGTGTTTATTTAATAAATATATTTAAACATAAATATTAAAGATAATATTAAAATATAAACATAAAATATTTAATATATCTAAACTATAAAGTAAATACATATGTAAACATAATTCTTTAACAAAAGGAAAATAAACAGTAGCTAATAAAAATAAAAAACAAAAGCTAAAAAAATAAAAGAAAATAAAAAATCTCTCTTTCTTTCTCTCTCTCTCTCTCTTTTTCTCTCTTTCTCTCTCTCTCTGTCTCCCTCTCTCTCTCTCTCAATCTCTCTCTTTTTCTCTCTCTCTCTCTACTGCGCGCGCGGCGCTGCTGCGCCGCCGGCAGCAAAGAAAGAGGGGGAGAGGGAAAGAAATAAAATAAAATAGATAAAAAAAAAGAAAAAAGAAAAGAGAAAAAAAAAGAACTCTCCACTCTCTTTCTTCTCTCTCTCTCTCTCTCTCTCTCTCTCTCTCTCTCTCTCTCTCTCTCTCTCTCTCTCTCTCTCTCTCTGCTGTGCGCGCAGCAGAGCTGCGCCGCCGGCAGAGAAAGGGAGGGAGAGGGAGAGAAAAAATTATTTAAATTAAAGAAGAGGAGGGGAAAAAGACAGAGGGAAAGAAAAAGAAAGGGGAAAAAAGAATGGAAGAAAAGAAGAAGAAAATATCTGTAATTCCTAAAAAAATTTGCTTTCCCAAAACTGAAGGACAAGAGAGATGGTCTTCTCTCTCTCCTCCTGTTAGAGAGCTTCCATAGAACTAAGTGCAAACAATTTGACTATAGTCTAGAGCATAGTAAATACCTGAAAAAAAGACATGAACTTGTGAGCACGTACTCCCTTCTTAAATAGATGTGAGTAGCCCACCATAGCCTACTTTTCTCTTTAGATAACTCAACCAATTTACCAAATTTGACTCCACATCACTCAACAACTTTTTAGGCGTGGGATTTTTCCCCAATTGAATTTCAACTATTTAAATATCCTATGGACCAAATTCTTTAGAATTTAAATAACTTTTCATTCCTTCTTTTTTATTTATTTAAATACTAAACTTTAGAATAAATACTATACCTTAGGCTAAAATTTAATTTAACCCATTTTAATTATTACCTTAGGCTTAGTGAAATTAAATAATTAATATATTTATCTAATATTTTAATAAGGTTCCATATGATAAAATTAACCTATTTAACAATTTATTTATAAACTACAACTCACTTATTTAGTCATTTAACCTTAGGTTTACCCTACAAATAACTTTAAACCACATCAATTAACTCTAACTAACCCATAAACCTATTCTCTAACCTTCCATAACCCTCTAGGGTGAATATTTAACCCTTACTTAATCATACATTTTAACTAGAACCCTAAAGTTCATTCTTAAAACATACATTTAACCCTTAATTACCCATAAATTTTAACTAGAACATGCATATGACCCATAATTACCCTTGCATTTAAGCTAGAACCCTATAATTCATGCCCAAAACGTATATGTAACCCTTAAATACCCTTACATTTACTTTTAATACATAAACATACCCTTAACTAGCCCTTGTTTTATCATCTAAACCCATAAATAAACTGAAATGAATACTTCCCATCTTGATTTTGGTCAGCAAACTTCTTTTCCTGCAAAATTAAAGTCAAATATTAGTGAAAATTTCATAAATTAACCAAACTAATAACAATCTTTTAATCTTTTAAATTTTGTAATATTTTAAGAGTAACAATTTCTCTCCGACATCCGCCCCCACTAAACCTGCACATCGTCCCGATGGGCCAACCTGCAGTTTCAAGTGGAACAAATCAAATTCTTTTGAAAATAATTTTAAATCATTTCAAAATTTTATTACATCATGCATTCACACTTTATGCAATTAAAAAGATTTGTACAATTCATTTGAAAAATATCAACATAGAAATAAGTTATAAAATATCATGTCATATTTTTGAATCCACATTTAAACAAATATTTATAAGAATAAATCATAAGTCTTATAGTCGTTCTGTTCATGTCACTTGCTAAGAATAAGTAACTTATCCTTCATAACAGCATATACAAAAAGAAAACTTTTTCCATCAGATAACAGAATTATATGCCTCCTACTTTTATTTCCTATGGTCTGACCCTCTTTTTTTTTTTTTTTTTTTTAAATCATTTAATTTTTCTTACTTCATCCCAACTCAGTTTTTTCTTTAATTTTTAACAAATCGGCCTATACCGAAATTGGGTGCGACTCCTGGACTTGTCCACCCGGCCAAGTTTACCCCACTTGTCTGCCAACCCGGTATAGCGCACGACAAACTATGTCAGCCCTACATGAAATCGACGTCAGCTCGTGGCTCTGATCGCCCAACCAGAGTAACTCCACCCGCCTACCGACCCATGCATGCGCATGACAACATATAGGTTAGGCCTATGATGAAACTAGCTGCAGCTCGTGGTCTTGATCACCCGACCAAGGTTGTTCCACCCGCCTACTAGCCCAACATAGCACACTAACAACAGACACATACATATAAACTAGTTGGGTATGAAGTTTTTACTTAATTTTTATTTTATTTAGAGGTCAGATCTCATAAAAAATAAAAGCAAGATACAAAATCCCATTTACTAATGAATAAAATTTCTTTTAAGCATATACATATATTCAAAATAAGACTACCTTTCCTTTTACAAGTTTCCAATTCCAAAATTTCTATTTAACTTCCTGATTCAGTTCATATAAATACGAGTTATTATGCTTCAATCATAAATATTTCAGATATTTCTATATCTTAATTCTATTTGAATTTTTTTAAATAAATTGGAACATATCCTTTTAATACATGCAGTAATGCTTATGCATATACACAAAAAATTAAAGAATCTCTAATCAAAACTGTTTCACCTGATTTTTTAAATAGATTTTTAATCGTCATCTTCATTTTCGGCAGTATCTTCTTCAGCATCATTGTCTTCAATTTCATATTCTTCATTGTTTCTCTTTTTAAATAGCTTAACTCTTTTCCCTGCAATCAAATTTCTCAATAAAGAACCATCAAATTCTCTAAGCTTAAATGTACCATTTTCAAATACAGTCACAACTACATATGGTCCAAACCATCTCTTAATTAATTTTTTCCTAGCATCATACTGAGTATCAAAAGTGCTATCATAAACTAAAACCCAGTCACCTACTTCTATAGTACAAGGTCTAAGTCTATGCTTTTTATCAAAATAGATTTTATTTTTAAGACGTGAATTTTTAATTTTCTGAACAGCTTCTTCAATCATTTTATTACCTATATTTAACTGCATAATCCTAACTGAAATTAGATCTTCACGAGTCATCTCATTATTCCACGGAAGTGTCGTCCATGAAATAATCTGGGACTGGATAGGAAAAATTGGTTTTTGACAATACATTAGTTCCGCAGGCATAAATCCTGTAGACCTAGTATACGTCATCCTGTCTGCCCAAAGTGCAAAAGGAAGGAATCTAGGCCACTGTTGCGTATCACCATTGTAGGCCTTAGAAATTGCCTTCACAATAGAGGGATGACCCCGCTCAATCTTACCATTAGACTCCGGATTATAAGCAGTAGTGAGAGACAGACGAATCCCATGCAGATCAAAGAATTCTCTAGCCTCTCTAGCATCTAACTCTCCCCTATCTGCCACTATCTTCTCTACATAGCCAAATCTACTAATAACTTCTTCTAGTAAAAATTTACATACGTTATAAGTAGTTTTCGTACGAAGCGCTCTACCTTCTACATGATTAGTCAGGTCTTCTCTAGCTAAAACTATATATTTCATTTTATCTAATCCTTTAGGCATGGTCACTAAATCAACTACCCACTTGTAATGAATACAAGGAGGATAGGTAGGGTGCAAAGGTTCTCTATGCCTAACTGACGAATGTACTTGACATGTAGTACAAGTACTAACAAAGTCACGTACATTCACATACATACCCGGCCACCAGTAGGCTTCTCTAATTTTATCATAAGTTGCATAAAAGCCTTTATGACCCGCCCAAAGAGTCTCATGCATATCTATCATAACTTTATTTTGCAGTTTTTTATTTCCTAAAACTCGCTGAGGATATCTAATCTTCCCTTTAGCATGTCGCCAAATAAAACCATCTTTTAGGAAAAAATTAAACGCACGTTTCCTAATATCTCTAAATCTATTAGCTGACCAAATAGGTAATTGCTTCAGAGTACTAAGATAATAACCTATATCATACCAAATCCCTTCATACTCATTTTCATTAAATTTTTCATATACATATATATCAGAAATATAATTAATTACATTTAAATCAGTTTTAGTCAATTCATCATCTTCAAATTTAGCCCTAGAAAGCATATCTACAACGGAATTATTTTTACCAGAAATATGATTTAAAATAGGATTAATAAACTTAATATATGATATCCATCTTAACATAGCTATATCAGGCGAAGAACAGTTAGTAATCATTCCTATTAAAGGTAAACAATCTGTTTCTATGATGACATTAGCTCCTATAAAATACTCTTTATCAGTTTTTAATGCAGTAACTAAACCCCATAATTCTCGTTTTATTTGTGGATAATTTTTTTGAGTTTCATGCAAAATTTTAGCTCCGAATCTAATAGCATATCTATTTCCCTCACTATCATCTTGACCTATTACCCAGCCTATTCCTATAGGGCTAGTATCTACAGTTAAAATAATTGGTTTATTGTTTGAATAATCTACACGTTTCAAAACTGGTGCATTAGAAAGCAAATTTTTTAATTTTTTCATCGTTTTAACATGAGTTTCAGTCCATTTAAATTTTCTATTTTTCCTAAGTAAATCGTACAATGGATTAGCTACATGGGCATAATGCGGAATCCAAATTGCATAAAATACACATGCTCCTAAGAAACGTCTAACTTCACTAATGTTTTTACAGGTTTCAGATAGTTTATTAATAGCATCTACTTTTTGAGGATAAGGCCTACGACCGTAATAACCACATAAATGTCCTACAATTAAAACTTCATTAACTCCAAAAACTGATTTTTCTATAGAAAAAGTTAATCCTACTTCTTCAAATCTTTTTAGAATTTTTTCACAATCTAAAATATGATTAGCTACAAATTTCCTACATCCTAATGCATCTAATGTCTCATCTTTTTCTTTTTCTTCACATCCTTTAATTGGGATATCATCTATAAACGGCATGGTCACATTAGGAATAAAGTCATGAAGAACCCTATTCATCGCGTTCATCATATGTGCTACCGAATTTGTAGCTCCTTGGGGAAGAGTACACATACGAACTAATCCTAAAGGAGTCTTCATCGTGGTAATATCTCTACTTTCAGTAGCAAGCTGAAACTGGTCATATCCTGAATATAAGTCACCCATAGAGTAGATGGAATGCCCAGCAAAAGCTTCGGCAAATTCTCCTACAATAGGGCCGGTTCCCACGTTCCTAATAGTAACTTTATTTACGGGTTGTAAGTCTTGAATAAATCTAAGTTTACCATTCTTTTTAGGAACAGTAAACCATCTATTAGAATAAGGAGCAGAGGAAGGTTCTAATATTTTCATTTTCATCTTCTCCTTAAGCAGTTTCATTAGCTCAGGTAAATGAGCCTTTGGAACTGGTATAGGGCGAAGATTCCAAGGTATGTGGGCTATAGTAAATATGATCATAGGAGAAACTAATCTAGGGTCAACACATCCTATTTCCTGAGGATAAAGAGAAAACGCTCTACCATGTTTTTTAATCATTTCACGAAATAATTCTTGTTCAGTTGGTAATAAAAAAGAATTTTCATTTCCAATTTTTATTAATTTAATAGTTTCTTCAGTAAATTTATGACCTATTTTAGACATGTCCCGTAAGATAGGATCGTTAGCTACTTGTTTAATTTTTAAATCACTTCCTTCAGGTAAAGCTTGAGCTACAGGTTTCACTTTTTTATCTACTGTTTTATATTTTGTATTAATTTGAACTTCATGAAAGTCAGAAACAAATTTTGAAATTAAATCATATTCATTTAATGAGTTTAAAAGAATAACATGTAATAATTTTTCATCATGTAAAGTTTCGTCAATTTCATCAAATAAAGTAGAGGAAAAAGAAGTTTCAATTATGTTTTCAATATTTTCAGTTTTAGACATATATCCTTTATTTTCAAAATATTTTTCATATTTTTTTATTGTTTTTCTAGGAATATCTTTATTATTTAAAATTTGTAATTTTGAAGATGAAAAATAGACAGATACATTTTCTATTTTATTTACACATTTATGCGAGATATCAAACCAGTTACCACTGTTGTCTCGCTCAACAATGGTCTCTAGTAAAAATTTTGATCAAAGTATGTTCCAGAATCACTAAGAGGTAAATGACTCTCGTGCATTTTTTCTTGTGACCTGATAGGTGTTTTCCTAATTTGTTCTCTGTTTCTAATATGATTCGGGTTAAGAGTCATTACTTGTAAGGATTGTAAGTCATCTTTTGATCTAAATCTAGCATACTCGGATCCATCGTCCATTATTTTAGTTTCCATTCTAGTTTCACAGATAAAAGGTTGTCCTAAGATAATTTCATATGAACAGTTATCTTGTATAAAAAAATGAAATGTTTCACTAATTCCTCCTATTGATATTGGAATGTTGGCACATGCTCCTAGAAGTGCACCACATCCGTTGTCTGCTGTTCTCATAATCCACCCATGATGTTTATCTATAGGCCATCTAAATTTATCATATAGTTCTTTTGATATTACGTTTATTTCTGAACCTGAATCTAGTAAGGCTAAAGCTGTACAAGAATTTTTCCTATCTCCTAAGTTTACTTTGATTTCTGGTGTTCCCCTGGCCCAAAAACTCTTTTTGTAATTGCTTTCAGATTTTTCCTGTATATTATCTGGAATTATAGGTCCTAGAAAATTTTTATTAACATATCCTTCACTTTCTTCCTCATCATCAGAGTCAGAAAGAAAGGAATCTTTAGAAATGTGAGTTACATTTATATTGTCAGTCATTTCAGTATCGATATTTAAAGGAAATCTTTTTCTTTTTATCATTTTGATAAAGTTATCTTTAAATTCTAATTTAGCTATAGTAAATATTTGTTCAAGCGACATAGTTACTTGACTTTTTAAAAGAATATCATACAGTATTTCCTTTGTGTCATTTTTTTGTTCAAGTTCTGATGATAAAATAGCTTTTGGAATTCGTTTAGGCTTCTTGGTTTTTTCCTCATTTTTATCTATTTCTTCATTAGTCTTTGAATCTAATTCACTAGGTTTGTTTGATGTTTCAAGTTGTTTGCCTTCCCGTATCTCTCTTCTTCTCTGCTCATTTGAATCTAAATTTGTTTTTTCATTAAATTGTACATTTTTAGGTTCTTGTCTCATTTGCTTTCTAGTTACTCTTTGATTGGATTCATCTAGATCTTGAATTTCATCTCTTTTTCTCTTTTCTTCCACATTTGCAATATGTGAAAAGATAGAGAAATTATCTATAGGTGAGTTCCATGCAGTTTTGTTCATTATATCATCTCTTGCTTTTATAAAGGCTTCTATTGAATAATTTTTGGTTTCTTTTGATGTATCATCATCTAAGTCACTTTCATCGCATTCTAATCTAACTCCAGATGAGCTTCTTTGTGCTTCTGATATATTTTCATATAATTTTTGCATTCCACCTTTTCCCCAATTTACAGCTAGAGGGAGGTGGGTGCGATAGTCACATAGTTTTTTATCAATATCAATAACTAGTTTTCTTTCTTTTGCCTCTTTTAATGATTCACAAGCATAAGACATATGTTCAGTGGAGTCACACCAAACACATCGTCGGATGGGTGCGCCTCTTCGTTCATTATCCTGAGCTACTGGTTGATTCTGAGCTAATGGTTGATTCAATACAGGTGCTAAAGGTATAGGATTCATTTGCGGGGCATGAGTAAATTGTGGTCCTAGAATCGTTCTATCTTGCAGGCTAACTAAGGAATGAACTATATTTTGAAGTGTTGCCACTTCTTTAGATATGTTCGTATGCATTTGCATCATATTATCTATTTTATTGAATAATATTTCAAATTGTAATTCAATAGGCACTTTTGATGTTGATGCCTGTTCAGTTAAACTAGAGTTTATATTAATTTTTGCATTTTGAGTAGTTGGTTCTACTGTGGGAAAACTTAAATTCATATCATATAATAATGATTGTCTTTGTTTCTTCTGAGCTACAACTTCTACTACTTGTTTAAGTACCCCCCAGTCTTCTGTCAAACCATATCTTTTTCCCGGTTCTTCTAGTCTTCTTTCTACTTCACTTCTAATATCTGTCGGTAATACTTTTAGGAAATAAAGCACTATATCTGGTGTAAGGGCAGTCCTATCTTGTTCAGGCAGTTGTGAAAATCTCTTCATAAATTCTCCATGTAATTGAGTAAGTGAAATTTGGGTTTTTGGTGAGCTAAGCCATTTCATAAATCCCTCCCTACTGTGTTGACTAAAATCTTCTAAGTAAAAATCTTTGTGCATTTGTTTTTTAAATTCTTCCCATTCAAGTGCTTTATAAGGTTCAATAACACTATTAGTTGAGCCTATTGCAAGTCTAACTAGAAATGATACCCATTTATCTACTGGTAACCCATGTAATTTTGCTAGGTCTTCAAAAGTGTCTAAATAGTTCGTTGTATTAACTCCTGTGAACTTCCCTTTTTCTTTTAACATAGCCTCAACTACTTTTTGGCCTTGGGTTTCTGACATCATATTTTTAAATAACTCATCCATTTTGATATGAATAATAGAACTAGACCTAAGTTTCTTAATATATTCCTTAACTTCTTCTTGAACTTTGGATTTTTGTTCCCTTATCAACCTAACTAAGTTACCTGATTCCAGCTTTACTTAAATTTTAAACTTTTTAAACAAGTCTTTGAAAAAATAAACTAATTTCCCAAATGAAAATTCTTAATGAATTTTCAGCTAAATTAAGCTATTTTAACAATCCTTTAAAATGAATCTAGATACTAACTTTTCAAATAAATTTCTTTTTGATTGATTTAATTAAAATTGCACTAATCAAACAATCTTAAATAAATACTATCTTTTAAATAAAATACTTTTTGAGTCTAACAATTCCTACTAGTTTAAAGAAAATAAATTCTAACTTTCAAATAAAATTTAAATCTAGCAATTTCTATTATCTTAATAAAATAAATTCTATCTTTCAAAATAAAATGAATTTTAAATCTATCAATTCCTACTATCTTAATGAAAAGAAATTCTAGCTTTTAAATGAAATGATTTTTTAAATCTAGCAATTAAACTTTTCTAAAATTCTACTTAATTAGACACAAACAGATGCAATTTAAGAAAATATACCTCACACCTGACAGTTGGAGCAGAAGCTAGTGTGCATGTGAAATTTTCAAGTTACATTTGTTGATTATAAATGCCTAATACAAAATCTAAGTGTTGTGAGTGCAAACGTTTTTCTTCAAAATCTTGATGGTAAAGGTGTAGAGACGAGGTTTACTACTTGCCTATTCCCGTGGAGGCGCTCAGAGCATAAGCTCAGCCCTCAACAACCAGGGAATTACAAGGTTTGTATTATCTGCCCCTGCACGATGACCACCTCAAGCTGCCGCAACCACGTCGTCTAAACCAAGCTAATGCATATGCTAGGAGAAGAAAAGCTTTATACCTGTTCCACTGTGCCGTTGTTTTCACGTCGGGTTCAAAGTGTGGGCGCGATTTCTGACGACTGGCGGATCAATTCAGTCGTCTCGCTAACGGCGCACGCGGGGTGACTTTGCGGAACAGGTACAAGTATAACTTCTCCTAAGGTCCGTAAGGTGAAGCGTTCCTATAAAGTTCAACTGCATCAAAATAAGAAGGTAGGATAATATTTTCACTAACTATTTGATCTTTTATAGTTTCGTTTGTTTCTTCTTGGACATTTTCTACGTTTCTATCTACAGTTGGAGGAAAATTTTCTTCACTAACACTAGAAGGAACAGTAGAAAGTAAAGTTATAGTTGTTCTAGGATCATGCAAAGATTCTTCTACTATTACTTCTTTTATTAATTCTTTATCTTCTATTGGTTTAGGAAACAACAATTCAAAAGTTGATGAAGGTAGAAAGATGTTACTAGAAGAACTTTCTTTAGACATAAAATTAATGGTGCTAAATTAATAACCAAATTCCTATACAAATCATAAGATGATGTTTTAAATGATAGCCTAAAAAAATAGCCTATACAAGCTAATAAAAATTTCAAATTAAGGGTAATCTTTGCTTTTCAAACTTCAGGTCACATGTGAATCTCCAGTTCGCCAGTTGCTCTCTGAAAAAAAGACATGACAAATATTAGTATGCATTTATAAAATAACTACACTCATTTAAAACTTAAACAATTTTAGTTAAATCATTTACTCAAACATACATATTACAATAAAATAATACATTCATACAATTACTTTAGCATACATAAATTATTCATATAAATACATTGTTTCATTTACTTATACATATTTAAACATATTATATAAGCTAACATGCATATACATACACTTAACATAAATGACACGCATTCCACACATAATCATACATTCACAAACACACATGCAAAACATGCATGCATTACCATAACTTTCATGCAAACATGCACATGCATAAATGATCATGCATGCATATATATGCACTAACATGCAACAAACAATCATACTCATGCACTAATAACCATGTACTAAGATACATGCATATGCATAAATACTTACACTAACACACTTATGCATATCATACATATACATGCTTACATACATGACATGCACACATTCATGCATAAACATGTATACATAACACACATACATATGAACATGCATGCACTACCTTACACCCTTCCACACATATACTCAGGCTCATGCACTAAATGAACATGCATACAACATACCTACATGCACTAATAACTATGCATAAGCATACCTGCACATGCATAAATGCACATGCATTAGCAATCATGCATAAACATGCATGTACTATCATGCAACAAGCAAACATGCATGACATGCATACATACATGCAAACACTATCAACATGCATGCACACATGATATAACATCAAAAGTATATACAGTAATGAACTAACATGGATAAATTTCTAACATGCATTAGCTAAATATACATTTACATGCAAAACAATATTCATACACTTAATATACTTCTAACATTCATAAACATACCTATCATCTACATGCATATCCTAACATCTAACATGCACTTTCTTAACTAACATGCTTTAACATCCCTTACTTCTAACATCTAGCATGCATTGCTTAAGATTTAACGTGTATTACCATTTACTAACATGCATCAACATAAACTATCATACCTAACATGCACTAACATACTTATCATGCACTAACATGCACTAATATACTTATCATGCACTAACATGCACTAATAACTAACATGGGTTCATGCACTAACACTAACATGGGTTCATGCACTAACACTAACATGGGTTCATGCACTAACACTAACATGGGTTCATGCACTAACACTAACATGGGTTCATGCACTAACACTAACATGGGTTCATGCACTAACACTAACATGGGTACAATTAATTACTGACATGCCTATCATGATACATGGGTAAATGAACTTAGGTATAATTCAAGCTAAGGGTTGAAGAAGCTTGGGTTAAGGGTAAGGTAAAGAAAGGAAAGGATAAAAGAAGATAGATTAGGGAAATTATTTGGTTAGGGTAATCCTTCTTGTCTCTTACCTGTGAACATACAAAAAACATTAGGATAATCAAATCATACATTTAAGCAATCAATCTATTTTAAAAACACACACTCACTCATACATAAATAGATACATAAACATATATATTTATATTAAAACAAATACATTCAAGTTATAAATATTCATATGCACACACATATATAAATAAATACATACACATATACATAGGAAACATATACATATATTAAATTATACATATTCAAATATTAATATATAAAAATACACCTTTATATTTCATATTCTCATTTTTTAAGTGTTTATTTAATAAATATATTTAAACATAAATATTAAAGATAATATTAAAATATAAACATAAAATATTTAATATATCTAAACTATAGAGTAAATACATATGTAAACATAATTCTTTAACAAAAGGAAAATAAACAGTAGCTAATAAAAATAAAAAACAAAAGCTAAAAAAATAAAAGAAAATAAAAAATCTCTCTTTCTTTCTCTCTCTCTCTCTCTTTTTCTCTCTTTCTCTCTCTCTCTGTCTCCCTCTCTCTCTCTCTCTCTTAATCTCTCTCTTTCTCTCTCTCTCTCTACTGCGCGCGCGGCGCTGCTGTGCCGCCGGCAGCAGAGAAAGAGGGGGAGAGGGAAAGAAATAAAATAAAATAGATAAAAAAAAAGAAAAAAGAAAAGAGAAAAAAAAAGAACTCTCCACTCTCTTTCTTCTCTCTCTCTCTCTCTCTCTCTCTCTCTCTCTCTCTCTCTGCTGTGCGCGCAGCAGAGCTGCGCCGCCGGTAGAGAAAGGGAGGGAGAGGGAGAGAAAAAATTATTTAAATTAAAGAAGAGGAGGGGAAAAAGACAGAGGGAAAGAAAAAGAAAGGGGAAAAAAGAATGGAAGAAAAGAAGAAGAAAATATCTGTAATTCCTAAAAAAATTTGCTTTCCCAAAACTGAAGGACAAGAGAGATGGTCTTCTCTCTCTCCTCCTGTCAGAGAGCTTCCATAGAACTAAGTGCAAACAATTTGACTATAGTCTAGAGCATAGTAAATACCTGAAAAAAAGACATGAACTTGTGAGCACGTACTCCCTTCTTAAATAGATGTGAGTAGCCCACCATAGCCTACTTTTCTCTTTAGATAACTCAACCAATTTACCAAATTTGACTCCGCATCACTCAACAACTTTTTAGGCGTGGGATTTTTCCCCAATTGAATTTCAACTATTTAAATATCCTATGGACCAAATTCTTTAGAATTTAAATAACTTTTCATTCATTCTTTTTTATTTATTTAAATACTAAACTTTAGAATAAATACTATACCTTAGGCTAAAATTTAATTTAACCCATTTTAATTATTACCTTAGGCTTAGTGAAATTAAATAATTAATATATTTATCTAATATTTTAATAAGGTTCCATATGATAAAATTAACCTATTTAACAATTTATTTATAAACTACAACTCACTTATTTAGTCATTTAACCTTAGGTTTACCCTACAAATAACTTTAAACCACATCAATTAACTCTAACTAACCCATAAACCTATTCTCTAACCTTCCATAACCCTCTAGGGTGAATATTTAACCCTTACTTAATCATACATTTTAACTAGAACCCTAAAGTTCATTCTTAAAACATACATTTAACCCTTAATTACCCATAAATTTTAACTAGAACATGCATATGACCCATAATTACCCTTGCATTTAAGCTAGAACCCTATAATTCATGCCCAAAACGTATATGTAACCCTTAAATACCCTTACATTTACTTTTAATACATAAACATACCCTTAACTAGCCCTTGTTTTATCATCTAAACCCATAAATAAACTGAAATGAATACTTCCCATCTTGATTTTGGTCAGCAAACTTCTTTTCCTGCAAAATTAAAGTCAAATATTAGTGAAAATTTCATAAATTAACCAAACTAATAACAATCTTTTAATCTTTTAAATTTTGTAATATTTTAAGAGTAACAATTTCTCTCCGACAGCGTGGTGGTGGTAAATTGGGATTTTCCGGTGGTGGCCCGTTCTGCCAGCGATTTGGATTATAGTTGTTATTCCTCTGTCCTCGGTAATTTCGATATCCTTGCTGCTGGTTGTTTCTCATTTGTGGAGGCACATAATGATTGGCTGGCTGCCCTTGTTCCTGGATAATTGCATTGACAGTTGCTGTTCCCTGTACTCTAGCGTTGTATGCGCAGTGTTCGGTGGTGTGTCCGGCAATGTTGCAGATAGCGCAGAATGTCTGATTAAGTGCGCAATTGGTGCTGGTATGTCCTGAATTTTTGCAGGTGGTGCAATATACTTGTTTGGTCATATCTTCGGCAGCATATCTGTTTGTTTTTGCCCACTCCAGATCTTCTGTAAATCCGCCGACTTTGTTTTCCAGCTGCAGAGTCATTGCGATGACTGCATCAAGTGTCATAGCTCCAACACATCTTATGATCATGATCTGCTTCAGTTGAGGAACCAAGCCATTGATCAACCACTGAGTAATAACATCATCTGGTAAGTTAGCATGAGCCGATGGTAGCTGCCTTAAGTGTGTTCTGAAAAGGGTAGCATATTCCTGTACAGATTGATTCACTCTCTGTCTGTTATTCTGCAGATAATCAAAAATTTCGGCTGGATTCTTTTTTAACCTGAATCGCTGCAAAAAAGCATCTCGAACTGCTTCGTAGGTACCGAAATGATTAATATCATATTCTGTGAGCCACCTGGCTGCTTCATTGACAAGTGTAGATTGAAAGACAATGGCTTTGTAGGCCGGATCCGGTGGATGGTTGAGGACGGCGTAGCTTATCTCGAAAGTGCGTACGTGAGCATCCGGATCATCTCCTGGAAATCCACCAAACTTCGTGTATGTCACTCCTGTTGGAGATGGCCTGTGTTGACATAACTGTTGTTGTTGTTGTTGTTGTCCGTTCATCGTGAATGTATTATACTTTCCGTCTGTAATTCTGGTGTGAATATTTGAACTACCGGAATCTATATGGTTTGATGGCACACTTTTCGGTGAAATGAGCTTGCTTACTATACTGCGAATTTCTGTGTCAAACAGCCTTCCTTCTTCCTTGGTGTCCAGTGTAGGAGAACTTGTTTCCAAGCACGGGAGTTGGGCTGAAGATTCAGCAGGAAGTGCTAATTCATCACCGAATAACTGAAATTTTCTTACCGAAATATCACCGGGATAAAACGAACTTGTGCCTGAATGCGATGTCTTTTTGCCTTCACTGATTTCTTTGCCTAGGGTGGGTCTAGTCGTAAGTGAATCTAAATCCTTTTCCAAGAGTGTTAAACTAGCTTCCAACTGCAACTTGGTAGGTTCTGGAATTACTATATCTTCGACGGACTGTGCCGAAATAGTACTGGAATGTATCAGAGACGTAACACGTTCTACCGGAATATGACCGGAATCAGCTTTAGTGTTCTGAACTTTCTTGACAACTGGGTCAGTCCTAGTTGTACTTCTACCTTCCAGAGTTGTCTTTAGTACTCCAGGCTGATGGTTCTTGGGGTACGTTTTGCCAGACCGAGTAACCGGCATTTATCATTTTCTGTATTAATAGTGGAATATTACTAACGAAACAGTTTGCAACAATCTGGTTCTGTTGCTACTGACAATCAAACAATAATCTGATTCTGACAGATGACTGGCAATCTTGATGCCACTTTCCCACAGACGGCGCCAAGTGTTAATCGCTACACAGTTATGTTGTATTAATAACTTAACCGAATCGTTACCGACAAATATTAATGTAAAAGTAATGATTCATCGTAAACTGTATTAAACTTTCTATCACCGAAAGACGTTATCAAACCAAGTGGGTTCTTGGGAGTGGTAGGGGTCTGTTAGACAGAGGCCCTGTACTCTTTTCCCAATTCTTAATCACAACATCAAACACTAATACACGTCTTAGCTTAGTTACTTGCGGTAACTAGACAATATTGAGTTTCTTTACACCTGCACTTCGAGCTTCTTCAGGCTATTCTGCTATTGGAACAGAGCAGTAGTCTAGTCTACAGATTCACTATTATATCGTAAATCAACCAAAGTAAAACTATAGCTGACAGATTCATTCCTTATCACACTTGCCCGTGATCAAAAGTCTACATTACCGAAGATACTAGTTCGTACTCATATTCGGGGTCACAGTTATAACATTGAATGCAAGGAGTCTGATAGAAACACACAGAACATACTCCGATAGGGCAACAAATTACTTATTCAATTCATATAGCCAGATAACTTACTTAAACTGACCCAAGGTACTTCAATAATTGAAGAATACGCAGCAGTACAACATGATAACAACACTCATACATGCCATGGGTTACTGAATCACACGTTATGATGAATTGCAATACGAGCAGATGATACATAACTCCACATTCACAATACTCAGAACTCCGTAACCGTGTAAACAATCATCTGACAGAAATCAGGCGAATAATCTGGCAATTTCAGTACAAAAACGTCTCTCACAAGTATATCTCTCTCCATTGCTTTATATATCTTTTTCATGATGCGCGTACCAACTTTTTTTCTACACGGATTTTGATAATTCCGGTATATCAGGCGGTCATTACGTCTGTCCCACTCTGGCGACCGTCTAACAATTGTAATCCATCTAGTAGCATCATCGACATATATGACTGATGGAGATTGTTAATCTCCAAAAGGACAAGTTATTCTCGTATTTAGAGCACCTCTATAACAAGAATAACTCAAACCTTCTCCAATTTTAGAAGATCAATACTCAATTATCAAAATTTTGAAAAATCTGTGAAGATGATGACTCTACAGAAAGTGTGCTGCACATATCTTTCTCATTGACCTATCAATTGTGTAAAGTTTTTTATAAAACTTTGCACAAGGTGTTGCCTATAGATTGCACACCTTCTCGAAGTTGAATTACTCCAAAAGATTCACTATAACTTGAGAAATGAACTCAACTGTCTAAAATTGTCACCCTGTAGAGTCGACTTTGACACCTGCAACTTCTAAGACATGGTTCTCCAAGAGTAGAACCCGTTTAAGCAAATGCTTTTAGCCACAAGTATTTTACCTTCCAACTTAAAGATTGAGTGCTTGCTTGCTCAAAACTTTAAACCATAGAAGGAGAACTGATCAAAACATTGACTTCAAATTTTGTGCCTCCTGCAACCTCTCTTCTTCCATTTACACATGTAAATGTTCCTACACTCAATTCTGTCAGCCTCATCACAATTAGAAGCTCAAAATTGTACAGAGGTCAATCACCTATAGAATTAGACTTGTACAAAAGCATTTCACAAAAGATCTAGCATAGAAGGAAAAAACTCAGAAACATCGGGTGCAAATTTCTTTCATTTCTGGAGGAGTTTACAACTGAATGATGAGAGAGTCTTAACTCACTTCTAGGATGGCTAAAAACTCATACAACTTCTGATTACTCTATTCTCATGCTCTCTCATGCTCTCTCATGCTTGTCCCGACATTTTCCAAAGTATTTATAGGAAAATATTTACAAACTTATGATTATTCAAGAATATAAGTGACCTATATCTGAACTAATGTACATATGTGTACATATCTTTCAACTCCTGAATGTAAACTTCTTCGATGCTTCAAAACTTGATATTGTCTTCATTCTTTGACTTCCAAAACTTCAATTGTTGATTTCTTTGCACCAACAATAATATCTTGAACCATTTATACTAAAGTCTTTGGAAGGACCCCACACATCTGTATGTACCAATTCAAGTCTTTCTGAACAAATAAAATCATGCTTATTGTATGATTTCTTATGAGCCTTACTTAGCTGACATGCTTCACATCTATATGTCATGTGTTGACCTACAACATTAGGCAATCCAAGCACTGAACCATTGTTAACCATTTCTTTTATACCTCTTTCATTAAAGTGTCCAAGTCTTTTATGCCAAAGATCCAATTCAGACACCTTTTGCTCTCCATATGTAAACATTGTTACCGTTAGTGTCCATGTGAAAGGCCAAATGGCCATCGGACACTTCTTTGTATATGTTCTTTAATAAAACATATAGTGGCCTGGTCAGTCACGGACTGTAAGTTCGACCGCGTTTGCAAGACCTAAGAAGTCTGTCTTCCTGCCCCCCTGTGTACTGTGTTTTCTGCGTATCTACAACCTCTGTGCGGAGTACTGTGTGCGGCATCAGGAGCTTGTTTTTCAACTCTGAGCATATCGTCGTAGAGCTCTCGAGAAGGAGAGTGCAGCACGTGCATCGCCATCGAAATACTTCACTGGTATCAGAGCAG
The DNA here is from genome assembly GCA_020310875.1 of Ceratopteris richardii. NCBI lineage: Eukaryota > Viridiplantae > Streptophyta > Polypodiopsida > Polypodiales > Pteridaceae > Ceratopteris > Ceratopteris richardii. Next base: position 134,320,760 of record CM035413.1, read on the forward strand.
TTCGAGACAAAAAGCATTGTTCCATTTGTGCGAGCGAAGCGAGAACCCCCCCCCCCCCAGGCTTTCTCCAAGGCTTACGACTAAGGCGGCGACCAAGGCATAGACCTTGGCATACCTTGTCATCCGAGTCACCGAAGTCACCGTTGGCGCCGTTGGCTGCGCGCGAGGGAGGACCTCAACGATCAAGGAATATAGAGGTTCCCGGTACTTCCCGGGAGATCACCCATCCCAGTACTGTTCCCCCCAGAGCTCGCTTAACTGTGGCAATCTCTTGCCACTAAGCTACACTCTTGTGGTGTTTGAAGAAGGGGAAAGACTAAGGTTGACATTACCTTGAACAAGTTTTGGTCCCTCAAAACTTCATTTTTGCTTTTAAAGCCTATTTCTGAAGCAATTTTGGGGTGTTTTTTGGAACCATTTTGGAGTACTTTCGCACGTAGTTCTCTTCACACAGGTCCAAGAACATCAAGAAGAGTGTTCCTTGTACTTCTCAGACAATAAATATCAACCTTTGGGGCTGTATTTTCAGCCACACTCATAAAACTACAGGTTTCTTGAGGGGTTTTCAGTTTTGGTGGGAGCAGTTGCTGCAAATTTATGCAGGTTTTTAAAGCCTAAAACATCAGAGTTGACAGACACTTGCAGGTGTTATTGGCTAGTTTTTGGGCTGTGTATTCAGCCTTTTAGTGTCATTTTACTGCATATATTGAGCACATACACACCACGTACGCTTCTGTGGATACCGCTTATGTACGTCCATGTGGGAATTGATATAGCGGTTACGTTCTTTGCATAAAGCCTTTTACGTTTGATAAAGAGGGTCGTGGTGAGGTTTTCTTAACTGGGAGACACCCAGATGTCGGGGTCTCTTCGGTGATGCAGGTGGAAGACTTACCCAGCCTCGCCATAGGAGATGTATGATAGTTGTTCATAGGTGCTCGATGAGCCTAGTTGGCTTCTATTGGGTAACTGATTATATGCAGTGGAGTCAGTGATTCACTATGCAGGTAGACATGTCAGTACTTGCAGTTTTATGATACTTTGACACTGGTCATATGCTAATTTTGCAGAGGATACTCTGGCAAAATTTTTCTAGATTTCTGGTTTAGTCAATTATATAGTGGTCGATTTACTCCTTGATACACTTATTTGTTGGTGTTTGGACTCTTCTAGCTCCATTATCATTCTATTCAGTTCTCTACGATCATGGCATCAGAAGTCTCAGGCACATCCGGTGGATCAGGGTCTAGTGCTAGCGTTCCGAGGAGGAGCTATAACTTGCAGGGCAAAGACCATTTTGAGATCCGAAAATTTGATGGCACAAACTTTGCTCTATGGAAGAATCAGATTAAAGATGTGCTGATTCAAAGAAGGCAATGGAAGCCAGTAAATGGGATTTCAAAGAAGCCTGCTGACATGGATGAAGATGATTGGGATGAGTTAGATGAAATGGCCAGGTCTACCATTCGCTTGCACCTGGCAGATAATGTTTACTTTACAGTATTAGACTGTGAAAGTGCAGAGGAGCTTTGGAAGAAGTTATGCAATACATATGAAAAAGAGACGGCATCAAATAAAGTATATCTGATGAGAAAATTATACGACCTTCGTATGAAGGACACAGATAGTGTTGCTGCTCATCTAAATGAGTTTGATGCCATATTCTCCCAGTTACAGGCTCAGAAAATGGATATGGACAATGAAATGAAAGCAGTATTGCTGTTATGCACCCTGCCATCATCATGGGATACATTTTGCACAGCTATTAGCAATAGTGCACCAGGTGGTAAACTCGTCTATGATGACATATGTGGAGCACTCTTGAGTGAGGAGATTCGTAGAAAATCTATGGTTGGCACTCATAGTGGAGATGCATATAATGTTCGTGATTCTTACCAAGGAAAGAATCAACAACGTGGCAGGAGCAAGAATAAGGAAAAGAATGGTCAACGGAATAAGAGCAGAAGTAAATCAAGGAAGAGGGATATTGAATGCCATTATTGTCATAAGAAAGGACACATGAAGAAAGACTGTTATGCATTAAAGAATGCTAAAGGTAAAGGGCAGAATGTTGATGGGCATGTTAAACAGTTACCTGCACCATCTACTTCGACTGTGAAGATTGAAGAAATTAATGCTATTTCTGATGATGCTGATGTGTTGACACTTGATAGTACTGTGCCATCTGAGGCACTTATGGCTGATTCTCTTTCCCACACCTGGCTGCTAGATTCTGGTGCTTCTTTCCATGTGACACCACATAGAGAATGGTTCTCTAATTATGCAGCAAAGTCTCTTGGTACCGTGAGACTTGGTGACTCTTACCAGTGTGATGTTGTGGGGATTGGAGATGTAGTTGTGCAGTTCATTGACGGTTCAAAATTTACTATGCATAGTGTACGTCATGTACCTCAGTTATCACGCAGTTTGATGTCAATTGGTCAACTTGATGACCTTGGTTACAAGGTGGTCTTCTATGCTCAGTCCTTTCGTATATCAAAGGGCAATATGGTTATTGCAAAAGGAAGGAAAGTTGGCTCACTTTACCCTTTATTTGTATCACAGAAAGAACACTTGTTAGCTGTTACTGAACAACCTATGGCTTGTATTTGGCATGGTCGTTTGGGCCATATATCTCGTAGTGGAATGGAAAATCTTTCTCGTTCGGGCTACTTACCTGTGTTATCTTTCTCTGATTTTTCATTTTGTGAGCATTGTCAATATGGAAAGCAAACCAGAAATGTGCATAAAACGCACATTGACTCTTCGATTCAGCCTTTAGATCTTGTTCATACAGATGTGTGTGGTCCTATGCCCACTAGGTCCTTAGGTGGTTCTCTTTACTTTGTCACTTTCATAGATGATGCTACTAGAAAAGTCTGGGTATATCCTATCAAATCGAAGGATGATGTATTCCCTACTTTTAAAAAATGGCTTGCTTCAGTTGAGACTGAAAAAGGAACTAAGCTTAAGGCTTTACGTTCAGATAATGGGGGTGAGTATACCTCACATGAATTCAGCCTTTTCTGTCAGTGTAGAGGGATTCGTAGAGAGTTTACAGCTCCTTATACCCCAGTACAGAATGGTGTAGCTAAGAGGATGAATAGAACTATTCAAGATAGATTAGTCTCTATGTTGCATCATGCAAACCTCTCACAAGGTTTTTGGGCAGAAGCAGTATTGACTGCAGTTCATGTGATTAACCTTTCACCTAGTACTGCCAAAGGTCTGAAAGTGGCACAAGAGTTATGGACAGGGAAACCACCATATTATGATCATCTTCGAGTTTTTGGGTGTGAAGCATATGTTCATATACCCAAGAATCTTAGACAGAAGTTGGACCATAAGTCAAAGAAATGCATTTTTCTTGGATATGGTCGAGAAGGACAATTTGGATATCGCTTATGGGATCCTGAAACACGGTCAGTGATCAGAAGTAGTGATGTCATTTTTAATGATTCTAAGATGCATAAACAGCCCATTAAGGAGGTTGAAGTGAGAAGAGTGGTGTTTGAGGATTCTAGTCCTCCGGTTAGCATGCATAAAAATGCTGCACATAGGGATGTTCAAGAGAATGTCCATTCAGATCAGTCTGCACATGTTCCTGTTCAGCAACCATTGAGACGTTCTGCACGTGTCTCATATCCACCTGATAGATATGTTCCAGGTTTAGATTTTGTTATGCTAACAGATGCCGGTGAGCCCTCTTGCTACAAAGAGGCTATGCAGACAGAGGATCATGTCAAGTGGGAGCGTGCCATGAAGAGTGAGTTGGATTCTATTCACAAGAATGGTACTTGGGACTTAGTACCTTTGCCAAAGGGCAGGAAAGCTTTACCATGTAAATGGATATATAAGCTGAAATTCACATCAGATAGTGCTTCTCCAAAATATAAAGCACGACTTGTTGCAAAGGGTTTTAAGCAACAACATGGTGTTGATTTTGAGGAAATCTTCTCTCCAGTGGTCAAGATGACTACTTTGCATATGTTGCTTGGATTCATTGCAATGGAGGACTTAGAGCTAGTCCAAATGGATGTGAAAACAGCTTTCTTGCATGGAGATCTTAAAGATGAGATCTATATGGAACAACCAGAGGGTTATGTAGTTCCTGGCAAGGAAAGTCTAGTTTGTAAGCTCAAGAAGAGCTTGTATGGACTTAAACAGTCTCCTAGACAATGGTACCAAAATTTTGATGCTTTTATGAAGTCCCAAGGCTATTCTCGGAGCAATGAGGATCATTGTCTCTACACAAAGAGATGTTTTGATGGCAGCTTGATATGCTTGATACTTTACGTCGATGATATGTTGATTGCTGGGAAGTCCTCTTATGATTTGTCAATTCTCAAAAAGAAGTTGAGTCAGACATTTGATATGAAGGATTTGGGGGATGCCAAACATATTCTTGGCATGCGCATTACTCGTGATAGGAGTAAAAGATGCATATACTTGTCTCAAAGTGAGTACATATCCAAAGTACTTCACCGATTCAATATGCAGGGTGGAAAGGCATTGAGTACACCTTTACCCACATATGTGAAATTGAGCAAGGATGACTGCCCCAAATCAGATGAGGAAAAGGAATTCATGACCAAAGTTCCCTATCAGTCTGCTGTTGGTAGTCTCATGTATGCTATGGTAGCTACGAGACCAGACATTGCATTTGCAGTGGGAGTTGTGAGCAGATATATGTCTAATCCTGGCAAGAAACATTGGGAAGCGGTCAAAATGATTTTGAGATATCTGAGTGGCACTAAGGAAAAGTGTCTATGCTTAGGTAGAGGGAAAGCATCCATTATTGGTTACACAGATTCTGACTATGCTGGTTGTGTAGACAATCGTAAGTCTACATCAGGGTACATTTTTCACTTTGCTGGAGGTGCTATCTCTTGGAGATCTCGTCTTCAAGAATGTACAGCTGTTTCCACCACAGAAGCAGAGTATGTTGCAGCAAGTGATGCATGTAAGGAAGCATTGTGGCTTTCTCGTCTTGCTTGTGATATGGGTTTGCCTCAGCATGTACCTCACTTGCTCAGTGATAGTCAGAGTGCCATTGCTTTGGCTAAGAATCCGGTCTATCATGCAAAGACCAAGCATATTGAGGTGAGGTATCACTTCATTAGAGATTGCTTAGCCACTGAGAGCATTATTCTTGAGAAGGTTCACACTCGAGATAATGCTGCAGATGCTTTGACTAAAGCTCTACCACAGGATAGCTTTCGACACTGTTGTCACTTGATGGGGGTTACTTGATTCTTGATCTTACGCAGTCACTTGTATACTGTGTAACATGCCCATCAGGTGGGAGGTATAGTTTGTATACTTACACTCAGGTATTCTTTATCATTCTTTCTTTTTTCTCCCATAGTTACTCTGGCCATATTGGCCTTTAGTGGGAGATTGTTACCGTTAGTGTCCATGTGAAAGGCCAAATGGCCATCGGACACTTCTTTGTATATGTTCTTTAATAAAACATATAGTGGCCTGGTCAGTCACGGACTGTAAGTTCGACCGCGTTTGCAAGACCTAAGAAGTCTGTCTTCCTGCCCCCCTGTGTACTGTGTTTTCTGCGTATCTACAACCTCTGTGCGGAGTACTGTGTGCGGCATCAGGAGCTTGTTTTTCAACTCTGAGCATATCGTCGTGGAGCTCTCGAGAAGGAGAGTGCAACACGTGCATCGCCATCGAAATACTTCAAACATAGCATGTCCAACATTACCTTGTATCTTTAATGTGAAGAGCCTTCCTTCCTTCTTTCCTGTAACAATCTATTTATACCCTTGATTAGGGTCTTCAACATAAACTCCATCATTAGTGAACCTTACCTCATATCCTTTTTCCACAATTTTTCCTACACTAATCAAATTCTTTGGAATTGTAGGAACATACAAAACCTTACTCAAGAGAGTGCTTCCATCTTTGGCTTTGACTGAACCAATTGACTTTACCTTGTGCTTTGTATTATCACCTGTTTGAACTGTATGATTAATTGCATTATGATCTAGATCATTTGTCAAAGCAATATTTCCACTTAGATGGTTACTACATCCTGAATCAATATAAAACACTCTCATGCTTTCATGTGAGACTTCACATGTTGCATTCATAATGAGAGTTGAATCTTCTTTCTGATCTCATGCATAATTGTAGTAGGTGTTATTATAGGACTGATTTTGGAAGTTTCTTCCTCCACCTCTTCCAAAATAATTCCTACCACCTCTACCTCTCAAGTTTCCTCTCTGATATTTGCCACCTCTTCCTCTTTGATTAAAATTCTGATTAAAATTACCATTGCTTTGATTATTGTGCCAACAATCATGAGATAGATGATTGGTCTTACCACATATCCAACAAGCTTTGACATTATCTTTGTTATTTTTGCCTCTTCCTCTACTTCTGCCACTTCCTCTTCCTCTTAGGAAGTTTGCTTGACTTGAAGTACCTTCATCTTCAACTGATTGTTGCTTTCCTTTGCTAGCTTTCTTCTTGTCTTTAGAATACATTGCATGACCTGCACTCTTATCAACATCTCCTTTGATATCATTCTCAAAAGTTAGCATATGTCCTAACAATTGATTCAAATCAGGAGTGAAATGATCTAATGAGATTTCTGTAGAAAAAATAAAAGGCTTCCACTTCTCATCTCCTCTTAGCCCTGTAAGAATTTGTCTTACCAACTTGCCTTCTTCAATGTCTTCATCAACTGCACCTAAAGAATCAGCAATGTCTTTCATCTTTGTCACATAATCGGATATTGATTGTGAAGCCTTCTTCTTGAAGGTAGTAAACTCTGCCCATAATGAAGCTTTCCTTGATTTTGTTGTATTCTGAAAATGCTCTTCCAAAGCATTCCAAATATCACTTGCACTTTCAAGTCCTCTAATATGAGGAAGCAAATAATCATTCACTGCCATGTAGATTATGCTCCTTGCTTGAGCATCCTTCTTCATCCAAATCTTTACATCTGCAAGCTCCTCTCTAGTTGGAACACTAGGATCTCTGAACTCTAGCTTTTCTTCTTCTCTTGTGATGTATCCCATCAAATCTTTGCTCATAAGATGAGCTTCCATTCTCATTGACCAAGCTGGATAGTTCTCTCTATCCAACTTCTCAATTTGGAGACTATCTCCCATCCTTTCTTCACCTGTACTATCAAATCTTTAGTCCTTATAAAGAACAAATGTACCTTAGCTTCGAATGTTGCTCCTTCTCATCCTTTTGATAAACTTTATGTGTTTTCCTTCAATCTTTCTTTCACACTTTATCCTTTTGAACCTCAAAGATGTGAAATCTGTATGTCTACAGCAATCGGGGTCTTTCTTTCCTCAATTTTGATACAACCTGCTCTGATACCACTGATGGAGAGTGTTAATCTCCAAAAGATTCTTGATGTTAGACCACCTCTATATCAAGAACAACTTTAAACTCCAACCAATTTTGAAGACAAATACCAAATTATCAAGAAATCAGCTAACTCTGAAAAAACTCATTCCTTAGAAAAGTCTGTTGCACATTAATCAATCATTGACTAATCATTTGTGTAAACTTTCTAATGAAACTTTGTAGAATGTGTCGGCTGAAGCTTGCGCACCTTCTCCAAGTTAAAATACTTCAAATGCATGAGTAGATTGTGAGAAACGACTCAAACAGTTTACCTATGTATGAAACTGTCTCTCTATAATGTCGACTTTGATGCCTGCAACTTCTAAGACATGGTTCTCCCAAACTAGAACCGGTTTAAGCAAATGCTTTTAGCCATAGATGGCTTACCTCTCAACTTAAATTTTGAATCCTCATTTGTGTAAAACTTTACACTATACACTGAGTATTGTCCATTTCTTTGATCATCGAATCTGTGCCTGTTTGAGAAGACACTTAGAACTTTCTTACATATGAATGTTCGTATTCAAGATTCTCTCAGCCTGGTTGCAATTGGACTCTCAAACTTTAACCATAGGTAGATTAACTATGTATTTAGACATGTACAAAAGGATTTCTCAAAAGATTAACCAGAGAAGGAGAATTAGAGAAACGATCGACACGCAATTCTCTGAAAAACTTTTTCTTCTCATAACAATTCATACATCTGATGGATGATGTTGGGGGTTTCTTTGACAAGAAGGAGTTTGAGGGTTTGTAGGAAAAGGGAAGAAACAAAAAAGAGAGAAGACACATTGGAAGGCTCTGCTGGTTGACTATAATGAAACAATTACAACCCAGACACTGAAATACTTCTGTGTAGAATCCCACAGAGTGCTTAAATACAATTACCAAATACCCAAAGTCTTCTTGTCGCCGGCCTCCTCTACACCAGACCTCCACCTGCTTCAAGCTTACCCTTGTGCACACCTTGCACCAAGCTTCCACAAAGGGGGAGGAGTGAATACCTTCTGTCGGCACGCGCACACAGCAAGGAGAGCTTGAGATCCTTGGGGGGACTATCTAAGCACTCTCTGCACAATTCGCTTAGTCACTCTCCATGCACCTTGCACTTCCACTTCTCTGCGTCGCACTCTGGTGACTCTTCCACTTCTCTCTCTTGCTTCACTTAGACTATGCTTCTCTTGCTTACTCTAAGATTGGTCCAAGAATGGCCTTGCCTTGATTTTAGTGTGTCGATCACGTATGCTCCTAACTGCAGTGGTATCTTGGTGCTCACTTTGATGTCCCAAGATTGTCTTACCAAGTGGCAGCCAACGACTCACTGTTTTGTCCTGTAGTGACTTTAGACTAAAACCCAAAATTTTAATGGGGGGCCATACTTTCACCTGTGCGTACGTTGCCGCTTCACATACCCTCACATTTCCTTTTAATTCTTTACTTTTGCACATAAGGGGGGTTTCACCTGAACCTTCCAAAACACTTTAAAACACACTTTGAACCTTAGGGAAATTAGAGAAAATACCTCTGCCACCTGCAACCCACTTTCTCCAATTTACCCTTTGTGGACAATTAATTGTGCTCCACTTGTGCACTTTGACACCTGCACTTTAGCACTTTGACTCTGCACCTATTGACTTTGACCTTGACCTTGTTAACTTTGACCAGTTGACTTTGACCAATTGACTTTGACCTTTGACTTTGACTACGATTGACTTTGACCAACTTGACTTTTATGGGCTCAACAGTTGCCCACCACCTAATGTGCTCTCCGTCCCGGAGAGCTATAGCCAAAACGCTGAGCATATAGGACACCATTATAATGGAGCTACAAAAACTAGAAGAGGACATCTGAGCAGCAACCAATTCCACCACAACAAGCACCAGAAAATAACCAGAAGTGGGATGTTTTTATGAAAAATCAAAAAGGATGGCAATGGGAGGGTAGAAAGGAACGGGAAGGGAGGGTTGAGGGTGCGGAGATGGATGGGGCAGGGAGGGGTGATGATGTGGCTGGGCAGATTGGTAAAGGAAGGGATAGGGAGTAGGAATCAGGGTTTGGAGGGGGTTAAAATGATGAAATAGGATGGCCACAGAGGGTACATATGGGAAATATAAAAACCAAATGTAAGTTGAGGTGAGAATATACCATGTGGACAATGTGGTGAAATAAAAACATGTGAGAAATGTGCATAAAACTTGAGGGTTCTGACCAAAACTCATAGAAAATATTGGAATCTGAAAAAATAAAGCCAAAAACTGATTCCAGAGGTGTCAAAAAACATGAAAAGGGCTCCATTTTTGGAAAAAACGGCCAACCGAGGCACGATCCAGAGCCAAAAGCTTTTAGCCATTAAAATGAAAAAAAAATAATAATAAAAATTAAATTATATATATAATAAAAATTAAAAAACGTGTTTTCCTTTTTTTTTTATTTATTTATTTATTCTTTTGAAACGCCCATATTAAAAATAAATAAATTAATTAATAAAAAACAAAATAAACAAAATAAATAAAATAAAAAATAAAAATAAAAATCTTAAAATAATAATAATAAAAAAAAAATAAACGAGGGGCGGTCAGAATGTGGGGCGGGGGGCTGTCAGAACGGGGGGCGGGGGGGCTATCAGAACGAGGGGCAGGGGGGGCTGTCAGAACGGGGGGCAGGGGGTGGGGGGGGGGCTGTCAGAATGGGGGGCAGGGGGTGGGGGGGGGGGGGGGGCTGTCAGAACGGGGGGGGGGGGGGGGGGGGGGGGGGGGCTGTCAGAACGGGAGGCGGGGGGGGGGGGGGGGGGGTGGGGGGCTGTCAGAACGGGGGGCGGGGGGGGGGGGGGGGGCTGTCAGAACGGGGGGCGGGGGGGGGGCTGTCAGAACGGGGGGGCGGGGGAGGGGGGGTGGTGGTCGGTGGGGGGAGGGGGGTTTCTTTTGTTTTTTCTAAATAAAAAAGAAGAAAACACCTTGGGGGGGGGCCTTTTTTTAATAATTTAATTATCCAAAAAACAAAGAAAAATACTTGAAAAATCCAAATAAATTGCAAAAAAAATCCAAAAAATCTTCAAAAAATTCTAAAAAAACTTCCTAGAGTGTTATGCCAGTTTCTTCACTCAAAACCACAGAGAGCTTCCTTTATTCCTCCTATTTGGCAAGAAAATGACATCGGAAAGGAATAAAAAATGCTAGAAAAATGCTAAAATTGCTAGAAAAATTTCCAAAAAATACCCAAAAGTTTTTTTTTGTTTGCAGAGGTTATGAAATGCCTTCTAGGTTTGCTAAAAACACCAGGGACAAGAATGAAATTGCTAAAGAAAACTACTAAAACTGAGCAAAATGAGATGAGAAAGCTATGTACAACCTGGACAGATTTTGCAGTTCCAGGTGATCCATACTTCTTCAAGTGTGTTGATGATAGGCCTTGAGCCTGGATATGTTGACTAGTGGCAAGGCCTCTCCTTTCAGCGTCTCTAACTCCACAGCACCCCAATTTAGCATTGATTTGACTCTGTAAGGTCCTTCCCAATGTGGAAGCCATTTTCCTCTTAGTTGTGTATGAAGATGAGGTCTATGGAGAAGAACTAACATGCCTGCTTCAATGTTGTTGCTCCACAGATGTCGATCATGTGTCTCCTTCCTCTTCATCTAAGTCTCTATCAATTGTTTTGTTGCTAGTAGACGAATCTCCTCCACTTTATGTAGTGCTCCGAGCCTCTAAGAGACATCACAATCCTTCTTGCCCTACATGAATGCTATCTTAGGTGATCCATGTAAAAATTCAAAGGGCTCAATGGGCAATATGCCATAAACTAGTTGGAATGGAGAATATCTTGTGGCCTCTTTGTAGGCTAACCTGTATGCCCATAGGGTACCTGTCAGGGGAGCACTAGATTGTGCTCTCTGACTACACAAGACAAGATTTCGGAAACACAGTTCTGATTACAAGAATACCCACGAAGGGAAAATGCTACAAGAATATACGATCGATACAAGATGTCCCACAACCCGGGACCAATAGGTATGGAAAACTCGACTAGAGATGATACAGGAGATCCCACAACCCGGGATCGTAGGTAGGAAACAAGATATCTCGATTACAAGAAATCCCCTCAGGGATATGAACTGGATACAAGAAATAACTAGAAAGGATCTCGTACTACGAGATTACAATAGGACAAGAAAGGATGTCCACAATACAAGACTAGACAAGACTAGAGCTAGAAACAAGACTAGAACTTGAACTGGAACTTGAATGTACTTACTTGGAGGTCACGACTCCTTGAGCTCCCAAGACTGGCATTGGCAAGACTGATTATGAATGTGGCCAACCCCTCCTTATATAGGTTTTCAAGGGCGGTTCCCAAGGCGGTTGCGAACTGATGATGTCATCATGATGTCATCGATTTGTAACAAGACCTCCCAATGTCAGAATTCAGCGAATAGACAGTTGATCTTGGGGTTTTGGCACATTCCGGACGCAATGGAAGCATTGGTTTCTCCTAATTCTGAACCAATCATGAGATACAGGGTTCACATGGAATCTTAGGTTCAGGATGGTTTCCTTCGTCCATGACATCACCTCCCCCTCAAGCGACGAGTTCCACGAGGAGCGGTCATGTTATCTGGTCTCGGCTTCGTTGGATTTTTCTTATGGAATTCTCGAACCTTGATTGGTGCTCTCTGAAGGTTTTCTGCAGGTTCCCAAGTACGATCACTGATGTCATACCCTTTCCAATGAATAAGGTATTCCAATCTTCCCCGGGATATTCTGGAATCTAGGACATGCTCGACTTCAAATTCTTCATGATCATCAATCTCAATAGGTGGTGAAGGACTAGGTCTCTCCCCCCTCAATGGTGAAATCTGATATGGTTCCAACATGGATACATGGAAAACTGGATGTATTCTCATGGTACTCGGTAACTGGAGTTTGAAGGTGACTGGATTAATCTTGGCCAAGATGGTAAATGGTCCAAACTTTTGATGATCTAACTTTGCACAAGGCCTTGAAGTTTGTAAATTGTTTCGGAGTAACCATACTTTATCCCCAATTTGATACGATGGATTCTGGACACGATGTTGATCTGCATAGTACTTATATTGTTGTTGAGCTTTATGGATCTCTTCCTTCAGTTCTTTGTGAATGTCCATCAGGTACTGGGCCTTGTCTCTGGCAGCTGGGTTCTTGACATGATTTGAGAGTTGTATATCCATCCTTGGATGTTGTCCATAGTTTGCAAAGAAGGGAGTTTGCTTAGTAGATGCATGAACACTATTGTTATAGGCAAACTCTGCAAAGGGTAACAACTCAAACCAGTCATTTTGGTGATAGTTGCTAGTGCAACGGAGATATTGCTCCAGGACTTGATTCACTCGTTCTGTTTGTCCATCAGTCTGTGGATGATTTGCTGTAGATAGTTTAACTTGAACACCAAGGAGCTTGCAAAGACTGTTCCAAAAGCTGGATATGAACTGTGGACCTCGATCACTGACAATGTCATCAGGCAATCCATGAAGCCTAAATATGTACCTAAGAAAAAGTCTGGCAGTGGCTGCACCTGTGATTGCCTTGGTAGTTGGAATGAAGTGTGCCATCTTTGTAAATCTATCCACAATAACAAGAATGGCATCATACTTATCTGACTTTGGTAGATCTGTGATGAAATCCATCGACAATGAAGCCCATGGCCTTTCTGGAATAGGTAGAGGTTGCAAGAGGCCATGAGGTTTATGTCGGGGTACCTTAGATCTATTGCAAGTATCACAGGTTCGAATGTATTCTTTGACTTCCTTCCACATCTGAGGCCACCAAAAGTCCCTTGATATGAGTTCTATTGTTTTATTTACTCCAAAATGTCCTGCTGCAAGGTTGTCATGGCGTTGTTGAAGTACTTGGATCCTGGGCTTTCCTGGAGGGACATACAATAGGTTCTTATAGAGTAGTAAACCATCCTTTTCCTGAAATTCGTTTACTTCTTGGAATTTTCCTTCTTGAGCTTTCTGCTTAACGTTACAAAACAATTCATCCTGTGGTAGATTCTCACGGATCAACTGATTCAAGGCTGAATCTTCATGATGGCTTGAAGAGATAGCTGCTAACTGGAGATGCTCGGGCTTGAGTAATACACTCTCTTGTTGATCAAAGGCCTCTTCACCCTTCTTTGGTGCAAGGTAAGATCTTCTGGATAGGGCATCTGACTGACATTGATGACGTCCTGGACGGTATGTGATGACAAAGTCGAATCTGGATAAAAAGTTACTCCATCGAGATTGCCTTCTATTGAGGATCCGGGTGGTCATAAAATACTCTAGGTTCTTGTGATCTGAATATACAATGACTTTATGAGCTGCTCCTTCTAGATGGTGACGCCAGGTATCAAACGCGTCTACTATGGCAAGGAGTTCTTTATCATGAATTTCATAATTAATTTCTGGAGGGGAAAACTTCCTTGAATGATATGCAACTGGATGTAGTTGTCCATCATCTCCATATTGGGAAAGAATGGCCCCTAGAGCAAAGTCCGATGCATCTGTCTCAAGGAAGAAGGGCTTACTAGAATCAGGATGAACTAGGATTGGAGCAGTAGTGAATGCTGATTTCAAGGTCTGAAAGGCCTTCTCTGCTTCTTCGGTCCATGAGAATTTGGAGTTCCCTGTAAGCTTGGTAAGAGGTGTCACTATCTTGGAGTAATCTCTGATGAATATCCTATAGAAATTGGCAAACCCCAAAAAACATTGTACATCTCGAACACATGAAGGTGGTTGCCAATCAAGGATTGTCTCAATCTTCTTAGGGTCCATAAAAATTCCTTTATCTGATACTATGTACCCTAAAAATTCCACTTCTGTCTTATGAAAAGAACACTTCTCCAATTTCGCATACAATCCTTTTTCTCTTAGTTTCTCTAGGACTATCTTTACATGATCTTCATGATCCTCTAGATTTTTTGAAAATATCAAGATATCATCAAGGTATATTACAACAAAATCATCTAAATATTCTCGAAAAATATCATTCATCATATGTTGGAAGACAGCTGGAGCATTTGTAAGACCGAAGGGCATAACTACATATTCAAAATGCCCATACCTTGTTCGAAATGCTGTCTTCCATTCGTCTCCTTCTCTGATCCTGACAAGGTTGTAAGCTCCTCGAAGATCAATTTTCGTGAAGAATTTTGCTTTTCCAAGGCGTTCCAAGAGCTCTGATATGAGTGGTAGAGGGTATCTGTTTTTTATAGTGACTTTGTTCAATCCACGATAATCTACACACATCCGGAGAGTCCCATCCTTCTTCTTTACAAATAGAATAGGAGCTCCTGCTGGAGACTTCGAGTGTTTGATAAACCCCTTTGCTAGATTCTCATCAATGTTCTTGCGTAGTTCTGTAAGTTCCTCTGGAGATAGTCTGTAGATTGGTCCAAAGGGTGGTTGTGTTCCCTCTTGAAGATCTATGGGACAATCATAAGGTCTATGCTCTGGAAGGATATCTGCATTCTTCTTTTCAAAAACATCTTCAAAGCCGTTGTACTGATTGGGTAGCTGTACTGGATCATCTTTCTTGGATTCTTGAGCTGGTATGGCATAGATCATATATGTAGGTTCCTTCCTTACTGCATGTATGAAGGCTTTAGCTCCAACATATGTTGGGTTCTTCTGGATATCTCGACGGGTGATTTTATTCTTTTCCCAATTAATTTCTGGATTATGTTTCTTTAACCACGGCATTCCGATGATAACCATATTTGCTGGACTCGATATTACATTGAAACATATGTGTGAATCATGGTCACCAAGGTGTACTCTTAGTGGTATGGTTTCCATGGTTATATTCCCCGATGCTAGAGGCCGTCCATCTACTACTTCGGCTACTACTGGTCTGTTCTTTCGAAGTACTGGAATTCCATGTTTCTTAACGAGTCCTTCATCAATGAAACATGAGGACGCTCCTGAATCTACTAGAGCTATGAGGGAAAGGGTCTTCTTAGACAGGATTAACTTGACAGGGGCAAGACATGTTTCTACGGGTGTGGATGGAATTATGAGACCCTTTCGTATATCATGGTCCGGCTGTATGGTCTCTTTTACAACTGGACTTCCTCGTTTCCCTGCTCTACAAGGGTGGCTGCGACTTTGGAGTTTGTTCTCTTGTTGGGACAATTAACTGCAATGTGGCCAGGGTTTCCACAATATAGACATAATTTGTTATCCCTCCTTCTTTGTTTCTCTTGTGGTGTTAGAGGCTGGAACCTAGTTACATCTATCTGCATAGGTTCGGGCATAGTGTCATCTCTAGGAGTAGGCTGGAAAGGTTTCCATTGGCGAGGTCTTCCTTCTACTTGTTTTTCTTGTTTCCTTTCAAAAAGACGGTTATCACATTGAATGGCTTGGTTGATGTATTCATTCAATGTCTTCACCTCTGGCATCGTGAGTAGAAGGTCCTTCACGTCATCCCTTAAGCCCCATCTAAATTGGCTAATGAAATAATCTTCATGCCAAGTGAGGTCACATATCAATTGCCTAAATTCTGATGCATAGGTAGAGGCAGGGCGGTTACCTTGACGTAGCTTTCGAAGTTTTGTTTCTGCCACTCGACTCGTGTCTGCATCTCCAAATGTGGCGACAAGCTCTCCAAGAAATGCCTCATAATTATGAAGTACGGCCATATCCTTCTCCAAGATTGGGGCGAACCATGATAAAGCTTGACCATAGAGCAAGGTTCCAATAAAACCGACCTTGGATGCATCATCAGGGTATCTATCAGGCTGCATGCGAATGTACAATTTGACTTGTTGCAAGAATCCTCGAAACTTTGTACGATCACCATTGAACTTTTCTGGCATGCAAATCTTGGGTTCCTTCACAAATGATGTACTGGGCCGTTGGTTCACTTGAATACTCCCTTGATTCGCTTGAAGACTCCCGATTCGTTCTTGTAATTCTTGAAGGAGTGTACCTACATGCACTGGATGTCCCATCTCGACTTGTGTCTGTCGACGACTTAGGTCTTCGACTTGTTGTTGGAGACTCTGAAGTGATGCTACGATCTGTTCATAAGCGTTCTCCATGATGTCTGGTCTTGGATAGAAGATAGTCTTGCCAAAATGTCAGGGGAGCACTAGATTGTGCTCTCTGACTACACAAGACAAGATTTCGGAAACACAGTTCTGATTACAAGAATACCCACGAAGGGAAAATGCTACAAGAATATACGATCGATACAAGATGTCCCACAACCCGGGACCAATAGGTATGGAAAACTCGACTAGAGATGATACAGGAGATCCCACAACCCGGGATCGTAGGTAGGAAACAAGATATCTCGATTACAAGAAATCCCCTCAGGGATATGAACTGGATACAAGAAATAACTAGAAAGGATCTCGTACTACGAGATTACAATAGGACAAGAAAGGATGTCCACAATACAAGACTAGACAAGACTAGAGCTAGAAACAAGACTAGAACTTGAACTGGAACTTGAATGTACTTACTTGGAGGTCACGACTCCTTGAGCTCCCAAGACTGGCATTGGCAAGACTGATTATGAATGTGGCCAACCCCTCCTTATATAGGTTTTCAAGGGCGGTTCCCAAGGCGGTTGCGAACTGATGATGTCATCATGATGTCATCGATTTGTAACAAGACCTCCCAATGTCAGAATTCAGCGAATAGACAGTTGATCTTGGGGTTTTGGCACATTCCGGACGCAATGGAAGCATTGGTTTCTCCTAATTCTGAACCAATCATGAGATACAGGGTTCACATGGAATCTTAGGTTCAGGATGGTTTCCTTCGTCCATGACAGTACCTTGATAAGCAATGCCCCAGGAAGTGGGCTGTAACATACACTCCTTTCTTTACATTGATATTAAAACCTTGTTTGTCGATTCAGCCTGTCCGTTGGCTCTTGGATAGTAAGCACAAGAGGTCCCATGTAGAATTCTATACCTGTTGAAAATTTCCTGTAGGACCTTATTGACAAAATGGGTACCTTGATCTGTACAAATTTCAAGTGGGCATCCAAACCTGCAAATGATGCTACTATAAATGAAATTAGCAACAGTTTGGGCAGTGCAATCGGGGGAGGCAATAGCTTCAGCCCACTTTGTCGCATAATCTGTAGCTATCAAGAGATATTTTTCTCTTTTTGGAATTTCGGGAGGGTAGATGGGCCCTACAAAATCTAGCCCCCACTTCTCAAATGGTTGCCAGGAAGTGGAAACAAACAAGGGGTTATGCCTCTGCTTTGTTGGCTTAGGTCCACACCTCTGGCAAATGTCACATGCCTTTCCCCATTCATCCGCATCCTTAAATAGTGTAGGCCACCATAGACCAGCATCCAGTATCCTCTGACTCATAATATGCCCTGGAGGGTGCCCACCACTTGTTCCTTCATGTGCAGAGTGAACGACTTCCCTCACTTCTTCTTCTTCCAAACACTTCCTAAACTTTTCATCCTTGCCCTGTCTATACAATTTATCTTCAATGAAGGTATATGGTCTGCTCTTGATTAGCAGTCTCTTCTTTTGCATAGCACTAGCCTTTTCTGGATACAACCCAGTTTTAATGGAATTTTTGATATCATAATACCAACCTTGAGCTTGTACAGCAAACAGATGAGCATCTGGAAAATCATCATTGATTCCACTAGTTTGATTCATCATATTGATTCTGGATAGGTGATCTGCCATAACATTTTCTTTACCTGGTCTATGGACTACAGAAAAATCATACTCTTGGAACAACAATAACCACCTCCATATTCTACCAATGGCTTGTGGTTTGTTGAGTAAGTATTTTAGTGGTTGGTGATCTGCTATTATAATAAATTTTACTCCCAGTAAGTAATGACGGAATTTTTGGACAGCAAAAACCATTGCTAGGGCTTCCCTTTCTGTAGTACTGTAATTCCTTTCAGCCTTGGTCAAGAGTCTACTGGCATATTGAATTGGTCTGTCCACTTTAAATTCTTCACTGGGTTGGGTCAAAACTGCCCCCACTGCATAGGCACTGGCATCTACATGTATATGAAAGATTTTTGACCACTCAGGTGTGATCAAAATAGGAGCAGACACTAACCTTGACCGTAATGTTTGATATGCTTTTTCCTCCTCTTCTTCCCATTTAAAGGGTACTTCCTTACCTGTAAGTCTAGCCAGTGGTCTGGCTATCTCTGCATACATTTTTATAAATCTTCTATGGTATCCAGTATGCCCCAAGAAACTCTGAATCTCTTTAGGGGATTTAGGTTTAGGCAACTTTAATATAGAAATGATTTTGTCAGGATCTAGGGCCATACCTTTAGCCGACACCACATGTCCTAAGAGAGTTCCTTCTGTCACAAGGAAATGACATTTATTTGGATTGAGCTTTAGCTTAGTCTCCCTGCATCTTTTGAAAACATTCTACAGCTGCATCAAGTGATGGTCCAAACAATCTAGAGGAGTTTCTTTGTGAGAACCTGAAAACGAAGAGAAGTGATCCATGAAGATTCTAAGTGATTCCAACAATAGGGGGCCAAAAATGAGATTGACCGTTCTATTAAAGGTGGCTGGAGCATTTCTGAGCCCAAATGGCATTTTTACATACACATATGTTCCCCAAGGTGTGATAAAAGCAGTCTTTTCATGATCCTCTGGGTGTATTGATATTTGATTATAGCCACTAAATCCATCCATAAAGCTATATAATGCATGCCCATCCACTTCTTTAATGACCTGCTCTGCAAAAGGCATTGGGAACCCATCTGGAATGGTCACCTTGTTGAGTGCTCTAAAGTCAACACAAATTCTGATTTTATTAGTATTCTTCTTTGGTACTATAACCATAGGTGAGAGCCACTCTGAGTGTTCTACAGGAATGATGATTCCTGCATCCTCCATCTTCTGTATTTTGACATAGACAGCTTCAACATATTTTGGAGTCTATAACTCTTCCCTCTTATGGTTTTGGCTCCATCAACCAGAGGGATTCTGTGCTCTCCATAAGTTGCAGGCACTCCTTCTAAGTCTTTATAATGCTAGGCAAAAACATCTGTATAATGGGTCAAGAATGATTTTACCTTTTCAAGGAGCCTTGGGTGGTTCCACAACCAAGTGGCCACCAAAACTGGCTGATTATTGTCTTGAGTGCCTAATTGTATTTCTTGGACAGGATTTCTCTCTACCATATTATCTTCGTGCTCATCTTCTTCCTTGTCTTCTTCTACTAGCTTTTTGTGCATTGCTTCATAAGTAGGTGTATTTTGGACTTCAATGTGTTCCTCCTTGTCCTGCATCCATCCTGGAGGGATTTATTGAATTGGGAAAGAACATTCTTCACTAGAATTTTTTACCTTGCCTTTAGCTTTAGTAACCTCTTTATCCGTGGTTGTCATATCCTCCTCCAAGTTATATTTGAGGGGTGTCTTCCTGCCCTTTTTGTGGTCTATGATGGGCTCTCCTAGTCCATCAATCTGGACTTTGTCCTTATCTTCATCATAGCCTTCAGTCGTGCAAGAATTATTAAGAAAAATTCCAAAACAAGAGGAAGAGTTGCATGCTTGGAGCCAATTTAGAATATCCTCTTCTTCCTCGAAATCTATTTGGGGTTGATCCTCCGATTCTGTTTCCATGCATACGCCAACTGTTTGCATCATGCTAGTGTTTCCTTGATTATCTGGGCCCTCTTCTAAATGAATCTGTGTTAGCTCTTGCCCTTTCTTTTGTACCCACATAGTGTCCTTGCCCCAATCATGAATGACACTTGCATGCCTCAGCCATGGTCTTCCAATTAAGAGGGGAAATACTCCTTCAACCTGGGGCAATCTTAAAACTACAAAATCTAGAATGAATAGATTACCTTGTACTTCAAGTGGAACTTTTGGGATTACTCCCAAAGGCCTTACTTTGCTCTGATCTGCCAAAGTAACAGTGAAATTTTCAGGCCTTGAAGGGTGGAGTCCAATCTTTTTCATTGTATGTTCAGGCATCAAGTTAATGCCAGAACCACCATCCACAATAACTCCTTGAAATTCATGACCTTTGATAGATATTGTCAGCCAAGGACTTTTATAATCTATAAGGGGTGCTTCCCCTACAATTTTATCTTTATGTAAAACCGTAGTCTTTGCCACCAAACTTGTAGTGGAAGCTTCATCAATTATCTGCAATAACTCTGACCTGAATTTCCCATCCATAGATCAAAAATACTAACCTCCTTTTTCATGGACTTGAGTAGTTTTGAAGCCTCTGATTCCTTGAGAGCATTGGCTTCTGTTGACTTATCAAACTCCTCATGAGCCCTGTTGAAGGCATGACCAATGGCATCACTGGTGCATAGGAGATCTTCTTTTTGCTTTGTATCTGCACTTGTGGTGGTTTTATCTTCAGATGGTTCTCTGTCTTGATTCCATTCCTTAATCTTTGACCCTTGTCCTATGTCTACTTGAGCCTTCCCCTTGCTTCTTGTTTGCACAGTCAAAGATTCTATTTCTTCTAATTGCACCACCCTGGTAGATGGAGATGGCTCATTGATTGGATCACACACTTCTTCCTTGTGCACAGAAATCATTTGAATATGGGGCCCGGAGGAAGAGGCTTGATTCTTAGGAAAACAATTTGTATAATGGTCTCTTGCGCCAGGGCAGTTCCTGCAAGGAGGGGCATTTTCTGGTAGGGTGCACCTACTTTGATAGTGCCCGCATTCTCCACATCTGAAACAGATGATTGGCCTCCTAGGCCCATTTCCAAAGTTATTCCTCTGTCTAGGAATATAGTTGTTACCTTGATTTGGTGCAGCAGCCATCACATTTGCTGGTGTTGGGGGTCCTCCTTGTGTCCAGTATGTCGTTGCAGGCATTCCTCTTGATTGGCATTCATGGGCCTCATGGCCAACTTTCCTGCATAATTGACAAGTCACACTTAACAAAGGACATTCACTTACTATGTGACCTTGCTTGCTGCACATGGAACACCGAAGTCCACTCTTGATGCCACCTCCTTTGAGCTCCTGCAACTCGTGTCGCAGCTGAGCCAATTCCTCTGCCTGTGTCTCCTCCTCCTTTTGGAGCTTTAGAGCTTCAATCTTCCTTTGAAGCAACAACATTCTCCTCCTCTTTGTAGGGCTTATTTCTTTTTAAGCCCTCTAGCTCTTTCCTTAGCTGTATCACTAGATCCTCCATTTCTGTACCATATGTTGGTTGGGAAGAAGTTGCTCCATATTGGTACCTTATCTGCTCCAAGTGTGTGGCTGTGCTGATGGACTCCTCTATAAAGGCTGTAGGTAGCACTAATTCCTTTATTTTGCAATGGGTGGCCACTGGTAGGGGCTTAGCCAACCATTTCTTGACAAAAAAGTCGTGTGGTGGATTTGGCAATTTAGCCATTAGTGCTTTGGCCCGAGTCACAAACTCTGGGAACTTTTCTCCTGGACCTAATCTTTAATTTTCTAGCTCTTCTATGATAATCTCCATAGTGTTGCCATGCTGGAACTGATTTTTAAAAGCATCTTTCATCACATCCCAAGTGGTAAAATGGTTTTCAACAAACTGGCTGAACCACTTATCAGCTAATCCCTCTAATGTGGCAGAGAAGAGAATCAGAAAGGCATCCTCCCTACCCATTAGGCCTCTAGTCTTACATAGTGCCAAGAACCTTCTAATGTGCTCATCCGGATCCTCCTGAGCTAGGCCTTTGAACGAAGGAAACTTTATATTTAATCTAGAGCATAAAGTTTCCAAGTCTACCTGACCGGCCATGCTCTTGACTGATGATGTTGAAGATAGTGGACTGGGGGACCTTCTAACAACCTTCCTTCTTGTCTGCTTGTAGGTGTCCCTCAATACTTGGGACCGGGTTGCGGTCATGAGCAGCTCATAGCCCACTGAATATGAGACACTTGATAAGAATATTTACCTTTTGTTTGATGAAGTAGCACTGTGGTTCTGTCGACACTTGATCTCTTCTATGCTTTGCACTTGGATTCTCCTAAGCTCAAATCTCCTTCGATGTCTCACCGGGCGTGCCAAATTTTGTTGGGGGTTTCTTTGACAAGAAGGAGTTTGAGGGTTTGTAGGAGAAAAGGGAAGAAACAAAAAAGTGAGAAGACACACTGGAAGCCTATGTTGGTTGATTATAATGAAACAATTACAATGGGGATGCCCCAGACACTGAAATACTTTTGTGCAGAATCCCACAGAGTGCTTTAATACAATTACCAAATACCCAAAGTCTTCTTGCCACCGACCTCCTCTGCACCAGACCTCCACATGCTTCAAGCTTACCCTTGTGCACACCTTGCACCAAGCTTCCACAAAGGGGGAGGAGTGAATACCTTCTGTCGGCACGCGCACACAGCAAGGAGAGCTTGAGATCCTTGGGGGGACTATCTTAGCACTCTCTGCACAATTCCCGTAGTCACTCTCCATGCACCTTGCACTTCCACTTCTCTGCGTCCCACTCTGGTGACTCTTCCACTTCTCTCTCTTGCTTCACTTAGACTATGCTTCTCTTGCTTACTCTAAGATTGGTCCAAGAATGGCCTTGCCTTGATTTTAGTGTGTCGATCACGTACGCTTCTAACTGCAGTGGTATCTTGGTGCTCACTTTGATGTCCCAAGATTGTCTTACCAAGTGGCAGCCAACGACTCACTGTTTTGTCTTGAGTGACTCTAGACTAAAACCTAAAATTTTAATGGGGGGCCATACTTTCACCTATGCGTACGTTGCAGCTTCACATACCCTGACATTTCCTTTTAAGTCTCTACTTTTGCACATAAGGGGGGTTTCACCTGAACCTTCCAAAACACTTTAAAACACACTTTGAACCTTAGGGAAATTAGAGAAAATACCTCTGCCACCTGCAACCCACTTTCTCCAATTTACCCTTTGTGGGCAATTAATTGTGCACCACCTGTGCACTTTGACACCTGCACTTTAGCACTTTGACTCTCCACCTGTTGACTTTGACCTTGACCTTGTTGACTTTGACCAGTTGACTTTGACCTTTGACGTTGACTGCGATTGACATTGACCAACTTGACTTTTATGGGCTCAACAGATGACATGCATAATGTTCATCTCATTCTCTCCTATTCTTCTATTCTTCACATCTATTGTCTTCTCTATCTCTTCTATATCTCTCCCCTTACTATGAGCATGTATCTATCTATCTATATATATATATATATATATATATATATATATATATATATATATATATATATACATATATATATATATATATATATATATATATATATATATATATATATATATATATATATATATATATATATATATATATATGTGTGTGTGTGTGTGTGTGTGTGTGTGTATATATACGAGTCTAACTCGTCAATTTCTCAAATACATTGAAGTAACTACAATACTAATGTACAAAAGAACTTTGCTTCTGAATCTCCTCTTTTCCTTGAAACTGATCTTCAATCTTTCATTCATCTTTCCACTTCTAGATTTTATGTAATCACTAATTGTTGATTGTTCTGCTCCAACACTATCTGCTTTAGACACTTGGAAAATAAATTCTTTTGACAACTTCACAAGTCTAAAATTCCATGTCCTTGCGGCCTGCTTCAAACCATACAAAGCTCTCTTGAGCTTACATACATAGTTTGGATACCTTTTATCTTTGAAGCGTTCTGGTTGCTCCATGAAAAAATCATCTAAGGTATACCCATTTAGAAAAGCATTCTTCACATCTAATTGATATATCTTCCAACCTTTACATGCAACATTAGCTATTAATGTTCTCATGGTTGTCATCTTTGCCATAGGACTAGAAGTCTTATCCTAATCTATACCATATGTTTGAGCATATACTTTCACAACAAGTCTAGCTTTATACCTAGACACACTTCCATCTGCATACCTCTTTGTTTTCTAGACCAATTTGCATCTAATGATCTTCTGACTATTTGGTTTAGGAAACAAGTCCCATGTCTCATTCTCCATCAATGCATCATACTCTTCCTACATAGCTTTCTCCCAATTTTCCTTAGCTTTTGCCTCTCCATATGTAGAAGGGTCTTCCTCTGCTTTCACCATGTAAGCATAATCTTTAGTAGTCAAAAAAGAAGTGTCATAGCTATACCGTCTAGGTTGCCATTTATTCCTTGATGACCTTTTGAGTTCTCCACTCTTTGAAGTTGGTGTTTTATCACATTCTCAATCAAACCTTGGCATTTCTTCAACTTCAACTTATGCTTCATTGTTCTCATACCCTACAAAGCTTTACATGGTAAGCTATTAATCAAGTATGTGCCTATATTTGCAGCCTCAGCCCACAAATAATTAGGATAAATTTTCTCCTTCATCATTGATCTTGCGAACTCAACAGTTCTATTTCTCCTTTCTACTACACTATTTTGTTGAGGAGAGTACCTGCAAGTAACTTCTATTTTTATACCTACATTCTGCAAGTAATCACTGAATTCATTAGGGAAATACTCTCCCCCTCCATCTGACCTTAGTCTCTTCAACTTTTGACCTATGATTTTCTCTACATACACATGATAATGTTTAAATGTAATGAATACCTTTCATTTATCTTTGATCACATACATGGTGATCCACTTGGTAGCATCATCAACATAAACAACATAATATCTTGAACCATTAATGCTAAAGTGTTTTGATGGTCCACACACATCTACGTGTACCAATTAAAGGTTCTCTGAATATATGAATCCATGATTTTTATATGATTGCTTATGAGCCTTACCTAATTGACATGCCTCACATTTGTATGTCATATGTTGACGTTCAACATTAGGTAATCCAAGAATGGAACCATTGTTAACCATATCCTTAATACCTCTTTCATTGAAATGTCCAACCCTTTTATGCCAAATATTTAACTCAGAGATCTTATGTCCTCCATAAGTGAACAAGGCATGACCAACATTGCCTTGAATCTCCAATGTGAAGAGCCTTCCTTCTTTCTTTCCTGAAATAATTTGCTTATACCCATTGCTAGGGTCTTCCAGAAAAACTCCATCATTAGTGAACCTTACCTCATAACCTTTCTCAATATTTTTCCCTACACTTACCAGATTCTTTGGAATTGTAGGAACATACAAAACCTTACTCAAAAGATTGCTCCCATCCTTAGCCTTCACTGATCCAATTGAATTCATAGTGTGCTCTATATTATCACTTGTTTGAACCATTACTTACTTTATTCTCCAAATCATTCATCAAAGCTATGTTACCACTCAGGTCATTGCTACACCCTAAGTCAATGTAGAAGACTCTTTGATCTTCACTTTGTCTTTCACAAGTTGCATTCACGATTAAAGTTGAATCTTCCTTCTGGTCTGAAGCATAATTGTAGTAGGTTTTATTGTAGGATTGACTTTGGACGTGTCTACGTGCATTTCTTCCAAAGAAACCTCTACTTCCTCAACCTCTAAAATTACCTCACTGATTTCTATTACCTCTTCCTCTTGAGTTAAAGTTCTGATTATATCCTCCATTATTCTGATTTTTGTTTCAGCAACCATGAGCAAAATGATTAGTCTTACCACAAATCCCGCAAGCTTTGGCTCCATCTTTATTACTCCTGCCTCTATCTCTTCCTTTGCCACCACCTCTTGCTCTTAGGAAGTTAGTTTGGCTAGTTGTACCTTCTTCTTCATTCAATTGTTGCTTGCCTTTGTTAAACTTCTTCTTGTCCTTTGAATACATTGCTTGACCTCTACTTTTATCACCATCACCTTTGACATCCTGCTCAAAGCTTAGCATATGTCCTAGCAATTGATTCAAATAAGGAGTAAAATGATCTAGTGACAATTTAGTGGATAAAATGAATGGCTTCCATTTCTCATCTCCTCCCAAACATGTGAGGATTTTCCTTACCAATTTTTCCTCTTCAATATCTTGATCAACTACTCCTAATGCATCTACAATGTCCTTCATCCTTGCTACATAATCAGAAATGGATTGAGAAGCCTTCTTTTTGAGTGTGGTAAACTCTACCCACAAAGATGCCTTTCTTGACTTTTTAGTGTTTTGGAAATTCTCTTCCAAAGCATTCAAATTCTCACTTGCACTTTCAAGTCCTCTAATGTGAGGTAGAAAATAATCATTGACTCCCATGTAGATAATGATGGAGAGTGTTAATCTCCAAAAGAACAAGTTATTCTTGTATTTAGAGCACCTCTATAACAAGAATAACTCAAAACTTCACCAATTTTAGAAGATCAATACTCAATTGTCAAGTTCTTGAACAAACTGTGAAAAAGGTGATTACACAGAAAGTCTGCTGCACATGATTCACTCATTGCCTTATCAAATGTGTAAAGTCTTTAACAAAAATTTCTGTGAGGTTTCATCTATAGATTGCGCACCTTCTCGAAGTTGAATCACTTCAAAAGATTCAGTAGATCTTGAGAAATAATCTCAACAACTCACCTATGTCTAAAACTATTCTTCTGAGAAGTGGATTTAGACACCTATAACTTTTAACACTTGGTTCTCTCAATCTAGAACCCGTTTCTGCAAATGCTTTTCCCCACAAGTAGCTTACATTTGAACTCAAAGATTGAGTTCTTGGTTGCTCAAAACTTTAAACTGTTGAAGGAGAATTGATCAAAACATTCGTATCAAATTTTGCACCTCCTGCAACTTCACTTCTTCTCATTTACATATGTAAATATTCCTACACTCAATTCTCTCAGCCTAATCACAATTAGAAGCTAAAAATTTGTACAAAAGTCAATCACTTATAGACTTAGACTTACACAAAAGCATTTCACAAAAGATCTAACACAGAAGGAGAAAACTCAGAAATATCGGGCGCAACATTTTCTTCATTTCTGAGAAATTTACAACTGAGTGATGAGAGAGTCTTAACTCGCTTCTAAGATGTCTAATGACTCATACAACTCCTGATTACTATATTCTTATGCTCTCTCATACTTGCTCTGACATTTTTCATAGTATATATAGACAAAATTTACAAGCTTATGACTACTCAAAGATATAAGTGAACTATCTATGAATTAATGTACATATGTGTACACATCTTCATCTTCTGAATGTATTCCTCTTTCATGCTTCACAACTTGAACCTTTTCTTCAATCCTTGACTCCAATTCTTCATCAAAACATCAATTGTTGATTGTCTTGCACCAACACCTCCCCTTAATCATCAATTGAGGTTTTCTCTACCTTCTTTATGCCTGCCATGTCTTTGAATCTCTGTAGCTTTGGTCCATCTAAGCTTTTGGTAAGCATATTAGCTATCTGATCTTTTGTTGAAGTATGTATGACTTCAATCTCTTTATCCATCACCTTCTCTCTCAGAAAGTGATATTGAATCTCAATATGTTTAGTCCTGGCATGAAACACAGGATTAGCAGCTAAATACAATGAAATCATGTTATCTCCATGAATAGTAGGTATACTCTGAATGATGTCAAAACTCTTCATAAGAGTCTTAAGCCATATCACTTCCTTTGCTGCTTCAACCATACCTTTGTACTCAGCTTCTGTAGAGGATAAAGCAACTGTGTGTTGCTTCTTTGAACACCAAGAAATTAACTTATCTCCCACATAACACAAGTATCCATATGTTGATCTCCTATCATCAGGATTACCTGCCCAATCTACATCACTATATATCTTGATGTTTGTATCTGATGTAAAACCATAATACAAACCCTCTTTGAGTGTACCCTTAATGTACCTCAACACTCTTTGACCTGCAATCCAATGTTCTTTCCTAGGGCAATGCATGAATTGAGATAGTACTCCAACTGCATATGACAAGTCTGGTCTAGTTAATGTAGCATAGATAAGATTACCAACCAAAATCTGATATAGCTTCATATCCTTGAATTCTTCTCACCATATCTACTCAATTTATGATTCACCTCCATTGGAGTAGGTGCGATTCTGCAATCATTCATCTTAAACTTGATTAACAAGTTTTTCAAATACCTTTCTTGAGTTACATACACTCCATGTTGAGTGTATGAGATCTCCATGCCCAAGAAGTATGACAAGTCTCCCAAATCACTGATCTTGAATTCTTTCTCCATTTGCTTCTTTAGGATTTGAATGCCTTTCTCATCTGTACCTGTAAGAATTATATCATCAACATATATGCACATGTAAATGAACCCATCATCACTTGCTTTAACAAGCAAGCTACTATCTGCCTTAGATACTTGAAATCCAATTTATTTCAAGAACTTCACAAGTCTATAATTCCATACCCTTGGGGCCTGCTTCAAACCATACAAGGCTCTCTTGATCTTACACACATGATCTGGATACCTTCCATCTCTGAATCCTTGAGGTTGCTCCATGAAAACATCTAATGAAATATAACCATTTAAAAAAGCATTCTTCACATCTAATTGGCATAATTTCAAACCTTTACATGCAGCAATAGCTATGAGTGTCCTGATGGTTGTCATCTTTGCCACAGGACTATGGGTTTCACCATAATCAATACCATGTGTCTGAGCAAACCCTTTCACAACAAGTCTAGCTTTGTACCTAGACACACTTCCATCTGCAAACCTCTTTGTCTTGTAGACCCATTTGCATCCAATGATCTTCTGACTATTTGGTTTAGGAACCAAATCCCATGTCTAATTCTCCATTAATGCATCAGATTCTTCCTGCATAGCTTTCTCCCAATTTTCCTTGCCTTTTGCCTCTTCATATGTAGAAGGGTCTTCATCTGCCTTTATCATGTAAGCATAATCTTTGGTAGCCAAAAAAGAAGTGTCATAGCTATACCTTGTAGGTTGACACTTGTTTCTTGATGACCTTCTGAGTTCTCCACTCCTTGAGGTTTGTGGTTCATCACACTCAGGATCAAATCTTGGCATTTCTTCAACTTCAACTTGCACTTCATTATTCTCCTCTTCATCAAATATCTGAACCTTTGATTTACCTTTCTTTTGACTCACAACTTCTTCATCACCTATATTAATATTGATTATACCTGCATACCAAGTACCTTGCTCATCAAATGTAACATCCTTTGATACAAGGAACTGTTTTGTGGATGGACTCCACAACCTATATCCCATTTGCTTATCATCATAACCAATGAATACATATTTTTCAGCTTTAGGTTCCAATTTGTGCCTTAATTGTGATGGCACATATGCATATGCCAAACATCCAAATACTTTGCAATGATCCAAGGTAGGTCTCTTACCCCACCATGCCTCATATGGTGTCATACCCTGCAAAGCTTTACATGGTAACCTATTGACCAAATAAGTAGCTGTGTTTACAGCCTCAACCCACAAATAATTAGGGAAATTTTTCTCCTTCATCATTGACCTTGCAAACTCAACAAGAGTTCTATTTCTTCTCTCTGCTACACCATTTTGTTGAGGAGAGTACCTGCAAGTAATTTCTTTTTTTATACTTGCATTCCACAAGTTATCACTGAACTCATTAGAGAAATACTCTCCCCCTCCATCTGACCTTAATCTCTTTAACTTATGACCTGTAATTCTCTCTGCATACACATGATAGTGTATGAATGTATTGAATACTTTTGGTTTATCTTTGATCACATAGATAGTGATCCATCTGGTAGCATCATCAACATAAATCACATAATACCTTGAACCATTGGTACTAAAATCCTTTGATGGTCCCCACACATCTGTGTGTACCAACTCAAGCTTCTCTGAATACATAAAACCATGCTTGGAATAAGATTGCTTATGAGCCTTACCTAATTGACATGCCTCACATCTGTATGTCATATGTTGACCTGCAACATTAGGCAATCCAAGCACTGAACCATTGTTAATCATATCTTTGATACCTCTTTCATTGAAGTGTCCAAGCCTCTTGTGCCAAAGATCTAACTCAGAGATCTTATGTCCTCCATAAGTCAACAAGGCATGACCAACATTAACTTGGATTTTCAATGTAAACAATCTTCCTTCTTTCTTCCCTGAAACAATTTGTTTATACCCATTGCTAGGGTCTTCCACAAACACTCCTTCATTAGTGAATCTAACTTCATAACCTTTTTCAACAATTTGTCCTACACTTATTAGATTCTTAGGAATTGTAGGAACATACAAGACCTTACTCAAAAGGGTGCTACCATCCTTGGCTTTCACTCATCCAATTGACTTCACATTGTGCTTTGTATTGTCACCTGTTTGAACAACATGATTAGATACCTTATTCTCCAAATCAGTCATCAATGCTATGTTGCCACTTAGGTGATTACTACACCCTGAGTCAATGTAGAAGACTCTTTGGTCTTCACTTTGCCTTTCACAAGTTGCATTCATTATCAATGTTGAATCATCCTTCTGATCTGAAGCATAATTGTAGTAGGTATTGTTGTATTGTTGAATTTGGAATCCTCTACCTGCATTTCTTCCAAAGTAACCCCTACTAGCTCTACCTCTGAAATTACCTCTTTGATTTCTGCCACCTCTTCCTCTTGAATTGAAATTCTGATTATATCCACCATTACTATGAGTATTATGCCAACAATCATTAGCTAAGTGATTTTTCTTACCACAAATCCAGCAAGCTTTGACTCTGTTAAACAGGTCATGGTTATACATTCCCTATAACAGCGAAGAGAGAGAAAAAAGAGAGAGAACACTATAGCTTCATTCCATCACGTCATCATGCACACAGATTTCAAGAAATGGTCAAGACAAGAATGTTTCTCTCTTAACAGATACATAACATTACAGATCCACACTTTCACCATCAACGCACACAGACCAATATAAATATAATAACAAGAAAGTAGAGGGAGAAGAAGCCATATCCAACACACAGACTTGATCCAAGAAACATGCGCGCCCCTCCTTTTTTATTAATCCAAGTAATATATTTATACAAGTTGTCACACCCATTCGCATGGGTTTTCATGCCTTTTCACTGCAACCCTCCATAGACCCTTCAAATTAAGCCTTATTAAAACCATAAAATGCCAATGTGTACGTGCCTTTAACACTGGCACACACAGTGGACTCGAACTCGCACCGTGCTTACCAATGTCCTAGGTTTTCTAAATGTTGCTACCCTTATGAACAAGGCTTGCAAACCAAAGTGCATGGTTAGACCATGGTATGGAGTGCAAACAATGCCCATAACAAGTCCAGAACTAGGAGAAATATGTAATGCCAAGCAAAGTGCCTGGAACTTAATCCAAGATATGCAAGTACATTACACACAACCCATAGTGTGCCCAACTATATGCTTTAGTCATGAAGTGCAAAAAATGGCATAATTACATAGCACATCAATTACATCATTTTCATAGGTCTTTCTACAATACATCATTATCATATACAATCTATGCAAATCGGTAAGAAGGCTGGATCATCCAATCATAGCTTTATCATCGGAAAGTTGTACTTCAATTCGGCATATCCCTTTTTCCATAACATAAATCATCAAATAATGATGAAGCGGAGCTTGTCAGTTTCAGTATGATCAATATCAAATAACCATATATGAAGACTCAAATCAACATGAAGGCATGTATCCCATAGTCCCATATCATCCATCACTCAGAACATGCACACAAACGAAAAAGAAAATCAGTGAATGCTTCTGCCGAATTAACGCTACCTCACATCCACATGGAGTGTTTCTGCCCACTTAATGCTACCTCACACTCCCACATTACCGAAAAAAAAACAAAGTGAGTGCTTCTGCCAAGTTAATGCTCCCTCGCATTCATACAGGACTACTGTAGACATGCTCAAATCACCACATAGACCTAAGAAGCCATAGTCAACATATACTCAACTTATGTACCCCTCATACCCACGCAGAATATTAAGAACACAAGCCTGCATGTAAGTAGGGTCTTCATCACTCAGTTATCTTAGAAAGATGATAGATAACATCGAAAAACCTATAGTTCAGACCATGCTAAGAAAACCCATGAGAATTCTGGTGAACGTATAACAACAACACTCATATATAAAAAAAATAGAAAAATGATGGTGATTGTTTATTATGATATATATGTGTGCAATCGCGCTCGCATTTTCTTTGCTATAGGTTATTTAGGCGCTCCAGGTCCATCTTCATAGTTTCACAAATGGCTCCTATTTGGTCAACTTCAACCATGCATCGTGATTGTTCATTTCCAGCGCATAGATTATTCTTTAATTCTTCCATCTCATCCGTTCCTCATCAAATGTGCGGTGTCATGGCAATGTGCGGACACAGTGACTCAACACCGAAATTTCACGGCCAAGACAAAATGTCATATGATAGGCAAAATTTTGCATCTACCGTCCTTAAGATAGATTTTGAAATGTTTATACAAACCAAAAGAATGACAGGCAAATGACCATCATAGAAAAGCTAAGATCTTGTGATAGGGTAGTTGTGGGAAGGATTATGTCAAAGAAAATTGCGTCATCTCGCTCTTCCGTCTGTCTTTCTCTCGCTATTTGGCATTTTGGTAACGTTTCAAGTTTCATGAGTGATTTAAAAGTATGTTCATCATATGATATGCCAGCAGAAAGTGATACAACATTAATCAACTGTACACGACTATGAATCAAAGTCCATATCATGTGCAGAATGCACGTTTGAAGGCTTTAACGAGGGTGAGGGGGTATGAAGGAGGACCCCGGTGCTGAGAGAAATTACAAAATAACCAAAAAATGAGTGTGCACGTACAAGTCATCTATAACAAGGAGGTTTCAATCGGATTACGGTATCGAGTAATCGTGAACTCATGATGGTGATCCTGGTGTGAGGAAGACACCGAAAAAATGTATGTTGATTACGGTGGAGTTATGGGGACGCTTATACATTAAAAAGACAGAATTTTATGTAGTCTTTAATTATTAGCATGCTCATTGTTGATTATTACATCTGTGGGATAGTGTATTAGGAAGAGGAGTGTGCATGAAATAACGTTCTGGTACCGGAAAAAATACGCTCCAGGAAACCAAAAAAAGTTAACCGCCAGAATGGAGCAGTTGGAAACGAAACACCGTAATAGGCGGATGACAACAGCATCAAATTGGACATGCACCATAGCACTACATTAGCACCATAATTCCGTGAGCACCAGAATCACCGAAGTAGCAGGTGAGCACCGGAGTGCGCCAGGTTCACCGGAGTGCGCCAGATCTGTGTATTTATATATGAACCATTCATGGTAATCATCGGATGACTTGCTGGTACCATTACGACGATAACCGAAGATCGTGACGGAAACGAATGCATGACATTACGGTGATGACCCAAGGATACTGCAGTGAATGACGGCTAACAAAGTGCGCAATGTATGATTATCTGTAATACATGGGACCTGGATCACCGAAGCACCGGACTGGAGGACCGTAAGCTCAGCGAGAGAGGGTGACACAATAGTATCACCGAAAGACCACAGTACGGTGAGCACCGGACGCAGCAGAAGCACCGAAAAGTGGAGCGGACGTTACCAAGATAAGCACCGCAGAACAGCACTGGATTGCGGTCATCGAGGAACCAAAACATCGGAAAGTTCTCAGAGTCTACACCGAAATCATCCGGCTATCACTACTCAAATACGGTATCACCAACAGAAGTATGCACCACCGAACTGAATATAGCGATCACGTAAGCGCGTCATCACCGGATTGGGGCAGAATAGTAGTGGATGCCGGAATGTTCCGCAGGAATGGTTCAATGCAATAACCCAATCATATGTTTTCATCACACGCAATTAGCGGCGGACAACTCGGATCAATGCACGCCTAGGCTGGATTCGCTGAACCCATTATGCATTACGCTCCACGTGGAGATGCGCTGAGGATAGCAGTTAACCAGGAAGAGACGACGAGCACGACAACGGGGAGAGAGAGAACTGCTGTCGGACCGCCACTATCTTCTTCCGACTATGACTGACGAGCACAGGAGAGACGCAAGCTCTGAACAGTGCTTCTCCATCCTGGTACCCCTTCCAGTAAACGCCCCAACAGCAAATGCCGCATTGACCATCTCCATCAAGAGTAAACGCCCCAACAGCAAATGCCGCATTGACCATCTCCATCAAGATCTGGACCTTCATGTCAAGCTTCAAGATGGCTGTGATGGATTTTGCCATCAGCGACCACGGCGAAAAAGCAAACACTGACATCTTGATTCCTAAGATAACGCTGTCTTATTATAAGCGTTCAGACCTCAATAAGGAGGTAAAGTTGAGCTTCTCAAGACCGCCGGTAAGGGTTATGCACTCAGGGTGGTGCACTCTAAGCAGACGCCGAACATGGCAGAAGTCGACGTCCCGAGAAATTAAAATGGCATGCACGAATGGATGGTAATTAGCGAGAATTGAGGCACAAAGAAAATGTTGACAGATTATGTGCCACCATTTGCGGCAGGCATTATGTGAAGAGAAAATGGAACTCGAGCCAGTAGAGTAGAGCCCAGGGGGGGTAAGTCCAGATGGCCCCAATGTTAAACAGGTCATGGTTATACATTCCTTGTAACAGCGAAGAGAGAAAAAAGAGAGAGAATGCCATAGCTTCATTACATCACGTCATCATGCTCACAGATTTCAAGAAATGGTCAAGACAAGAATGTTTCTCTCTTAACAGATACATAACATTACAGATCCACACTTTCACCATCAACGCACGCAGACCAATATAAATATAATAACAAGAAAGTAGAGGGAGAAGAAGCCATATCCAACACACAGATTTGCTCCAAGAAGCGTGCGCGCCCCTCCTTTTTTATTAATCCAAGTAATATATTTATACAAGTTGTCACACCCATTCGCACGGGGTTTCATGCCTTTTCATTGCAACCCTCCATAGACCGTTTAAATTAAGCCTTAATAAAACCATAAAATGCCAACGTGTATGTGCCGTTAACAACTCCATCTTTATTACTCCTGCCTCTTCCTCTACCTTTGCCACCTTCTCTTCCTCTTAAGAAGTTAGCTTGGCTAGTTGTGCCTTCATCTTCATTTGCTTGTTGCTTCCCTTTGCTATTTTTCTTCTTATCCTTTGAATACATTGCATGACCTACACTTTTATCACTTTCTCCTTTGACATCTTGCTCAAAGGTTAGCATGTGACCTAGCAACTGATTTAAATCACGAGTGAAATGATCAAGTGATAATTCAATAGACAAAATGAATGGTTTCCATTTGTCATCACCTCTCAAACCTTTAAGGATTTGCCTTACCAATTTATCCTCCTCAATGTCTTCATCAACAGCTCCTAATGCATCTGCAATGTCTTTCATCCTTGTTACATAATCTGAGATGGATTGAGAGGCCTTCTTCTTGAAAGTGGTAAATTATGCCCACAAGGATGCCTTCCTTCACTTTGTGGTGTTTTGGAAATGCTCCTCCAAAGCATTCCATATATCACTTGCACTTTCAAGACCTCTAATATGAGGTAGCAAGTAGTCACTAACTGCCATGTAGATAATGCTCCTAGTTTGAGCATCTCTCTTCATCCAATTCTTCAAATCTGATAATTCTTCCCTAGTTGGAACACTAGGATCTCTGAATTGAGGCTTTTCTTCTTCACTTGTAATGTAAGCTATCAAGTCTTTGCTCATAAGATGAGCTTCCATCCTCATTGACCATGCTGGATAGTTTTCTCTATCCAATTTCTCTATCTGAAGAGAATCTCCCATCCTTTCTTCACCTGTGTATTGAATTCTTCAAACTTTATGAGTAACAGATGTACCTTTACTTTGA
Organism: Ceratopteris richardii; assembly: GCA_020310875.1. NCBI lineage: Eukaryota > Viridiplantae > Streptophyta > Polypodiopsida > Polypodiales > Pteridaceae > Ceratopteris > Ceratopteris richardii. Next base: position 134,356,817 of record CM035413.1, read on the forward strand.
ATGATACTCCTTTTGTCTTCCTTGATGTCGTATGATCTCCTTCTCAAGTTTTGTCCTCAAGTTTTCACCTTTTGAACCTTCAGATGTTGAATTCTTTGCAGCTGCAGCAGTCGGGATCCTCCTTTCTTCAATTCTGATGCTTCCTGCTCTGATACCACTGATGGAGAGTGTTAATCTCCAAAAGAACAAGTTACTCTTGTATTTAGAGCACCTCTATAACAAGAATAACTCAAACCTTCACCAATTTGAGAAGATCAATACTCAATTGTCAAGTTCTTGAACAAACTGTGAAAAAGGTGATTACACAGAAAGTCTGCTGCACATGATTCACTCATTGCCTTATCAAATGTGTAAAGTTTTTTATAAACCTTTGTATGGGGTTTTGCCTATAGATTTCGCACCTTCTTCAAGTTGAATCACCTCAAAAGATTCAATAGATCTTGAGAAATGATCTCAACAACTCACCTATGTCTAAAACTATTCTTCTGAGAAGTCGATTTAGACACCTATAACTTTTAACACTTGGTTCTCTCAATCTAGAACCCATTTCTCCAAATGCTTTATGCCACAATTAGCTTACCTTCCAACTTAAAGATTGAGTTCTTGCTTGCTCAAAACTTTAAACTCTGGAAGGAGAATTGATCAAAACATTCGTATCGAATTTTGCACCTCCTGCAACTTCACTTCTTCTCATTTACATATGTAAATATTCCTACACTTAATTCTCTCAGCCTGATCACAATTAGAAGCTAAAAATTTGTACAAAAGTCAATCACCTATAGACTTAGACTTGTAGAAAAGAATTTCACAAAAGATCTAACACAGAAGGAGAAAACTGAGAAATATCGGACGCAACATTTTCTTCATTTCTGAGAAATTTACAACTGAGTGATGAGAGATTCTTAACTCGCTTCTAAGATGTCTAATGACTCATACAACTCCTGATTACTCTATTCTCATGCTCTCTCATACTTGCTCCGACATTTTTCATAGTATATATAGACAAAATTTACAAGCTTATGACTACTCAAAGATATATGTGAACTATCTATGAATTAATGTAAATATGTGTACACATCTTCATCTTCTGAATGTATTCTTCTTTCATGCTTCACAACTTGAACCTTTTCTTCAATCCTTGACTCCAATTGTTCATCAAAACATCAATTGTTGATTGTCCTGTACCAACAGATAATGCTCCTTGCTTGAACATCCTTCTCCATCGAAGTCTTCAAATTTGAGAGTTCATCTCTAGTTGGAACACTAGGATCTCTGAATTTCAGTTTTTCTTCTTCACCTCTGATATAACCTATGAAGTCTTTCTTCATGAGATGAGCTTCCATCCTCATTGACCAAGCTCGATAGTTTTGTCTATCCAATTTCTCTATCTGAAGAGAATCTCCCATCCTTTCTCCAGCTGTGTATTAAATTCTTCAAACTTTATGAGAAATAAGTGTAACTTTACTTCTAATGCAGTTCCTTTTGGTCTTCTTGACAGCTTCAGACCTCCTTCTCTAGGTTTCAATTCAAACTTTTACCTTTTGAATCTTCAAAGGTTGATTTTGGTATAGTTGCAATAGTCGGGGTCCTCCTTTCTTCAATTTTGATGATTCCTACTTTGATACCGCTGATGAAGAGCATTAATCTGCAAAATAACAAGTTATCCTTGATGTTAGAGCATCTCTATATCAAGAACAACTCAAAACCTCAACCAATTTTGGAGGACTAGTGCTAGATCATCAATTTTTGCACTAACTATGAAGAAAGTTACTACACAGAAAAGTCTATTGCACATAGCTCACTCGTTGAGTAATCAAATGTGTAAAGTTTTTAATCAACCTTTGTACAAGGGGCACCTAAATATTGTGCACCTTCTCTTAAAACATCTCAAAAGGTTCAATAAATCTTGAGATTGACTCCAAATAATTAACCTATGTATAAAACTATACTTCTTTATAGTCAACTTTTACACGTGTAACTTCTAATGCATAGTTCTCTCAAAATACAACTTTTTATTCAAGTTCTTTTAGTCATAGGTAGCTTACCTTTCAACTTAAAGAATGAGTGTTGTCTCGCTCAAAAATTTACATTGTGGAAGGAGAACTAACCAAAACATTATAATCAAATTTGCGTCTACTCGAATCTTCTCTTTTCACATTTACACGTGTAAATGTTCCTACTCTCAATTCTCTCATCCTGATCACAATTAGAAGTTGACAATTTGTAAAGAGCTCACTAAACTATAGACTTAGACTTGTACAAAAGGATTTCACAAGATGATAAACATAGAAGGAGCTCTAAGCAAAATATCGGAAGCAACTTCTATTCAGGAAAACTTTACATGTGTTTGATGAGAGATATTCTCTTCACTTCTAAAATGTCTAATGACTCTTACAACTTGTTATTCATCATCTCTCTTCATGCCCCGACTTTTCTACTTGTATATATAGGTATTTTGTACAAACTCGTGACCATTACAAAAGTATAAGAATGTTTAATCTACATGTATAGACATCAAGCTCAACGCCATATCCTATAATCTAAGCATCTCTCAAAACTTCTTCAACTTCTGAGTTCCAAGTGCTTTGGTGAAAATATCAGCAACCTGCTCATCTGTTCTCACATAAACAAGATCAATATCACTTATGAGTACCTTCCATCTAATGAAGTGATAATGTACCTCGATATGCTTTGCTCTAGCATGGAAAATAGGATTCCGTGCTAATTGTATGCCGCTAAGATTATCACAATACATAGTGATAGGTGTTGCCACTTCCACACCTAAATCTGCAAGTAGCATTTCTATCCATGATGCCTCACATGCTGCCATTGTAGCACCTCTATACTCAGCCTCTATAATCGACAAAGCAATAGTGGGTTGCTTCTTGCTGCTCTACCTAACAGCTACACTCCCAAGTGAGAATAGAAAACCACTAGTAGATCTTCTATCTGGAATGCTACCAGCCCAATCTACATCGGTGTATCCATAAACCTGCAAATCCACACCAGCCTCATAAAACAATGCATAATCCAAAGTAGCACTCACATAACGTAGAGTGCACCTCAGAGCATCCAAATGTGGCTTCCTGGGAGCCTGCATAAATTGACTTTCAAGTCCAACAATATAACTTAGATCATGCCTTGTAATTGTGAGATATATAAGACTTCCCACAATTTTCCTGTACATAGTAGCATTTTCGAATGATTCACCTAATGTACTATCCAATTTCAAATTCTGATCTAATGGCATCGAAGTTGGCTTACAATCAGCCATACCATAGTTTTGCAGCATATTGAAGGCATATTGCCTTTGCGACATCCATATTCCTGTTTTTGTATGTATAAAATCAATGCCCAAGAAATAGTGCAACACACCAAGATCTTTCATGTCAAATTCCTGCATAAGAAGTTGCTTTACCTCTTTGATTCTTCCTTCATAATCACCACCTACAATCAAGTCATCAACATAAATAGCCACAATAGTGATGCCATCATCAGCCATGCACGAGGGGCTTGCTTCAGCCCATACAAAGCCTTTTGCAACCTACAAACATATTATGGATTCTTTGAATCTTCATATCCTTGTGGCTGGTCCATATATACTTCTTCGTGTAACTCACCATGTAGGAAAACATTCTTCACATCCATCTGATGCAAAGTCCATCCTTTTGCTATAGCTAATGCAACAAGTGTTTTGAGAGTAAACATTTTAGCTATAGGGCTGAATGTTTCCTCATAATCAATGCCATATGTCTATGCATATCCTTTAGCTACCAATTGTGCTTTATACTTGCTTATGCTACCATCAGCATTATGCTTTACCTTGTAAACCCTTTTTGCAGCTATGGGTTTCTTTCCTTGTGGCAATGAAACAAGCTTCCATGTCTCATTTCCATAAAGTGCAGCCATCTCCTCATCCATAGATTTTTACCAATTTGCGTAACCAATTGCATCTTCAAAACAAGAAGGTTCAGCATCTTGTATTACCTTTGTCATGTAGGCACAATCGCGAGCCATGTAACTATCATATATCAATCGTTGCACTAAAGTACGCATCCTCCTAGATCTTCTTAGTCCTAGGTCACTTCTCATTGTATCATCTGCATGTGCCCTTCTTACTCCTGGAGTCTTCACAGAGGGCAATCCAAGTTCCTCATCAAGACTCTTTTCTGAACCACTTCAATCTCCATCAACATCTTCAAAACCTGCACATGTTATACTACCAGCAGAAAGCTTTTCTTTACCTTTCTTGGATGTATTTGATAAATTTGTTGGACTGAAATTTCCACGCAATCTTCCACTCCATGGATATACGTTGGAACTATTGCTTGGTTATGCATCCCGTCCACTCAAAACTTGAGATTCTGCACTTCATTTTTCAGCATTTTCTTTGTCATTTGGTTCAAGATTCAGTCCTTCTCTGGCATCTGCATAGAAGCTTGACATTTCATCAAATACCATATCTCTGCTCACCTTCACGTGTTGTGTGAGTGGATTATAACATTTGTACCCTTTTTTGCTCAAGGGAGTATCCGATGAAGACACATTTTTCTGCTTTCAGATCAAGCTTCATCCTCAACTGATCTAGAACATGTACATATGCAATACAGCCAGAAACTTTCAGATGTGATAAGTTTGGCTTTTTATCTATAAACTTCTCTTCAAAGTGTAGCTTGATGTAAAGCAGCAGTCGGAGTTCCGTTCATGATGTATACAGCAGTATGCGCAGCTTCTACCCAATAACATGTTGGTGTAGGACAATCAACAATTGAAGTTTTGTAAGTCAAGGACTGAAGAAAAGACCAACTTATGAAGCATGGAAGAAGTTCATATTCAGAAGATAAAGAGTTGTACACATATATACATTAATTTAGAGTCAGCTCACTTATGTCTTTGATTAGTCATAAGCTTGTAAATGTTTGTCTATATATACTATGGAAAATGTTGGGGCAAGTATGAGAGAGCATGAGAATAGAGTAATCAAGAGTTGTAAGAGTTATTAGACATCTTAGAAGTTAGCTGAACTCTCTCTCATCATTCAGTTGTAAACTCCTCTAGAAATGAAAAAAATTTTGTGCCCGATGTTTCTGAGTTTTCTCCTTTTGTGCTAGATCTTTTGTCAAATGCTTTTGTACAAGTCTAAGTCTATAGGTGATTGACCTCTGTACAAATTTTCAGCTTCTAATTGTGATCACGCTTAGAGAATTGAGTGTAGGAACATTTACATGTGTAAATGGAAGAAGAGAGGTTGCAGGAGGCGCAAAATTCAAAGTCAATGTTTTGATCAGTTCTCCTTCTACAGTTTAAAGTTTTGAGGAAGCAAGCACTCAATCTTTAAGTTGGAAAGTAAGCTACTTGTGGCTAAAAGCATTTGCTTAAACGGGTTCTAGTCTTGGAGTGCCATGTCTTAGAAGTTGCAGGTGTCAAAGTCAACTCTACAGGGTGACATGTTTAGACATAGGTAACTTGTTGAGTTCATTTCTCAAGTTATACTAAATCTTTTGGAGTAATTCAACTTGGAGAAGGTGCGCAATATATAGGTGACACCTTTTGCAAAGTTTTATAAAAAACGTTACACAATTGATAGGTCAATGAGAAAGATATGTGCAACAGATTTTCTGTAGAGTCATCATCTTCATAGATTTTTCAAAATCTTGATAATTGAGTATTGATCTTATAAAATTGGAGAAGGGTTGAGTTATTCTTGTTATAGAGGTGCTCTAAATACAAGAATAACTTGTTCTTTTGGAGATTAACAATCTCCATGAGTGGTATCAGAGCAGGAAACATCAAAATTGAGGAAAGGAGGATCCGGACTGCTGCAGCTACAAAGAATTCAACATCTAAAAGTTCAAAAGGTGAAAAGAGCAAAGCTTGAGAAGGAAGTCATACAACACCAAGGAAGACAAAAGGAGTATCATTTGAAGTAAAGTTACATCTATTACTCATAAAGTTTGAAGAATTCAATACATAGGTGAAGAAAGGATGGGAGATTCTCTTCAGATAGAGAAGTTGGATAGAGAGAACTATCCAACATGGTCAATGAGGATGGAAGCTCATCTAATGAGCAAAGACTTGATAGCCTACATAAGAGGTGAAGAAGAAAAGCCACAATTCAGAGATCCTAGTGTTCCAACTAGGGAGGAATTATCAGATTTGAAGAATTGGATGAAGAGAGATGCTCAAGCTAGGAGCATTATCTATATGGCAGTCAATGATTACTTGCTACCTCACATTAGAGGTCTTGAAAGTGCAAGTGATATATGGAATGCTTTGGAGGAGCATTTCCAAAACACCACAAAGTCAAGGAAGCATCTTTGTGGGCAGAATTTACTACATTCAAGAAGAAAGCCTCTCAATCCATTTCAGATTATGTAACCAGAATGAAGGACATTGCAAATGCATTAGGAGCTGTTGATGAAGACATCGAGGAGGATAAATTGGTAAGGAAAATCCTCAGAGGTTTGAGAGGTGATGACAAATGGAAGACATTCATTCCATCTATTGAATTATCACTTGATCATTTTACTCCTGATTTAAATCAGTTGCTAGGACATATGTTAACCTTTGAGCAGGATGTCAAAGGTGAAGGTGACAAGAGTACAGGTCATGCAATGTACTCAATGGACAAGAAGAAAAATAACAAAGGGAAACAACAAGCAAATGAAGATGAAGGAACAACTAGTCAAGCCAACTTCCTAAGAGGAAGAGGAGGTGGCAAAGGTAGAGGAAGAGGCAGGAATAATAAAGATGGAGTCAACGCTTGTTGGATTTGTGGTAAGACAAATCACTTAGCTAATGATTGTTGGCATAATACTCAGAGTAATGGTGGATACAATCTGAACTTTAATTCAAGAGGAAGAGGTGGCAGAAATCAAAGAGGTAATTTTAAAGGAAGAGGTAGTAGAGGTTACTTTGGAAGAAATGCAGGTAGAGGATTCCAAAGTCAACAATACAACAATACTTACTACAATTATGCTTCATATAAGAAGGAGGATTCAACATTGATAATGAATGCATCTTGTGAAAGGAAAAGTGAAGACCAAAGAGTCTTCTACATTGACTCAGGGAGTAGCAATCACCTGAGTGGCAACATAGCATTGATGACTGATTTGGAAAATAAGGTAACTAATCATGTTGTTCAAACAGGTGACAATACAAAGCACAATGTTAAGTCAATTGGATCAGTGAAGGCCAAGGATGGTAGCACCCTCTTGAGTAAGGTCTTGTATGTTCCTACAATTCCTAAGAATCTGATAAGTGTGGGACAAATTGTTGAAAAAGGTTATGAAGTTAGATTCACTAATGAAGGAGTGTTTGTGGAAGACCCTAGCAATGGGTATAAACAAATTGCTTCAGGGAAGAAAGAAGGAAGGTTGTTCAGATTGAAGATTCAAGGTAATGTTGGTCATGCCTTGTTCACTTATGGAGGACATAAGATCTCTGAGTTAGATCTTTGGCACAAGAGGCTTGGACACTTTAATGAAAGAGGTATCAAAGACATGAGTAACAATGGTTCAGTGCTTCGATTGCCTAATGTTACAGGTCAACATATGACATACAGATGTGAGGCATGTCAATTAGGTAAGGCTCATAAGCAATCTTACTCCAAGCATGGTTTCATGTATTCAGAGAAGCTTGAGTTGGTACATACAGATGTGTGGGGACCATCAAAGGATTTCAGTATCAATGGTTCAAGGTACAATGTGATTTATGTTGATGATGCTACCAGATGGATCACTATCTATGTGATCAAAGATAAGTCAGAAGTGTTTAATACATTTAAACACTATCATGCATATGCAGAAAGAATTACAGGTCATAAATTGAAGAGACTAAGGTCAGATGGAGGGCGAGAGTATTTCTCTAATGAGTTTAGTGATTACTTGTGGAATGAAGGTATAAAAACGGAAATTACTTGCAAGTACTCTCCTCAACAAAATGGTGTAGCAGAAAGGAGGAATAGAACTCTTGTTGAGTTTGCAAGATCCATGACGAAGGAGAAAAATTACCCTAATTATTTGTGGGCTGAGGCTTTAAATACAGCAACTTATTTGATCAATAGGTTACCATGTAAAGCTTTGCAGGGTATGACACCATATGAGGCATGGTGGGGTAAGAGACCTACATTAGACCATTGCAAAGTATTTGGACGTTTGGCATATGCATATGTGCCATCACAATTACGGCACAAATTGGAACCTAAAGTTGAAAAGTATGTGTTTATTGGTTATGATGATAAGCAGATGGGATATAGGTTGTGGAGTCCATCTACAAAACAATTTCTTGTATCAAAAGATGTTACATTTGATGAGCAAGGTACTTGGTATGCAGGTACAATCAATATTAATACATATGATGAAGAAGTTGTGAGTTAAAGGAAAGGTAAATCAAAGGTTCAGATATTTGATGAAGAGGAGAATAATGAAGTGTAGGTTGAAGTTGAAGAAATGCCAAAATTTGATCCTGAGTGTGATGAACCATAAACCTCAAGGAGTGGAGAACTCAGAAAGTCATCAAGACACAAGTGGCAACCTACAAGGTATATCTATGACACTTCTTTTTTGGCTACTAAATATTATGCTTACATGATAAAGGCAGATGAAGACCCTTCTACATATGAAGAGGCAAAAGGTAAGGAAAATTGGGAGAAAACTATGCAGGAAGAATATGATGCATTGATGGAGAATCACACTTGGGAATTGGTTCCTAAACCAAATAGCCAGAAGATCATTGGATACAAATGGGTCTACAAGACAAAGAGATTTGCAGATGGAAATGTGTCTAGGTACAAAGCTAGACTTGTTGTGAAAGGGTTTGCTCAAACATATGGTATTGATTATGATGAAACTTATAGTCCTATGGCAAAGATGACAACCATCAAGACACTCATAGCTATTGCTGCATGTAAAGGTTGGAAATTATGTCAATTAGATGTGAAGAATGCTTTCTTGAATGGTTATATTTCAGATGATGTTTTCATGGAGCAACCTCAAGGATTCAGAGATGGAAGGTATCCAGATCAGGTGTGTAAGCTCAAGAGAGATTTGTATGGCTTGAAGCAGGCCCCAACGGCATGGAACTATAGACTTGTAAAGTTCTTGAAAGAGCTTGGATTTCAAGTATCAAAAGCAGATAGTAGTTTGCTTGTTAAAGCAAGTGTTGATGGATTCATATACATGTGCATATATGTTGATGATATAATTCTTACAGCTACAGATGAGAAAGGCATTCAAAGCTTAAAGAAGCAAATGGAGAAAGAATTCAAAATTAGTGATTTGGGAGACTTGTCATATTTCTTGGGCATGGGGATTTCATATACTCAACATGGAGTGTATGTGACCCAAGAAAGGTATTTGAGAAACTTGTAATTCAAGTTTAAAATGAATGATTGCAGGGTAGCACCTACTCCAATGGAGGTGAATCACAAATTAAGCAGATATGGAGGAGAAGAGTTCAAGGATATGAAACAATGTCAGAGTTTGGTTGGTAGTCTTATTTATGCTACATTAACTAGACCTGACTTGTCATATGTAGTTGGGGTTTTGTCTCAATTCATGCATTGTCCTAGGAAAGAACATTGGATTGCAAGTCAAAGAGTATTGAGGTACATTAAGGGTACACTCAAAGAAGGTTTGTATTATGGTTCTACATTAGATACAAATATGAAGATTTATAGTGATGCAGATTGGGTAGGTAATCCAGATGATAGAAGGTCAACTTATGGATACATGTGTTATGTGGGAGATAAATTAATCTCTTGGTGTTCAAAGAAGCAACACACAGTTGCGTTGTCATCTACAGAAGCTGAGTACAAAGGCATGGTTGAAGCTGCAAAGGAAGTGATATGGCTTAAGACTCTGATGAAGAGTTTTGATATCATTCAGAGTATTCCTACTATTCATGGAGATAACATGAGTTCATTGTATCTAGCTGCTAATCCTATTTTTCATGCCAGGACCAAACATATTGAGATTCAGTATCACTTTCTAAGAGAGAAGGTGATGGATAAAGGGATTGAAGTCATACATACTTCAACAAAATATCAGATAGCTGATATGCTTACCAAAAGCTTGGATGGACCAAAGCTACAGAGATTCAAAGACATGGCAGGTATGAAGAAGACAGAGAAAACATCAATTGATGATTGAGGGGGAGCTGTTGGTGTAGGAGAATCAACAATTGAAGTTTTGGAAGTCAAGGACTGAAGAAAAGAACAACTTATGAAGCATGGAAGAAGTTCATATTCAGAAGATAAAGAGTTGTACACATATGTCCATTAATTTAGAGTCAGCTCACTTATGTCTTTGATCAGTCATAAGCTTGTAAATTTTTGTCTATATATACTATGGAAAATGTCGGGGTAAGTATGAGAGAGCATGAGAATAGATTAATCAAGAGTTGTAAGAGTTATTAGACATTTTAGAAGTTAGTTGAACTCTCTCTCATCATTCAGTTGTAAACTCCTCCAGTAATGAAAGAAATTTTGTGCCCGATGTTTCTGAGTTTTCTCCTTCTATGCTAGATCTTTTGTGAAAAGCTTTTGTACAAGCCTAATTCTATAGGTGATTGATCTCTGTACAAATTTTCAGCTTCTAATTGTGATCAGGTTGAGAGAATTGAGTGTATGAACATTTACATGTGTAAATGGAAGAAGAGAAGTTGCAAGAGGCGCAAAATTCAAAGTCAATGTTTTGATCAGTTCTCCTTCTATAGTTTAAAGTTTTGAGCAAGCAAGCACTCACTCTTTAAGTTGGAAGGTAAGCTACTTGTGGCTAAAAGCATTTACTTAAACGGGTTCTAGTCTTTGAGAACCATGTCTTAGAAGTTGCAGGTGTCAAAGTCGACTCTACAGGGTGACAGTTTTAGACATAGGTAACTTGTTGAGTTCATTTCTCAAGTTATACTGAATCTTTTGGAGTAATTCAACTTGGAGAAGGTGCACAATCTATAGGTGACACCTTGTGCAAAGTTTTATAAAAAACTTTACACAATTGATAGGTCAATGAGAAAGATATGTGCAGCAGGTTTTCTGTAGAGTCATCATCTTCACAGATTTTTCAAAATCTTGATAATTGAGTATTGATCTTCTAAAATTGGAGAAGGGTTGAGTTAGTCTTGTTATAGGGGTGCTCTAAATACAAGAATAATGTGTTCTTTTGGAGATTAAAAATCTCCATCATAACAATGAGGCATATTCTTCTCATCCATCAAGGCTCTTGCTATTTCTGCAATATGTCTATTTTTGCATTCAAAAACACCATTCTACTGTGGTGTGTACCTGCATGAAAATTGACGTCGAATTCCATGATTTTTTAGAAAACTATTGAATTCATTTGACATGTATTCACCTCCTCCATCAGATCTTAATGTTTGAATGTACTTCCCTGTCTGCTTTTCCACCATAGCTTTAAAATTCTGGAAGTGAGTGAACACCTCACTCCTCTCTTTCATGAGATATACCCATACTTTGCGTGTATGGTCATCAATGAAGGTAACATAAAACTTGCAACCGCCCATAGATGTGCTCTTTGCTGGACCCCAAACATCTATATGTACTACTTCTAGTACATTCTCACTAACATGCTTTTCATGTGGAAATGATGCTCTTGACTGTTTACCAAATTGACATGCTACACATACCTTTTACATTTCTGCAACTTTGAAATTTGGTAGTCCATGGACAATCTCCTTTGACTGCATCAATTTTTGCCTTTGCAAGTTTGCATGTCCAATCTATTTGTGCCACATCTCTATATCTGCAATAACTCCTGCACCTTTTGCAAACATGGCTGCATTCATTTCAGGAATCTTCACATTTAAGGTGAACATCCTACCCACTTTGTTTCCTTTGGCAACCAATCATCCATCCTGCTTGTACTCTTCTACTTATAATCCATCAGCATTCAACCTAACATGTAATCCCTCGTGATCCATTTGGCCAACAAAAACCAGATTCTTTTTTATATTTGGAACATGCAACACATCAGCAAGATGTTTTACCTTTCCGTGATCCATCAATAGTGCTATGTTTCCTGTATGCTCAATAGGATGTGATGTGTCATCACCTGTTTCAACATATCCAGGAACTAGTAATTTTTGCAAAGTAATAAACCACCTTTCATCTCCTCTAAAACCTATAAGTAATT
>CM035413.1:134373965-134376465 GCA_020310875.1 Ceratopteris richardii
TCTGACTTTGAAGCTTGAAATCCAAGTTACTTCAAGAACTTTACAAGCCTATAAATCCATGCCCTTGGGGCCTGCTTCAACCCATACAAAGCTCTCTTGAGCTTACACACATGATTTGGATACACTTGATCTTTGAAACCATCTAGTTGTTCCATGTAGACTTCATCTGAAATAAAACCATTCAAAAATGCATTCTTTACATCTAATTGAGATAATTTACAACCTTTGCAAGCAGCAATTGCTATGAGAGTCCTTATCGTTGTCATTTTTGCAACAAGACTATAAGTTTCATCATAGTCCACACCATATGTCTGTGCATATCCCTTTACAACAAGCATGGCTTTGTACCTAGATATACTTCCATCTGCAAACCTTTTTGTTTTGTAGACCCATTTACATCCAATGATCTTCTGACTATTTGGTTTAGGAACCAAATCCCAAGTCTCATTTTCCATCAATGCATCATATTCTTCCTGCATAGCTTTTTCCCAATTCTTCTTTCCTTTAGCTTCATCATATGTGGATGGATCTTCATCTGCTTTTAACATGTAAGCATAATCTTTAGTAGTCAAGAATGAAGTATCATAGCTATACCTTGTAGGTTGCCATTTGTGCCCAGATGACCTTCTGAGTTCTCCATTTCTTGAAGTTTCTGGTTCATCACATTCTGGATCAAACCTTGGCACTTCTTCAACTTCAACCTCTACTTCATTATTCTCCTCTTCATCAAATATATGAACCTTTGATTTACATTTCTTTTGATTCACAACTTCTTCAACATCTGCATGAAGATTAAGTGTACCTACATACCAAGTACCTTGCTCATCAAATGTAACATCCATAGACACAAGGAATTGCTTTGTGGATGGACTCCACAACGTATAACCCATCTGCTTGTCATCATAACCAATGAATACATACTTCTCTGCTTTAGGTTCCAATTTATGCCTCAATTGTGATGGCACATATGCATATGCCAAGCAACCAAATATTTTACATAAAACCATACTTATTATATGATTGCTTATGAGCCTTACCTAACTGACATGCTTCACATATGTATGTCATGTGTTGACCTGCAACATTAGGCAATCCAAGCACTGAACCATTGTTAATCATTTCTTTGATACCTCTTTTATTAAACTGTCCAAGTCTTTTATGCCAAAGATCCAGTTCAGACACCTTTTGCTCTCCATATGTAAACATAGCATGTCCAACATTACCTTGTATCTTTAGTGTGAAGAGCCTTCCTTCCTTCTTTCCTGTAACAATTTGTTTATACCCTTGACTAGGGTCTTCAACATAAACTCCATCATTAGTGAACCTTACCTCATATCCTTTTTCCACAATTTGTCCTACACTGATCAAGTTCTTTGGAATTGTAAGAACATATAGAACCTTACTCAAGAATGTACTTCCATCTTTGGCTTTAACTGAACCAATTGACTTTACTTTATGCTTTGTATTATCCCCTATTTGAACTGTATGATTGATTGCTTTATGATCTAGATCAATCATCAAAGAAATATTTCCATTCAGATGATTGCTACATCCTGAGTCAATATAGAATACTCTCATATCTTCATGTGAGGCTTCACATGTTGCATTCATAATAAGAGTTGAATCTTCTTTCTGATCTGATGCATTATTGTAGTAGGTGTTATTATAGGATTGATTTTGGAAGTTTCTTCCTCTACCTCTTCCAAAATAATTCCTACCACCTCTACCTCTGAAGTTTCCTCTTTGATATCTGCCACCTCTTCCTCTTTGATTAAAGTTCTGATTAAAATTACCATTGCTTTGATTATTATGCCAACAATCATGAGATAGATGATTGGTCTTACCACATATCCAACAAGCTCTGACATTATCTTTGTTATTTCTGCCTCTTCCTCTACTTCTGCCACTTCCTCTTCCTCTTAGGAAGTTTTCTTGACTTGGAGTACCTTCATCTTCAAGTGATTGTTGCTTTCCTTTGCTAGCTTTCTTCTTGTCTTTAGAATACATTGCATGACCTGCACTCTTATCAACATCTCCTTTGATATCATTCTCAAAAGTTAGCATATGTCCTAACAATTGATTCAAATCAGGAGTGAAATGATCTAATGAAAGTTCTGTAGAAAAAATAAAAGGCTTCCACTTCTCATCTCCTCTTAGCCCTGTGAGAATTTGTCTTACCAACTTATCTTTTTCAATATCTTTATCAACTGCACCTAAAGAATCAGCAATGTCTTTCATCTTTGTCACATAATGAGATATTGATTGTGAAGCCTTCTTCTTGAATGTAGTAAATTCTGCCCATAATGAAGCTTTCCTTGATTTGGTTGTATTCTGGAAATGCTCTTCCAAAGCATTCCAAATGTCACTTGCACTTTCAAGTCCTCTGATATGAGGAAGCAAATAATCATTTACTGCCATGTAGATTATGCTCCTTGCTTGAGCATCCTTCTTCATCCAAATCTTTATATCCGCAAGCTCCTCCCTAGTTGTAACACTAGGA
>CM035413.1:134391465-134393965 GCA_020310875.1 Ceratopteris richardii
TAGAGGCAGGAACAATAGAGGAAGAGGAAGAGGATCAAGAGGCAATGGATGCTTCATTTGTGGGAAGCTAGGACATTGGGCAAATGAATGCTACCAAAGGAGGAACAATGCTCAAGGTAACTATGCTTCAAATGAGTCTAGTGATCAAGTTCTTGCCATGAGTCATGCATATGGGGATAGTAAACATGAGAAGGATGATACTTGGTACATAGATAGTGGTTGTAGCAATCATATGTCTTGTAGGGAGGACATGTTTTGCAATTTACAGGCTCCAAAGCAAAGAGGATGTGTAGAGACAGGTGATAACACCGAGCATGAGATCAAACACATTGGAGATGTCAAATTTCAGGATGGCAAGAAGAGCAAGACACTATCCGAGGTATTATATGTCCCTACTATTACAAAGAATCTCATTTCTGTTGGTCAAATGGTAGATAAAGGATACCAAGTGAAGTTCAATAGCAAAGGTTGCTTCATAGAGGATCCAAAGAATGGATTTCAGCTTGTGGCGAAAGGAGAGAAGCATGGAAGGATGTTTACTCTCAATATCAACCAAAACCCCAACAAGGTAATGTTCATCACTTCAGGAAATAGAAGAATTGCAGATTTGGATTTGTGGCATAAAAGGATAGGACATGTAAACATTGAAAAGCTAAAGAACATGGAGAAAAGTGCATTGGTCAAAGGGCTTCCAAACTTCTCAACATCACATCTTCATGAGGTATGTGAAGCTTGTCAATTTGGGAAGCAAACTAGGTTGCCTTTCAAGTCAAGCAAGTATGTTTCTCCAAGGGTTTTGGATTTAGTGCATACAGATGTATGGGGACCTTCAAGAGAACCTTCACATGCAGGTAATAGGTACTTTGTTACCTTTATTGATGATTGTTCAAGGAAAATTTGGTTGTATATAATCAAGCAAAAATCAGATGTGTTTGAAGTATTCAAAAAGTACAAAGCACTTGTTGAGAATGAAACAGGTCATAAGATTAAAACCCTAAGGTCAGATGGAGGGGGAGAATATTTCTCCAATGAGTTCACAAGGTTCTTAGAAGATGAAGGCATAAGGAGGCAATACACATGCAGGTATACCCCTCAACAAAATGGTATTTCAGAAAGAAAGAATAGACAAATTGCAGAGATAGCTAGATGCATGTTGAATGAGATGAATGTACCTTTCTCATATTGGGCTGATGCAGCAACCACAGCAGCATATATTATGAACAGGATACCAACTTCAGGAGTTCATGATCTTACTCCAGATGAGGTATACTATCAAAGGAAACCAGATTTGTCTCATTTAAGGATTTTTGGTTGCATATGCTATGTTCATGTCCCACAGGAAGTAAGAGAAGGTAAGCTTGATGC
The DNA here is from genome assembly GCA_020310875.1 of Ceratopteris richardii. Lineage (NCBI taxonomy): Eukaryota > Viridiplantae > Streptophyta > Polypodiopsida > Polypodiales > Pteridaceae > Ceratopteris > Ceratopteris richardii. Next base: position 134,392,831 of record CM035413.1, read on the forward strand.
TAGGGCTGAAAAATGCATTTTTGTTGGCTACTCAAATGAGCAAAAGGGGTACAGGTGTTATAATCCGGTCACTAAAAATCTTAGAGTGTCAAGGGATGTTGTGTTTGATGAGTTAAAACCTTGGTATGGAGGTGTGAATGATTTGCAGGAAGAAGACCTTGTACATGCAGATCAGGTACATGAAGAGCAAGTGCAAGTTAGCACTACATTGAGTGGACCAAGTATGCCAAGTCCTTCACAAAGCTCATCATCATGGAAGGGAAAGCAAAAGGAGTTAGAGCATACATCAGAATGTAGCCACAATAGAGGTAATGGAGGTAACTTGGTAAGAGATTTTCATTCAAGTGAAGATGAAGATGAATTTGAAGAAGTTGTTACTCCTGAAGTGCAAAAGAAACGGACATTGAAGAAATATCCAATCACAGGTAGTGAAAGGAGGTCAAATAGGGTAAAACATCCTATTCAAAAGCTCACTTATGATAGCTTTATTGCAAAGCATTATGCTTACATGACACAGGTTATCAAAGATAAGGAACCATCAAGCTATGAGGAAGCTAGCCAACACAAGGAATGGAGAGATGCTATGGATGAGGAGATTCAAGCTCTCAAGGAAAACCAAACTTGGGAATTGGTACCTAGAGAAGAAGGCATAAAGGTAGTCACAAACAAATGGGTGTACAAAGTCAAAAGGAATTCAGATGGATCTTTGGCAAGGTACAAAGCAAGGTTAGTAGCTAAGGGCTACACACAAACATATGGGCTTGATTATGAAGAAACTTTTAGTCCTGTTGCAAATAAGAATACAATTAGGACTTTAATTTCAGTGGCTGCTTCTAAAAGATGGAGAATGTATCAATTGGACATTAAAAATGCTTTTCTTAATGGAAATTTGGAAGAAGTGGTTTATATGTATCAACCCATAGGTTATGAAGATGAAAAGAAGCATGATTTTGTATGTAAACTAAAGAAGGCTTTGTATGGGCTCAAGCAAGCACCTAGAGCATGGAATCAGAGATTGGTTGAGTACCTAATGAAGTGTGGTTATGTTGCAAGTGATTCAGATCCTTCACTTTACATCAAAAGGGTTGATGGAGAATCTATATACATATGCATATATGTTGATGATCTTATCATA
>CM035413.1:134401465-134418965 GCA_020310875.1 Ceratopteris richardii
ATGTACAATCAATAGATTTAATACATATACTCATATTGATCATCTCTGTTTTCTCTGTGTTATCTTCCTCAAGTCTGTCAACTTCAGAGGAGCATATCTCAAGATCTACTGAACCAAATTTGATGATCCAGGGCTCATTGGAATCAGCTCAAAGCATTCTACAACACTACAAAATTTCAAGTCATTCTATTCAGCCAATTGGGAGAAATCGCTGTCGAAGTAGTCACTGGTATTTTTCTGTGTTGATCCTAAAAAATCGGGGGTGTTCATAATCTTGCTAAAGATCATGCTCAGTGTATAGTTTGTTATTTGGAGTGATTTAACTTGCTAATGGTAGCTTGTTAAGTTAATTTAATACTCCCAGAAGGAATTAAACCAATTGTAAGTGTGCTGGACACACTGAGCTTAGAATCCAGCAGGTATCATTACAAAAATAGTAAGTTTTTGGAGTTGTGAAGGTTCAAAATCACCTGTTTTGATTTGATCATTACTCAATCATTTTGTAAAGCACATATATAGTTTCTTGGTGTCATTTGGAAGCTCAAGGAGTCTCCTAACCATATCTGAAGAGAAAAGAGGGCAGGTGTGAAGCAGGTCTAGCAGCACCAACTTGATCTTCTGATTGTACCCAGCCATCACTTCCAACAGTGGTATCAGAGCAAATAAGGTAATCATGGGTGATGGTTTCCCTTCTTTCATTGACAAATTGGATAGAAATAACTACCAGGCTTGGTCATTGAGAATGAAGACCTATCTACAAGGGAGAAGCTTGTATGGATACATATCAGGAGATGAGGAGTTGCCCTCATTCAAAACCAGAGGCCTACCTACAAAGGATGAACATGAGAGACTCAACCAATGGTGTGCTAAAGATGCTTTGGCAAGGTCATATCTTCTAAACTCTATCTCTGATTTCCTTCTACCTCATGTAAGGAACTGTAAGACTTCCCAAGAGACTTGGGAAACCTTATCAACATACTTCTCATCAAGCACAAGGGCCAGAAAGAATCAGCTATGGATTGAGTTTACAACTCTTAGGAAGCAATCAAAACAATGTGTCTCAGATTTTGTCACCAAAGTCAAAGACATTGCAGATCAACTTGCAAGTGTTGGAGAAGAAATTGAGGAAGAGCAAATAGTCAGACAAGTGATCAATGGTCTAAAGGCAGATGACAAGTGGGAGAGCTTTACCACAGCAATGGACTTATACATGGACATCCAAGCACCTGATCTAACAACTCTGATTGGACAACTCTTTACACATGAAGCAAAGATCACAAAGAATGGAGAGCAATCAAAAGGTAACAATCCCTCTGCCCTATATACAGATAAGAAGTCTAAAGACAAGGGTAAAAGTAAGAAAGTTGATGAAGAAGGATCCACCTCCCAAGCAAACTATGCAGGGAGAGGTAGATCATCTAGAGGTAGGGGCAGAGGAGGTAAGTCAGGTAGGGGGAGACCCTATAATCAATCTCCATGCAATATTTGTGGTTTGTCTAATCATACTACAGATGAATGCTACAAAAATTATAAGAACCAAAGAGGAAGAGGTCACCAAAGAGGAGGATACTCCCAAGGCAGAGGCAGATTTAATCAATCTCAAGGCTACCATGGCTACAACAATAATTACAACAATAACTACAACAATAGCTACAATCACAATGGCAATTATCAAGGAGGATACAGGAACAGAAAGGATTACAACAATTATGCAGAGGATCAAGATGATTCCTTGTTGATTATGAACATGACATCTAAATCAGGTATCAATGATGATCATTTGTTCTATATTGACTCAGGTTGCTCTAACCATGTAGCTGGGAATGTTGCCTTACTCTCTGATTTGGAAGAACCCAAAGGCAAGCACCAAGTACAGACAGGTGATGACACCAAACATTCAGTGGTTAAAGTAGGTAATGTTAAAACAAGTGATGGTAATCAGAATTTGCTAAGCAGAGTATTGTATGTTCCAACAATCACCAAGAATCTGATGAGTGTAGGTCAGATTGTTGAAAAAGGTCTACAGGTCAGGTTCACTCAACATGGTGCATATGTGGAGGATCCAAGACATGGATTCAGAAGGATAGCCAAGGGAGAGAAATCAGGTAGATTGTTTACCTTTGAACTTGAAGATACTAAGAGCATTGCATTATACAACTACAAGGACCAAACTCTATCAGAATTGGAGATGTGGCACAAGAGATTGGGTCACATTGGAGAGAGGACCATAAAACAAATGAGCAGAGATCAATGTGTGCTTGGGATACCTAATGTATCCAAGCAACACATGATATACAAGTGTGGAGCTTGTCAATTTGGTAAGTCACACAGATTGCCATATACCAAAAAAGGTTTTATGCATGAAGACTACTTGGAATTGGTGCATACAGATGTTTGGGGACCAAGCAAGGAGCCATCCATATCTGGATCAAGGTACTATGTATCTTTTATAGATGATTATAGAAGATGGACTGTCTTGTACTTCATGAAACATAAAGATGAAGTATTTAATTGTTTCAAAAGATATCTTGCATTAGTTGAGAATCAAACAGGTAGACATTTGAAGAGGCTAAGGTCAGATGGTGGTGGAGAATACTTCTCAAATGACTTTGAAGAGTTCTTGCAGGAAAGAGGCATCAAGAGGGAGATTACCACAAGGTACTCACCTGAACAAAATGGGGTAGCTGAAAGGAGGAATAGACTCATTGTGGAGACAGCTAGGTCTATGCTTAATGAGAAAAAATTACCAAATTACCTTTGGGCAGAGAGTGTATCTACTGCCACATACTTAATCAACAGGTTGCCATCAAAGACACTTGATGGAATGACACCCTATGAGGCTTGGCATGGTAAGAGACCTTCTCTGGATCATTGCAAGATCTTTGGGTGTGTTGCATATGTGCATATTCCCTCACAGGTAAGGGGAAAGCTAGATCCTAAGGCTGAAAAGTGTATTTTCATTGGTTATGATTTGAATCAAAAAGGATACAGGTTCTATAACCCCTCAAATAAAGGCTTCAAGGTAAGCAGAGATGTCATATTTGATGAGAATGATTCATGGTATGAAAATGAGTGCAGGAAAGTTAGCCTACCTTATGATATGGAAGAAGACTTTCCAAAGCTTGTCAGGCAAGAACCAACTCAGAATGAGGACACAAGCTCAGATGATGAAGACACCATCAACATTGAAGAATTCAAAGCTTGGAAATCCAAAGGGAAGATGAAGATGACGCAACTTGAAGACAATCCAGAATCTTCAACTCAAGCTATGAGGAGATCTTCAAGAGAAAAGAAGAAACCAATTAGGTATGGGTATGATACTTCACTTGTAACCAAGCACTCTGTATATCTTGCAAAGGATATCTTAAGTGAAGAACCAGGTACATTTGAGGAAGCCATTACTAAACCAGAATGGAAGGAAGCAATGGATGAAGAAATGGAGGCTCTCAAGGAGAGTGATACTTGGGATTTGGTACCCAAGAAGGACTCCATGAAGGTGATAGGGTCCAGATGGATCTACAAACTCAAAAGGAACTCAGATGGTACAATAAGCAGGTACAAAGCTAGGTTAGTAGCCAAGGGTTTTGCACAAACCCAAGGCATTGATTATGAGGAGACATTTTCTCCTGTGGCCAAGATGCCAACTATCAGAATAATGGTGAGTGTAGCTGCATCCAAGAATTGGAACATGTACCAATTGGATGTGAAGAATGCATTCTTGAATGGATGGATATCTGAAGAGGTCTACATGTCACAACCACCTGGCTATGAGGATCCCAATAAGGTAAATCATGTGTGTAAATTGAAGAAGGCTCTGTATGGATTGAAGCAGGCACCTAGAGCATGGAATTACAGATTGACAACCTATCTCCTAGATCAAGGATTTGTGATGAGTAAAGCAGATACTTCATTGTTTATAAAGAAGAACAATTCAGAGGTAATATACTTGTGTGTCTATGTTGATGACATCATTATTACAGGAAATGATGTTCAAGGAATTAGACACATCAAAGGTCAAATGATGAAGGAATTCAAGATCAATGATCTTGGATTATTGAAGTACTTTCTAGGGCTTGAATTGGTCTACACAAATTCAGGTATATTCATTACTCAGAAGAAGTACATTCAGGACATGGTCAAGAAGTTTAATTTGCAGGAAGCTAAAGTCTCAAACATTCCTATGGAGGTCAACCACAAACTCAGTGCACATGAAGGAGAAGAACTCAAGGACATTACAAGTTATCAAAGTTTGGTAGGTAGTCTCAATTATGCTACCTTAACCAGGATTGATATATCATATGGTGTTAGTGTACTTAGCCAATTTATGCATAAACCAAGAGTACCACATTTGGAGGCAGCCAAGAAGATAGTAAAGTACCTAAAGGAAACACAAAATCATGGTTTGTATTATCCATATTCATCAGACATTGACATCAAGGTATACTCAGATGCAGATTGGGCAGGTTGCAAGGATGACAGGAGGAGTACATCAGGTTACATATGCTTTGCAGGTGATAAACCAATTTCTTGGTCATCCAAGAAACAACCCACAGTAGCCTTGTCATCTACTGAGGCAGAATACAGAGGGCTAGCCAATGCCACTCAAGAAGCCATATGGTTGAAGCTTTTATACTCAGAATTGGGTCTATATACAAGGTCACCAATCATATTTGGTGATAACACAAGTTCTCTTCACCTAGCAGCTAATCCTGTGTATCATGCTAGGACAAAACACATAGAGGTGCATTACCACTATGTGAGGGAGAAATTACTTAGCAAGGAAATCCAATTATCATATGTGTCCACTAATATTCAATGTGCAGATTTGCTTACAAAATCTTTGGATGGGAGCAAGCTATGCAGGTTTAAATCAATGATAGGATTGCAGAATATCATTGAAGACTAAGATGAAGACTCAAGCAAGTGTTTGGCTTGAGGGGGAGCTGTTGGTGCAAAACAAGCCTTAACACTTGGCTTTGATTTGTACCTTGAAGACTCAACATAAAGCTTGGACCATGGAAGCCTAGCATGGGTTAATTCATGAGGATTTCACTTGAAGCATGAACCATAGAAATCTAGTCTTATTGGTTATTACTTTTTATCCCTATGTAAAAGTCTAAATGACTTCAATCATTCTTTGTAATCCCACCTACTTCAGAAGTCGTGGAAAATCCAATTGATTGAGTGGTTGAATGATTGAGAGAATATCTCAATCAACTTTTAGGTACAAGATTCTAGGAATTTGAATTAAAGTTCAAATTCAAATTCTCACAAAATATATATATATATGAAGGAAAAAAGTCGCGGGAAAAAAATGTTACTCTTCCCGAGGCAATTCTGAGAGATTATTGAGTGTGTGTGAGCTACACCATAGCCAACACCTCTGAGTACCATTGAGCATTACTTTACATGCCAATGGGAATGTACAATCAATAGATTTAATACATATACTCATATTGATCATCTCTGTTTTCTCTGTGTTATCTTCCTCAAGTCTGTCAACTTCAGAGGAGCATATCTCAAGATCTACTGAACCAAATTTGATGATCCAGGGCTCATTGGAATCATCTCAAAGCATTCTACAACACTACAAAATTTCAAGTCATTCTATTCAGCCAATTGGGAGAAATCGCTGTCGAAGTAGTCACTGGTATTTTTCTGTGTTGATCCTAAAAAATCGGGGGTGTTCATAATCTTGCTAAAGATCATGCTCAGTGTATAGTTTGTTATTTGGAGTGATTTAACTTGCTAATGGTAGCTTGTTAAGTTAATTTAATACTCCCAGAAGGAATTAAACCAATTGTAAGTGTGCTGGACACACTGAGCTTAGAATCCAGCAGGTATCATTACAGAAATAGTAAGTTTTTGGAGTTGTGAAGGTTCAAAATCACCTGTTTTGATTTGATCATTACTCAATCATTTTGTAAAGCACATATATAGTTTCTTGGTGTCATTTGGAAGCTCAAGGAGTCTCCTAACCATATCTGAAGAGAAAAGAGGGCAGGTGTGAAGCAGGTCTAGCAGCACCAACTTGATCTTCTGATTGTACCCAGCCATCACTTCCAACAAATTGAGTGTAGGAACATTTACATGTGTAAATGGAAACAAGAGAAGTTGCAGGAGGTGCAAAATTTGATGTTAATGTTTTGGTGAGTTCTCCTTCCACAGCGTAAATTTTTGAGCAAGCAAGCACTCAATCTTTACGTTGGAAGGTAATCTACTTGTGGCTAAAAGCATTTTCATAAACGGGTTCTAGATTAAGAGAACCAAGTGTTAGAAGTTATTGGTGTCTAAATCCACTTCTCAAAAGAACACTTTTAGACATAGATGACTTGTTAAGTCCATTTCTCAAGATCTACTGAGTCTTTTGGAATGATTTAACTTAGAGTAAGTCACAAACTATAGGTGACACCTTGTGCAAAGGTTTATAAAAAACTTTACACATTGGATAAGCCAAAGAGAGAGTTATGTGCAGCATACTTTCTGTGTAGTCATCTTCTTCACAGTTTGGTCAAATTTTTCATCATTGATCATTGATCCTCTAAATTGGTGAAGGTTTGGAGTTACTCTTGATATAGAGGTGTTCTAAATTCAAGAGTAGCTTGTTCTTTTGGAGATTAACACTCTCCATCAGTGGTATCAGAGCAGGAAATATCAAAATTGAAGAAAGGAGGACCTCGACTGCTGCAGACATAAAGAATTCAACAATTAAAGATTCAGAAGGTGAAAGCTTGAGAGCAAAGCTTGAGAAGAAGGTCATATGACATCAAGGAAGACAAAAGGAGTATCATTTAAAGTAAAGGTACATCTATTTCTAACAAAGTTTGAAGAATTCAATACACAGGTGAAGAAAGGATGGGAGATTCTCTTCAAATAGAGAAGTTGGATAGAGAGAACTATCCAACATGGTCAATGAGGATGGAAGCTCATCTTATGAGCAAAGATTTGATAGGATACATCACAGGTGAAGAAGAAAAGCCTCAGTTTAGAGATCCTAGTGTTCCAACTAGGGAGGAATTATCATATTTGAAGACTTGGATGAAGAAAGATGCTCAAGCCAAGAGCATTATCTATATGGCAGTTAATGATTACTTGCTACCTCACACTAGAGGTCTTGAAAGTGCAAGTGATATATGGAATGCTTTGGAGGAGCATTTCCAAAACACCACAAAGTCAAGGAAGGCATCCTTGTGGGTAGAATTTACTACATTCAAGAAGAAGACCTCTCAATCCATCTCAGATTATGTAACAAGGATGAAGGACATTGCAGATGCATTCGGAGCAGTTGATGAAGACATTGAGGAGGATAAATTAGTAAGGAAAATCCTTACAGGTTTGAGAGGTGATGTTTACTGAATTATCACTTGATCATTTCACTCCTGATTTAAATCAGTTGCTAGGACATATGCTAACCTTTGAGCAGGATGTCAAAGGTGAAAGTGATAAGAGTGTAGGTTAAGCAATGTATTCAAAGGATAATAAGAATAATAGCAAAGGGAAACAACAAGCAAATGAAGATGAAGGCACAACTAGCCAAGCTAACTTCCTAAGAGGAAGAGGTGGTGGCAAAGTTAGAGGAAGAGGCAGGAGTAATAAAGATGGAGTTAAAGCTTGCTAGATTTGTGGTAAGACAAATCACTTAACTAATGATTGCTGGCATAATACTCAGAGTAATGGTGGATATAATGGGAATTTTAATTCAAGAGGAAGAGGTGCCAGAAATCAAGGAGGTAATTTTAGAGGTAGAGGTAGTAGAGGTTACTTTGGAAGAAATGTAGGTAGAGGATTCCAAAGTCAGCAAACCTACTACAATTATGCTTCAGATCAGAAGGAGGATTCAACATTGATAATGAATGCAACTTGTGAAAGTCAAAGTGAAGACCAAAGAGTCTTGTACATTGACTCAGGGTGTAGCAATCATCTAAGTGGCAACATAGCTTTGATGACTGATTTGGAGAATAAGGTAACTAATCATGTAGTTCAAACAGGTGACAATACAAAGCATAATGTGAAGTCAATTGGATCATTGAAGGCCAAGGATGGAAGTACTCTCTTGATTAAGGTTTTGTATGTTCCTACAATTCCTAAGAATCTGATAAGTGTAGGACAAATTGTTGAAAAAGGTTATGAAGTTAGGTTCACTAATGAAGGAGTGTTTGTGGAAGACCCTAGCAATGGGTATAAACAAATTGTTTCAGGGAAGAAAGAAGGAAGATTGTTCACATTGAAGATCCAAGGTAATGTTGGTCATGCTTTGTATACCTATGGAGGACATAAAATCTCTCAGTTAGATCTTTGGCACAAAAGGCTTGGACACTTTAATGAAAGAGGTATCAAAGATATGGTTAATAATGGTTCAGTGCTTGGATTGCCTAATGTTGTAGGTCAACATATGACATATGGATGTGAGGCATGTCAATTAAGTAAGGCTCATAAGCAATCTTATTCCAAGCATGGTTTTATGTGTTCAAAAAAGCTTGAGTTGGTACACACAGATGTGTGGGGACCATCAAAGGATTTCCGTATCAATGGTTCAAAGTATTATGTGATTTATGTTGATGATGCTACCAGATGGATCACTATATATGTGATCAAAGATAAATCAGAGGTATTCAATACATTCAAACATTATCATGTGTATGCAGAGAGAATTACAAGTCACAAATTGAAGAGACTAAGGTGAGATGGAGGGGGAGAGTATTTCTCTAATGAGTTTAGTGATTATTGATGAAGATTGTTAATCTCCAAAAGAACAAGTTATTCTCATATTTAGAGCACCTCTATAACCAGAATAACTCAAACCTTCTCCAATTTTAGAAGATCAATACTCAATTATCAAGATTTTGAAAAATTTGTGAAGATGATGACTCTACATAAAGTCTGCTACACATATCTTTCTCATTGACCTATCAATTGTGTAAAGTTTTTGATAAAACTTTGCACAAGGTGTTGCCTATAGATTGCGCACCTTCTCCAAGTTGAATTACTCCAAAAGATTCAGTATAACTTGAGAAATGAACTCAACAATTTACCTATGTCTAAAACTATCACCCTGTAGAGTCGACTTTGACACCTGCAACTTCTAAGACATGGTTCTCCAAGACTAGAACCCGTCAAAGCAAATGCTTTTAGCCACAAGTAGTTTACCTTCCAACTTAAAGATTGAGTGCTTGCTTGCTCAAAACTTTAAACTGTAGAAGGAGAAATGATCAGAACATTGACTTCAAAGTTTGCGCCTCCTGCAACCTCTCTTCTTCCATTTACACATGTAAATGTTCCTACACTCAATTCTCTCAGCCTCATCACAATTAGAAGCTGAGAATTTGTACAGAGGTCAATCACCTATATACTTAGAGTTGTACAGAAGCATTTCACAAAAGATCTAGCACAGAAGGAGAAAACTCAGAAACATCAGGTGCAAATTTCTTTCATTTCTGGAGGAGTTTACAATTGAATGATGAGAGAGTCTTAACTCACTTCTAGGATGGCTAAAAACTCATACAAATTCTGATTACTCTATTCTCATGCTCTGTCATGCTTGTCCCGACATTTTCCAAAGTATTTATAGGCAAATATTTACAAACTTATGATTATTCAAAAATATAAGTGACCTATATCTCAACTAATGTACATATGTGTACATATCTTTCAACTCCTGAATGTAAACTTCTTCTATGCTTCAAAACTTGATCTTGTCTTCATTCTTTGACTTCCAAAACTTCAATTGTTGATTGCTCTGTACCAACAGCTCCCCCTCAATCATCAATTGAGGTTTTCTCTATCTTCTTTATGCCTGCCATATCTTTGAATCTCTATAGCTTTGGTCCATCCAAGCTTTTGGTAAGCATATCAGCTATTTGATCTTTAGTTGAAGTATGTATGACTTCAATCTCTTTATCCATCACCTTCTCTCTCAGAAAGTGATACTGAATCTCAATGTGTTTGGTCCTGGCATGAAAAACAGGGTTAGCAGCTAGATACAATGAACTCATGTTATCTCCATGAATAGTAGGAGTACTCTGAATAATATCAAAACTCTTCATCAGAGTCTTAAGCCATATCACTTCCTTTGCAGCTTCAACCATGCCTTTGTACTCAGCTTCTGTAGATGATAAAGCAACTGTGTGTTGCTTCTTTGAACACCAAGATATTAATTTATCTCCCACATAACACAAGTATCCATATGTTGATCTCCTATCATAAGGATTATCTGCCCAATCTGCATCACTATATATTTTTATGTAGTTTGTATCTGATGTAAAACCATAATACAAACCCTCTTTGAGTGTACCCTTAATGTATCTCAACACTCTTTGACTTGCAACCCAATGTTCTTTCCTAGGACAATGCAAAAATTGAGACAAAACTCCAACTGCATATGATAAATCAGGCCTAGTTAATGTAGCATAGATAAGACTACCAACCAAACTCTAATATATCTTCATATCCTTGAATTCTTCTCCACCATATCTGCTCAATTTGTGATTCACCTCCATTGGAGTAGGTGCTACCCTGCAATCATTCATTTTAAACTTGATTAACAAGTTTCTCAAATACCTTTCTTGAGTCACATACACTCCATGTTGAGTGTATGAAATCTCCATGCCTAAGAAATATGACAAATCTCCCAAATCACTGATTTTGAACTCTTTCTCCATTTGTTTCTTTAGGCTTTGAATACCTTTCTCATCTGTACCTGTAAGAATTATATCATCAACATATATGCACATATAAATGAACCCATCATCACTTGCTTTAACAAGCAAGCTACTATCTCCCTTAGATACTTGAAATCCAAGTTCTTTCAAGAACTTTACAAGTCTATAATTCCATGCCCTTGGGGCCTGCTTCAAACCATACAAAGCTCTCTTGAGCTTACACACATGATCTGGATACCTTTTATCTCTAAATCCTTGTGGTTACTCCATGAAAACATCATCTTAAATGTAACCATTTAAAAAAGCATTCTTTACATCTAATTGACATGATTTCCAACCTTTACATGGAGCAATGGCTATGAGTGTCCTGATGGTTGTCATCTTTGCCACAAGACTATAGGTCTCATCATAATCAATACCATATGTTTGAGCAAACCCTTTCACAACAAGTCTAGCTTTATACCTAGACACACTTCCATCTGCATATCTCTTTGTCTTGTAGACCCACTTGCATCCAATGATCTTCTCACTATTTGGTTTAGGAACCAAATCCCAAGTGTGATTCTCCATTAATGCATCATATTCTTCCTGGATAACTTTCTCCCAATTTTCCTTACCTTTTGCCTCTTCATATGTGGAAGGGTCTTCATCTGCTTTTATCATGTAAGCATAATCTTTGGTAGCCAAAAAAGAAGTGTCATAGCTATACCTTGTAGGTTGCCACTTGTGTCTTGATGACCTTCTGAGTTCTCCACTTCTTGAGGTTTCTGGTTCTTCACACTCAGGATCAAATCTTGGCATTTCTTCAACTTCAACCTGCACTTCATTATTCTCCTCTTCATCAAATATTTTAACCTTTGATTTACCCTTCTTTTGACTCACAACTTCTTCATCACCTATAATAATATTGATTGTACCTGCATACCAAGTACCTTGCTCATCAAATGTAACATCCTTCGACACAATAAATTGCTTTGTGGATGGACTCCACAATCTATAACCCATCTGCTTGTCATCATAACCAATGAATACATACTTTTCAGCTTTAGGTTCTAACGTGTGCCTTAATTGTGATGGCACATATGCATATGCCAAACATCCAAATACTTTGCAATGATCTAAGGTAGGTCTCTTACCCCACCATGCCTCATATGGTGTCATACCCTGCAAGGCTTTACATGGCAACCTATTGACCAAATAAGTAGCTGTATTTACAGCCTCAGCCCACAATTAATTTGGGAAGTTTTTCTCCTTCATCATGGATCTTGCAAACTCAACAAGAGTTCTATTCCTCCTCTCTGCTACATCATTTTGTTGAGGAGAGTACCTGCAAGTGATTTCCCTTTTTATACCTGCATTCCACAAGTAATCACTGAACTCATTAGAGAAATAATCTCCCCCTCCATCTGCCCTTAGTCTCTTCAATTTATGACCTGTAATTCTTTCTGCATATGCATGATAGTGTTTAAATGTATTAAACACTTCTGACTTATCTTTGATCACATAGTAGTGATCCATCTGGTAGCATCATCAACATAAATCACATAGTACCTTGAACCATTGATACTGAAATCCTTTGATGGTCCCCACACATCTGTATGTACCAACTCAAGCTTCTCTGAATACATGAAACAATGCTTGGAGTAAGATTGCTTATGAGCCTTACCTAATTGACATGCCTCACATATGTATGTCATATGTTGACCTGTAACATTAGGCAATCCAAGCACTGAACCATTGTTAATCATATCTTTGATACCTCTTTCATTGAAGTGTCCAAGCCTCTTGTGCCAAACATCTAACTCTTAGATCTTATGTCCTCCATAAGTAAACAAGGCATGACCAACATTACCTTGAATCTTCAATGTGAACAACCTTCCTTCTTTTTTCCTTGAAACAATCTGTTTATACCCATTGCTAGGGTCTTCCACAAACACTCCTTCAGTAGTGAATCTAACTTCATAACCTTTTTCAACAATTTGTCCTACACTTATCAGATTCTTAGGAATTGTAGGAACATACAAGACCTTACTCAGGCGAGTGCTACCATCCTTAGCCTTCACTGATCCAATTGACTTCACATTGTGCTTTGTATTGTCACCTGTTTGAACAACATGATTAGATACCTTATTTTCCAAATCAGTCATCAATGCTATGTTACCACTCAAGTGATTGCTACACCCTGAGTCAATGTACAAGACTCTTTGGTCTTCACTTTGCCTTTCACAAGTTGCATCATTATGAATGTTGAATCCTCCTTCTGATCTGAAGCATAATTGTAGTAGGTATTATTGTATTGTTGACTTTGGAAACCTCTACCTGCATTTCTTCCAAAGTAACCCCTACTACCTCTTCCTTTGAAGTTACCTCTTTGATTTCTGCCACCTCTTCCTCTTGAATTAAAATTGTGATTATATCAACCATTACTCTGATTATTATGCCAACAATCATTAGCTAAATGATTTGTCTTACCACAAATCTAGCAAGCTTTGACTCCATCTTTATTATTCCTACCTGTTCCTCTACCTTTGCCACCTCCTCTTCCTCTTAGGAAGTTGGCTTGAGTAGTTGTGCCTTCATCTTCATTTGCTTGTTGTTTTCTTTTGCTATTTTTCTTCTTATCCTTTGAGTACATTGCATGACATGTACTCTTGTCACTTTCACCTTTGACATCCTGCTCAAAGGTTAACATATGTCCTAGCAACGTTTTTAAATCAGGAGTAAAGTGATCAAGTGATAATTCAGTAGATAGAATGAATGGCTTCCATTTGTCATCACCTCTCAAACCTATGAGAATTTGTCTTACCAATTTATCCTCCTCAATGTCTTCATCAACTTCTCCTAATGCATCTGTAATGTCTTTCATCCTTCTTACATAATCTGAGATGGATTGAGAGGCCTTCTTCCTGAAAGTAGTAAATTCTATCCACAAAGATGCCTTCCTTGACTTTGTGGTATTTTGGAAATGCTCCTCCAAAGCATTCCATATATCACTTGCACTTTCAAGACCTCTAATGTGAGGTAGCAAGTAATCATTGACTGCCATATAGATAATGCTCCTAGCTTGAGCATCTCTCTTCATCCAATTCTTTAAATCTGATAATTCCTACCTAGTTGGAACACTAGGATCTCTGAATTGAGGCTTTTCTTCTTCTCCTGTAATATAACCTATCAAGTCTTTGCTCATTAGATGAGCTTCCATCCTCATTGACCATGCAGGATAGTTCTCTCTATCCAATTTCTCTATCTGAAGAGAATCTCCCATCCTTTCTTTACTTGTGTATTGAATTCTTCAAATTTTATGAGTAATAGATGTACCTTTACTTCGAATGATACTCCTTTTGTCTTCCTTGGTGTTGTATGACCTCCTTCGCAAGCTTTGCTCTCAAGCTTTTACCTTTTGAAACTTCAGATGTTGATTTCTTTGTAGCTGCAGTAGTCGGGATCCTCCTTTCCTCAATTTTGATGTTTCCTGCTCTGATACCACTGATGGAGATTGTTAATATCCAAAAGAACAAGTTATTCTCGTATTTAGAGCACCTCTATAACAAGAATAACTCAAATATTCTCCAATTTTAGAATATCAGTACTCAATTATCAAGATTTTGAAAAATCTGTGAAGATGATGACTCTACATAAAGTCTGCTGCACATATCTTTCTCATTGACCTATCAATTGTGTAATGTTTTTTAAAAAACTTTGCACAAGGTGTCACATATAGATTTTGCACCTTCTCCAAGTTGAATTACTCCAAAAGATTCAGTATAACTTGAGAAATGAACTCAACAAGTTGCCTATGTCTAAAACTGTCACCCTGTAGAGTCGACTTTGACACCTGCAACTTCTAAGACATGGTTCTCCAAGACTAGAACTTGTTTAAGCAAATGCTTTTAGCCACAAGTAGTTTACCTTCCAACCTAAAGATTGAGTGCTTGCTTGCTCAAAGCTTTAAACTGTAGAAGGAGAAATGATCAAAACATTGACTTCAAATTTTGTGCCTCTTGCAACCTCTCTTCTTCCATTTACACATGTAAATGTTCCTACACTCAATTCTCTCAGCCTGATCACAATTAGAAGCTGAAAATGTGCACAGAGGTCAATCACCTATAGACTTAGAGTTGTACAAAAGCATTTCACAAAAGATCTAGCATAGAAGGAGAAAACTCAGAAACATCGGGTGCAAATTTCTTTCATTTCTGGAGGAGTTTACAACTAAATGATGAGAGAGTCTTAACTCACTTCTAGGATGGCTAAAAACTCATACAACTTCTTATTACTCTATTCTCATGCTCTCTCATGCTTGTCCCAACATTTTCCAAAGTATTTATAGGCAAATATTTACAAACTTATGATTATTCAAAAATATAAGTGACCTATATCTGAACTAATGTACATATGTGTACATATCTTTCAACTCATGAATGTAAACTTCTTCTATGCTTCAAAACTTGATCTTGTCTTCATTCTTTGAATTCCAAAACTTCAATTGTTGATTGCTCTGCACCAATAATTATTTGTGGAATGCATGCATAAAAAGGGAAATTACTTGCAGATACTCTCCTCAACAAAATGGTGTAGCAGAAAGGAGGAATAGAACTCTTGTTGAGTTTGCAAGATCCATGATGAAGGAGAAAAATTTCCCAAATTACTTGTGGGCTGAGGCTGTAAAGACAGCTACATATTTGGTCAATATATTATCACATAAAGCTTTGCAGGGTATGACACCATATGAGGCATGGTGGGGTAAGAGACCTACTCTAGATCATTGCAAAGTATTTGGATATTTGGCATATGCATATGTGCCATCACAATTGAGGCATAAATTGGAACCTAAAGCTGAGAAGTATGTATTCATTGGTTATGATGATAAGCAGATGGGATATAGGTTGTGGAGTCCATCCACAAAACAATTCCTTGTATCTAAGGATGTTACATTTGATGAGCAAGGTACTTGGTATGCAGGTACAATCCATATTTATGCAGGTGATGAAGAAATTGTGGATGAAAACAAAGGTAAATCAAAGGTTCAGATATTTGGTGAAGAGAAGAACAATGAAGTACAGGTTGAAGTAGAAGAAGTGCCAAGGTTTGATCCAAAATATGATGAACCAGACACCTCAAGAAGTGGAGAACTTAGAAGGTCAACAAGACACAAATGGCAACCTACAAGGTATAGTTATGACACTTCTTTTTTAGCTACCAAAGATTATGCTTATATCATAAAGGGAGATGAAGACCCTTCTACATACGAAGAGGCAAAAGTTAAGGAAAATTGGGAAAAAGCTATGCAGGAAGAGTATGATCCATTAATGGAGAATGAGACTTGGAATTTGGTTCCTAAACCAAATTGTCAGAAGATCATTGGATGCAAATGGGTCTACAAGACAAAGATGTATGTAGATGGAAGTGTGTCTAGGTATAAAGCTAGACTTGTGAAAGGGTTTGCTAAGACATATGGAGTAGATTATGATGAGACTTATAGTCTTGTGGCAAAGATGAAAACTATCAGGACACTCATAGCTATTACTGCATGTAAAGGTTGGAAATTATGTCAATTAGGTATGAAGAATTCTTTTTTAAATGGTTATATTTGAGATGATGTTTGCATGGAGCAACCACAAGGATTTAGAGATGGAAGGTATCCAGATCATGTGTGCAAGCTCAAGAGAGATTTGTATGGTTTGAAGCAGGCCCCAAGGCCATGGACCTATAGACTCGTGAAGCTCTTAAAAGAACTTGGATTTCAAGTATCAAAGGAAGATAGTAGCTTGCTTATCAAAGCAAATGATGATGGGTTCATTGACATGTGCATATATTTTGATGATACAATTCTTACAGGTACAGATGATAAAGGTATTCAAAGCCTAAAGAAGCAAATGGAGAAAGAGTTCAAGATTAGTGACTTGGGAGACTTGTCATATTTCTTGGGCATGGAGATCTCATACACTCAACATGGAGTGTATATAACTCAAGAAAGGTATTTGAATAACTTGTTGATCAAGTTTAAAATGGATGATTGCAGGGTAGCATCTACTCCAATGGAGGTGAATGACAAATTGAGCAGATATGGAGGAGAAGAGTTCAAGGACATGAAGCTATATCAAAGTTTGGTTGGTAGTCTGATTTATGCTACTTTAACTAGGCGTGACTTGTCATATGGAGTTGGAGTATGGTCTCAATTCATGCATTGTCCTAGGAAAGAACATTGGATTGCAGGTCAAAGAGTGTTGAGGTACATTAAGGGTACACTCAAAGAGGGTTTGTATTATGTTTTTACTTCAAATACAAACATCAAGATATATAGTGATGCAGATTGGGCAAGAAATCCTGATGATAGGAGATCAACAAATGGATACTTATGTTATGTGGGAGATAAGTTAATTTCTTGGTGTTCAAAGAAGCAACATACAGTTGCTTTATCCTCCACAGAGGCTGAGTACAAAGGTATGGTGGAAGCTGCAAAGGAAGTGATATGGCTAAAGACTCTTATGAAGAGTTTTGACATCATACAGAGTACACCCACTATTCATGGAGATAACATGAGCTCATTGTATTTAGCTGCTATTTCTGTTTTTCATGCCAGGACTAAACACATTGAGATTAAGTATCACTTTCTAAGAGAGAAGGTGATGGATAAAGAGATTGAAGTCATACATACTTCAACAAAAGATCAGATAGCTGATATCTTAACCAAAAGCTTGGATGGGCCAAAACTACAGAGATTCAAAGACATGGCAGGTATAAAGAAGTTGGAGAAAACCTCAATTGATGATTGAGGGGGAGCTGTTGGTGCAAGGCAATCAACAATTGAAGTTTTAATCAAGATTTGGAGGTCAAAGGGC
>CM035413.1:134426465-134438965 GCA_020310875.1 Ceratopteris richardii
CAGATGTATGGGCAGTAATCTGAATATACATGAGATGTGTGACCTTATAGGTTATAGAAGAGTGAATATGAGTGACTGAATGAGGAAGGATCAGTGTGAAACTGATGGTCAACAAACCTACATCTAAACTTAGGCTATGGAAGACCCTAAGTTAGATACGTGTGTGAAAAGATCACATACTTATAAAGTAGCATAGAATGCTAACAAGATTGTTGCCGGAAATCCTCAAACTCATGTGAACACACCTTCTCAAACACCTCATAAAAATATGCATAAAGCATATAAGTACTGATTCTCTTGTACCTATGCCGAATAGGACTTCTTCTGATATGAACGCCACAACCTCCATAAACTTCAAGTAGTACCTGTGTGCATAAAGAGAATATGTACCTGAATACTTAACATAAGATGTGAATCTTATGTTAATCTCCATCTAATGTCTTTGAAGTAGCCCGAAATCTTCTTGTAGAAGACAATCTTCAACCTAATATCTTCCTGCAGAAGATAATCTTCAAAATCATGTAGATGGTCCCATCCAATGTCTTTGAAGTAGCCAGACATCTTCTTGTAGAAGATAATCTTCAACCTAACATCTTCTTGTAGAAGACAATCTTCAAATATATCCTGTAGATGGGCGATCCTCACCATCAAGCTGCTAATGACCAAGTCTTCTTGCCATGAACAAGAGATACCCTCCTCTCCATGAGGTAGAGTGTGAGCACACTCTTCATCTTCTCCAAGAAGAATCACCAAGAAGAACTCCATAGCTGCTCCTCAACATGCTTCAAGTTAGCACCATGGCTGCCCCATGTGCTAGAAGAAACACCACCTCTACTGAGGTCCAAGCTCTAGAAAGCTTGTGTTGATCCTAGGTGAAGGATACTTTGAACAATGAACCAAGCTTGTCTTATATAGGATTCTTGATCCTCAAAAGCACCAATAAAGCACTACGATCGTAATCGTAAAAAGCTAAATATCAATCGCGAAGAGCTCTTCGGGCGTTATCCATTGTTTGCATGAGTTTTAATAAAGTAAAAGCATATGGAGAGATTTTCGCGCTACACGCTGCTGGAGGCGGGATTTGAACCATGGTCGACATGGTGAGAGTTCAACGACTTATCCACTAGAGTGGGCGCGTTCAGGTGTAGAAGAATGGCTACAAAATGCTACTCTACCTGTAGCCGCCTATGAGCTATATGGACCAACTTGTCCAAATTTTAGCACATGGAATATTGTACTTATATGACATTGTTTTCAACAATCCCCCCTGCAATGTTATATTGGTACAACCTGAACTGAATCTGCAATCTGTCACAAATTGCAAACAATCACAAGCTTCAAGCTTGTACTCCAGCACTTCAGAACACGTCTTCTTCAAAACTGAATTTGACTTTTCTTCAAAAAACTTGAACTTGCTGAATATGAACCATATTACTTGAGAAAATATGCAAACTAGATATCCAATAGTGTACACATCAAGCAATCACTGCTCAACAAATGTAGCATGAACTGTCTCTGCACCTGCTATCTCCTGTCTTCAAAAACCTAAAAACATACACTAGGATCCATATATTTGCATTTACCTTCCAAAAAGGTTTCTCAACGTACTTCTGCTGTGTCATGTAAATACACTAAAAATCAAGAACTGAATCCTGGAACCTGTGACTGTCAACTCACAACTTAGTGTATTATGAACACTGCTGGTTCATCTCTGACTGTACTCAACTCAATATGAGTCAAAAAATATATGATGTCATCATGTCTTCATCCTTTAAATCCTTCATACCTCTTTCCTTCAGAACTTGGTATAAACATATATGTGCGCACTTCTAAAATATACCTTTCTGAAATATCAAGTTTCTCTTTAAATAGAACTCTGGAACCTTCTCCTGAATAGGAACTTTCTCCAAACATTCTCCTTCTTTCTTCTTCTTTCAAAGCTGGAACATAAAGAGAACCTCACAAAGGAAATATAGGAATACCTGAGGTATGACTCTGGATTCTTTTACATATGGTTGAAAATAAGTCTTTATGTTTAATCACCCCCTGGATGACTTAACACTAGTATCCAAAATTCTTCAAATATATCAGACTTTATGAAATCTGGAACGTCTTCCTTCTTTCAATAAATCTGATGTTTAGTGAACAATACCTGTATCTGGAACAAAATCTCGGAATCCTTTTTATTAGCACTGTACACATGCCAATAGCTTTCCATGTCATTCCTCAGCTTTCCAAATTATAGAATAAGGTTAGCTGAACCTAACATAACAAAACCTTGCTGAAAGCTTTATAGGATTCATAAGCTTCTGTAACATAACAAGTATCTTCTATCTCTCTGCAACACAAATATGATAGAATCTGAATCTTTGACTTATTTCTTCCAATGTTAAGAATCTTCACAAACAAAGGATAGACAACTGAATCATAAATACTCAAGATCATACAAGATCAATGATCTCTCCTGTGTAGAATCTGTTGTCATCAAACCTTCATGACTGAATGTTTGATTTACTTCCTGAATGTCTCCAAGTGTCCATGCTTCTCAAAAAGTTGTAAAACTTTTCTTCAAACAAATCCTTCAAGGAATCTGCAATTCCTACTTGAAATATAAGTGGAAAAACTTCTCACCTTGAGAACTCCAAAAGCTGCAAGTTGATACTTCATAACTTTCATATTTTACCCGGGTGAAATGTGACAGTACCTGTTTGACTTTCTTTTGGCTAACTCCACTTTTCAATCAAGTGATAGGATCTAATGGAACACCTTTTGAATACAAACATGTATCCAAAAGTCTAGACAATCATAAAAAGTAGATTCTTCAAATGACCTGTACATCAGCAAATCTGAATTTTGTGAAGTTTCTGAAAATATTGAGTATGAGGTAACCTTTTCCAAACATAAAACCTCAACGCAAGTCTTCAACATCTGCTACAAAAAACTCTTTTACCTCAAGAGTTAGATAAAGAAGAAATATACTTCTCTGCAACTTGTCATATACCAAGTAGCTCTGTATTGACACTCCAAGAATTCTTTGAGGGAACAAATAAGCTGCCTGCTTAAAAGCTTCATAACTCATATACATATGAGTCAAAACATATATCTGCTACTTTTCTTTCTCTCAATGTAATTCTTTGTCAAATCTACTAAATCATGGCCAAGTGTTATGCAAAACAAGAAACTGCTTCTTCTTTAAACAAGATGTTCTCGTAGACTTGTCTTTGGGTGTAGAGGATAAAATAGGAAAAGTATATGGAAAATATATGAGAAAAAGGAAGCCTTACTTTTCTTTTGGAAATGATGGACTTTCTTCTTCTGCATCTTTCTTCCACCTGATGATGTCAACATCTTCAAACTTCTCTTCCATACCTTTTGTTCTCTTCATCTTGAAGTAGTAAGCACTCTTGACTTCTTCTCTTCCTCTAATGCTAAGAGTAAGAGATAAAACAAACATGGTATACAAATGGAAGTGAATATAGAAACATGTTTTATCATCTCCTCATATCTCTGAATCAAAATTCTGCTTCAAATGTCTGAAATGACTAAATTCACCAATCATTGTCTGAATGATGAATTGCCCTTCTAGAGTTACCTTCTCTAGATACATTTGTACCTTGATATCCAACCAACTTACAACAGAAAATTGGCTGAAAAACTCATCTCATCTCTGCGCTTGTCTTCTTAGATGAACTTTCTTGCCATGAAAGAGATTTCTCAAAACTCTCTAGAAAAACCTCTAGATACCTGTTTTGATGTAGCTAATGCTTTAACTTTCAAATGATGAAAGTGTATTAAAAGAACTCCTTGAAATCTTCAAAATCTCTTCATAACTGCTCTTCTAAGATATGACCTGCAAATGATAATCTGATAGTAGAAACTGATACCTGTGATTTGATGTTGATCTGATTTCTTCATCTTCTCTAAACCATTGTTCTTTCTTGAATTTGAAGTAGTCTTCTCTTCATCAAGTCTGGGTCTTCAAACAATACTTTTGTAAAGTATTTGCATACTCTTCCAAAAAATATTCGGCTGCTAACAGATCATCAACTTCATACTCCACACTGATGAATACACATGTAACTGAAGTGTCTAATTCTCAAATCTCTACTCATCTAGATTAAGTGTGTATGTCAAATGTCAAATGTTAGAAGATGCTTTCAAATCATATGTTGTAAATCTGGAAGACTGGGAACCTGGGCTTATGAATGAGCCTTAATGCATTGATGCCAAAGATCTAAAGTTCTGTAACCAGAACCTTAGTGCTCTGATACCAAATGTTGGAAGTGAGGTAGGCCCTTAGGCTCATGTCACAGGTCCATGGTTCCATAGTTCCATTCATGTACAACATTAATTCCAGCAATCTTCCATATTGACAAAACATGAACATTCCACAACTTAATCATACATATGATGAGACAAAGATAGAGAAAGAATAACCGACATGTGTAAGGTGTTACGTAAGCCATCGCTTACTCATAGTATCATATATACCAATGTTCAATGTACAATGTGGGAGCAAAATTCTCAACCACTCTATGTGATGAGAAATAGATGTATGAGTGAATGTACAATGTAACAAACATATTCAGATGTATGGGCAGTAATCTGAATATACATGAGATGTGTGACCTTATAGGTTATAGAAGAGTGAATATGAGTGACTGAATGAGGAAGGATCAGTGTGAAACTGATGGTCAACAAACCTACATCTAAACTTAGGCTATGGAAGACCCTAAGTTAGATACGTGTGTGAAAAGATCACATACTTATAAAGTAGCATAGAATGCTAACAAGATTGTTGCCGGAAATCCTCAAACTCATGTGAACACACCTTCTCAAACACCTCATAAAAATATGCATAAAGCATATAAGTACTGATTCTCTTGTACCTATGCCGAATAGGACTTCTTCTGATATGAACGCCACAACCTCCATAAACTTCAAGTAGTACCTGTGTGCATAAAGAGAATATGTACCTGAATACTTAACATAAGATGTGAATCTTATGTTAATCTCCATCTAATGTCTTTGAAGTAGCCCGACATCTTCTTGTAGAAGACAATCTTCAACCTAATATCTTCCTGTAGAAGATAATCTTCAAAATCATGTAGATGGTCCCATCCAATGTCTTTGAAGTAGCCAGACATCTTCTTGTAGAAGATAATCTTCAACCTAACATCTTCTTGTAGAAGACAATCTTCAAATATATCCTGTAGATGGGCGATCCTCACCATCAAGCTGCTAATGACCAAGTCTTCTTGCCATGAACAAGAGATACCCTCCTCTCCATGAGGTAGAGTGTGAGCACACTCTTCATCTTCTCCAAGAAGAATCACCAAGAAGAACTCCATAGCTGCTCCTCAACATGCTTCAAGTTAGCACCATGGCTGCCCCATGTGCTAGAAGAAACACCACCTCTACTGAGGTCCAAGCTCTAGAAAGCTTGTGTTGATCCTAGGTGAAGGATACTTTGAACAATGAACCAAGCTTGTCTTATATAGGATTCTTGATCCTCAAAAGCACCAATAAAGCACTACGATCGTAATCGTAAAAAGCTAAATATCAATCGCGAAGAGCTCTTCGGGCGTTATCCATTGTTTGCATGAGTTTTAATAAAGTAAAAGCATATGGAGAGATTTTCGCGCTGCACGCTGCTGGAGGCGGGATTCGAACCATGGTCGACATGGTGAGAGTTCAACGACTTATCCACTAGAGTGGGCGCGTTCAGGTGTAGAAGAATGGCTACAAAACGCTACTCTACCTGTAGCCGCCTATGAGCTATATGGACCAACTTGTCCAAATTTTAGCACATGGAATATTGTACTTATATGGCATTGTTTTCAACACAATCTTTGCATCTCCTTTTGATGTCCTCATGGTTGTCATGCTTCCTTCTATCTTGTCTTCATGACTTGTTTTGTGCATCATGGCTGCTCCTTCCCTTGTAGATGCTCCTTCCATAAAGGTGGCTCTTCCTAGTCCTTCAACTTTACCTTTGATGGCTGCTCATGCTCTTCCTTTGGCTCTTCCAAATCTGAAATTGGGTTTGACTTCACTTTCTCTTCTTTGGACTCTTCTTGGATATTCCAATCCTTGCAAGCTAACTCCCCCTTGCTTCATAATCTTTGATTCATTCTTCATGGATGGTTTATACCTGCAAAATCAATAATGGGCTGATCATACATGAACCCCTTTCATGAGTTCCTCTTCATGTGAAGCATTCATAGCTTCCACCTCTTCCAAGCTTTCTTCATCACCTACAAGACAACACAACAAATTGTGAATATGATCAATGGTGCCTCTTGCACCTTACAAGGGTTGCCATGCCTCATGGGATGGTCTTACTTTCCCTCACATAGGCTTGCCATTCCTCTTTGAATGGTCTTACTTGCCATAGGCTTGCCACTCCTCTTGGGTGTTCTTACTTGCCTCTACATATGGCTTGCCATTCCTCTTTGAATGGTCTTACTTGCCATAGGCTTGCCACTCTCTTTGGTGGTCTTACTTGCCTTTACACTTGCACAATACATTCACTTCATTTATGCTTGGAACTTAGAACCACACACAATGTGGATTTTTCAAAACCTTTACCTCAGCCCTTACCTTTTCAAGTGGACTTCTTTACCTTCCTTTGCTTCAGCCAACATGTCACACATTACATGAGTGACTCTTCCTTCTTATCATGGCACTTGCTTGTGCTCAATCCATGGGGAGTATCCTCAAGTCCTCTTTGAGTCTTCAACACTTCATGGCAGCCCTTACCTTGGAGTCTTCTACTCCTCCTTTGTTGGGAAGCTCAATCCTAAGCTTCAACCTTGTCCACCTTTTAGCTTGGGTTCAATCTTCAAGTGCACACACTATGTGTTTGGCAACCTTTGAGCTTGGGCTCCTTCCTTCACTTTGGATCCAAGCTTTGCATCCATCCTTCATCCAAGCTTTGTTCACCTAGCTTTGGCTTATATAAATAGGAGAATTGCATTTACTTGATGTATCTAAACTCAAAAATCAAATGATTTTATTTATCACAAAATGAACACACTTATAGTTGCTTTTTCAACTTTACCTCAATGGGTTTTATCCACAACAAGATACATCCACAAACTTCATACATGGCAGCCTTGCATCTTACCAATCTTCATGGCATCCAAACATGCATTCTTTCAGCTCATCTATGGCTGAACATGACCAACCTTTATTTGCTTCAATATCACACTAAAAATCACATATAAGCATGCATGCAACTCACCAATCATTTGAGCTTATCTTCAGCCCACTTTATGCCAATTTATATGGCTGCATAAACCTGCAAATTTTCAGCTTGTATAGGCTTTATAAAATAGCCTCATACTCATCCACACTTAAAAAACATGTGTATATATTATCCTTAACCACATGTGCATACATTCTTCCATATTAGACATCAATCTTCAAATCCAAATTCAACTTACATTCAGCCTAAGCATGGCTGTCCAAAATCCACATTCATCATGAGCATAGACTTCACAAGCATGCACACATAAGCATATCCAATGCATAAGCATATAATGCTAAGCTTAAATAAAAGCTTAAACCTTCAGCCATGTACATAATCAAAACTTGCACTTCATTCAATTGAGTGCAATACCTCAAACACACATACAATGTTCATATGCAACTATATGTAGTTGCTCATCCAAGATTCTTTGCTTGAATCTTCCTCTTCCTATATAGGCTGCTCACTAATCTTCAACAAAGTGATTAGCATCACTTATATCATGCCTCAAGGATCAACATATTGAATACAGAGTAGGACAAGAGAGTGTATCACTTCAAATAACATAAAGCAACAACATTGTCTTACATATGAAAGCTTCATCTCCATTGAGCATACTCCATGCGCTCATAGCTCCATGCTTTCCTTTGACATCTCTGCATCCTCTTCAAGATCTCTTTGCACATCCATGGGCTCCACTCCGAATGCTTTGCAACCAAAGCTCTGATACCCAAATGTGGATAAATTTCACTCCAATACACTTCAGTACACGCAGCGGAAGTTAGAGAACCTCTTCTAGAATCTTCCATGTAAGACACATGCTTACTAAAACGTGATTCAGTAACAACTCAAAGATCCAATGGCTCTGAAATTTTATCCATACACAGTAGACTGTACTAGATTTCTAACAAGCTAAAGAACACTCCACTTGGAGTTCATTGGACTAGGCAACCTACTGCACAAAGTTAGACTTCCTGTCATCTCAAGTTATGCAGAAAACTGAGGTTCACATGAAATGCTCCTAGTAACTACTGGAGAATTATCTGACAGAGATATTTGAGATACAAAGCGTGAAAGAGATAAGATTTTCAACAAGATATCATATGTATTAATTGGATAAGTACATAGAGAGATAGTAGCTTCACAAGGTGACTATGTATAGATAAGGTATGTGGCTGAAATACCTTTGTGCCTTCTAGCATCCAAATGAGGTACCTTTTGATATCCATTGGTGAGAGAATGACTAGCATATGCTTCTACACCATCTCCTTGTCATCTCCACAAACTTTCACATTCAAATGATCTCTATATATAGAGCTATGGGTATGGGACTTTTGACCTACTCTTGCATCTTCTCTCACCTCTTGACTTTCCACTTCTTGGCCTTTGTCCATCCATTGCCTTGGGTGGCTTTTGATGCTCCATATCACTCTATATGGATAAGGTCACGAATTTTTCTATTATTCCATCTCTCTATTTCTATTTTGGCTTTTATATAAGCCATAAATATATTTGCGCTTTTTAATTCAACGCTCTACATTAAGGTCATGAGTGTGCCCTTTATATTTTTAGGGTCTTTCTTCATTTTGAGCTTACAACAAATAGACAAATGATGAAGAGGTACATAATGAAGGGTGAGTATGTGTCATGCCTCACAATTGGAGCTTGCACATGTTCCATAATTTTCAACAAGATATAAGTGAACTATCTATGAATTAATGTACATATGTGTACACATCTTCATCTTCTGAATGTATTCTTCTTTCATGCTTCACAACTTGAACCTTTTCTTCAATCCTTGACTCCAATTCTTCATCAAAACATCAATTGTTGATTGTCCTCCACCAACAGCTCACCCTCAATCATCAAATGAGGTTTTCTCTATCTTGTTTATGCCTGCCATGTCTTTGAATCTTTGTAGCTTTGGTCCACCTTAGCTTTTGGTAAGCATATCAGCGATCTAATCTTTTGTTGAAGTATGTATGACTTCAATCTCTTTATCCATCACCTTCTCTCTCAGAAAGTGATACTGAATCTCAATATGTTTAGTCCTGGCATGAAACACAGGATTAGCAGCTAAATACAATGAACTCATGTTATCTCCATGAATAGTAGGTATACTGTGAATGATGTCAAAACTCTTCATAAGAGTCTTAAGCCATATCACTTCCTTTGCTGCTTCAACCATACCTTTGTACTCAGCTTCTGTAGAGGATAAAGCAACTATGTGTTGCTTCTTTGAACACCAAGAAATTAAATTATCTCCCACATAACACAAGTATCCATATGTTGATCTCCTATCATCAGGATTACCTACCCAATCTGCATCATTATATATCTTGATGTTTGTATCTGATGTAAAACCATAATACAAACCCTCTTTGAGTGTACCCTTAATGTACCTCAACACTCTTTGACCTGCAATCCAATGTTCTTTCCTAGGGCAATGCATGAATTGAGATAATACTCCAACTGCATATGACAAGTCTGGCCTAGTTAATGTAGCATAGATAAGACTACCAACCAAACTCTGATATAGCTTCATGTCCTTGAATTCTTCTCCACCATATCTACTCAATTTATGATTCACCTCCATTGGAGTAGGTGGTATTCTGCAATCATTCATCTTAAACTTGATTAACAAGTTTTTCAAATACCTTTCTTGAGTTACATACACTCCATGTTGAGTATATGAGATCTCCATGCCCAAGAAGTATGACAAGTCTCCCAAATCACTGATCTTGAATTCTTTCTCCATTTTCTTCTTTAGGATTTGAATGCCTTTCTCATTTGTACCTGTAAGAATTATACCATCAACATATATGCACATGTAAATGAACCCATCATCACTTTCGTTAACAAGCAAGCTACTATCTACCTTAGATACTTGAAATCCAAGTTCTTTCAAGAACTTCACAAGTCTATAATTCCATGCCCTTGGGGCCTGCTTCAAACCATACAAGGCTCTCTTGAGCTTACACACATGATCTGGATACTTTCCATCTCTGAATCCTTGAGGTTGCTCCATGAAAACATCATCTCAAATATAACCATTTAAGAAAGCATTCTTCACATCTAATTGACATAATTTCCAACCTTTACATGCAGCAGTAGCTGTGAGTGTCCTGATGGTTGTCATCTTTGCCAGAGGACTATAGGTTTCATCATAATCAATACCATGTGTCTGAGCAAACCCTTTCACAACAAGTCTAGCTTTGTACCTAGACACACTTCCATCTGCAAACCTCTTTGTCTTGTAGACCCATTTGCATCCAATGATCTTTTGACTATTTGGTTTAGGAACTGAATCCCATGTCTGATTCTCCATTAATGCATCATATTCTTCCTGCATAGCTTTCTCCCAATTTTCCTTGTCTTGCCTCTTCATATGTAGAAGGGTCTTCATCTGCCTTTATCATGTAACCATAATCTTTGGTAGCCAAAAAAGAAGTGTCATAGCTATACCTTGTAGGTTGCCACTTGTGTCTTGATGACCTTCTGAGTTCTCCACTCCTTGAGGTTTCTAGTTCATCACACTCTGGATCAAATCTTGGCATTTCTTCAACTTCAACCTGTACTTCATTATTCTCCTCTTCATCAAATATCTGAACCTTTGATTTACCTTTCTTTTGACTCACAACTTCTTCATCACCTATATTAATATTGATTGTACCTGCATACCAAGTACCTTGCTCATCAAATGTAACATCCTTTGATACAAGGAATTGTTTTGTGGATGGACTCCACAACCTATATCCCATTTGCTTATCATCATAACCAATGAATACATATTGTTCAGCTTTAGGTTCCAATTTGTGCCTTAATTGTGATGGCACATATGCATATGCCAAACATCCAAATACTTTGCAATGATCCAAGGTAGGTCTCTTACCCCACCATGCCTCATATGGTGTCATACCCTGCAAAGCTTTACATGGTAACCTATTGACCAAATAAGTAGTTGTGTTTACAGCCTGAACCCACAAATAATTAGGGTAATTTCTCTCCTTCATCATTGACCTTGCAAACTCAAAAAGAATTCTATTTCTTCTCTCTGCTACACCATTTTTTTTAGGAGAGTACCTACAAGTAATTTCCCTTTTTATACGTGCATTCCACAAGTAATCACTGAACTCATTAGAGAAATACTCTCCCCCTCCATCTGACCTTAATCTCTTCAACTTATGACTTGTAAATCTCTCTGCATACACATGATAGTGTTTGAATGTATTGAATACTTCTTATTTATCTTTGATCACATAGATAGTGATCTATCTGGTAGCATCATCAACATAAATCACATAATACCTTGAATTATTGATACTGAAATCCTTTGATGGTCCCCACACATCTGTGTGTAGCAACTCAAGCTTCTCTGAATACATAAAACCATGATTGGAATAAGATTGCTTATGAGCCTTACCTAATTGACATGCCTCATATTTGTATGTCATATGTTGACCTACAACATTAGGCAATCCAAGCACTGAACCATTGTTAATCATATCTTTGATACCTCTTTCATTGAAGTGTCCAAGCCTCTTGTGCCAAAGATCTAACTTAGGCATCTTATGTCTTCCATAAGTTAACAAGGCATGACCAACATTACCTTGGATTTTCAATGTAAACAATCTTGCTTCTTTCTTCCCTGAAACAATTTGTTTATACCCATTGCTAGGGTCTTCCACAAACACTGCTTCATTAGTGAATCTAACTTCATAACCTTTTTCAACAATTTGTCCTACACTTATTAGATTCTTAGGAATTGTAGGAACATACAAGACCTTACTCAAGAATTTCACTGATCCAATTGACTTCACATTGTGCTTTGTATTGTCATGTCTTTGAACAACATGATTAGATACCTTATTCTCCATACTAATCATCAATGCTATGTTGCCACTTAGGTGATTACTACACCCTGAGTCAATGTAGAAGACTCTTTGGTCTTCACTTTGCCTTTCACAAGTTGCATTCATTATCAATGTTGAATCCTCCTTCTTTTCTGAAGAATAATTGTAGTAGGTATTGTTGTATTGTTGACTTTGGAATCCTCTACCTGCATTTCTTCCAGAGTAACTCCTACTACCTCTACCTCTTAAATTACCTCTTTGATTTCTGCCACCTCTTCCTCTTGAATTAAAATTCTGATTATATCCACCATCACTCTAAGTATTATGCCAACAATCATTAGCTAAGTGATTTGTCTTACCACAAATCCAGCAAGCTTGGACTCCATCTTTATTAC
>CM035413.1:134482554-134510054 GCA_020310875.1 Ceratopteris richardii
CCGCGATACAAAAATCCGCTACAGTGCGGAACAGATAAATACAAATAAATGCCGCCGCTACAGTGCGGATCGGCTGGATATGATGTAGGCCTCCCACTACAGTGTAGGAAGTCACCCTCGATCTTTGTCTTCTGGTCTTTGCGATTTAATCTTTTCTTCACTTTTCTTCGATCCAAACTTTTCTTCAAGTCCTCACTTTGTAGCTCTTTACTTCAAAATTCACAATAATCTCTGATCACGCAGTAACCTGGAGGAAACAATCCACAAGGAGATCCACAGGGTGGGGTAAAAATTATTAGTACTTTATGAAAAGAACACACTAAACTTATTTGAATGACATACACATAGACCTATGGAAAAAACATATGCATGATTTCTAAATACTTCTTTCTACCCTCCATTTTTCTCTTCCTTTCATTTCACTCTTTTCTTCTTTCTTCTTTCGTACTTCCATTTTCTCTTCCGTTGAAAATATTTCCATCCTTCTGTCTCTGGCATGCAATTTCATCTACGTGAACATAACTCAAAAGTGTTTGGATCTGGAGCCGCCACTAGCCACATATCTAACCACATATCCATCCATGATCCATCCATCCAGATTTGTTGACTTAGTCACTCTCTCTATCTGTCAGTCAGAGTCTCCCTCGCGCAAATCATCTCTCTCTGCCATGCTCCTATCCACCTACTACCGTGAAGAGCGCCGCTATAATCTCTCTCTCCGGATTTCTCTCTCTCCCCTCGTTAACCTCTCTCTCTCTCCATTGTATGCACCATATATCTTTACGAGTCAACAGCTTATCAGCACCGCCCTGCCCGAATTCTCTCCAGGCTAATCAGACTATCGTGCGCCGTCGTCCTATCGCTCTCTCTCTCTCTGGATTCTCCGCCAGTCAGCGTGAGAATCTTTCTCCTCGTCTCTCTCTCTCCCTCTCTCTCTCTCTCGCGGACGCAGCCGCCAACAAGATCGCCACGCGTTTCTCTGTCCGTGCCTTGCTACTCCTCCACGTATATGTATAGCGCCTACAGAAGCATGCCCCAACTAGCAGGTTCTCTCGCCACTGTCTAACACACATGCATGCGCAGTCACCCTATTTGTCTCTCTGGCGGTCCAGGTGCTGCAGCCATCCGTCACTCCGCCAGTACCGACTCCTAAATCTATCCGATTATGCTACGATAGGGTGCGCATCCATCGCTCTCCATACGCGCAGAAAGCCACGATCCTTATCTCTCTCTATGTGGCAGCACAGCAGCCAACAGCGCTGCCGCTTATATCCTCTTCTTGCACTCTGACGTGGAGCAGGCTCCACCGACATAAGTCTCTCTCTCAGCTTCAGTAGTGACACCCCCTATCTGCCCGTTTTCACGTGTGCACGCCGACTTGGACTCTCTCCCGCCTCCTAGATTCTCTGCGCCTGAACTTCTGCCGACGGCTCTATGTGTGTCTCTCGCCCTCTCTCTCACGACCGTCTATTTCTCTCTCTCTCTCTCTCTCTCTCTCTCTCTCTCTCTCTCTCTCTCTCTCTCTCTCTCTCTCTCTCTCTCTCTCTCTCTCTCTCTCTCTCTCTCTCTCTCTCTCTCTCTCTCTCTCTCTCTCTCTCTCTCTCTCTCTCTCTCTCTCTCTCTCTCTCTCTCTCTCTCTCTCTCTCTCTCTCTCTCTCTCTCTCTCTCTCTCTCTCTCTCTCTCTCTCTCTGTGCCGCGGCGTGGCCACCATCCAGACCCGATTCTCTCTCTTGTGTGCATAGCCTCATAGTCAACAGACTCTCTCTCTTCTAGTCTCCCCGCCCGAGTACGCTAGAGGCCAGATAGAACTTTTCACGTGATGCACAGCCAACAGGCGCAAATCTTCTCTCTCATAAAAACATACAATTCTATACTACATGGAAAGGTGCCACTTAAGACGACCCGGGATCCTCACATATAGACGCAAGAAATGAGCTCTATTGCTTGAAGCCATGCATAGTAAAAAAAATGGGAGAAGCATGCATCAATCTTTCTATAGACAAGAAGAACATGAGCAAGAGCATGAAAAGCATGGATGAACAACAATAGACAAGGAGCATACCTGGAGGAAACAATCCACAAGGAGATCCACAGGGTGGGGAAGAAACAAATGAGTATGGACTTATTTATAGGCCCCTCCCTAGGACTTCCTTCTAGAACGTTCTAACCTCCTCAATGAACTTTCTATTTTTGGCAGTCTTTTAATTTTTCCCTAGACTAAGGTTTCCATTTCACATTGGATGTTCGCAATTTAATGGGTGTTTAGGGTTTGGCCTATAGAAACCGCCATTTCCAAGGGTCTGCCCTAGGTTTTTGGGTCGGGAAAATTAGGTGTTTGCTCACAATTATCTCAAATTCGCCAATTCAAGGATTTATTTACAAATTTGGCCTAAACTCCAAGGGTTTCCAAGGGTTCAAGTCCAGTTTTCATGGGGTAAACTCGTGTTTCCAGTCAGTTTCAAGGGTCAAACCTAAAGTTTTCATGGGTCTAAAGTCAGTTATTTATGTACACGGGTCTAACACACATCCCAAACTTGTTTTCGCATCGCACAATCAATTAATTCGGCCAAAAATGTACAAAATATACCACTCTCTCGATCAAAAACATCACACAAAAACTCAAAACCAATGATCTTTTGAAAAAAACTCAGTGCATACTCCCTGCGGGATTTCATCCCGACATTCGCCCCCGCTAAACCTGCACATCGTCCCGATGGGCCAACCTGCAAGATCCAACAGAAGAGTATCAGGGTTCTTTTAAAATCTTTTTACACTTTTTATCTTTTTCTTTTCAAAACTCAAATCATGATCTCATGCAGTCATGCAATTTTTATAAAGATTAGTATGAATTTTAGAAAATTAGGTAGATTCAAGCTTTACAAACATCATACTATGTTTCTGCGTCTGCAATCTGACAAGTAATCACATAAATAAATCGTTGGCTTTCTAGATCTTCTGTTTGTTCAACTGGTTCAGATCCAACTGCTCATTCTAAGTACTAGCATATACATATGTTTCTACTAACTCAGTTTGTAGAATGTTGAGAGTGATGGTTGGATGCACTCAAGAAATGAGTTGGTGCTGCTATACCTGCTTCACACCAGCCCTCCTTTGGCTCCAGATATGCTTAGTAGACTCCTTGAGCTTCCAAATGATACCAAAAATATGCTATGTGTACTTTGGAAATGATTTGACTAATGATTAGAACACAACAGATGAGTTTGCACTTCACTAGTCTTGAAAAACTTTCTAATTCTGTAATGATACCTGCTTAGTCTTATGCTCAGTGTGACCAGCACACTTGAAATTGGAACAATTCCTTTTGGGAGTATTAAAGTACCTTAATAAGCTACCAATTTCAAGTGGAATCACTCAAATTGATAAACTATACACTGAGAAATAAGTTTAGCAAAATTATGATTACCCCCGACTTTTTAGGAGAGTTGCAGAGATAGACCAGTGACTGCTTCGATCACGATTTCTCCCAAATGGCTGAATGAAATATTCTGAGATTTTGTATGCTTGTAGAAGACCTTGAGCTGGTTTCAACGAGCTATTAAACTCTTGATTTGGTTCCGTGAGCACTGAGAAATGCTCCTTGGAAGTTGACAGACTTGGAGTAGAAAATACAGAGAATCAGATATGTTGAATGTGTATATATCTATTGATTGATATGATTATACAAGCTCATTAGCATGGCAAGCATGGCTAATTGAGGAGTGGTGGTGTAGGCTATGGAGTAGCACTAACACACACACAGTTACAATGACAAAATGCCTCGGGGAGTGAGCTAAAGTGACAGCCCTTTTCCGCGACTTTTCAAATGTAGTTTTTATAGGAGTTGAAGGTTAATTTGAATTTCAAATTCAAACTTAGGCTCCCTAGAATATCTCTACTAAAAGTAGGGAGATATTCTCTCCATTAACTCAACTAAGAATCCACGACTAATCAAGTTGGTATGATTAAATGAGATGCCAAGTCATTCTAGACTTTTACAAAGGGATAAAAAGGTAAGAACATATAAGCATATGTTCATATGAACCTTGCTTCAAGTGAAGCCTTGATAAGGCTTTGTCCAAGCTAGTCTTCCATGATTCCAAGCCAATGTGTGAAGGCTTGATATGCACCAACAGCTCCCCCTCAAGCCAAACACTTTGGCTTAAGTCTTCTTCTTCATTCTTCAATCACTTCCTGCAATCCAATCATAGATTTGAATCTGCATAACTTGTTTCCATCTAATGCCTTTGTAAGTAAATCTGCACATTGCATATTAGTAGACACATAAGTCAATTGTATATCTTTGCTTAGCAACTTCTCTCTCACATAGTGCTTAGCAACTTCTCTCTCACATAGTGGCTTCTTTCCATTCTGGTTTGGTAATTGCTTCTTCATAGGTACCTGGTTCTTCATTCAACAAGTCCTTTGCAAGATATACAGAATGTTTAGTTACAAGTGATGTGTCATACCCAAATCTGATAGGCTTCTTCTTTTCTCTCTGAGATCTCCTCATTGCTTGAGTTGAGGTTTCTGGTTTATCTTCTAATTGCTTCATCTTCATCTTTCCTTTGGACTTCCAAGCCTTGAACTCTTCAAGGTTTATTGTATCATCATCATCTGAGCTTGAATCTTCTTTCTGAATTGATTCCTCCTTGGTGAGCTTTGGGAAATCTTCCTCCATGTCATAGGGTAGACTAACCTTCCTGCACTCATTCTCATACCATGAGTCATTCTCATCAAAGATGACATCTCTGCTTACCTTGAAACCTTTGTTTGTTGGGTTGTAGAATCTGTATCCCTTTTGGTTCAAATCATAACCAATGAAGATACATTTTTCAGCCTTGGGATCTAGCTTTCCCCTTACCTGTGAGGGAATATGCACATATGCTACACAACCAAAGATTTTGCAATGATCCAGAGAGGGTCTCTTACCATGCCAAGCTTCATATGGTGTCATGCCATCAAGTGATTTGGATGGCAACCTGTTTATGAGATAGGTGGCAGTGGACACACTCTCTGCCCAAAGATAATTTGGTAACTTCTTTTCATTAAGCATAGACCTAGCTGTTTCTACTGAGTCTATTCCTTCTTTCAGCTACCCCATTTTGTTCAGGTGAGTACCTTGTAGTAATCTCCCTTTTGATGCCTCTTTCCTGCAAAAAATCTTCAAACTCATTGGAGAAGTACTCTCCTCCACCATCTGACCTTAGCCTCTTCAAGCTTCTTCCTGTTTGATTTTCAACAAGTGCAAGGTACCTCTTGAAACAATTAAACACTTCATCTTTATGCTTCATAAAGTATAAAATTGTCCACCTGCTATAATCATCAATGAAGGACACATAATACCTTGAACCTGAGATAGAAGGGTCCTTGCTAGGTCCCCAAACATCTGTGTGTACCAAGTCTAGGTAGTCTTCATGCATGAAACCTTTCCTTGAATAGGGTAACCTATGAGACTTACCAAATTGACATGATCCACACTTGTAAATCATGTGTTGCTTGGACACATTAGGTATCCCAAGCACACATTGATCCCTGCACATTTGCTTTAGAGTTCTTTCACCTATGTGCCCTAATCTCTTGTGCCATATTTCTAACTCTGAAAGTGTCTGATCCTTGTAATTATACAAAGCAATGTTTTTTGTATTTTCTAGTTCAAATGTAAATAATCTACCTGATTTCTCCCCTTTGGCTATCCTTCTGAATCCATGTCTTGGGTCCTCCACATATGCTCCATGTTGTGTGAATCTGACCTGCAAACCTTTCTCCACAATCTGACCAACACTCATTAGATTCTTGGTGATGGTTGGTACATAGAGTACCCTGCTCAATAGGTTCTGGTTACCATCACATGTCTTCACATTACCAATTTTAACAACAGAGTGCTTAGTGTCATCACCTGTTTGTACCTGATGTTTGCCCTTGGGCTCTTCCAAATCAGAAAGTAGTGCCACATTGCCAGCTACATGGTTAGAACATCCTGTAGCAATATAAAATAAATGATCATCATTTGTACCTAGGTGCCTTGGAGGTCATATTCATGATCAATAGGGAGTCATCTTGCTCCTCTGTGTAGTTGTTGTAGTCTCTTCTATTTCTGAATCCACCTTGGTAGTTACCATTGTGGTTGTGATTGTAGTTGTTGTTGTATTGATTGTTGTATCCATTGTAGCTTTGATGTTGGTTGAATCTACCTCTCCCTTGAGAGTATCCACCTCTTGAGTAGCCTCTTCCTCTCTGATTTTTGTAGTTCTTGTAGCATTCATCTGTGGTATGGTTTGACAATCCACAAATGTTGCATGGTGATGAGTTGTAGGGCCTCCCCCTACCTGACTTACCTCCTCTGCCTCTTCCTCTAGATGACCTACCTCTCCCTGCATAATTAGCTTGAGAGGTAGAGCCTTCTTCATCCTGTTTCTTCCCTTTACCTTTATCTTTAACTTTCTTATCAGTATAGAGAGCAGAGGGGTTGTTACCTTTTGATTGATCTCCAGCCTTTGTAAACTTTGCTTCATGTGTGAAAAGTTGGCCCATGAGTGTTGTGAGATCAGGGGTATGCATGTCCATATAGAGGTCCATTGCAGTGGTGAAACTTTCCCACTTATCATCTGCCTTGAGTCTATTTGTTACTTGCCTGACTATTTGCTCCTCTTCAATCTCCTCTCCAATGCTTGCTAATTGGTCTGCCACATCTTTGATCTTTGTCACATACTCTGAGACTGGTTGCTTGGGCTGCTTCCTAAGGGTTGTGAATTCAATCCACAGTTGATTCTTCCTAGCCCTTGTGTTGGAAGAAAAGTAGTTTGACAAGGTTTCCCAAGTCTCTTGGGAAGTCTTACAATTCCTTACATGAGGTAAAAGAAAGTCAGATATAGAGTTTAGAAGGTAAGACCTTTCCAAAGCATCCTTTGCACACCATTGGTTGAGTCTCTCATGTTCATCCTTTGTGGGTAGTCCTCTAGTCTTGAATGAGGGCAATTCCTCATCTCCTGATATGTATCCAAATAAGCTTCTCCCTTGTAGATAGGTCTTCATTCTCAATGACCAAGCCTGATAATTGTTTCTGTCCAATTTGTCAATGAATGAAGGGAAACCATCACCCATGTTTACCTTCTTTGCTCTAATACCACTGTTGAGAGTGATGGTTGGATGCACTCAAGAAATGAGTTGGTGCTGCTATACCTGCTTCACACCAGCCCTCCTTTGGCTCCAGATATGCTTAGTAGACTCCTTAAGCTTCCAAATGATACCAAAAATATGCTCTGTGTACTTTGGAAATGATTTGACTAATGATTAGAACACAACAGATGAGTTTGCACTTCACTAGTCTTGAAAAACTTTCTAATTTTGTAATGATACCTGCTCAGTCTTATGCTCAGTGTGACCAGCACACTTGAAATTGGAACAATTCCTTTTGGGAGTATTAAAGTACCTTAATAAGCTACCAATTGCAAGTGGAATCACTCAAATTGATAAACTATACACTGAGAAATAAGTTTAGCAAAATTCTGATTACCCCCGACTTTTTAGGAGAGTTGCAAAGATAGACCAGTGACTGCTTCGATCGCGATTTCTCCCAAATGGCTGAATGAAATCTTCTGAGATTTTGTATGCTTGTAGAAGACCTTGAGCTGGTTCCAACGAGCTATTAAACTCTTGATTTGGTTCCGTGAGCACTGAGAAATGCTCCTTGGAAGTTGACAGACTTGGAGTAGAAAATACAGAGAATCAGATATGTTGAATGTGTATATATCTATTGATTGATATGATTATACAAGCTCATTAGCATGGCAAGCATGGCTAATTGAGGAGTGGTGGTGTAGGCTATGGAGTAGCACTAACACACACACAGTTACAATGACAAAATGCCTCGGGGAGTGAGCTAAAGTGATAGCCCTTTTCCGTGACTTTTCAAATGTAGTTTTTATAGGAGTTGAAGGTTAATTTGAATTTCAAATTCAAACTTAGGCTCCCTAGAATATCTCTACTAAAAGTAGGGAGATATTCTCTCCATTAACTCAACTAAGAATCCACAACTAATCAAGTTGGTATGATTAAATGAGATGCCAAGTCATTCTAGACTTTTACAAAGGGATAAAAAGGTAAGAACATATAAGCATATGTTCATATGAACCCCTCTTCAAGTGAAGCCTTGATAAGGCTTTGTCCAAGCTAGTCTTCCATGATTCCAAGCCAATGTGTGAAGGCTTGATATGCACCAACATAGAATATACCTCGATTCCCACTATTTATCTCCTACTTGTCCAGCTCTCCATTAGATCTTTCTTTCTTTTTCTTTTTCTTTTTCATTTTTCATTTTTCTTTTTCTTTTCCTCTTCATCTCAGCTCAGCATTTCTTTTTATCTTTTATTTTTCACAAATCGGCCTATGTCGAAATCGGGTGCGACTCATGGACTTGTCCGCCCGGCCAAGTTTATTCCACCTGTCTGCCAACCCGACATAGCGCACGATATACACAACGTCAGCCCTGCATGAAATCGATGTCAGCTCGTGGCTCTGACCACCCGGCCAAAGTGACTCCACCCGCCTACCGACCCATACAGGCGCATGACAACAGATAGGTCAGGCCTACGACGAAACTAGCTATGGCTCGTGGCCTTGATCACCCGACCAAGGTGGTTCCACCCGCCTACTAGCCCATCGTAGCGCACCAACAACATACACGCACATATAAGCTGGCATGAGTATGAATGTTTCTTTATAAATCATGATCCATATGGAGGTAAGATCTCATAAGAAACAAATACTAGGATCCAAAGTTTCCCACTCACTAAGTGTTCAAATCAATCAGCATATACTTGCACTCGGTCTAAGCATGCCATCACATTCCCAAGCTTTCACTCCCAAAAGTCTCTAGTCCACTAACTGACTCTCTTCATATAATTCCTAGTCGCTCATGCTTCGTGCAAACCCATAATAGATCTTTGTCATCTTCATTCTACATGATTTTCATAAACTCATACATATCTTTATCACACACATCAATGCAATGCATATGCTCTATTAGAAAGAAAACACATCTCAAATCAGAAACGTTTCACCTGGTCATTTTTCTTCATTTTGATCCAACTTTTCTTTATCTTCATGGTCTATCATTCTTCATCAGCATCAGCCTCAGTGTCATCAGTTCCCTCCAGAAGTTCTTGCTCAATCTCATAATCCACTTCATTTCTTTTCTTGAATAATTTTATCCTCTTTCCTGCAATCAAAGATCTCAAAGGAGTACTGTCTAACTCGCGAAGTGCATACGTACCATTTTCAAACACAGATGTAACCACATACGGCCCAAACCATCGTTTGGTCAATTTCTTCCTAGCATCGTATTGAGTATCGAATGTACTGTCGTACACCAACACCCAATCATCTATCTCAATTCTACATGGTCTCAGTCGATGGGTTTTGTCAAAATAGATCTTGTTCTTTAACCTTGACTCCTTTAACCTTTGGACTGCTTCTTTCAACTTTTCATTTCCTTGTTCTAACTGCTTTATTCTCAATGATAATAACTCTTCTCTCGTCATACCATCATTCCATGGGAGCGTCAACCATGTCACTATCTGAGTCTGGATGGGGAAGATTGGCTTTTGACAGTACATCAATTCAGCAGGCATGAATCCTGTGGACCGAGTGTAAGTCATCCTATCAGCCCATAGCGCGAATGGAAGAAACCTAGGCCACTGCTTGATGTCATCGTTGCAAGCCTTAGAGATCGCCTTCACAATGGAAGGGTGACCTCTCTCGATTTTCCCATTTGCTTCTGGGTTATAGGCAGTGGTGAGAGACAATCGAATTCCATGACGATCAAAGAACTCTTTTGCCTCTCTCGCATCCAACTCTCCCCTGTCCGCAACCACTTTCTCAACGTATCCGAATCTCGAGATCACTTCTTCTAAAAGGAATTTGCATACATTATAAGTAGTCTTCGTACGAAGAGCTCGACCTTCCACATGGTTGGTCAAGTCCTCTCTGGCAAGTACAATGTATCTCATCTTATCTATCCCTTTGGGCATGGTTACAAGGTCGACCACCCACTT
The DNA here is from genome assembly GCA_020310875.1 of Ceratopteris richardii. Taxonomy (NCBI): domain Eukaryota; kingdom Viridiplantae; phylum Streptophyta; class Polypodiopsida; order Polypodiales; family Pteridaceae; genus Ceratopteris; species Ceratopteris richardii. The sequence continues at coordinate 134,492,608 of CM035413.1, forward strand.
GTAATGGATACAAGGAGGGTAAGTCGGATGTAACGGTTCTCTGTGCCTAACTGATGAATGCACCTGGCATGTAGCACAAGTGTCTACAAAACCTCTCACACTCACATAAATCCCTGGCCACCAGTAGGCTTCCCTAATCTTCTCATATGTAGCATAAAATCCTTTGTGACCTGCCCATAAGGTCTCATGCATTTCTCTCATCACTTTGCTCTGAAGACTCCTCGAACTCAATACTCTCTGTGGACACGTCAACCGTGTCGCCAAATAAGCCCGTCCTTCAAGAAAAAGTTGTAAGACTTTTTCCTGATGGATCTATACTTATTTGTGGACCAGCCTGGGGAAGGTTTCAGAGTACTCAGATATCTCCCTATATCTCTCCACTCACCATCATACTCATTCTCTCGGAACTGCTCATATACATACACCAATGGATCGTATCTTATCATATGTATATCCCTTTCTACCTCATCATCATCATCAGACTCATCATCGAATTTTGCCCTTGAAAGCATATCAGCCACTGTATTCGACTTTCCAACTATGTGTACAAATGCAAGATTTATAAACTTCACATAAGAGATCCATCTAAGCATAGCAATATCCGGAGATGAACAATTTGCAATCATGCCAATCAGTGGAAGACAGTCAGTCTCAACTATCACATTCGCCCCAATGAAATACTCTTTATCGCTCTTTAAAGCAGTCACTAATCCCCATAACTCTCTCTTAATTTGTGGATATTTTCTTTGGGTATCATGTAGGATCTTAGCACCAAAGCGCACTGCATATCTCTGCCCCTCATCATCATCTTGCCCTATGACCCAGCCTATGCCAATAGGAATGGTATCAACGGTCAAAATGATAGGTCTCTGACCTGAATAGTCAACATGCTTCAGAATCGGAGCTTCAATTAGCAGCTGTTTCAGTTTACGCATAGCTCTCGACTGTTTCTCTCTCCATACAAACTTCTTTCTCTTTCTCAGAAGATCATATAAGGGGTTCGCAACGTGAGCAAAGTGAGGAATCCATATCACATAGAATACACAAGCTCCTAGAAACCTTCTCACCTCACCGACATTACGACACACCTCAGAGATCCTGCTAATGGCCTCAACTTTCTGCGGGTACGGCTTGCGGCCATAATGTGCACACAGATGTCCTACAATGAGGACCTCATCAACGCCAAAAACCGATTTCTCTAAAGAAAGTGTTAGCCCCACATCTTCAAACCTCTCAAAGATCTTCTCACAATCAGCAATATGATCTCTCACAAACTTTCTACATCCTGAAGCATCTAAACTCACATCTTTCACTCTTTCCTCACATCCCTTTATCGGAACATCATCAATGAATGGCATAGTCACAGATGGTATAAAGTCTCGTAAAACCAGATTCATGGCATTCATCATGTGAGCCACAGAATTCGTCGCTCCCTGCGGTAAAGTACACATGCGTACAAGGCCCAGTGGAGTCCTCATGGTCGTAATGTCTCTACTCTCCATAGCCAACTGAAACTGGTCATAACCTGAATACAGGTCTCCCATAGAGTAGATGGAATGCCCAGCAATCTCTTTAATAGTCTCATCAGTGAAATGATGCCCTATGAGCTCTCGTCGTCTCAGCATAGGGTCATCTGACACTCGCAGATATTTCTCATGACTATCATCTGGCAATGGTTGAGCTATAGGCTTCACTTTCTTATCCACAGTCTTATACTTTGTATTTACATTTACTTCATGCTCTCTCATAAACTCCTTAATCATCTCATACTCTTGGATAGAGCTGAGCATAATGATTTCTGATTTCTCATTTCTCTCAAATGCCTTCTCAAGCTCTTCCAGAGTAGTCGAACTTCTCTCCAACTGGATCACATCTTCAATCTTCTCATCAGGTAACATCATTCCTAAATGCTTATAGTGTCTCTCATGAACTTTTCTGAATTTATTTGAAACATTTTCTTTCTGTAAGCATAGCAACTTGAATGTAGATCAATAAATAGAAAAACTTTCAAAACTATGTACAAAGTCATGTGAGACATCAAACCAACTCCCACTGTTGTCTCGCTCAATAGTGGATCCTAACAAAAATTTTGATCAGCAGAAGCTCCATACTCTCCAACAGGCATACACTCATCATGGTCATGTGAATTAGTAGGTTTCTTTCTTATATTCTTTCTATTCCTGGAGTGATTTGGACACACAATCATCACTTGCAAAGAATGAAGGCCAGATCTAGAACGGATTCGTGCATAGGCAGATCCATCATCCATGGCCTTAGTCTCCATTCTTACCTCAGCTATAAAGGGCTGCCCAAGGATAGCCTCATATGAACAATGGTCCTGGACGAAGAAGTGAAACTCCTCAGAAATCCCATCTATGGTCACAGGCACAAAGGCGCATGCCCCAAGCAGTGCTCCTGAACCATTATTCGCTGTCCTCATCCTCCATCCATGATCTTTATCAATCGGCCACCTAAACTTATCATAGAGCTTCTTAGAAATCACGTTTATCTCTGACCCTGAGTCAATCAAGGCCAGAGCAAAACATGACTCCTCGTTGCTCCCTAACTTTATCTTCATCTCTGGAGTTCCTCTCGCCCAAAAGGTCCTGCTAAACTCACTTTCTGTCTTCCTCATTTCATCATCAGGTATGATAGGACCTAGAGAATTCTTATGACACCTGGCAACCTCATCATCATCATCATCAGATGTATCACTCAATGTAACTGCTTCATTTGTCACTTGAATATCTTCAGGTGCTTCTTCCATCTCTACATCTTCAGGTAGTGGAAACCTCTTTCTCTTAACCAGCTTTATAAAACTGTCCTTGAACTCAGGCTTCGCTATGGAGAAGACCTGCTCCAAGGACATGGTCACTTGGCTCTTTAGTAAAATGTCATTTAATATCTCTCTTGCATCATTTTTCCTTTCCAACTCAGAAATTAATACAGCCTTTGGAGTTCTCTTCTTTTTCTTCTTCTTTTCTTTGTCAGCCTCTTGAATACTTTCTTGAATTTCATCTTTCTTTTGAACCAGTTCAGGTTCTTTCTCTTTCTCTTTAGTCAGTTCTTGAATCTTAGTTGGCCAGCCGGCCTCTTTCCCTCTCTTATCTCTTTCTTCTTTGCCTCTTCCTTTGAAACAACAGGCTCTTTGAATTGTACTTTCTTCTCATGCTCTTTAGCCTTTTCTTCGGCCTCTTGGCTTTGCTTTCTGGTCACTCTTCTTTCTGGCTCAGTCTCTTCTTGACTCTCATCTCTCTTCCTCTTTTCTTCTACATTTGCTATGTGGGAATAGACCGAGGATTCATCAACAGGAGACTTCCAGGCAGTCTTCTGCATAATGGCATCCCTAGCCCTCACTAAAGCCTCAATGGAATAATTTCTTTGGGGTCGAGGTCTAGGCACTTTTTCATCTTCTTCCTCAACAAGTTCTAATCGTGCAGCTGATGTACTTGCATTATTGCCAGATAAATCTTCATAAAACTTCTTCATTCCCCCCTTTCCCCAATTCACAGGTAGAGGAAGGCGGGTCCTGAAGTCACATAACTTCTTATCGATATCTATCACCAGTTGATGCTCTTTTGCTAGCTTAAGCTCTTCACAGGCATATGAAAAATGCTCTTGTGCATCACACCATACGCATCTCTTAGCCCCTCCAAACCCACCAGTCGCTCGTCTCTCAAAAGGTCCAGTGTTTCTCTGAAATGTGGTTTGAACTGGTGGTGTAGGTATCTGTTGGGCAACAGGCTGCACTGGAGGTGCAGGCTGTGGCATCACATAGCCTTGCATATTTGGAACGGGCATAGTGCCTCTCTGTAATGTATCTACATAACTCGTACTCGCTTGAGGAGGAGTGGGATCCTGATACCCCATAGAATTAACTTTATTGTGAAAACTCGCCATTTCTTTTGACATAGACGCTTGCATCGTAATAAGATTCTCTATCTGTCGACTGAGAATCTCAACCTGTAGCTCCATTGGCGATCGCGAAGTGGATGCAACATTAGCAAAAGCTGACGTTGCAGGCACATTCGGAATTGCCGGAAGTGGAGCTTCCCTAGGCGGTTGTGGTGTTACCACTGCAGGTCTATCGTATAACACCGCCTGGCGTTGCCTCATTTGGGCAACCGCTTCTACTTCTCTCCTCACTACACCCCAATCTTCAGTCAATCCAAATCTCTTCACAGGCTCTTCAATCCTCCTTTCGACCTCAGTCCTGTCTTCAAGACTTAAGATCCTAAGGAAAGATATAACTAGATCAGGTTTCAAAGCATCTAAATCGGCCTGTGGAAGTTGTTCATATCTTCTCAGGAACTCATTCAAAAGTTGAGTGAGGGATGCAGTGGGCTTCGGAGAGCTTATCCACCGCAAGAACCCTTCTCTACTGTGTTGGGAAATGTTGGAGAAACAATCACTAACTGGACATATATTTGAAGGTCAAATCTTAGAAAGAAAACCCCATGCCTATGTGAAGGGACAAATTCACAAGTGTATCATACTTGTAAAATTAGTTCACTTTAGTTCTAGAAGTTTTTTAAAAATCACGGGAATGAGAAAATCTATATAAGTTAGTTAGTATTAACTGACGCGATGAGGAGAAGAAGAAGGAGGAAGACAATGAGAAAGTGAGAAGAACTCATTTTTGTATGACTGAGTATAGTCGGACTTCTCTGAGTGAGATAGCATCTGTAAAACTTCTGAGTTTTTTATAGTTATGAGAAGAACTGAGTAAAGTTCTGTGTATGAGCCTCTCTCCATCATCTCCATGATTGCCTACTGTGTGATGAATTCAAAAGTTCAAGTTTTCTGAGCAATTCGATGCCTGGCATCGAATTTTGGCTGATAAGTCATTTTTTCATTCTCTGTGTGTTAACTATTGTTGAATTTTTTAAAAATATGAAGTTTGTGGAGCAACTCGATGCCTGGCATCGAGTTTGAGCATAAAGTCGATGCCTGGCATCGACTTCTAGCATACAAGTGGTCTTCTTCATGTGTGTGTAAAAGAGAGTATTTCTGGTGCAGAAAAAAGGCCTAAAAAAGCTCAAAGTCGATGCCCGGCATCGACTTGGACTGAAATTCGATGCCAGGCATCGAATTTTTTATTTTTGGACATCAGGAATACTAAAACAGGCAAGATTTCCAGTTTTGGAAGGTCATACAGGGTCATCTTGTGAGGGCCATAACTTGAGTTCTAGAGCTTCGTTTGATGCATATGATAGCTTGTTGGAAAGCTCTACTCTTCTAGTTTCAGCCTGTAAAGTTTCATGGAGAAAGCATACTTGAGCTAGGAGAAATTAGCAAAATACTGAAGGTATGTCATTTCGGTGACTAGAAATTTCTGTAGAAGCAAAGTTCTCACTTTAGGCTATCGTTTCTCAAAGTTTGGAGTGGCAATGAGTTAATAGTGACCATAGAGGTGTTCTAGTGTCACATTAATTCATTTCTTGTGGTGTTTTATACATCAACAAGTGGTATCAGAGCAGAAAGATTCTCGAGAGCAGAAGACGACAAAGGTACGAGAAGTTTTGTAAAGTTTTCCAGTAAAGTTTGAAAGGTGAAGCATTTGAAGACACAAGGCATCAAAAGGTTACTTCAAAAGTATCCTCATACACAAAGAACTTCAAAAGGTATTATCCTTTATCCTTTAAGCTCACAGGTTGCAGCAGAAGGAAAGAACTATGGCAGATCATATCTCCATTGACAAACTGGACAGAGATAATTACCCCGCATGGGTAATGAGAATGGAAGCCTTACTTATGAGTAAGGATCTCATGGTATATGTAACAGGTGAAGAAGAGAAGCCAGTATTTGAAGATGAAAGCCGACCAAAGAAAGAAGAACTTGATGCTTTAAAGCATTGGCAGAAGAAGGATGCAAGTGCAAAAGCCTACATCTACAATACAATCTCAGATCATTTGCTACCACACATCAGAGGATTGGAATCATCAGAAGATATTTGGAATGCATTGGAATATCATTTCCAAAGCACTACTAAAGCACGGAAAGCAAGTCTATGGTCAGAGTTTACAACATTCAAGAAGAAGCCAAGTCAAACCATTAGTGATTATGTCACTAAGATGAAGGATCTAGCAGATAGTCTTGGATCCATAGATGAAGATGTTGAAGATCACAGATTGATTGCTCAACTACTTGCAGGCTTGAGAGGGGATGAAAGGTGGAAACCTTTTGTCTTATCAACAGAACTTTCATTAAATCATTATGTTCCAGATTTGAACCAGTTGCTTGGTTTGATGCTCACATATGAGCAAGACTTTAAGGGAGATGGAGATAAAGGTCAAAGTTCTGCAATGTACATGAAGAATAAGAAGAAAGGAGATAAAGGTAAAGCAAAGGATGAAGAGGAGTCTAATTCTCAAGCTTATTATGCAAGAGGTAAAGGCACTGGCAGAGGAAGAGCAAGAGGTTTTGGAAGAGGAAGAGGTAATCAAAATAACAACAAAAAGGCTTGCTGGATCTGTGGATTGAGTAATCATTTGGCTCATGACTGTTGGCACAACCAACAAGGATCAAACCAGAATCAAAACAACAATAGCAGAGGTCGAGGTGGAAGATATCAAAGTAATTTTCAAAGAGGTAGACAAAGTCAAAGAGGAGGCTATGGTAGAGGTGGAGGAAGAAGTTGGGGACAAAATCAATCCTACAACACCACCTACTACAACTATGCAAATGACACACAGAATGAAAGTCATACATCATTGATGATGAATTCAATCAGCACATCAGACAAAGAAGATCTAAAGGTATTTTACATTGACTCTGGATGTTCTAATCATTTGTCAGGAAACATAGAATTGATGTCAGATTTGGAAAAAGGCATTTCTAGTCACACAGTTCAAACTGGTGATAATACAAGACATAGTGTACATTCAATTGGAAAAGTGAAATGCAAGAGTGGAGCAGATTTGCTAACCAATGTTTTGTATGTTCCTACAATACCTAAAAACTTGATTAGTGTGGGACAGATAGTTGAAAAAGGTTTTCAAGTCAGGTTTACAAATGAAGGAGTATTTGTGGAAGATCCAGAGAATGGATATAATCAGATTGTCTCTGGTAAGAAAGAAGGTAGACTCTTTACTTTAAGAGTGCAAGGGAACATTGGTCAAGCTTTGCTCACACATGGTGAAGCAGTGATTACAGAACTTGATCTCTGGCATAAGAGATTAGGTCATTTCAATGAAAGAGGAATTAAAGCTATGGTTGCTAATCAGTCTGTACTAGGATTACCAAATGTGCAAAGTCAACATATGGTTTATAAATGTGAAGCATGTCAAATGGGTAAAGCACACAGGTTACCATTTCAGAAGAAAGGTTTCAAACATGATGGAGTACTTGAGCTCATTCATACAGATGTATGGGGACCAACAAAAGAAGGATCTATCAGTGGCTCAAGGTATTATGTTCTTTTCATTGATGATGCTACAAGATGGATAACATTATATGTTTTGAAGGAAAGATCAGAAGTGTTTGGAGCTTTCAAGCATTTTCATGCATATGCAGAGAGAGTCACAGGTCAAAAGCTTAAGAGACTGAGGTCTGATGGAGGGGGAGAATACTTCTCCCAAGAGTTCAATGATTATCTTTGGAATGCAGGTATTAAGAGAGAAATAACTTGCAGGTATACACCACAACAAAATGGTGTAGCAGAAAGAAGGAACAGGACTTTGGTTGAGTTTGCTAGAGCTATGCTAAAGGAGAAGAACTGTCCAAATTATCTTTGGGCTGAAGCTGTAAATACAGCTACATATCTTGTGAATAGATTACCATGTGCAGCTCTCAATGGTATGACTCCATATGAAGCTTGGTGGGGTAAGAAACCAACACTAGATCATTGTAGAGTGTTTGGATCAATTGCATATGCTTATGTGCCATCACAACTTAGGCATAAACTTGAACCAAAGGCAGAAAAATATGTGTTCATTGGTTATGATGAAAAGCAGATGGGTTACAGATTGTGGAATCCTCTAACCAAACAATTTATTGTTTCTAGAGATGTTACATTTGATGAACAGAAAAGTTGGTATGCAGATCAAAGTCATACAGCTGAAGAATTTGAAGAAGAAGTAAGAAGATGTGAGAAAGGAAAATCAATTGTGCAGGTGAATAGAGATGAAGACTATATGCAAGCAAGTACATCCACAAGTGGATTAACAAGAAGAAATGAAGAAGCTCCTATATTTGATGAAGAGGTGTATCCAGAAACTTATGAAGAATGTGAACCAAGAAGGTCAAGCAGGACAAGGAGACAACCAGAAAGGTATTCTTATGATACTTCTTATATAACTCAGAAGAACTATGCATATATGGTGAAAGATGATGAAGAACCTCAGAACTATGATGAAGCTAAAGGTAAGAAGCAATGGGAAGAAGCAATGAAGGAAGAGTTCAATGCACTGGAGGAGAACAAGACATGGGAACTTGTTCCTAAACCAAATGGTAAGAAAGTAATTGGAAATAAATGGGTTTATAAAGTGAAGAAGCTTGCAGATGGAAGTATAGCCAGATATAAAGCTAGATTGGTGGTGAAAGGCTATGCCCAGACCTATGGCATAGATTATGATGAGACATTCAGTCCTGTAGCTAAAGTGTCAACTATAAGGACAATCATTGCTATTGCAGCTTCAAAAGGATGGACTCTAAGTCAATTGGATATAAAGAATGCGTTCTTGAATGGATACATATCAGATGAGGTATACATGGAACAACCTCAAGGGTTTATAGATTCCAGGTATCCAAATTTTGTTTGCAGGCTGAGAAGAGCATTGTATGGATTGAAGCAAGCTCCAAGAGCTTGGAACTATAGACTGGTGAAGTATCTCAATGATCTTGGATATCAAAGTTCAAAAGCAGATTCAAGTCTACTTATCAAAAGAACAGAGGAAGGTACAATCTACATTTGTATTTATGTAGATGACATTATAATCACAGGTACTTCAGATGAAGGAATCAAGGAGGTAAAGAGATTACTTGAAAAAGAGTTTAAGATTAGTGATCTAGGAAAGTTGTCATACTTTCTTGGAATGGAAGTCACTTATACAGATCATGGCATATATGTATCACAAGAAAGGTATCTTCTAAATCTATTGAAGAAGTTTGATATGGAAAATTGCAGAGAAGCTTCAACTCCACTTGAAGTTAATCACAAGCTCAATAAATATGATGGTGCAGACTACAAAGATATGAGGAAGTATCAATCTCTTGTGGGTAGTTTGATTTATGCTACACTAACAAGACCTGATCTTAGTTATGCAGTGGGAGTTTTGTCACAATTCATGCATTGTCCAAAGGACCCACATTGGATTGCAGGTCAAAGAGTTCTCAGATATATCAAAGGAACTATAAAGGAAGGATTATATTATCCTTTTACATCAGATTTGAAGTTGAGAGCCTACAGTGACTCAGACTGGGCAGGTAATCAAGATGACAGGAGATCAACTCATGGTTACATGATATACATTGGTGATAAGCTTGTAAGTTGGTGTTCCAAGAAACAACATACAGTAGCATTATCATCAACTGAAGCAGAGTACAAAGGACTTGTGGAAGCAGCTAAGGAAGTCATATGGATGCAGACATTGTTCAAGAGCTTAGGCATTGATCAAGGTACACCTACAATACATGGAGATAATATGAGTTCACTTTATCTTGCAGCAAATCCAGTATTTCATGCAAGGACAAAGCACATAGAGATCCAATATCATTTTCTTAGAGAAAAGGTAATGGAGAAGGAGATTGAAGTGGAATACATTTCTACTAAAGATCAGTTAGCAGACATAATGACAAAGAGCTTGGATGGTGTGAAGACCAGCAGATTTAAAAGCATGGCAGGAGTAAAAGAAAAGAAGAAGATATGAAGGAACAGAGAATGTCAATTAGTGATTGAGGGGGAGCTGTTGGAGAAACAATCACTAACTGGACATATATTTGAAGGTCAAATCTTAGAAAGAAAACCCCATGCCTATGTGAAGGGACAAATTCACAAGTGTATCATACTTGTAAAATTAGTTCACTTTAGTTCTAGAAGTTTTTTAAAAATCACGGGAATGAGAAAATCTATATAAGTTAGTTAGTATTAACTGACGCGATGAGGAGAAGAAGAAGGAGGAAGACAATGAGAAAGTGAGAAGAACTCATTTTTGTATGACTGAGTATAGTCGGACTTCTCTGAGTGAGATAGCATCTGTAAAACTTCTGAGTTTTTTATAGTTATGAGAAGAACTGAGTAAAGTTCTGTGTATGAGCCTCTCTCCATCATCTCCATGATTGCCTACTGTGTGATGAATTCAAAAGTTCAAGTTTTCTGAGCAATTCGATGCCTGGCATCGAATTTTGGCTGATAAGTCATTTTTTCATTCTCTGTGTGTTAACTATTGTTGAATTTTTTAAAAATATGAAGTTTGTGGAGCAACTCGATGCCTGGCATCGAGTTTGAGCATAAAGTCGATGCCTGGCATCGACTTCTAGCATACAAGTGGTCTTCTTCATGTGTGTGTAAAAGAGAGTATTTCTGGTGCAGAAAAAAGGCCTAAAAAAGCTCAAAGTCGATGCCCGGCATCGACTTGGACTGAAATTCGATGCCAGGCATCGAATTTTTTATTTTTGGACATCAGGAATACTAAAACAGGCAAGATTTCCAGTTTTGGAAGGTCATATAGGGTCATCTTGTGAGGGCCATAACTTGAGTTCTAGAGCTTCGTTTGATGCATATGATAGCTTGTTGGAAAGCTCTACTCTTCTAGTTTCAGCCTGTAAAGTTTCATAGAGAAAGCATACTTGAGCTAGGAGAAATTAGCAAAATACTGAAGGTATGTCATTTCGGTGACTAGAAATTTCTGTAGAAGCAAAGTTCTCACTTTAGGCTATCGTTTCTCAAAGTTTGGAGTGGCAATGAGTTAATAGTGACCATAGAGGTGTTCTAGTGTCACATTAATTCATTTCTTGTGGTGTTTTATACATCAACAGGAAAAATCTTCCAAATAAAACAACTTATGCAATTCTTTTCTGAATTCGGCCCAAGGCTTTGCTATATGTGCTGTAATAGGGGCTAAAATGGATCCTGATACTACCCGTGTGAAGTAATGTGTAAACACATCCTCGGGTAGACCATAAATCCGTGCCTGTTCCTCAAAAACATCTAGGTACTCGGTTACATTCAAGCCTGTAAACTTTCCTTTTTCTCTCAATACCGCTTGGACTACGCGGGCCCCTTGTTTCTCTATTACCATTTCCTTGAATATATCCTCCATCTCTCTTCTCTGCTCTGTCCTAGAATGTAGTACAAGGTCTAGTGTAAGTGGTTCAACTATCTCTCTAAGCTCAGAGTAGAGATCAGAGAAGAGGCTTGATGAGTCACGAGCCAAGAGGTAAAGGTCAGTCTAAGCTCTCTGATTTGCCTAGGCCAAAGCCTAGTCGAACTGTCCTCTCTTCGATTCCCAAGATTTCAATGTATTTTCCCCCTTTTTGTGATAAGTTTTCTAATGTTTTGTCTAAGCTATGAAATCAGTAAATCCCTAGTCTTAGCAAGAAAAAAAGTGCTCACACGTACGGACTAAACTAATGCAAAGTGTGGATGCTCAAACTCAAGCAGCAAGACAATCTTTTTGTTTCAGCAGTGTATGTGAAGCAATGCAAAATTTCAAATATCTTGAAATGCTAGTACCTGGAAATATCTGACTCGATGCCGAGGTTCCCGTCTATCTTCTCAAGGAGTGGGTGACACATCGAGGATCACCGGGCAACCACCTCGCTTCACGTCGGGTTCAGGTGTCGGGAAGAAGGAGGTCGTGGCGGGAAGCCGGTGCGTGGGGTTGGATCAGGCCCCTCTCTGGTGCGCCGTTCCCGCTGTCCTGCGAGCGGCGTCTGCGCGCTGGGCGCCTCGCCTGTGCTCTCTGGAGCGTGCGCGATCCTCGTAAGCGTGGGCCCCTTGCCCCTCGGAAGTGTCGAGACGTGCGTGCGTACACGACCGTAGGCGTCGAGAAAGAGACAAATCAGATACAGCACTAATTCTCGAAATCACTGGGTCGGTGTGTATACAAACTCGATGATACAATAAAATCTGAACGATACAGTGATGCCCGCTACAGTGTGGGTCCGTGATACAAAAATCCGCTACAGTGCGGAACAGATAAATACAAATAAATGCCGCCGCTATAGTGCGGATCGGCTGGATATGATGTAGGCCTCCCACTACAGTGTAGGAAGTCACCCTCGATCTTTGTCTTCTAGTCTTTGCGATTTAATCTTTTCTTCACTTTTCTTCGATCCAAACTTTTCTTCAAGTCCTCACTTTGTAGCTCTTTACTTCAAAATTCACAATAATCTCTGATCACGCAGTAACCTGGAGGAAACAATCCACAAGGAGATCCACAGGATGGGGTAAAAATTATTAGTACTTTATGAAAAGAACACACTAAACTTATTTGAATGACATACACATAGACCTATGGAAAAAACATATGCATGATTTCTAAATACTTCTTTCTACCCTCCATTTTTCTCTTCCTTTCATTTCACTCTTTTCTTCTTTCTACTTTCGTACTTCCATTTTCTCTTCCGTTGAAAATATTTCCATCCTTCTGTCTCTGGCATGCAATTTCATCTACATGAACATAACTCAAAAGTGTTTGGATCTGGAGCCGCCACTAGCCACATATCTAACCACATATCCATCCATGATCCATCCATCCAGATTTATTGACTTAGTCACTCTCACTATCTGTCAGTCAGAGTCTCTCTCGCGCAAATCATCTCTCTCTGCCATGCTCCTATCCACCTGCTACCGTGAAGAGCGCTGCTATAATCTCTCTCTCCGGATTTCTCTCTCTCCCCTCGTTAACCTCTCTCTCTCTCCATTGTATGCACCATATATCTGTACGAGTCAACAGCTTATCAGCGCCGCCCTGCCCGAATTCTCTCCAGGCTAATCAGACTATCGCGCGCCGTCGTCCTATCGCTCTCTCTCTCTCTGGATTCTCCGCCAGTCAGCGTGAGAATCTTTCTCCTCGTCTCTCTCTCTCCCTCTCTCTCTCTCTCGCGGACGCAGCCGCCAACAAGATTGCTACGCGTTTCTCTGTCTGTGCCTTGCTACTCCTCCACGTATATATATAGCGCCTACAGAAGCATGCCCCAACTAGCAGGTTCTCTCGCCACTGTCTAACACACATGCGTGCGCAGTCACCCTATTTGTCTCTCTGGCGGTCCAGGTGCTGCAGCCATCTGTCACTCCGCCAGTACCGACTCCTAAATCTATCCGATTATGCTACGACAGGGTGCGCATCCATCGCTCTCCGTATGCGCAGAAAGCCACGACCCTTATCTCTCTCTATGTGGCAGCACAGCAGCCAACAGCGCTGCCGCTTATATCCTCTTCTTGCTCTCTGACGCGGAGCAGGCTCCACCGACATAAGTCTCTCTCTCTGCTTCAGTAGTGACACCCCCTATCTGCCCGTTTTCACGTGTGCACGCCGACTCGGACTCTCTCCCGCCTCCTAGATTCTCTGCGCCTGAACTTCTGCCGACGGCTCTATGTGTGTCTCTCTCCCTCTCTCTCACGACCGTCTATTTTTCTCTCTCTCTCTCTGCGTCACGGTGTGGCCACCATCTAGACCCGATTCTCTCTCTTGTGTGCATAGCCTCATAGTCAACAGACTCTCTCTCTTCTAGTCTCCCCGCCCGAGTACGCCAGAGGCCAGACAGAACTTTTCACGTGATGCACAGCCAACAGGCGCAAATCTTCTCTCTCATAAAAACCTACAATTCTATACTACATGGAAAGGTGCCACTTAAGACGACCCGGGATCCTCACATACAGACGCAAGAAATGAGCTCTATTGCTTGAAGCCATGCATAGTAAAAAAAATGGGAGAAGCATGCATCAATCTTTCTATAGACAAGAAGAACATGAGCAAGAGCATGAAAAGCATGGATGAACAACAATAGACAAGGAGCATACCTGGAGGAAACAATCCACAAGGAGATCCACAGGGTGGGGAAGAAACAAATGAGTATGGACTTATTTATAGGCCCCTCCCTAGGACTTCCTTCTAGAACGTTCTAACCTCCTCAATGAACTTTCTATTTGTGGCAGTCTTTTAATTTTTCCCTAGACTAAGGTTTCCATTTCACACTGGATGTTCGCAATTTAATGGGTGTTTAGGGTTTGGCCTATAGAAACCGCCATTTCCAAGGGTCTGCCCTAGGTTTTTGGGTCGGGAAAATTAGGTGTTTGCTCACAATTATCTCAAATTCGCCAATTCAAGGATTTATTTACAAATTTGGTCTAAACTCCAAGGGTTTCCAAGGGTTCAAGTCCAGTTTTCATGGGGTAAACTCGTGTTTCCAGTCAGTTTCAAGGGTCAAACCTAAAGTTTTCATGGGTCTAAAGTCAGTTATTTATATACACGGGTCTAACACACATCCCAAACTTGTTTTCGCATCGCACAATCAATTAATTCGGCCAAAAATGTACAAAATATACCACTCTCTCGATCAAAAACATCACACAAAAACTCAAAACCAATGATCTTTTGAAAAAAACTCAGTGCACACTCCCTGCGGGATTTCATCCCGACACTGTGGCAAAGATGACAACCATTAGGACACTCATAGCCATTGCTGCATGTAAAGGTTGGAGATTATGTCAATTAGATGTAAAGAATGCTTTTCTTAATGGTTATATTTTAGATGATGTCTTCATGGAGCAACCACAAGGGTTCAGAGATAAAAGGTATTCAAAATATGTATGTAAGCTCAAGAGAGCTTTATGGTTTGAAATAGGCCCCAAGGGCATGTAACTATAGACTTGTTAAGTTCTTAAAGGAACTTGGTTTCCAAGTATCTAAAGCAGATAGTAGCTTGCTTGTCAAAGCAAGTGATGATGGGTTCATTTACATGTGCATATATGTTGATGAAATAATTCTTATGGGTACAAATGAGAAGGTCATACAAAATCTCAAGAAGCAAATGGAGAAATAATTCAAGATTAGTGACTTGGGAGACTTGTCATATTTCTTGGGCATGGAGATCTTATATACTCAACATGGAGTGTATGTAACTCAAGAAAGGTATTTGAAGAACTTGTTAATCAAGTTTAAAATGGAAGATTGAAGGGTAGCACCTACTCCAATGGAGGTGAATCACACATTGAGTAGATATGGAGGAGAAGAATACAAGGATATGAAGCTATATCAAAGTCTAGTTGGTAGTCTAATCTATGCTACATTAACTAGGCGTGATTTGTCATATGCAGTTGGTGTGTTGTCTCAATTCATGCATTGTCCTAGGAAAGAACATTGGGTTGCAGGACAAAGAGTGTTCAGATACATTAAAGGTACACTCAAGGAAGGTTTGCATTATGGTTTTACATCAGACACAAACATTAAGAAATATAGTGATACAAATTGGGCAGATAATTCTGATGAAGAGATCAACATATGGATACTTGTGTTATGTGGGAGATAAGTTCATCTCTTGGTGTTCTAAGAAGCAACATACAGATGCTTTATCATCTACTAAAGCAGAGTATAAAGGAATGGTTGAAGCTGCAAAAGAGGTCATATGGTTAAAGACTCTCATGAAGAGTATTGACATTATTTAGAGTATACCCACTATTCATGGAGATAATATGAGTTCATTGTATCTAGCTGCTAACCATGTTTTTCATGCCAGGACTAAACACATTGACATTTAGTATCACTTCTTAAAAGAGCAGGTGATTGATAAGGAGATTGAAGTCATACATACTTCAACAAAAGATCAGATTGCAGATATGATAACCAAAAGCTTGGATGGACCAAAGCTATAGAGATTCAAATAGATAGATAGATAGATAGATAGATGGATGGATGGATGGATGGATGGATGGATAGATAGATAGATATATAGATAGATAGATAGATATATAGACAGATAGATAGATAGATAGATAGATAGATAGATAGATAGATAGATAGATAGATAGATAGATAGATAGATAGATAGATAGATAGATAGATAGATAGATAGATAGATAGATAGATAGATAGATAGATAGATAGACCGATAGAGAGACAGATAGATAGAGAGACATATTGATCGAAAGACAAATAGATAGATAGATAGATAGATAGATAGATAGATAGATAGATAGATAGATAGATAGATAGATAGATAGATAGATAGATAGATAGATAGATAGATAGATAGATAGATAGATAGATAGATAGATAGATAGATAGATAGATAGATAGATAGATAGATAGATAGATAGATAGATAGATAGATAGATAGATAGATAGATAGATAGATAGATAGATAGATAGATAGATAGATAGATAGATAGATAGATAGATAGATAGATAGATAGATAGATAGATAGATAGATAGATAGATAGATAGATAGATAGATAGATAGATAGATAGATAGATAGATAGATAGATAGATAGATAGATAGATGGATAGATAGATAGATAGATGGACAGATAGATAGATAGATAGATAGATAGATAGATAGATAGATAGATAGATAGATAGATAGATAGATAGATAGATAGATAGATAGATAGATAGATAGATAGATAGATAGATAGATAAATAGATAGATAGATAGATAGATAGATAGATAGATAGATAGATAGATAGTTAGATAGATAGATAGATAGATAGATAGATAGATAGATAGATAGATAGATAGATAGATAGATAGATAGATAGATAGATAGATATTAGATAGATAGATAGATAGATAGCTACGTAGATAGATAGATAGATAGATAGATAGATAGATAGATAGATAGATAGATAGATAGATAGATAGATAGATAGATAGATAGATAGATAGATAGATAGATAGATAGATAGATAGATAGATAGATAGATAGATAGATAGATAGATAGATAGATAGATAGATAGATAGATAGATAGATAGATAGATAGATAGATAGATAGATAGATAGAAAGATAGATAGATTGATAGATAGATAGATAGATAGATAGATAGATAGATAGATAGATAGATAGATAGATAGATAGATAGATAGATAGATAGATAGATAGATAGATAGATAGATAGATAGATAGATAGATAGATAGATAGATAGATAGATAGATAGATAGATAGATAGATAGATAGATAGATAGATGGATAGATAGATAGATAGATAGATAGATAGTTGATTGACCTCTGTACAAATTTTCAGCTTCTAATTGTGATCAAGCTGAGAGAATTTAGTGTAGGAACATTTACATGTGTAAATGTAAAGAAGTGATGTTGCAGGATGTGCAAAATTTGATGCTAATGTTTTGGTCAGTTCTCCTTCCACAGTGTAACGTTTTGAGCAAGCAAGCACTCATTCTTTAAGTTGGAAGGTAAGCTATCAATGACTAAAAGCATTTTATTAAACGGGTTCTAGTTTGAGAGAACCAAGCTTGAGAAGTTACAAGTGTGAAAGTTGA
>CM035413.1:134515054-134622554 GCA_020310875.1 Ceratopteris richardii
GTAGAACAAATGATCATCTTCTTTACCTTCTTTGTGGCTTAGATTCATAAGAAGCAATGAGTCTTCATGTGGTTGATCTTCTGAATAATTGTTGTAGTCCCTTCTATTATAGCTTCTATTTTTATTGTTGAAGTTGTCTCCACCTTTGCCTCTATTGCTGCCATATCCACCTCTTCCACTTCCTTTCTGGGTCTTCCCATTGAACCAGCAATTCTGAGTGGTGTGGTTGGTCTTATCGCATATGGCACAAGGTTGAACATTCTGACCTTTGTCTTTGTCTTGCTTTGGTCCTTTATTCTTCCCTTTCCACTTGCTCTTGCTTGCGAAGTTGGCTTGAGAAGTCTCTTCTTCATCTTCTTCCTCCTTCTTGCCGTTCTGCTTCTTATCCTTCTTATCTGCATATAGAGCACTAGTTGAATTACCATGATAAGAGTTACCTTCCTTTATGCTATTTTTGGCTTCTTGATTGAAGAGTTGTCCAAGAAAGATGTTGAAGTCTGGAGTCTGCACATCCATGATGAGATCATAAGCCGTCGTGAAGGATTGCCATTGCTTATCACTTTGAATGCCGTTGAGAATTTTCCTCATTATGACCTCTTCTTCAATCAGCTCTCCAATGGATGCTAATTGATCCGCAACCTCCTTGACCTTGGTAACAAACTCTGTGATGGTTTGTTTAGGTGTCTTCTTCATTTGGTTGAACTCATTCCAAAGATGATTCTTTCTTGCTTTGGTACTAGCAGAAAAGAAAGTCTCGAGGACATCCCAAGTCCCTTGAGATGTCTTGCATCCTCTAATATGTGGTAATAGAAAGTCATAGATAGAGTTAAGTATGTACGACCTTGCTTGAGCATCCCTTGCACACCAAAGTGTGAGCTTATCTGTCTCCTCTCGTGTAGGTCCTCCTTTGGATCTTGGAATAGGCATAGCTTCATCACCTGCTACAATTCCATAAAGATTTCTACCTTGCAAATAGGCCTCCATTCTGATTTGCCAAGCCGCGTAGTTGTGTCGATCAAGCTTCTCGATCATTGAGGGAAAGCCGTCACCCATCTTGATCTAGCTCTGATACCACTGAAAGAACTTGGAGAAGATTGTAGAAGGTAGAAAACTGCGTTTAGAAGTGACGAAGTTTGGTCAAGCCAACCGGCAAAAGACCAGCCCTTGAGCTTATGGAGACTCAAATAGACCTTATAGGCATGCAATAAGTGCAAAGAAACACACTATGTACTTTGGACCATCAAGGAGAATGAGTCGATACAAAACAGATAGGTTTGTGGGTCGACTAGCTCAAGAAACTTAATATCTATGGAAGAGACAATGAACTTATAGGGGATCGATGTGTCAAGAAAAATTTCATTTGCAAAATGGATCTTTGAATTGTAGCAATTGATTATGCATATCTTTTGAGTCTCCATGAAAGTTCAAATATTGCGTGATTTTCATGATGCACCTTTTTCTGCACATTTGGGTTATTCAAGGACCTATGTTAAAATGAAATATTCTTAATTCTATCCATGTATGAAGCAGGATATTAGAAAATATGTTAGTGAATGTTTAAAGTGCCAACAGGTGAACTGGCCTAATGCTTCAACCTTTGGATGTTCCAAATCAGAAGTGGGAGTATATCTCTATGGACTCTATCACTAATTACCTATGACTAGAAGTAAACATGATACCATGATTGTGGTAGTTGATTGACTTACCAAGATGGAACATTTCTTTCCTATGAAAAAGATTGATAGTGCCTTGAATGTTGCAAGACTATTTGTAATTTTTTTTTTAACTGCATGGAATGCCTGAAAACATAATTTTTGCTCTAGAGACTCTAGATGCACATCAAACTTTTGGAGGGCAACATTTCAGTCAATTCGAACTCAACTTCACATGAGTAGAACTTTTCATCCACAAACTGATGGGCAAAATGTGAGGGTTAATCGGGTACTTGAAGATATGTTGCATATGCATGTGAATGAAAAGCAGGATAATTGGAGTGAATATTTGCCCTTAATGGAGATTGCATACAATAGTTTGGCATGCATTTATGAAAATGACTCCATTTGAGGCTATGTATGGTTACAATTGTTTGAATCCACCTTCATTGTTTGGTTTTCCAAATAAAGTAGAAGTATTTAAAGAAACACTGTAGAAGATGGATGAAGACCTTGGAAACATTAAGCAACACATAAAAGAAGCTCAGAAAGGACAAAATAAATTCTACGATTTGAAGAGAAGACCACTTGAATTTCAAATAGATGATATGGTATATCTTAAAGTCAATCCTCACCAATCTAACTTGTTGCTAGGGAAGGATCATAGACTTTCTCCACAATACATAGGTCCTTTTAAAGTTTTGAAAAAGATTAGATCTCTTGCTTATTTGTTGGAACTACCTAAACATTTAAATGTGCATACTATATTTCATGTTAGATTACTTTTAAGATATTTACCTAATGTTTCTCATGCTTTTCTAGATAACTATAAACTAAAAGATGATGGCTCTTTTGAGCTTTGACCTGAAATAGTATTAGATAGGATGGAAAATTACTTAGAAATAGATCTATATTAGAGACTTTGGTGAAATGGCACACATACCTAGTTGAAGATTCCACTTGGGTGAACTTAGATGATTTTTTGGCACACTTTGGTGAATGTGCCAAAAAATCATCTAAGTTCACCCAAGTGGAATCTTCAACTAGGTATGTGTGCCATTTCACCACAGTCTCTAATATAGATCTATTTCTAAGTAATTTTCCCTCCTATCTAATACTATTTCACGTCAAAGCTCAAAAGAGCCATCATCTTTTAGTTTATAGTTATCTAGAAAAGCATGAGAAACATTAGGTAAATATCTTAAAAGTAATCTAACATGAAATATAGTATGCACATTTAAATGTTTAGGTAGTTCCAACAAATAAGCAAGAGATCTAATCTTTTTCAAAACTTTAAAAGGACCTATGTATTGTGGAGAAAGTCTATGATCCTTCCCTAGCAACAAGTTAGATTGGTGAGGATTGACTTTAAGATATACCA
The DNA here is from genome assembly GCA_020310875.1 of Ceratopteris richardii. Lineage (NCBI taxonomy): Eukaryota > Viridiplantae > Streptophyta > Polypodiopsida > Polypodiales > Pteridaceae > Ceratopteris > Ceratopteris richardii. Next base: position 134,518,088 of record CM035413.1, read on the forward strand.
TATCATCTATTTGAAATTCAAGTGGTCTTCTCTTCAAATTGTAGAATTTATTTTGTCCTTCTGAGCTTCTTTTATGTGTTGCTTAATGTTTCCAAGTTCTTCATCCATCTTCTGAAGTGTTTCTTTAAATACTTCTACTTTATTTGGAAAACCAGACAATGAAGGTGGATTCAAACAATTGTAACCATACATAGCCTCAAATGGAGTCATTTTCCTAAATGCATGCCAAACTATTGTATGCAATCTCCATTAAGGGCAAATATTCACTCCAATTATCCTGCTTTTCATTCACATGCATATGCAACATATCTTCAAGTACCCGATTAACCCTCACGGTTTGCCCATCAGTTTGTGGACGAAAAGTTCTACTCATGTGAAGTTGAGTTCGAATTGACTGAAATGTTGCCCTCCAAAAGTTTGATGTGCATCCAGAGTCTCTAGCAAAAAGTATGTTTTGAGGCATTCCATGCAGTTTAAAAAAAAAATTACAAATAGTCTTGCAACATTCAAGGCACTATCAATCTTTTTCATAGGAAAGAAATGTTCCATCTTGGTAAGTCAATCAACTACCACAATCATGGTATCATGTTTACTTCTAGTCATAGGTAATTAGTGATAAAGTCCATAAAGATAGACTCCCACTTCTGATTTGGAACATCCAAAGGTTGAAGCATTCCAGGCATTCTCTTAAACTCAGATTTCACATGTTGGAACTTTAAACATTCACTAACATATTTTCTAATATCCTGCCTCATACATGGATAGAATTAAGAATATTTCATTTTAACATAGGTCCTTGAATAACCCAAATGTGCAGAAAAAGGTGCATCATGAAAATCACGCAATATTTGAACTTTCATGGAGACTCAAAAGATATGCATAATCAATTGCTACAATTCAAAGATCCATTTTGCGAGTGAAATTTTTCTTGACACATTGATCCCCTATTTGCATGCAAAAAAATCAAGATATGTGCATAAAAAGAGTCTTGTCTCAGTTCTTCTTGAATCTGATTGAGAAAATCAGAGTTTATTACAAGAAGCAGATCACATAAAGGTGTTCAGCTCAATGCATCTGGACCTTATTTTCCTTACTATTCAAATACTTAATGTCAAAATCATACTCGCTTAATAATTAAATCCAACACTTTTGCCTATTGTTAAGCAATGGTTGTGTGAAAATGTAATTTAGACTCTAATGATATCTTTTCAGTTCAAAATTAACCCTTAATAGTAGATGTCTCCAATGCTTAAGTGCATGTACAATAGCAAGGAATTCTAGATCATGAGTAGGATAATTAAGTTCATGTTTTCTTAATTTTCTAGATTCATATGCAACCACTCTACCAACCTATGAAAGAACACATCCTATCTGACTACCACTTGCATCACATGCAAATACAAAAGGCTTTTCCATTTTAGTTATTTCAAAACAAAATTTTCAATTATTTTTTGTTTCAATGATTCAAATGATTTTTTGTAGGCGCCACTCCATACAAATCCTGCATTCTTTTTAATCAAATCTCTAAGGGGATTAGCTATCTTAGAGAAATCCTTATTATATGCTCTTTCATATTGCACCAATCCTAAAAAACTTATAACATCCCTTATAGTTTAGGAACTAGCCAATGAACTATTGTTTTCACTTTATCCTGGTCTATATGAATTCTCTCTTTAGAAATAACTCTTACCAAATACACAAGTTTATCCTTAGCAAATAAAAATTTAATCTTCTTTCTATATAATTTGTGTTCTTTAGGAGTTTACAAAGTCTTCTTGAGATGTAGGGCATGCTCATCATCATCTTTAGAGTATAAAAATATATCATCAAGAAAGATTAAGATTAATGCATCTACATAATCATGAAAGCACATGAATGTGGCATGAGAATTTGTTAATCCAAAAGGTAAAACCATAAACTCATAGTGTCCATAATGTGTTCGAAAAGTTTCTTGGGTATATCTTTTGTTTTGATCCTAATTTGGTGATAACAAATCTTAATTCAATCTTAGTGAATAATGTTTCTCCACTCTCATCTATGTGAGGGAGTGGGTACGTGTTTTTAATTGTTCTTTTATTCAACCCCATATATTCAATACATAATCTATAAGAGTAGTCTTTCTTCTTTTGAGATAAAATAAGTGCTCCCCAAGGTGAAACACTCAGTCTTATCAAGCTTTTCTTCAAAAGATCATCTAATTGAATCTTAAGCTCCTTTATTTCATCCATGTTAAATCTATAGGGTGCTCTAGAATATAGTGCGCTCCCTGGGTACAGGTCAATGGCATGGTCAATCTGCCTAGGTGGACGTTTATCAGGCAAGTCTTCTAGAAATACATCTACATATTCCTTCAAAAGATTTTCTACATATTTCGGAAGATTTTCATCATTATCTTCCTCATGCAAATTGATCACATACACTACAAACGCTCTTCATCATCACATATAGCTCTAAATATTTGTGTAGCAGAAATGAGAATAGGCTTAGGATTATGTGCATCACCTTGAATGTGGATAGATTCACGAACTAACCTTAATGTGTTTGCTCTTTGTTCACAATCAATTGTTGCATAATTTTAAACTAACTAGTCCATGCCTATAACTGCATCACTCTCTTTCATTTCAACCACATGGGAACTCCTAGAAAAGTGTTGGAGTTAGATGTTTATGGAAGCATGCGAACAGCACAAGGAAGAAGAAGAAGCTTGGAGCACAGCACACAATAGTGAATGTATTACCACTAGAATGTACAAAGATAAGTAGCCCGTTAGGGCAATAGGTGTATATACAAGCTGGGGGAAAAAAACCTCCTAAAGACGGGGAAAAGTGCCCCGATGGTCCTAGAGTGTTCACACATATCACTACCTAAATATATCAACAAATCCCCCCTGGAGTGATGTGGTGAACAAGGCACTGGCACTCATGTATAAGTAAGTGCCAAGCTATGTGGAATCAATCCACAAAAGGAAGTAAGCCCAAAGCTTTGTGGAAAGCTTCAAACTTCTCCATAGCCAAAGCCTTCATAAAAAGGTCTGCAATGTTCTCCTGTGTGGGCACATATGCCAAGCTGATCTCCTTAGCAGAGGACCTCTCCTTGACATAATGATAATGCACCTCAATGTGCTTAGTGCAAGCATGGAACACAGGGTTCCTCACAACTGCAAATGCATTCTGACTGTGAGTGAAGATGGTGGAAGAAGACTAACCAACACCCAAATCAGCCATAAGGCATCTGAGCCACACACACTCAATAGTCGTTGTGAAAGCTGCCCTATACTCAGCCTCACAACTGGAAGTGGCCACAGTAGGCTGCTTCTTGCTCAACCAAGATATACATGAACTACCAAGCATGAAGCAAAAGCCACAGTAGGTTGCTTCTTGCTCAACCAAGATATACATGAACTACCAAACATGAACACACGAGTGTCATAGCAACCAGCCCAATCACTGTTAGAAAAAGCATGCAAATCTGGCGGTAGTGATCCCCCCTTGGGATAAAACAATCCAAGTAGTCAGGTACCACTCAAGTAGCGAAAGATGTGCTTAACCGCCTACCAATGCTTGACACCTAGGCAATGCATAAACCTACTCATCTGTGAGATAGCATATTGAATATCTGGCTGAGTAATGCATAAGTAAATCAAGCATCCAACAGCCTCCTAATAGAGAATAGCATCAAATGCATCTCTAGCATCATGAAGACTCAATCTTAAACATGTCTCCATAGGAGTGGAGATAGGCTTATAGTCTTCAAGGCCAAAATGCTGCAATAATGTGTCAATATATTTTGTTTGACACAAAGCCATTCCACCATCAACTTGCATAAACTGAATGCCCAAATAGTGATGCAAATGCCCCAAATTAGACATCTCAAATGAGTCATGAAAATCAGCCTTAAAATCAGCAATATGCATGTCATGAGGACGTGTGAGCAGCATGTCATCAACATACACCACAATGATCAGAAGCACATCATTAGCATGCTTAATATATAAGGTGCTTTCAATTGGACTATTCTCAAAACCATGCGTAATGAGATAGGCATGTATCTTTTCATACCAAGCACATGGTGCTTGCTTTAAACCATATAATGCCTTCTTTAACCAGCACACCTGGTTTTCATGCCCTTTCTGCACAAAGCCATGGGGCTGAAAAACATACACTTCTTCATGCAAGTCACCATTCAAAAATGTTGTTTTAATGTCCAGCTGATGTACGTTCCAACCATGATAAGCTGCAAGTAGGAGCATAGGTTTTATCAAAATCAATGCCTCTTTCCTACACATAACCCTTTGCAACAAGCCTAGCCTTATACCTCTCAACTGTTCCATCAAGTTTATGCTTCAGCTTGTATACCCACTTAGTCCCAATGGCCTTCTTGCCAGGAGGCAAGTCACATAAAGACCAGGTACCATTTCTCATGATAGCACCATATTTAGATTGCATTGCATACATCCAATGTTCAAAATTTTTTGCTTCATCAAACCAAATAGGTTTAGTCTCATCACAGAATGCAAAAGAGGCACTATGAGAGCCTGAGTGAGTACAATATGACAAAGGTGCATCTAATTTGATGTCATGCAAAGTTTGCGCAGCCATTTTGGCATAGTTTTTGCCTACTCAATATCAGCTCTCTCATCAACAAGTGCATCATGTAAATCTACATCAAAAAATGGAATGATCTGCATCATCACATGAAACCTACAAAGGCTAAGAAGTTGCCTCATTAGGACCAGCACTAGACTTTCCACTTGTAAAAAGAGGCAGAAAAGTATCATACATGTCTTTGGAGCTAACAGATGTCTCCTTAGTACATGAAAGCAATGGCCGAATAGCATCTTCCACAAAAACAACATCACAGCTAACCAGAACGCGTTTAGTCTATGGATGATAGAGACAATAGCCTTTACTTTTAGAATGTACCCAATAAAAATACATTTTATTGTTTTATCATCCAATTTTTTGCGATGTTGTTCAGGCACTAATGCATATACCAAACAACCAAAAACACGGAGATGAGCAATAGATGGCTTGCGACCATGCCTAGCCTCATATGGAGTGATAGACTGCAGTGCTTTAGTGGGACACTTGTTAAGTACATATGTTGCACACATGATAGCCTCAATCCAGAGGTAAAGCCTGACTCTTGACCATACATCTTGCCATCTCCATGAGTGACCTATTCTTCCGTTCAAAAAATCCATTTTGTTGAGATGTATACGGCACTCTACACTGATGTTTTATCCCACGTTTAGCCAGAAATGCATTAAAATCAAAAGACATATATCCCCCCCTCGATCAAAATGGAGGGTGCCCATTTTACATGCTGACAGATTTTCAACCAAAACCAGAAACTGTTTGAAGCACATAAACACTTCGTACTTTGCCTTCAATGGATATACCCATGCATGCCTAGAAAAATCATCGATGAAAGTCACGAAGTAAAGATAGTTCCCAAAAGAAGGCATCTGCATAGGACCAAAGACATCACTATGTACAAGCTGCAATTTTTGCAAGCTCAAATTGAACGATCTTTTGGAACGCTGCATTTTGCCCAAAATACAGCCTTCACAAACATGTTTTCCAGGAGCCTCAAGTTTGGGCAAAGAGGACGCCATTTTAGATTTCTGCAGGCATAGCAAACTAGCAAAATTCAAATGACCAAAGCATGCATGCCAAAGCTTTGCATCTAACATGGCATGAGAATCATGTACTACACATGTCGAATTATTTACAGATCTTTCATAGTCTATGAGCTTATACAGCCCACGACATAAAATGCCAAAAGCAGTAATGATGTCGCCATTTGACAGATCATGAACTGTACATCTGTCATCAACAAATTTCACAACCAAGTCAATCTTGGCTAATGCATAAACTGATAACAAATTTTTCTTGATCCCTAGCACAAACAAAGCATCTGACAAAGTGAAAGAACTACCAAAACCGTAGTCAAAATGATCTTACCAACTCCCATAACAGGATAAGAGGAGTTGTTGGCGCATGTAATAGTATTCCCCTTAGGGGCAGGCTCGAGTGAAGAGAAGAAACTGCGCTGTGAGGTAATATATTTGGTCACCCCACTATCAAAGTACCAAACATCTGAGTCTACTACAGACATGCACTGCTCATGAGAAGATGGGTCAAAACTGCAAACAGTAGTAAACACCCATTCTTCTTCCTACACAAGATTAGCAGACTCTATTTTTTATGTAGAGGCCTCTACAACAACCATTCCGGCCTCTTTCTTCTTTGCCTCTTTAACAGCCAGTTTTGGACTACTCTTAATGACATGATCATTTGCTTTATAGTATTTGCAAAACAATTTTTGCTTTTCTGATTTCTTCTCATCTTTGTCTTCCTTCTTTCGAATGTGCAGCATTGGCATATTTATGCTTACTAATAGAAGAGCTCCATTTTCCTTTCCCCTTCTGACTAGCCAGGAAATTTTGATCTGCAATATGCATAATAGACCTATTTCGCCTAGACTAGTCTTCCTCCAACAGAACAAAAACTAACTCTTCAAATGTTAAGGCATTTGGATTGCCTTTCATCATCAACCAAAGAGTAGAAGCAAAACTTTGATATGATTCAGGAAGACCATTCAGAATAGTATGTACAAGTGAACTGTACAGAAGGACTTCATCAACAGAAATCGATTGCTCCTTCAAATCCTTGATCTTTGTCAAAAAAATGTCCATAGAATCACCTTCATTCATGTGCTCACTCTCCAACTGTTTTCGGAGGTAAGCAACACGAGCCTCATTGCTAGCCTGGTACAATGTGGTAAGTGTATCCCAAGCATTCTTAGTTATTCTGCAAGAGCGAATGTGAGGAATAATGGCATGTTTGACAAACAAAGCTATCAATGCATGTGCCTGAGCATCTCTACCATCCCAACAAATTTGCTATGCAATGGGTGCAGCAAAAACCGAAGCACAAACAGGAATCTGTAGAATATCACCATCTTCGACACCTTTTGCATCAGCTTTAGTACCTGCAATTGTAACTGTTGCAGGTGTGATAGGACATTTTTCAACACCCTACACAATGTTCCATAGTCCTTTTGCAACCAATACATGTTGCATCATATAAGCCCATAACGAGTAGTTGGTACCATCCAACTTATCCTCAACAACCAACATACGGAATACATCACTGCTTTCAGCCATGGTTGGTGACTAAAATACCTTGATGTAGAAATTGATTGTATCTCAAAAAGTTGAACAGATGAATTCTGCTAAACATATAGCAGACTTTGAGATGCTTATACTGGAAAACCAAAATTGGTATATACCTTTGGCACAAAAAGATGAAATAACCTTCACAAGCATTATGATAGTGTGTTCGAAGGCCGAAATGAGCTCAAATCGCAATTTTGGCACCACACAACAAAGCAGTTTTGATCTTTGAAACACCTTGAGTATGCTCACCAAAATTCATGCAATTTTGAGACTACAACCGAAGAGGTGTCGATGACATCCTAGATGAAGCGGCGACCTGCTCTGATACCAATTGTTGGAGTTAGATGTCTGCAGAAGCACGTGAAAAGCACAAGGAAAAAGAAGAAGCTTGGAGCACAACACACAATACTAAATGTATTACGACTAGAATGTACAAAGATAAGTAGCATGTTAGGGAAATAGGCATATATACAAGCCGGGTGAAAAAAAACCTCCTAAAGAGGGAAAAAAGTGCCCCGACGGTGCTAGAGTGTTCACACACATCACTCGCTAAATATATCAACAAAAAACACCTATCAAAAAAAGTAAATGCAAGGTTTTTAATGTGTCCTTTTGTATAGTGTAATTTTCCATTGGCATTTCCGCAGGTCTTGTTATCTGCATATTTAGAGATATCCCTAAATTATGTACTATTTTGAAAGATATAGAACAATGTTCACTGCCCGAATCCATTAGAAATATGATTATATGCGTACAAATCATACCCAAAATTATAATTACCTTCAACGTGTGAGTTTAAAGGATAAAGAATAATACCTTTTGGAGTTCTTTATGTATGAAGATACTTTTAAAATAATCTTCGAATGCCTTGTGTCTTTGAATGCTTCAACTTTCTAACTTTAATGAAAACTTTCCAAAACTTCTCATATCTTTGATGCCTTCTGCTCTCTAGAACCTTTCTGCTCTAATACCACTTGTTGATGTATGAAACATCACAAGAAATGAATTAATGTGACACTAGACAACCTCTATGGTCACCATTAACTCAATGCTTCTCCAAACTTTGAGAAATGATTGCCTAAACTCAGAACTTTGCTTCTTCAAAAATTTCTAGTCACTAAAATGACATACCTTCACTCTTTTTCTTATTTCTCTTAACATAAATATTATTTAGCCAAGATTTTTTGATAATGAAAGTAGAAGAGAAGAGCTTTCCAACCAACTAAGCTATTATTTCCTAAAAGCACTTCACTACACACCAAGTTATGGCCTTCACAAGATGACTATGTCTCATTGTCAAAATAGGAAATTTTGCCTCTTTTAGTAAAAGTGCCTGTCTAAAAATAAAAGTTTTCAACTTAGCATCGACTTGCAACAAGAATTCGATGCCATGCATCAAGTTGGTGTGTTTTCAGCCACTTATTCAGCACCTGAAATACCCCCTTGAACCATAGGTATGAAGAAAACCACTTTTATGTGGCAATTCGATGCTAGGCATCGACTTTACATTGAAATTCGATGCCAGGCATCGAGTTGCTCAACAAAGCTCATGTTTCTAAGAGGACTCAACAACAAGTAAAAACTCAGAGAATAAAACAAAGACTATCAGCACAAACTCGATGCCAATCATCGAGTTGCTTGGAAAACTTGAACTTTTGAACTCATTACCACAATAGGCAAAGCAAGAAGATGGAGGAGAGAGTCTCATACACAGAACTTCTATTAGTTCTTCTGATAGCTATGGAAACTCAAAAATTTTACAGATGCTGGTGAAGCAAAGAATTATGGAAGATCATATCTCCATTGACAAACTGGACAGAGATTAATTATCATGCATGGGTAATGAGAATGGAAGCCTTACTTATGAGTAAGGATCTCATGGTGTACATAATAGGTGAAGAAGAGAAGCCAGTATTTGAAGATGAAAGCCAACCAAAGAAAGAGGAACTGGATGCTTTAAAGCATTGGCAGAACAAGGATGCAAGTGCAAAGGCCTACATCTATAATACATTTTTAGATCATTTGCTACCACACATCAGAGGATTGGAATCAGTTGAAGATATATGGAATGCATTGGAATATCATTTCCAAAGTACTACCAAAGCAAGGAAAGCAAGTCTATGGTCAGAGTTTACTACATTCAAGACGAAGCAAAGTCAAAGTATTAGTGATTATGTCACTAAGATGAAGGATCTTGCAAATAGTCTTGGATCCATAGATGAAGATGTTGAAGATCACAGATTGATTGCTCAATTGCTTGTAGGTTTGAGAGGAGATGAAAGGTGGAAACCTTTTGTCTTTTCAACAAAAATTTCTTTGAATCATTATGTTCTAGATTTGAATCAATTGCTTGGTTTGATGCTCCCATTTGAGCAAGACTTGAAGGGAGTTGGGGATAAAGGACAAAGTTCTATAATGTACATGAAGAACAAGAACAAAGGAGATAAAGGTAAAGCAAAGGATGAAGAGGAATCGAGTTCTCAACTTTATTATGCAAGAGGTAGAAGAATTGGTAGATGAAGAGCAAGAGGTTTTGGAAGAGGAAGAGGTAATTAGAATAACAATAAGAAGGCTTGCTAGATCTATGGGTTGAGTAATCATTTGGCTCATGACTGTTGGCATAATCAGTAAGGATCAAATCAAAATCAGAATAACAATAGCAGAGGTAGAGGTGGAAGATATCAAAGTTATTCTCAAAGAGGTAGAAAAAATCAAAGAGGAGGCTATGGTAGAGGTGGAGGAAGAAGTTGGGCACAAAATCAATCCTACAACACCACCTACTACAATTATGCAAATGACATATAGAATGAAAGTCACATCATTGATGATGAATTCAATCAGCACATCAGATAAAGAAGATCTAAAGGTATTTTACATTGACTGTGGATATTCTAATCATTTGTCAGGAAACATAGAATTGATGTCAGAATTGGAAAAAGGCATTTCTATTCATAACAGATGATAATACAAAACATATTGTACATTCAATCGAAAAAGTGAAATGCAAGAGTGGAGCAAATTTGCTAAGCAATGTTTTGTATGTTCCCACAATACCTAAAAACTTGATTAATGTGGGACAAATAGTTGAAAAAGTTTTTCAAGTCAGGTTTCAAATGAAGGAGTATTTGTTGAAGATCTAGAGAATGGATATAATCAAATTGTTTGTGGTAAGAAAGAAGGTAGACTCTTTACTTTAAGAGTGCAAGGGAACATTGGCCAAGATTTGCTCACACATGGTGAAGAACTGATTACAGAACTTGATGTCTGGCATAAGAGATTAGGTCATTTCAATGAAAGAGGAATTAAAGCTATGGCTGCAAATCAGTCTGTACTAGGATTACCAAATGTGCAGAGTCAACATATGATTTATAAATGTGAAGCATGTCAGATGGGAAAATCACACAGGCTACCATTTCAGAAGAAAGGATTCAAACATGATGGAGTACTAGAGCTTATTCATACATATGTATGGGGACCAACAAAAGAAAGATCTATTAGTGGCTCAAGGTATTATGTTCTTTTCATTGATGATGCTATAAGATGGATAACTATGTATGTTTTGAAGGAAAGATCAGAAGTGTTTAGAGCTTTCAAGCATTTTCATGCATATGCAGAGAGAGTCATAGGTCAAAAGCTTAAGAGATTGAGGTCTAATGGAGGGGGAAAATACTTCTCCCAAGAGTTCAGTGATTATCTTTGGAATGCATGTATCAAGAGAGAAATAACATGCAGGTATACACCACAACAAAATGGTGTAGTAGAAAAAAGAAATAGGACTTGGTTGAGTTTGCTAGAGCTATGCTGAAGGAGAAGAATTGTCCAAATTATCTTTGGGCTGAGGTTGTAAATATAGCTATATATCTTGTGAATCGTTTACCATGTATAGCTCTAAATGGAATGACTCCATATGAAGCTTGGTGGGGTAAGAAACCAACACTAGATCATTGTAAAGTGTTTGGATCAAATGCATATGCTTATGTGCCATCACAACTTAGACATAAACTTGAACCAAAGGTAGAAAAATATGTGTTCATTGGTTATGATGAAAAGCAGATAGGTCATAGATTGTGAAATCCTCTAACCAAACAATTTCTTGTTTCTAGAGATATTACATTTGATGAACAGAAAAGTTGGTATGCAGATCAAAGTCATACAGTTGAAGAATTTGAAGAAGACGTAAGAAGATGTGAGAAAGGAAAATCAAGTGTGCAGGTGAATGGAGATGAAGAGTATATGCAAGCAAGTACATCCAAAAGTCGGTTAAAAAGAAGAAATGAAGAAGATCCTATATTTGATGAAGAGGTGTATCGAGACACATATGAAGAATGTGAACCAAGGAGATCAACTAGGACAAGGAGGCAAACAGAAAGGTATTCTTATGATACTTCTTACATAACTCAAAAGAACTATGCATATATGGTCAAAGATGATGAAGAACCTCATAACTATGATGAAGCAAAAGGTAAGAAGTAATGGGAAGAAGCAATGAAGGAAGAATTCAATGCACTAGAAGAGAACAAGACTTGGGGACTTGTTTCTAAACCAAATGGTAAGAAGGTAATGGGTTTATAAAGTGAAGAAGCTTATAGATGGAAGTATAGCTAGATACAAAGCTAGACTGGTGGTGAAAGGCTATGCCCAAACTCATGGCATAGTTTATGATGAGACATTTAGTCTTGTAGCTAAGATATCAACTATAAGGACAATCATTGCTATTGTAGCTTCAAAAGGATGGACCCTGAGTCAACTAGATATGAAGAATGCATTCTTGAATGGATACATATCAAATGAGGTATACATGGAACAACCTCAAGGTTTTATAGATTCCATGTATTCAAATTTTGTTTGCAGATTAAGAAGAGCACTCTATGGATTGAAGCAAGCTCCAAGAGCATGGAACGATAGATTGGTGAAGTATCTCAATGATCTTGGATATCAAAGTTCAAAAGCAGATTCAAGTCTACTCATCAAAAGAACAGAGGAAGGTACAATATACATATATATTAGTAGATGATATTATAATCACAAGTATTTCATATGAAGGAACCAAAGAGGTAAAGAGATTACTTGAGAAAGAGTTCAAGATCAATGATCTAGGAAAGTTATCATACTTTCTTGGTATGGAAGTCACGTATACAGATCATGGCATATATGTATCACAAGAAAGGTATCTTCTGAACCTATTGAAGTATTTTGGTATGGAAAATTGTAGAGAAGCTTCAACTCCACCTGGAGTTAATCACAAGCTCAGTAAATATGATGGTGCAGAATACAAAGATATGATGAAATATCAATCTCTTGTGTGTATTTTGATTTATGTTACACTAACAAGACCTCATCTTAGTTATGCAGTTGGAGTTCTGTCACAATTCATGCATTTTCCAAAGGATCCACATTGTTTTGCAGTTCAAAGAGTTCTTAGATATATCAAAGGAACTATAAACGAAGGATTATATTATCCTTTTACTTCAGATTTGAAGTTCAGAGCCTATAGTGACTCAGATTGGGCAGGTAATCAAGATGATAGAAGATCAACTCATGGCTACATGATATACATTGGTGATAATCTTGTAAGTTGGTGTTCAAAGAAACAACATACAGTAGCATTATCATCAACTGAAGCTAAGTACAAGGAACTTGTAGAGGAAGCTAAAGAGGCCATATGGATGTAGACATTATTCAAAAGCTCGGGCATTAATCAAGTATACCTACAATACATGGAGATAACATGAGTTCACTTTATCTTGTAGCAAATCCAGTATTTTATGCAAGAACAAAACATATAGAGATATAGTAGCATTTCCTAAGAGAAAAGGTAATGGAGAAAGAAATTGAAGTGGAGTACATTTCTACAAAAGATCAAATAGTAGACATAATGACAAAGAGCTTGGATGGTGTGAAGACCAGCACATTCAAAAGTATGGCAGGAGTAAAAGAAAAGAAGAAGATATGAAGAAACAGAGAATGTCAATTAGTGATTGAGGGGGAGCTGTTGGAGAACCAATCACAAATTGGACATAAATTTGAAGGTCAAAGTTTAAGAAGAAAAGCACATGCCTATGTGAAGGGGCAATTTCACACATGTACTATGTTGATGTATAAAACACCACAAGAAATGAATTAATGTGACACTAGAACACCTCTATGGTCACCATTAACTCATTGCAACTCCAAACTTTGAGAAACGATAGCCTAAAGTGAGAACTTTGCTTCTACAGAAATTTTTAGTCACCGAAATGACATACCTTCAGTATTTTGCTAATTTCTCCTAGCTCAAGTATGCTTTCTTCATGAAACTTTATAGGCTGAAACTAGAAGAGTAGAGCTTTCTAACAAGCTATCATATGCATCAAACGGAGCTCTAGAACTCAAGTTATGGCCTTCACAAGATGACCCTGTATGACCTTCCAGAACTGGAAATTTTTGCCTGTTTTAGTATTCCTCATGTCCAAAAATAAAAAATTCGATGCCTGGCATCGAATTTCAGTCCAAGTCGATGCCGGGCATCGACTTTGAGCTTTTTTAGGCCCTTTTTCTGCACCAGAAATACTCTCTTTTACACACACATGAAGAAGATCACTTGTATGCTAGAAGTCGATGCCAGGCATCGACTTTATGCTCAAACTCGATGCCAGGCATCGAGTTGCTCCACAAACTTCATATTTTTAAAAGATTCAACAATAGTTAACACACAGAGAATGAAAAAATGACTTATGAGCCAAGATTCGATGCCAGGCATCGAATTGCTCAGAAAACTTGAACTTTTGAATTCATCACACAGTAGGCAAGCATGGAGATGATGGAGAGAGACTCATACACAGAACTTTACTCAGTTCTTCTCATAACTATAAAAAACTCAGAAGTTTTACAGATGCTTTCTCACTCAGAGAAGCCCGACTATACTCAGTCATACAAAAATGAGTTCTTCTCACTTTCTCTTGTCTTCCTCCTTCTTCTTCTCATCGCGTCAGTTAATACTAACTAACTTATATAGATTTTCTCATTCCCGTGATTTTTAAAAAACTTCTAGAACTAAAGTGAACTAACTTTACAAGTATGATACACTTGTGAATTTGTCCCTTCACATAGGCATGGGGTTTTCTTTCTAAGATTTGACCTTCAAGTATATGTCTAATTAGTGAGTGTTTCTCCAACAGCTCCCCCTCAATCACTAATTGACATTCCCTGATTCTTCATATCATCTTCTTTTCTTTTACTCCTGCCATGCTTTTGAATCTACTGGTCTTCACACCATCCAAGCTCTTTGTCATTATGTCTGCTAACTGATCTTTAGTAGAAATGTACTCCACTTCAATCTCCTTCTCCATTACCTTTTCTCTAAGAAAATGATACTGTATCTCTATGTGCTTTGTCCTTGCATGAAAAACTGGATTTGCTGCAAGATAAAGTGAACTCATATTATCTCCATGTATTGTAGGTGTACCTTGATCAATGCCTAAGCTCTTGAACAATGTCTTCATCCATATGACTTCCTTAGCTGCTTCCACAAGTCCTTTGTACTCTGCTTCAGTTGATGATAATGCTACTGTATGTTGTTTCTTTGAACACCAACTTACAAGCTTATCACCAATATATATCATGTAACCATGAGTTGATCTTCTGTCATCTTGGTTACCTGCCCAGTCTGAGTCACTATAGGCTCTCAACTTCAAATCTGATGTAAAAGGATAATATAATCCTTCCTTTATAGTTCCTTTGATATATCTGAGAACTCTTTGACCTGCAATCCAATGTGGGTCCTTTGGACAATGCATGAATTGTGACAAAACTCCCACTGCATAACTAAGATCAGGTCTTGTTAGTGTAGCATAAATCAAACTACCCACAAGAGATTGATACTTCCTCATATCTTTGTATTCTGCACCATCATATTTACTGAGCTTGTGATTAACTTCAAGTGGAGTTGAAGCTTCTCTGCAATTTTCCATATCAAACTTCTTCAACAAGTTCAGAAGATACCTTTCTTGTGATACATATATGCCATGATCTGTATAGGTGACTTCCATTCCAAGAAAGTATGACAACTTTCCTAGGTCACTGATCTTGAACTCTTTCTCAAGTAATCTCTTTACCTCCTTGATTCCTTCATCTGAAGTACCTGTGATTATAATGTCATCTACATAAATACAAATGTAGATTGTACCTTCCTCTGTTCTTTTGATAAGTAGACTTGAATCTGCTTTTGAACTTTGATATCCAAGATCATTGAGATACTTCACCAGTCTATAGTTCCAAGCTCTTGGAGCTTGCTTCAATCCATACAATGCTCTTCTCAACCTGCAAACAAAATTTGGATACCTGGAATCTATAAACCCTTGAGGTTGTTCCATGTATACCTCATCTGATATGTATCCATTCAAGAATGCATTCTTTATATCCAATTGACTTAGAGTCCATCCTTTTGAAGCTGCAATAGCAATGATTGTCCTTATAGTTGACATCTTAGCTACAGGACTGAATGTCTCATCATAATCTATGCCATAGGTCTGGGCATAGCCTTTCACCACCAATCTAGCTTTGTATCTGGCTATACTTCCATCTGCAAGCTTCTTCACTTTATAAACCCATTTATTTCCAATTACTTTCTTACCATTTGGTTTAGGAACAAGTTCCCATGTCTTGTTCTCCTCCAGTGCATTGAACTCTTCCTTCATTGCTTCTTCCCATTGCTTCTTACCTTTAGCTTCATCATAGTTCTGAGGTTCTTCATCATCTTTGACCATATATGCATAGTTCTTCTGAGTTATGTAAGAAGTATCATAAGAATACCTTTCTGGTTGTCTCCTTGTCCTGCTTGACCTTCTTGGTTCACATTCTTCATAAGTTTCTGGATACACCTCTTCATCAAATATAGGAGCTTCTTCATTCATTCTTGTTAATCCACTTCTGGATGTACTTGCTTGCATATAGTCTTCATCTCTATTCACCTGCACAATTGATTTTCCTTTCTCACATCTTCTTACCTCTTCTTCAAATTCTTCAGCTGTATGACTTTGATCTGCATACCAACTTTTCTGTTCATCAAATGTAACATCTCTAGAAACAATAAATTGTTTGGTTAGAGGATTCCACAATCTGTAACCCATCTGCTTTTCATCATAACCAATGAACACATATTTTTCTGCCTTTGGTTCAAGTTTATGCCTAAGTTGTGATGGCACATAAGCATATGCAATTGATCCAAACACTCTACAATGATCTAGTGTTGGTTTCTTACCCCACCAAGCTTCATATGGAGTCATTCCATTCAGAGCTGCACATGGTAATCTATTCACAAGATATGTAGCTGTATTTACAGCCTCAGCCCAAAGATAATTTGGACAGTTCTTCTCCTTTAGCATAGCTCTAGCAAACTCAACCAAAGTCCTGTTCCTTCTTTCTGCTACACCATTTTGTTGTGGTGTATATCTGCAAGTTATTTCTCTCTTAATACCTGCATTCCAAAGATAATCATTGAACTCTTGGGAGAAGTATTCTCCCCCTCCATCAGACCTCAGTCTCTTAAGCTTTTGACCTGTGACTCTCTCTGCATATGCATGAAAATGCTTGAAAGCTCCAAACACTTCTGATCTTTCCTTCAAAACATATAATGTTATCCATCTTGTAGCATCATCAATGAAAAGAACATAGTACCTTGAGCCACTGATAGATCCTTCTTTTGTTGGTCCCCATACATCTGTATGAATGAGCTCAAGTACTCCATCATGTTTGAAACCTTTCTTTTGAAATGGTAACCTGTGTGCTTTACCCATTTGACATGCTTCACATTTATAAACCATATGTTGACTTTGCACATTTGGTAATCCTAGTACAGACTGATTAGCAACCATAGCTTTAATTCCTCTTTCATTGAAATGACCTAATCTCTTATGCCAGAGATCAAGTTCTGTAATCACTGCTTCACCATGTGTGAGCAAAGCTTGACCAATGTTCCCTTGCACTCTTAAAGTAAAGAGTCTACCTTCTTTCTTACCAGAGACAATCTGATTATATCCATTCTCTGGATCTTCCACAAATACTCCTTCATTTGTAAACCTGACTTGAAAACCTTTTTCAACTATCTGTCCCACACTAATCAAGTTTTTAGGTATTGTAGGAACATACAAAACATTGGTTAGCAAATCTGCTCCACTCTTGCATTTCACTTTTCCAATTGAATGTACACTATGTCTTGTATTATCACCAGTTTGAACTGTGTGACTAGAAATGCCTTTTTCCAATTCTGACATCAATTCTATGTTTCCTGACAAATGATTAGAACATCCAGAGTCAATGTAAAATACCTTTAGATCTTCTTTATCTGATGTGCTGATTGAATTCATCATCAATGATGTATGACTTTCATTCTGTGTGTCATTTGCATAGTTGTAGTAGGTGGTGTTGTAGGATTGATTCTGTCCCCAACTTCTTCCTCCCCCTCTACCATAGCCTCCTCTTTGACTTTGTCTACCTCTTTGAAAATTACTTTGATATCTTCCACCTCGACCTCTGCTATTGTTGTTTTGATTCTGATTTGATCCTTGTTGATTGTGCCAACAGTCATGAGCCAAATGATTACTCAATCCACAGATCCAGCAAGCCTTCTTATTGTTATTTTGATTACCTCTTCCTCTTCCAAAACCTCTTGCTCTTCCTCTGCCAGTGCCTTTACCTCTTGCATAATAAGCTTGAGAATTAGACTCCTCTTCATCCTTTGCTTTACCTTTATCTCCTTTCTTCTTATTCTTCATGTACATTGCAGAACTTTGACCTTTATCTCCATCTCCCTTCAAGTCTTGCTCATATGTGAGCATCAAACCAAGCAACTGGTTCAAATCTGGAACATAATGATTTAATGAAAGTTCTGTTGATAAGACAAAAGGTTTCCACCTTTCATCCCCTCTCAAGCCTGCAAGTAGTTGAGCAATCAATCTGTGATCTTCAACATCTTCATCTATGGATCCAAGACTATCTGCTAGATCCTTCATCTTAGTGACATAATCACTAATGGTTTGACTTGGCTTCTTCTTGAATGTTGTAAACTCTGACCATAGACTTGCTTTCCGTGCTTTAGTAGTACTTTGGAAATGATACTCCAATGCATTCCATATATCTTCAGATGATTCCAATCCTCTGATGTGTGGTAGCAAATGATCAGAGATTGTATTGTAAATGTAAGCTTTTGCACTTGCATCCTTCTTCTGCCAATGCTTTAAAGCATCAAGTTCTTCTTTCTTTGGTCGGCTTTCATCTTCAAATACTGGCTTCTCTTCTTCACCTGTTACATATACCATGAGATCCTTACTCATAAGTAAGGCTTCCATTCTCATTACCCATGCGGGGTAATTATCTCTGTCCAGTTTGTCAATGGAGATATGATCTGCCATAGTTCTTTCCTTCTGCTGCAACCTGTGAGCTTAAAGGATAAAGGATAATACCTTTTGAAGTTCTTTGTGTATGATGATACTTCGAAAGTAATCTTTTGATGCCTTGTGTCTTCAAATGCTTCACCTCTCAAACTTTAATGGAAAACTTTACAAAACTTCTCGTACCTTTGTCGTCTTTTGCTCTCGAGAATCTTTCTGCTCTGATACCACTTGTTGATGTATAAAACACCACAAGAAATGAATTAATGTGACACTAGAACACCTCTATGGTCACCATTAACTCATTGCAACTCCAAACTTTGAGAAACGATAGCCTAAAGTGAGAACTTTGCTTCTACAGAAATTTTTAGTCACCGAAATGACATACCTTCAGTATTTTGCTAATTTCTCCTAGCTCAAGTACGCTTTCTTCATGAAACTTTATAGGCTGAAACTAGAAGAGTAGAGCTTTCTAACAAGCTATCATATGCATCAAACGGAGCTCTAGAACTCAAGTTATGGCCTTCACAAGATGACCCTGTATGACCTTCCAAAACTGGAAATTTTTGCCTGTTTTAGTATCCTTGATGTCCAAAAATAAAAAATTCGATGCCTGGCATCGAATTTCAGTCCAAGTCGATGCCGGGCATCGACTTTGAGCTTTTTTAGGCCCTTTTTCTGCACCAGAAATACTCTCTTTTACACACACATGAAGAAGATCACTTGTATGCTAGAAGTCGATGCCAGGCATCGACTTTATGCTCAAACTCGATGCCAGGCATCGAGTTGCTCCACAAACTTCATATTTTTAAAAGATTCAACAATAGTTAACACACAGAGAATGAAAAAATGACTTATGAGCCAAGATTCGATGCCAGGCATCGAATTGCTCAGAAAACTTGAACTTTTGAATTCATCACACAGTAGGCAAGCATGGAGATGATGGAGAGAGACTCATACACAGAACTTTACTCAGTTCTTCTCATAACTATAAAAAACTCAGAAGTTTTACAGATGCTTTCTCACTCAGAGAAGCCCGACTATACTCAGTCATACAAAAATGAGTTCTTCTCACTTTCTCTTGTCTTCCTCCTTCTTCTTCTCATCGCGTCAGTTAATACTAACTAACTTATATAGATTTTCTCATTCCCGTGATTTTTAAAAAACTTCTAGAACTAAAGTGAACTAACTTTACAAGTATGATACACTTGTGAATTTGTCCCTTCACATAGGCATGGGGTTTTCTTTCTAAGATTTGACCTTCAAGTATATGTCTAATTAGTGAGTGTTTCTCCAACATACTACATTTGTAAAATTAGACTTAACTTTAGTTCTAGAATTTTCAAAAGTCATGAGATTGAGAAAATCTATAAAAGTTAGTTTGTATCAATAGATGTGGTGAGTTAGAGAGAGAGAGAGACAAAGAGAGAGAGAAAGAAAGATTTTGTATGGCTGAGAGATAGTCGAGCTTCTCTGAGTGAAAAAGCATCCATAAAATTTTTGAGTTTACATAGCTATCAGAAGAACTAATAGAAGGTATGTGTTTGAGACTCTCTCCTCCATCTTCTTGCTTTGCCTATTGTGTTAATGAGTTTAAAAGTTCAAGTTTTCCAAGCAACTCGATGCTTGGCATCGAGTTTGTGCTAATAAGTCTTTGTTTTATTCTGTGAGTTTTTACTTCTTGTTGAATCCTCTTAAAAACATGAGCTTTGTGGAGCAACTTGATGCCTAGCATTGAATTTCAACGTAAATTTGATGACTAGCATTGAATTCCCACATAAAATTGGTTTTGTTCATACATGTGGTTCATGGGGGTATATCAGGTGCTGAAAAAGTGGTTGAAAACACACCAGTTTGATGCATGGCATCGAATTCTTGTTGCAGGTCGATGCTAAGTTGAAAAATTTTATTTTTAGATAGGCACTTTTACTAAAAGAGGCAAAAATTCCTATTTTGATAGTGAGACATAGCCATCTTGTGAAGACCATAACTTGGTGTGTAGTGAAGCGTTTTTAGCGGATAATAGCTTGTCTCTTCTATTTTCAGCAAAAATTCTTGGCTAAATAATATTTGTGCCAAGAGAAATAAGCAAAAGAGTGAAGGTATGTCATTTTAGTCATTAGAAATTTCTGAAGAAGCAAAGTTCTCAGTTTAGGCAATCATTTCTCAAAGTTTGGAGAAGCATTGAGTTAATGGTGACCATAGAGGTTGTCTAGTGTCACATTAATTCATTTCTTGTAATGTTTCATACATCAACACTGACCACCCTTGAGCTATCACAATGTCATTCACACTCGCACTCTCAATCACACTCTCACGCTCAGTCTCACTCTCACTCTCAATCACAAGGTAATTCTCTGATTTGAGGCCTCTTCCTACTTAATGCACAAAATCCCTTTCAAAATAGAGTTTATCATCCCCAAGGGAGTGTGTGATCCACCAAATATAGAAAAAGTCGACTCTTCTCGTGTTGCATGCAAAAATTTTGCAAAACCATACATTTGTAGCAGTCAAGTGCCTTCTTTGGCAGTACTTATCCAAAAATAAAAGAAAGGCAACCAAAAGACATATCTACAAACATCCATAAGTATGCATGACAGCATATATGCTTTCAAAATCATGGATTTGAATAGAAATAGAGAAGCCCATCCTGTTTTCTTTCAAGTACCTAAAAAACGGCACTTGTTTTAGCCCTATAACCCAAAATAAATGAAGAATTATCTTAAGCTTATGAGACACAAAAATTTCCAACTCCATCTGCACAATAGTGTTACAGATGGCCTAGGTCCAAATCCACCTCCAAGTATCACTTTTGAGCCCTACAACTTTAGAAATTCTAGAGAGAGGATAAAATAAAGGCATTTCCTTCCATTGAACTAAATGTAGAGCCTTAAATAAGGTACTTAAAACATAATTCACAAAAATTTCATAGAGACACTATGCATGCTCTACCATTCTCTCATAAAATTTTCTCTTAATTCTTTAATCTTCACCTTCAATTTTCAACCAAAAGATATGATGTGGAGAAGGTTTAGAGGGAGAATATAAAACTTGTCATCTCTAAATTTTTCCCACATGCATAAAATTACCTTATTTTTCAATTAAAACATTATCCCCACAATGTAATTTGAAAAGTTCAAAATGAATTATTTCACTATCGAAAGGCCTATTACAATTCTTCCCCTCTTTTAAGAACTCTATCCTTAGAGTTGGAAAGCAGGATGATGCACTTGAAAATCTTCTAAGTTCACCCAAGTAGAATCTTCAACTGGATATGTGTGCCATTTAACCAAAATCTCTACTATAGATCTATTTCTAAGTAATCCATCCCTCCTCTCTAATACTATTTCAGGTTGAAGCTCAAAAGAGCCATCATCTTTCAGCTTATAATTGTCCTGCAAAACATGAGCAACATTATGTGCATATCTTTTAGGTAAGCTAACATGAAATACAAGATGCACATTTAAATTTTTAGGTAATTCCAATAAAAACTTTAAAAGGACTTGCCTCTCATGGAGAAAGTCTATGATCCTTCCCTAACAACAAGTTAGATCGATGAGAATTGACTTTAAGAAATACCATGTCATCTATTTGAAATCTAAGTGATCTTCTCTTCAAATCATAGAATTTATTTTGTCTTTTTTGAGCTTGTTTTATGTGTTGCTTAATTTTTCCAAGTTCTCCATCCATCTTCTCAAGCATTTCTTTATATACTTTTACTTTATTTGGAAAACCAGAGAATGAACATGGATTCAAACAATTATAACCATATATAGCCGCAAATGGAGTCCATTTTATAGATGCATGCCATGCACTATTGTATGAAAACTCGACTAAGGGCAAATATTCACTCCAATTATCGTGGTTTTCATTCACATACATACGCAACATATCTTTGAGTACCCGGTTGTCACATAATCCTAGTAGGGGATGGTTGAACCATGCCTTAAGAGAGAGGATTAGGAAGTAATCCTCAACCATGGCTTTTGGGGCAAGTGGTTAGCCCATCGCACTCCTAACCGGGAGGTTGTGAGTTCAATTCCCAACATTGGTATCAGAGCCTAGTTGAGAAATTGGGCGAGAGGAGGTTCGCGCCTCATTCGTGGGCACTTGGAAAAAGCACTTATCCATGGTGAGTGTGAAACTGGCCTTGGATGAAGGTGCATGGGCATTTGGGCACCCACAGAGGGTGGGATAGGTTCAAATTTGGTCCATGTGCTGGAGTTTGAGGTTGGTGGAAGCGCTCATGCATGGAAAGTGGGTCCAAGAGTTAGAAGGGTCCACAAGTGAGCATTGAGGACAATGCTCAGTCTAAGGGGGAAGGAATGTCACATAATCCTAGTAGGGGATGGTTGAACCATGCCTTAAGAGAGAGGATTAGGAAGTAATCCTCAACCATGGCTTTTGGGGCAAGTGGTTAGCCCATCGCACTCCTAATCGGGAGGTTGTGAGTTCAATTCCCAACACCGGTTAACCCTCTCAGTTTCCCCGTTAATTTGTGGATGGAAAGTTGTATTCATATGAAATTGAGTTCCAATCGACTCAGATGTTGCCCTCCAAAATTTTGATTTGAATCTAGAGTCTCTATCAAAAATTCTATTTTAAGGCATTCCATGCAGTCAAAAAATGTCTTCACAAATAGTCTTGCAACATTCAAGGTAGTATCAGTCTTTTTCATAGGAAAGAAATGTGCCATCTTGGTAAGTTGATCAACTACCAAAAATATGGTATCACGTTTACTTCTGGTCATAGGTAATTTAGTGATAAAGTCCATTGAGATAGACTCCCACTTTTGATTTGGAACATCCAAAGGTTGAAGCATTCGAGGGAATCTCTTAAACTCAGATTTCAACTGTTGACACTTCAAACATTCACTAACATATTTTCTAATATCCCACTTCATACATGGCCAGAATTAAGAATCTTTTGTTTTAACATAGGTCCTTGAATAACCCGGATGCACAAAAAAAGGTGCATCATGACAATCATGCAACATTTGAACTTTCAATGGAGACTCAAAAGATATGCATAATCGATTGTTACAATACAAAGATCCATTTTGCAAATGAAATTTGTCTTGATACATCGATCCCCTGTTTGCATGCAAAAAACTCAAGATGGGTGCATAGAAAGAGTCGTGTTTCAGTTCTTCTTGAATTTGATTAAGGAAATCAGAATTATTACAAAAAGGAGATTACATAAAGGTCTCTGACTCAATGCATCAATTACCTTATTTCCCTTACCAACCAAATACTTAATATAAAAATCATACTCACTTAATAAATCAATCCAACATTTTTGCCTATTGTTAATGTTGGAGCAGAACAATCATCAATAGTGATTCTATGAAGATCAAAGTGAGAAGACATATGGAAGAATGAAGATTACTTTCAGAGGAAGAAAATGGAATCAGAAATGTTTCTTTTGTATATTACTCTTGTAAATAGTTCAATGTATTTTGAAAAAGGATGACGAGTTAGACTCGTATATATATCTACAGATACGTATTCATAAATAGAGAGAGTGATATAGATCAGATAGAGAAGAATAGGTGAAGAAGTGATGAACATTGTATGTATCATCAACCATATGTGTGAAAAGTAATGAAGAAGAAAATTGAGTAGAATTCTGCGCGTCGATCTTCTCTCCCATTCTCCTTCTGTGCTTAATCTTTTGAAGAATCTTTCTGCACGTATCTAAGTCCATAGTTAATCTATCTATGGCTAGAATTTGAGAGTTTAATTTCAATCAGGTTGTGAGAATTTTGCTTAGGAACATTCATATGTGAAAATGTTATAAGAGTCGAGAAATCTGGCGCACATTTCATCTTCAAAGAAATGGTCAGTGCTCAGTCCACAGTGTAAAGTTTTACACAAATGAGAGCTTAAAATTTAAGTTGGAAGGTAAGCCATCTATGGCTAGAAGATCTTGATCAAACGGGTTCAGAGTTGGGAGAACCAATGCTAAGAAGTTGCAGGTGTCAAAGTCGCCATTGCAGAGAAGCACTTTCAGACATAGGTAAAGTGTTTCACACATTTCTCAGAGTGTACTTAATCTTTTTGAGAGATTTAACTTGGCAAAGTTGCGCAACCTTAAGGCGAAGTGTTGTGCAAAGTTTTATCAAAAACTTTACAGGATTGATTAGTCAATGAGTGACTAATCTACAGCAGACTTTTCAGAGAAGTTGAATTTTTCAGAACTTTCAATATTTCTGATAATTTGGTGAATGATCTCTAAGTTTGGTGGAGTCTAAGGTTAACCTTGATATAGAGGTGATCTAACTTCAAGGTTAATTTGTTCTTTTGGAGATTAACACTCTCCATCAGTGGTATCAGAGCAGGTTGTGTCAAAATTAAAGTGAAGGAGACTCCGACTATTGCAGAAATACAAAACTTTACATTTCGAAGGTGCAAAAGGTCAAAGTGTGAAGAAAGATTAAAGGAAGACATACAAAGAGTATCAAAAGGATCAGAAGGAGCAACATTCGAAGTAAAGGTACATTCATTATCTGTAAAGGTTAAAGATTTGAAGCTACAGGTGAAGTAAAGATGGGAGATAGTCTCCAAATTGAGAAGCTGGATAGAGAGAACTATCCTGCTTGGTCTATGAGGATGGAAGCTCACCTTATGAGCAAAGATTTGATAGGATATATCACAGGAGATGAAGAAAAGCCAGAATTCAGAGATCCTAGTGTTCCAACTAGGGAGGAGCTTGCAGATTTGAAGAATTGGATGAAGAAGGATGCTCAAGCAAGAAGCATCATCTACATGGCAGTCAATGACTATTTGCTTCCTCACATTAGAGGACTTGAAAGTGCTTGTGACATTTGGAATGCTTTGGAAGAGCATTTCCAAAATACAACCAAATCAAGGAAGGCTTCACTATGGGCAGAGTTTACTACCTTCAAGAAGAAGGCCTCACAATCAATTTCTGATTATGTGACAAAGATGAAGGACATTGCAGATTCTTTAGGTGCAGTTGATGAAGATATTGAAGAAGACAAATTGGTAAGACAAATACTCACAGGACTAAGAGGAGATGAGAAATGGAAGCCTTTCATTTTATCTACAGAACTTTCATTAGATCACTTTACTCCTGATTTGAATCAATTGTTAGGTCATATGCTAACTTTTGAGAATGATATCAAAGGAGATGTTGATAAGAGTGCAGGTCATGCAATGTATTCTAAAGACAAGAAGAAAGCCAACAAAGGAAAGCAACAATCAGGTGAAGAAGAAGGTACATCAAACCAAGCAAACTTCATAAGAGGAAGAGGAAATGGCAGAAGTAGAGGAAGAGGCAGAAACAACAAAGATAATGCAAGAGCTTGTTGGATATGTGGTAAGACCAATCATCTATCTCATGATTGTTGGCACAATAATCAAAACAATGGTAATTATCAGAACTTTAATCAAAGAGCAAGAGGTGGTAGATTTCAGAGAGGAAATTTCAGAGGTAGAGGTGGTAGGAATTCTTTTGGAAGAGGTGGTGGAAGAAGCTTCCAAAGTCAATCCTATAATAACACCTACTACAACTATGCATCAGATCAGAAGGAGGATTCAACTCTCATTATGAATACATGTGAAACCTCACATGAGGACATGAGAGTGTTTTATATTGATTCAGGATGTAGTAATCATTTGAGTGGAAATATTGCTTTGATGACTGACCTAGATCACAATGCAATTAATCATACAGTGCAGACAGGTGATAATACAAAGCATAAGGTAAAGTCAATTGGTTCAGTCAAAGCTAAGGATGGGAGCACTCTTCTGAGTAAGGTACTTTATGTTCCCACAATTCCAAAGAATTTGATTAGTGTAGGTCAAATTGTGGAAAAAGGTTATGAGGTAAGGTTTACCAATGATGGAGTTTATGTGGAAGACCCTAGTCAAGGGTATAAACAAGTTATTGCAGGAAAGAAAGAAGGAAGGCTTTTCACATTGAAGGTACAAGGAAATGTTGGACATGCTATGTTCACATATGGAGAGCAGAAGGTGTCAGAATTGGATCTTTGGCACAAAAGACTTGGACACTTTAATGAAAGAGGTATCAAAGAAATGATTAACAATGATTCAGTGCTTGGAATGCCTAACATTGCAGGTCAACACATGACATACAGATGTGAGGCATGTCAATTAGGTAAGGCTCATAAGCAGTCCTATTCTAAGCATGGATTTATGTATTCAGAAAGACTTGAATTGGTGCATACAGATGTGTGGGGTCCTTCAAAGGACTTTAGTATAAATGGTTCAAGATATTATGTCATATATGTTGATGATGCTACCAGGTGGATCACAATTTATGTGATTAAGGAAAAATCAGAAGTGTTTAATACATTTAAACACTATCATGCATATGCAGAAAGGATTACAGGACAAAAATTGAAGAGACTAAGGTCAGATGGAGGGGGAGAGTATTTTTCAAATGAGTTCAATGATTATTTGTGGAATGCAGGTATAAAGAGAGAAGTTACTTGTAGGTACTCTCCTCAACAAAATGGGGTAGCAGAAAGAAGAAATAGGACTCTTGTTGAATTTGCAAGGTCCATGATGAAAGAGAAGAATTGCCCAAATTATTTGTGGGCTGAGGCTGTTAATACAGCTACATATTTGGTCAATAGATTGCCTTGTAAAGCTTTGCAGGGCATGACACCATATGAAGCTTGGTGGGGTAAGAAACCTACCTTGGATCATTGCAAAATATTTGGATGCTTGGCATATGCATATGTGCCATCTCAATTGAGGCATAAGTTGGAGCCTAAGGCAGAGAAGTATGTATTCATTGGTTATGATGATAAGCAAATGGGATACAGGTTGTGGAGTCCATCCACAAAGCAATTTATTGTATCCAAGGATGTTACATTTGATGAGCAAGGTACTTGGTATGCAGGTAAATATAATGTACATGCAGATGATGAAGAAGTAGTGGAACAAAGGAAAGGTAAAGCAAAGATTCAATTACTTGATGAAAGTGAGAGTAATGAAGTGCAGATTGAAGTTGAAGAGAGGCCAAGGTTTGATCCAGAATGTGATGAACCAGAGACCTCAAGAAGTGCAGAAGTTAGGAGATCATCTAGGCACAAATGGCAACCTACAAGGTATAGCTATGACACTTCATTCTTGACTACTAAAGATTATGCTTATTTGGTAAAAGCAGATGAAGACCCTTCTACATATAAAGAAGCCAAAGGGAAGAAGAATTGGGAAGATGCTATGCAAGAGGAGTATGATGCATTGATAGAGAATCAAACATGGGATTTGGTTCCTAAACCTAATAGTCAAAAGATTATTGGATGTAAGTGGGTTTACAAAACAAAGAGATTTGCAGATGGAAGTGTGTCTAGGTACAAAGCTAGACTTGTTGTGAAAGGGTATGCACAGACATATGGAGTGGACTATGATGAGACCTATAGTCCTGTGGCAAAGATGACAACCATCAGGACACTCATTGCAATTGCTGCTTGTAAAGGTTGGAAGTTGTCTCAATTAGATGTTAAAAATGCTTTCTTGAATGATTACATTTCAGATGAAGTCTACATGGAGCAACCAGATGGGTTCAAAGATCAAGTGAGTCCAAATTATGTATGTAAGCTCAAGAGAGCTTTGTATGGGTTGAAGCAAGCCCCAAGGGCTTGGAATTATAGGCTTGTAAAATTCTTGAATGATCTTGGTTTTCAAGCATCAAAGGCAGATAGTAGCTTGCTAGTCAAAGCAAGTGAAGATGGGTTCATTTATGTGTGTATTTATGTTGATGACATAATACTTACAGGAACAGATGATAAGGGGATACAAATGATCAAAAAGCAGATGGAGAAAGAGTTCAAAATCAGTGATTTGGGGAACCTATCATTCTTCTTGGGAATGGAGATCTCTTATACTCAACATGGAGTATATGTGACCCAAGAAAGGTATCTTAAAAATTTGCTAACCAAGTTTAAAATGGAAGATTGCAGGGTTGCACCTACACCTTTGGAAGTGAACCATAAATTGTCTAGGTTTGGAGGAGAAGAGTTCAGAGATATGAAACTCTATCAAAGTTTGGTTGGTAGCTTGATTTATGCTACATTGACAAGGCCTGACTTATCATATGCAGTTGGTGTGCTTTCACAATTCATGCATTGTCCTAGAAAGAAACATTGGATTGCAGGACAAAGAGTACTTAGGTACATCAAGGGTACACTCAAAGAAGGGTTGTACTATGGGTTTACTTCAGATACAAGAATTAAGATATATAGTGATGCAGATTGGGCAGGTAATGTTGATGATAGAAGATCAACACATGGATACTTGTGCTATGTAGGAGACAAATTGATTTCATGGTGTTCTAAGAAGCAACATACAGTTGCTTTGTCATCCACAGAGGCAGAATATAAAGGTATGGTGGAAGCTGCAAAAGAGGTAATATGGCTAAAGACACTTTTGAAAGTTTTTGATGTGATTCAGAGTACTCCTATTATTTGTGGAGACAATATGAGTTCATTATACTTGGCAGCTAATCCTGTATTTCATGCTAGAACTAAGCATATTGAAATACAGTATCATTTTCTGAGAGAGAAGGTCATTGAGAAGGAAATTGAAGTCATACACACTCCTACAAAAGATCAACTTGCAGATATGATGACTAAAAGTTTGGATGGACCTAAATTGCAGAGGTTTAAAGATATGGCAGGAATAAAGAAGATACAGGTAATCACAATTGAAGATTGAGGGGGAGCTGTTGGAGCAGAACAATCATCAATAGTGATTCTATGAAGATCAAAGTGAGAAGACATATGGAAGAATGAAGATTACTTTCAGAGGAAGAAAATGGAATCAGAAATGTTTCTTTTGTATATTACTCTTGTAAATAGTTCAATGTATTTTGAAAAAGGATGACGAGTTAGACTCGTATATATATCTACAGATACGTATTCATAAATAGAGAGAGTGATATAGATCAGATAGAGAAGAATAGGTGAAGAAGTGATGAACATTGTATGTATCATCAACCATATGTGTGAAAAGTAATGAAGAAGAAAATTGAGTAGAATTCTGCGCGTCGATCTTCTCTCCCATTCTCCTTCTGTGCTTAATCTTTTGAAGAATCTTTCTGCACGTATCTAAGTCCATAGTTAATCTATCTATGGCTAGAATTTGAGAGTTTAATTTCAATCAGGTTGTGAGAATTTTGCTTAGGAACATTCATATGTGAAAATGTTATAAGAGTCGAGAAATCTGGCGCACATTTCATCTTCAAAGAAATGGTCAGTGCTCAGTCCACAGTGTAAAGTTTTACACAAATGAGAGCTTAAAATTTAAGTTGGAAGGTAAGCCATCTATGGCTAGAAGATCTTGATCAAACGGGTTCAGAGTTGGGAGAACCAATGCTAAGAAGTTGCAGGTGTCAAAGTCGCCATTGCAGAGAAGCACTTTCAGACATAGGTAAAGTGTTTCACACATTTCTCAGAGTATACTTAATCTTTTTGAGAGATTTAACTTGGCAAAGTTGCGCAACCTTAAGGCGAAGTGTTGTGCAAAGTTTTATCAAAAACTTTACAGGATTGATTAGTCAATGAGTGACTAATCTACAGCAGACTTTTCAGAGAAGTTGAATTTTTCAGAACTTTCAATATTTCTGATAATTTGGTGAATGATCTCTAAGTTTGGTGGAGTCTAAGGTTAACCTTGATATAGAGGTGATCTAACTTCAAGGTTAATTTGTTCTTTTGGAGATTAACACTCTCCATCAGTTAAGCAATGGCTATGTGAAAATGTATTTTAGACTTGCATGATCTATTTTCAATTCAAACATCATAGTAGATGTCTCCAATACTTAAGTGCATGTATAACAACAAGCATTTCTAGATCATGAGTAGGATAATTAAGTTCATGTTTTCCTAGTTTTTTGGATTCATATGCAACTATCCTACCATCCTCTGAAAGAACACATCCTATCTTACTACCATTTGCATCACATGCAACTACAAAAGGCTTTCTTATTTCTTGTACTTTCAAACCATAATTTTCAATGACTTTTTGTTTCAATGATTCAAATGGTTTCTGACAGGCATCACTCCATACAAATCCTACATTCTTTTTAGTCAAATCTATGAAGGGATTAGCCATCTTAGAGATATCCTTAATATGTGCTCTTTCCTATTGCTCCAATCCTAAAAAACTTCTAAGATCCCTTATAGTTTTGGGAACTAGCCAATCAACTATTGTTTTCACTTTATTCCCTCTTTAGAAATAACTCTTCCTAGATACACAAGTTATCCTTAGCACAAAAACATTTACTCTTCTTTCCATACAATTTGTATTCTCTAAGATTCTGCAAAGTCTTCTTGAGATGTACAGCATGCTCATAATCATCTTTAGAGTATAAAAATATATCATCAAGAAATACTAAGATGAATTCATCTAGATAATCATGAAAATTATTACTCATCAAGCACATGAATGTGGTAGGAGCATTTGTTAATCCAAAAGGTAAAACCATAAACTTATATTGGCCATAACGTGTTCAAAAAGTTGTCTTGTGTATATCTTCTCTTTTGATCCTTATTTGGTGATAACTAGATCTTAAGTCAATCTTAGTGAATACAGTTTATCCACTTAATTGACCTAGTAAGTCATCTATGTGAGTGGGTAGTTATTTTTAATTGTTATTTTATTCAACCCCCTATAGTCAATACATAATCTATAAGAGCAGTCTTTCTTCTTCTAAAATAAAACAAGTAATCCCTAAGGTGAAACACTTGATCTTATCAAGCCTTTCTTCAAAAGATCATCTAATTGAATCTTAAGCTCCTTTAATTCATCTATGTTAAATCTATAGGGTGCTCTAGAATATGGTTCACTCCCTAGGGACAGGTCGATGGCATGGTCAATCTGCATAGGTGGAGGTGTACCATGCAAGTCTTCTAGGAATACATGTGCATATTCTTTCAAAAGATTTCCTACATAATTTGAAAGATTTTCATCATTATTTTCATCATGCAGATTGTTCATATATACTACAAATGTTCTACACCCATCACGTATACCTCAAATTATCTGCATAGTAGAAATGAGAATAGGCTTAGGATTATGCGCATCACTTAGAATGTGGATAGATTCATCATCTAGCCTAAAGTAATTGTTCTTTGTTCGCAATCAATTGTTTCAAAATTTAGAACTAACCAATACATGCCTATAATTGCATCACTTAATTTCATTTCAATCACATGGAAACTTCCAAAAAAGCACCTATGAAAAAAATTAATGCAGGGTTTTCAATGTATCCTTTTGTATAGCATAGTCATCCATTGGCCATCTCCACAGGTCTTGTTATCTACATATTTAGGGGTATCCCTAAATTCTGTATCAATTTGAAAGATAGAAAACAATGCCTACTACCTGAGTCAATTAGAAATCTGATACTATGCATAGAGATCATACACGAAATCATAATTACAAAAGCCGTTGGGAAAGAACTATCCACCATGCAGCCTAAAGTAGAGTTAGGGCACTTACCTCCATCATCTTCTTTCTAAATTGTTGCACATTCTTCAATGATTTTAATCACATTCACTTGTGCAGGCTGAAAGATTGTCTTGTTTGAGCATTTGTATGTCTAATGCCCTTGCTCCTTGCAATAGAAACACAAACTAAGTCTTTTAGCCCTCTCAATAAAAGAAAGCTCTTGTTGCCAATGGATGGGTTGTTGCCTCCTTCGATTTTCCACTTGAGCAGGATTCTTACCTTGATTATTAGAAGATTGACGTCTTCCTTGAATTTCTCATGTTTTTTGTGGTACGCCTCTATGGCCTATGTCCCATCACTATGAATTTGGTTCTATTCACCTTTCGCGAATTGAACTTCTCCATCTTCTCAAAATTCTAATTTCCAATGCGGATGAGTTACGTACTTTATTAAGAAAATGTATTTGTTCTATTGCATTACCTTTTTCAGAGTGCATATATTACGATTTTTGACAAAGGAAAAAGTGGGCTAACATCTTTACAAGATTGTTGGGTTCAATATGGGTGTCACTTGAAAGAGAGGATGTCACAAATGAAACCTTCTCTCATGTGCTTCAATATGCATGGCAAGGATAAGTGCACATAGGTAAAAAAAGACCTAGTAGAGGGATTTGAATGAAAGAGCCACCCCATAAGATCTTCGACTGCAAAAAGGTGTGAGCAATAAAGTTGTCTCTATGCCTGCAACTACCATAGCTATTGCACGTGAATAGTGCAAGGAAGAAGAAGAAGCTTGGAGCACAACACACAATACTGAATGTATTACCACTAGAATGTACAAAGATAGGTAACTCGTTAGGGCTATATGCGTATATAAAATCCACGGGAAAAAAAACCTCTTGAAGAGGGAAAAAAAGTGCCCCGGTGATCCTAGTGTGTTCACACACATCACTACCTAAATATATCAACAAATCCCCCCTGGGAGTGATGCGGTGAACAAGGAGCTATCACTCATGTACAAGGAAGTGCCAAGCTATGTGGAATCAATCCACAAAAGGAAGTAAGCCCAAATCTTTGCGGAAAGATTCAAACTTCTCCCTAGGTAGAGCCTTTGTGAAAAGGTCTGCAATGTTCTGTTGCATGGGCACATATGCCAAGTTGATCTCTCCAGCAAAGAACCTCTCCCTAACATAATGATAATGCACCTCAATATGCTTAGTGCTAGCATGGAACATAGGGTTCCTCACAACTTCTAATGCGCTCTGACTGTCAATGAAGATGGTGGTGGTAGAAGACTCACCAACACCCAAATCAGCCATAAGGCATCTGAGCCACACACACTCAATAGACACTCTGAAAGTTGACCTATACTCAGCCTCACAATTGGAAGTGGCCACAGTATGCTACTTCTTGCTCAACCAAGATATACATGAGCTACCGAGCATGAAGCAAAGGCCACTAGTGGACACACGAGTGTCATAGCAACCATCCCAATCAGAATCAAAAAGCATGTAAATTTAGCGGTAGTGATCCCCCTTTAGGATAAAACAATCCAAGTAGTCGGGTACCACTATGTAATAAAGTGATAGGAAGGAGATGATTGAACCACACCCTTGACAGATAGGAGATGGTTGAACTACACCCTAAGAGAGAGGATTAGGAAGTAATCCTAAACCATGGCTTTTGGGGCAAGTGGTTAGCCCATCACATTCCTAACCAAGAGCTTGTGATTTCAATTCCTTATATTGGTATCAAAGCTCATGGTTGAGCTTCCATGGAGACCTTGATAAGACTTCATGATCTTTCTCAAAAGGTTTTATGGATATGTATGCTCTTCATTTCTTTATGAAGATACATATCACATCATATCTCTACATGGGTGACAATTTTGTTTTTTCGTAGCGTGTCTTCTTTTTTGAGTACATTGATTATGCCAGTAGAATTAAGTTTTGACCTCTAGATCTTTGCAAAAGGAATTATCGTGTACCACTCTTCTATGTGCTCTGAATGCAAATTACGGATATTGACCTCTGTTCCAACAAGGTGTTCGTTTTACCTGTTCCAGCAAGTCGGCTAATGTTGATATTTCAGCATGCAAATTTCTGAAATGTGTTTAAGATCTCATTAATTATCTCTGTTTAGCGCCACTTCTATTTCAGTTGTATAGCAAAATCACGATGTAAATAAAAAATCAAATCAATCAGCTGTAGTTGTCCTGATGGCTCTATTGGGATCCGGTGTATTAGTGCTGCTATGATCGCACATTCAATCTCGTGCGTGAAGCCTTCAGGCGGAGGAATTGAGAATAGCGAGGCAGAGAAGGTTTTGAATTGGCAGTACCATACAAAACCAAGGTGAACATAGCTTTCGTGCAGTACCTAAGACTCGAACTTGTGATCCTTAGAATGGCGTGTCCTCTCCAAGACCATAAGAACACGCTTAATCGACGTTGTTTGTTAGAATTCGTCCATATTTATTAGCATTTCAATCTATGGCACAGAGCAAAATAGAGATGAATTCTTTTCTCTGCAAACCCGAAACTGCTCGGATTCAAATGTACGACCTTGCTCAAAGAAGTTTGTTTCAATAACCAAACATTCTTGGCCAGTTGCTTTTGCATATCTCCAAGCAAAATGAAGACTGAAATCAAATGATGCCTGCCTGGGCTTAAGCCCATAACCTCCAGAAAATTAAAGCTCTCGTCTATGCAGGATCACAAGCGACATCGGTGATAATAACTCTACAATTATATTATAATCTTGGTCAACCGGCACTGTAGAACTTCCTGAATCACAAAGGATGCAAAAGAGTAATTGCATCTGTCATAAGCGGTCAGGATCCGAACTCACCATCTTGCCAGACGCAGTCATTCTGGAATACCACTCAGCCAAATACGTTATAAGCTACAAATATCAAGCTTATATTGTTGAGAAGTTTTCATTCTTAATAATAAGAAGAAAAAACCTCTTGAGTAGCCACAAAGCAGATGGGGATCGATCTCGGAACTAATAATTAAAAGACCTCTGTGCTTTTAATTCCAAGATAATAACTGATTGATCATGAGGATCACCCGGAATCGGACTTGGAACTTGTTGAGTCAGTGAGCATTACTTGAGTCAATTTTAAATTCCACACTTCCAAAGGGAGGTAAAGAGAAACACCACCCAAAGCCAAAGTGAAGCAACATCGGATTGGAAGCAAGGAAGATCGTGCTATAGATTTTCATTTCTTTTCGATCGACAAAAGGAAGATCTCTTCAAGGTTTTAGAGAGAAGAGAACATGGTTTAGAAGGTTGGCTCTTCTTGGCATGGAAATATTTTTCCCGAGGACCTAAGGATGGCAAATCGCTCTTCCTGAGGATCAATGGAAGGACATAACTAATTGCGAGATAAGTATTTTCCAAGTTAATGATTGGTTTCAATATTTGTTTTTGCTCTTTGCTTTCATGTAGGATGCATTTTTATCATTGAAGTATGGTAGTAAACTTCATTCTTGATAATCTTGATGCAAATTATTGAAACCTACATGAAAGAGCATAAAGATATTGAAACACTCATTAAACACAAGCATAGCATGCATCTACGAAAGAATATTTGTGCATTTCTCCTTTTCAAAGAATGTTTTGATGCGCAAAACATGTTTTCTTCTTGCTTAAAAAAGATAGATAGTGCTCAAGTTTATGCACATGAACAATTATATCTTTTTAACATGCTAGCAAGTCGAATATTTTTTTGCATGGATGATTAGGAACATGCATGTTCAAGCTCA
Organism: Ceratopteris richardii; assembly: GCA_020310875.1. Lineage (NCBI taxonomy): Eukaryota > Viridiplantae > Streptophyta > Polypodiopsida > Polypodiales > Pteridaceae > Ceratopteris > Ceratopteris richardii. Next base: position 134,553,850 of record CM035413.1, read on the forward strand.
AGAATTGCTTGATTTAAGTTTGGTGCATGAAAGGAGAATGCCAACACATGCATGCACTCACATGCATTTGCATGCAAAACAGGCATTTGCATATGCATGATTATTGGTTAAGTAGTTGAATACTTAATACTTTTGTTATGTTTTTTTTCTAACTCGACTTAGATAGCTAGGAAAATAGCAAACTAGGTAGTCGCAAGGCTCTTGGCTTTCATGCAACTCAAGTAGCTAGTTTGGCTTTCCTAAGCATGATACGTAGGTATCATAAATTAGGAGTCTTGATTAGAAAAAGCAGGTCCTTTGAAAGTAAAGTATTAAATTTTCTTGGTCATTGGAATGACAAGAAAACGAGGCCACTTGAAAGTAACCATGATGACTCTAAGTTTAGGAAAACTTAGAGAATCCTAAAGACAAGCCTAGATGTAGTCGTTAGCTTGGATTGGAAAAAATCATGGAACTATTGAAGTTTTTCTTCTTTTCATCCTAACGAGTGATGAACTTCAAAGAGGTGAATAAACTTTAGCATCACTTGAACTTTAGTGTCCAATATTTGGATGCTAGGTTCCATGACTGCATCTCTAGTCAAGATGCAAAGCTTTCAAAAAGCATGGAAACTTTATTAAGCACTTTTTTGAGGATGAGAAAAGTATGTTTGGTTTTGTTTAAGCTAATTAGAGCTTAAAAAAGAAACCCAAGTCAAAGTATATTTTCCTAAATGATATGTCAAAGTAATCTTTGGGAATTAAGCTACTTCCTAAAGATAAGCCAATGAAATGAAATAGTCTGATTAACTATTTCATTGGTTAAAAAGGAATATCTTTTAGACAAGCAATAAAGCTTTAAGTCTTGATCTTGTCCAAAAGTCAAGAATTCCTTTTGAAGATTATTCCAGTAAAGAATAAGATTCTTCAAGATGAATCATTGGCTTAGTAATACTTGATTCCTTGGTAGGAATCTAAAAGTTCTTGAAAGAAAAACTCTCCCTAGATGTGAGACTAGAATCTTTCAAGAAAGCTTAGTAGCAAGTAGTTTCGAGTAATTCCCAAACCACCAGTCTTGGTACTTAAGTCCAAATATTGATATAACCTAATGGTGGATCAAAGATTCTTCGCTTTGGAATCTGAGAAGCATCAGTATATGCTTGGACTTAAGTTGAGGGAAAGATCTCTAAAAGCCCATGGGTAAGCAAAGAAGCTTTTGATAGTTTAAGAGATCTTATAGATAAAGACTAAGCCTTTATTTTAGTCACAAGGTCAACCAAACTTGATCAAGCTTGGCCATGATTGCCCAAGAACATGCGATTGGAACTACTTTGTAGATTGCCCAAGCATTGACAATGAAATTCTTTTTGGGAATTATTCACTCAAGTTCCATTTATCCAATAGAAAAGTGTGAAAAAGTAAGTTGTTCCAAGTCTGAACAGAGTGAAGGAATTCCAAGAATGTAGTCTCCAACCGTGAAGATAGTACTTAAGTTTGTGGAAGGTAAAACATAAATGTTTGTCTATCCTTAAAGAGATTTTGGTACAAATCCAAAGAGCATGAGCGGATGCTTAGACTTAAGCAGTGAGAGATTCCTACATAAAGACCCCGGGGTAGGTACCTAAAGCATCATAATAGAAAGGAATCTAAAGACAAGAAGTCACAAGCTCTTGTCACTACAAATTTTCCGAGGATAAACCAATTGAACTTGAATTTGTGAAAATTCAAGTACTTGGAATTCTGATTGGTTTTCATTTGAAAACCGTAGCAAAGAGGAATAGATGTTCTGTCAAAAGGTTTTCAAGTTCCCAAAGGAAAGCACAAGATCGTGAAACAATCATGTGAAGGGATCAAAACTTAGAATATCAAGTTAGAGATAATATCTAAAAACTTCAAAATTCTTTTAAAGAATTGAAGCAAGAAGGTACTCTATCAAGAGATATTTTGACTTTAGGATAAGTATCACCCACACATTAATGTGAATATAAAATAAGGTGGTATGGGACACCAGATTTTATACTTGGATTGATGTAGGAAAGATGGTATGGGACATCGGACCATGGGATGATAATTATCTTTTAGTCCTAGTTTGGATCTTGAAGTTAGGTTTGATCCTCAAGGGAATTAAGACTTCAAAGAAGGAAGAAGGATAAAAGTAGTATCTCAAGATACTTCAAGATAACTCCAAGATAAAAGAAACACAAGATATGAAGTAAGTAACTTCCAAGATCTTCTTGAAACACTTCAAGATAAAGTGTTGTTAATTCAGAAATATTTCACAAATTTCTAAAAAAGTTGGACTTTGATTTTAGTTGATCTTTTCAACCAAGGATTTGATTGACTAAGTCAAGCACCAAGTTCCTAGTGTAACTTGGTAAATTCACTCTTTTGACTCAAAGAAATGCACAAGAATTGCATTTTCAGTAAGGAGTCAGAAAGATTGAATATGACCTAAAGTTAGTCTCAAGTGAAGCATTATTTGAATACAAAACTCATCAATATAACCTCAGTGGGTCAACACACTAATGTTGGTTACCACACTAGTATCTTGTGGTTAGATGATGTTATAGATTTGCTCAAAACCTTTTTGAGAATCTAGCTTATTTCTCTTAAAGATAGAAAAAATGCTTTTATACCATGTTGAAATAGATCTTTGAGAAGTTAAAATCATGAGTCATCTAGACTTTGACTCATAGCAAGTTTACGTATCTTCGAAGTTTGAATTGGTTGAACAGAGTCTTAGTTCTTTCTTTTTGCTTTCCGAATCTTTTGGATTTGACTCAGATATGGTATCTGATTCTTTTCGTAAAAGTCAAGGGTTAGTCGTATAGAACCAAGTAACTAAATTAAACATCCTAGATAGATGTTTTGTATAAGAGCCTTTTCAAACATCGAAAGATGATAAGTCCAAGATTGACTTATTCATTAGAGTTTGCTTCAAGTTATAGCATAAATGATTTTCTAGAGTCCAGTATACTCTAGGATAGAGAAGTTAGGAATTCTTCATTAGATTGAAAATCCTGAAGAACTTTTAGGTCAAGTCTTTGAGAAAAGTATCCTCAGTTGGATATTTTCATTTGAGTTTGAATTGGTCACGTTATAGTATGGTTGACTCAAAGAAAATGGTAAACTTTCTCCTATAGTTTACATAGGATTTTTAAACTCATTAGGACAAAGTAGTCCTCTAGTTGGGTGATGAAATCAATTAACTGTTGGATAGGAGTTAACCATTGTACAAACATACAAGTTAGATGTTTGGGACAACCAAAACTTGAGTTCTCTAAAACAAATACAAGTGAGTCAAGAGCTCTCAAAGTCTTGTGAGGGACAAGAATCCCATGTTACTAAGTCCATGCACCAGTCATGCCCAGAAATGGACTAGTAATTCGAATCCACCTAGTTCACATGTTTGTGCCTAGATCGCACATCAAGAAACTATGAATTGGTCCAGGATGTTTTTTGATCCACCCTTATTATTCTTTCACTAGTTTGTACTTTTTCGAGTTCATCAAAGTGTAAAACGAGACAGTGTTTTGAATCATTTGGGTAGGGATGCCACCATAGAGATGAGACATGTTCTTCCTATTCTAGAACATGACCATGTTCTTCCAGTTTTAGAAAATGAGGCTCGGGGGTTCCTACAGTAGATATATAGCTATATTTTTTAGGATGAAAATATTTTCCAAGGGGAGAAGAATGTAATAAAGTAAGTCTATGATCTAGGGATACGGTTGGTTCATACGGATCTGAAATCAGATACAGTTTGGTCATCCATGTGTATGATCAAGGATCTTGAGTTTAGACTTACTAGGAGGTCTTGTGCTCTTGTGAACAAGTGATCCACTTAGCCTAGCAAGGATGTGAAGGAGGAGGTCTTGGGTTCAACCCCCATGGGGTACATGGGGAGAGTGTTTTTCCCAAAGAGCTCTAGAGCCTTCTAGAAGCATCCACTTGAGTTAACTCTAGTTAACTGGGACACTTGGCGCACATGTAGTTACATGGCTGACACTTGGATGGTTAGTATCCACCTGCCCAAGAAGGCAATCCCTTGGAGAGAGCTATATATAGAGGCATTTGGTTGGGAGGAGAGTCATCTCATAAGCACGTGGTGGTCGTAATCCTCATTCTCTTGCATTGGTATCAGAGCCTAGGAAGTAGGCTTGGGAAAGGTGGATTGACATAATGGCCTTTTGAAAAGGTGCTTAGGCACCTCTATATGAAAGGGTACAAAGCAGTGCACGTCGCTTTCACAATTTAGCCTAACAAAGATTGAGGTGTATCTCTCAATCCATAGGTCGGATTGAGGCGTGTAAGATACCGTTGGAAAGCTCTCGGAATGAACTTTCCAATGAGCTAACTTGGAAGTGTGAAGTCCTTGGGAATCCTTAGGTGACACTTGATTGAGTGTTCAAGATACCAAACATGGGTGAGAATAAGGTTCAAGACTGAGGTTGAGAACAAGGGCCCAAGATAGCAAGGTTGCGAACAAGAAGGTTCAAGAAACCAAGGTTGAGAGCAAGGGTTCAAGAGACCAAGGTTGCGAACAAGGTTCAAGAAACTGTGCGAGGTTGAGGACATCAACCTAGGGAGTTCAAGAGGCTGGTCACTGAGGCTAGAGGGATACAAGAGTAGATCATTGAGGACAATGATTGAGCAAGGGGGGAAGAATGTAATAAAGTGATAGGAAGGAGATGATTGACCACAGCCTTGACAGATAGGAGATGGTTGAACTACACCCTAAGAGAGAGGATTAGGAAGTAATCCTAAACCATGGATTTTGGGCCAAGTGGTTAGCCCATCACATTCCTAACCAAGAGGTTGTGAGTTCAATTCCTTACACACTCAAGTAGCAAACGATACTGCCTGCCAATGCTTGACACCTGGGTAATGCATAAACCTGCTCATATGTGAGACATCAAACTGAATATCTGGCTGAGTAATGCATAAGTAAACCAAGCATCCAACAACCTGTTGATAGAGAACAGCATCAAATGCATCTCCAACATCATGAAGACTCAATCATAAATGTAGAGTTGTCACCTCCCAGGATTCCCCTCACTTTTGGGGGCCTCTCTACACACAGATCGAAGGAAAAAAACAGACGAAATCGAGTTGCTCTCACAACATACACAGAGAGTACTTTCATGCCTAATCCGCCTAGCCGCGTAGCCATACTATAGTTCCCCTCTTGATGGGAACACTAAGTGGCAACTCACATGAGTGCCACTTGGCACTCATGTGTGTGCCCTTCCAATTGAATCTAAGGGATGATTCACACCATCCCTTCTTTAGTGATTTTGCACATAACATTTCCTTCCCCTTAAGTCCATTTTTGTTCTCAAAAATGGTATTGGAAGGTCTAATAGAGAGAGAATTAATAAAATGGTATTCCCACTATAACCCCATGTACAATAGTACATAGTCATATCTCCATGTAGTTTCCTCGTATCCTTCCCCTTAAGAAGGCTCTTGGGAAGGTAGTATAAAATTGGGAAACCATCTCTGAAGGGTGCTAACCTGCTCCCATGTTGCACTATCTTCTGAACTATCTTTCCACTTTACTAGACACTCTTTATATAAGTGACTTCTTGTTCATTTCTCTCAAGTGTGTAGTATGCTCTCAGGCTCATGTGGAATAGATTGAACAGAAATGGGCTCTACTACCTCACTATCTAGAATGAGGTTGTCAGATTCACCCAGCCTTTTCTTAAGCCAGCTAACATGAAAAACTGGATATATTTGACTATTCTCTAGAAGTTGGAGCTAGTAAGCCATCTCCTAGGTATTGTGGAAAGGTCCACAATACCTAGGAGATAGTTTTGGACAAGCTCCCATCTTCATGGTTTCAGACCTAAATGGAACTCTAAGATAGACCTGCTCTCCTACCTCAAAGTTGATATCTCTCCTTTGAGGGTCAGCATAGGCTCTAGCCCTATCCTGAGCTCTCCTAATGATGTCCTTAGCAAACCTAAGCATATCGTTCATCTCTTCCAAAAAGTCCTTTGCAGCTTGAACTTTCTCATTCTGCAATCCTACTGCATAAGGAGCTCTTGGCTGAAACCCATACATAAGCATAAATGGACTATGCCCAGTGGAAGAGTGCTTGGCACTATTATATGCAAACTCTACTATAGGTAAGTACTCTTCCCAATTAGTTTGCCTTTCATTCACATATGCTCGGAGCATGTCCTCTAGGATTTTGGTTAACCCTCTCTGTTTGCCCATCCAACTGTGGATGCTTGGCCGTACTCATGCTAAGTTTTGTGTCCAACCTTTTGAAGATCGCTCTCCAAAAGTGGCTAGTAAACTTCCTATCTTGGTCAAAAACCATTTCTAAAGGAAGACCATATAACCAGTATAGGTTCTCTACAAAGAGTCTAGCCAACTCTGGTGTCTTTACTGTAGTAGGTGTCGGAATAAACCTAGCCATTTTGGTTAACCTATCCACAATTACCCAGACCGAGTCATGCCCTCTCTGTGTCTTAGGTAATCCGACTATAAAATCCATGGAGATACTCTCCCACTTCCCATCGGGAATATCCAATGGGTGGAGTAGTCCTCCAATCCTCAACCTCTCAGCTTTGTTGACCTAGCATTTAGTGCACTTAAGCACATACTCTAGGATGTCCTTATGAAGTCGAGGCCAATAAAACTACCTCTTAACAAGATCATAAGTCTTGTTAACTCCTGGGCGTCTCACACTAGGTGTGTCATGACACCCACTTGAATCCTTCTTGAGTACCCATCAATACTCCATCCTCACTGGAAACTCGTATATCACGATCCCCATTCTCTATGGCTTCCCAAATCTCGGAATATGCAGGATCAAGCCTACATTTCCCTCTAATGGACTCAAGTAGCTCACTAATGATCTGAGTAAAACTCAGTCCATTGAGCATAGGCATGCGGCTAAGTGAATCAACCACTACATTAAACTTTCCCTTCCTATACCTAAGATCATAATCAAACTCTTGAAGGGTCTCTCCCCATCAGGCCTTACGACCTTTAAGGTCTGTTTGATTAGAGAGCCACTTAGTGCTCTCTTGATCAAACACTATCGTAACTTTGGCACCATATAAATAATGATGCCACTTCTTCAAAGCATGGACAATTGCATACAACTCCTTCTCATAGACGGAGTAATTCTTCTGAGACGGTTCTAGTTTCTTGCTCTCAAAAGCTACTGGTTGAACATCCTGAACTAGAACCGCTCCTATGGCAAAATCACTCGCATCAATTTCAACCACGAAGGGCTTGTTGGGATCTGCTATATGTAAAAGTGGAGATGTAGCGATTGCTACTTTCAATTTCTCCATACTTTGCTTATGTTCGTCTCCCCAATGAAAGGCTTTCCCTTTCCCTTTAAGTTGTTCCATCATCGGGACAGCAATTTTGGCATAATTCTTAATGAATCTTTGATAGAAACCTGATAAACCTAGGAAGATCTACAGCTCTTCTAGGTTCCTTGGATGTGTCCATTCCATAATATCCCTTACTTTTTCAGGATCCATCTCGATTCCATCCTGGGAGTCTATATGCCCAAGCTATCTAACCTCTATTTTGAAAAATTCACACTTTGACTCCTTAGCAAAGAGTGAGTTTTCTCTTAGCACTTGAAATACTTTTCTTAAGTGTTCCAAGTGCTCCTCTTTTGATGCACTATAGATCATAATGTCATCCAAAAAATCTACTACAAAGTGTCCCAGATAAGGCCGTATTACACTATTCATGAGCTTCATGAAAGTGGCAAGAGCGTTGGTGAACCAAAAGGCATCAGCAAAAACTCATAGTGCCCATATCTAGTCCTAAATGCAGTTTTAGGAACATCCTCTGCCCTAATCCTAATTTGATGATATCCTGATATAAGATCAAGCTTGGTGAAATACCTAGCTTGATGTAACTGATCAACTAGATCTTCCAATCTAGGCATTGGAAACTTATTTTTGATAGTTACCTTATTAAGTGCTCTATAGTCTATACATAGCCTCATAGAGCCATCTTTCTTTTTAACTAGGAGCATTGGTGATGCCCAAGGGGAGTTACTAGGTTTAATGAAGCCCTTATCTAAATAATCCTACAATTGCCTCTCAACCTCTTCATGGTGAGAAACACTAAGCCTATAAGGTGGCCTACAAATAGGATTAGTGTTAGTAACTACCTCAATGGCATGGTCAATGTCCCCTCTCTCGGGTGGTAGCCCTCTAGGTAAGTCAGTGGGAAAAACATCTCTATACTCAAACATAAGATCCTTAAAACTTTTAGCCACACACTCTTGCAAAAAAGAATTATAGCAAGTCCTATCCATATTTACATTCCTAGCATGAAAATATACGTCAGATGAACTGTCTGTACAATGTTCAATATCATGACTATACAATAAAAAAACCTCCTGTATATGCTGAGAATAACAAAGACTATACAACTCTAAGGATGAAATGAGAGGTGCACTAGGTACATCTCTCTCTCAACTGAATACAAACTTTACTTCCATTCTTTTCAAATTCAAGTGTGTTGTTTTGATAGCTGTGCAATTAACAGAAAGGGACACTCTGATTGCCCAATGTGACGCCGCAATTGCTGAATTGAAAGAAAAGAATGATCTTTTAGCTTCTCTTGATGCGGAAATATCTCAGTTGCAACAAATGGTGCAAGACAAAGAAGATGCTCGTGTGGCGCTCGGCAATTTGTTGGAAGACACTCGTGCAAAGCTTGCTGAGGTAGTGCAAAAAGGACAAGAAATGGCTGACCTGGCCATGCAGAATACTGCAGAATTGAAGATAATGTCTGCCGAATTGTTTCAGAAGAGCCGTATTTTGGAAGAAGAAATTTGCAGGACAATACAGTTAAAGAAAGAACTTGATGGTGTGCAGAGAGAGAGAGAAGCCTATTATAAAACAATGCAGTTTCAAACTGAAGAGTTGGAATGAAGAGAGAAGCAGTTAGGCTTTCAGGCAGAAAGGTTATCGCGGATTGATGCAGAAATAGCTGAGATGAAGATCGGACGCGATGCTGCATTAGCCAATGACTTTTATTTGCAAGAATCATTTTTGCAGACACAAACAGAACTATTGATGAGTCAAGTCATTGCAGGTAGTTCAATCAGAACAGATGCACAACTGGTAGAGCCAGAAACTTTGAAGATTATGCTGGATTCCTTGAAACAAAACAAACTCAAGACCCATACCCCATCTCCACAACCCATATTACATGTACACATCATCAATTTCCCAAATCTTTGATCCATAGCATAATTTTTTGTCTCCCCAAATTTGAAAAAAAAACTCCAATGACAATACTTCACCTTCTCCGTTTGATCTTCTCCACGAAACTCAAGAGTAGGTGCCGATGGAGGACTTTTATCCCACATAGGGGCTGCAGGACAAAAATTAAGGTATAAAGGGAAGGCTCCAAGGCTCTTACTCCCATCCAAGAGGAGGGGATGAGGAGAGAAGCTCATTCCTGAGTTGTGATCTCTAGTTATCTTCCTTGCACGCACGTCCCTGTCAGTCCCCAATGTCGGGTTCGTCCGTGAGATTTGATGACCGTCGGGCTATGCCTGTTGACTCCTCATTGTGCGTGCAAACTTGCTCTGATACCAGTGTAGAGTTATCGCCTCCCATGATTCCCCTCACTTTTGGGGTCTCTGCATACAAATCAAAGGAAAAAAACAAATGAGATGGGTTGCTCTCACAACATACACGGAGAGTACTTTCATGCCTAATCCGCCCAGCGGCATAGCCATACTATAGTTCCCCTCTTGATGGGATCACTAAGTGGCAACTCACATGAGTGCCAAGTATGTGCCCTTCCAATTGAATCTAAGGGATGGTTCACACCATCCCTTCTTTAGTGATTTCCCACATAACAATAAACCTTTCTCCATAGGAGTGGCAATAGGTTTACAAGCTTCAAGGCCAAAACGCTGCAATAATGTGTCAATATATTTTGTGTGACACAAAGCCATTCCACCATCAATTTGCATAAACTGAATGCCCAAATAATGATGCAAATGCCTCAAATCAGACATCTCAAATGAGGCATGCAAATCAGCCTTAAAATTAGCGATATGCTTCTCATGAGGACCAGAGAGCATGTCATCAACATACACAACAATGATCAGAAGCACATCATTAGCACGCTTGATATATAATGTGCTCTCAGTTGGACTATTCTCAAAACCGTGTGCAATCAGATAGGCATGTATCTTTTCATACCAAGCACATGGTGCTTGCTTTAAACCATATAATGCCTTCTTTAACCTGCACAGCTGGTTTTCATGTCGTTTTTGCACAAAGCCATGGGGCTGAAAAACATACACTTCTTCATGCAAGTCACCATTCAAAAATGTAGTTTTAATGTCCAACTGATGTACATTCCAACCATGATGATCTACAAGTGCACATATGCTACGAACAGTAGTCATTCGGCATGTAGGTGCAAAGGTCTCACCAAAATCAATGCCTCTTTCTTGTGCATAGCTCTTTGCAACAAGCCTAGCCTTATACCTGTTAATTGTTCCATCAAGTTTACGCATCAGCTTATATACGCACTTAGTGCTAATGGCCTTCTTGCCAAGAGGCAAGTCACACAAAGACCAGGTACCATTTTTCATGATAGCATCATATTCAGATTGCATTGCAGTCATCCAATGTTCAGAATTTTGTGCTTCATCAAACGAAACATGCTGAGTCTCATTACAGAGACTAGAGGCAGCCATAGCATAGCAATCTGATGCAAAACAGGCACCATGAGAGCCTGAACAAGTATGGTATGACAGAGGTGCATCTAATTTGTTGTCACACAAAGTCTACACCAACCATTTTGGCATAGTTTTTGCCTCCTCAATATCAGCTCTCTCATTAACAAGTGCATCATGTAAATTTGCATCATAAATAGAATGATATGCATCATCACATGAAACTTGTAAAGGCTGAGAAGTTGCCTCATTAGGACTAGTACTAGACTGTCCACTTGTAAAAAGAGGCAGCAAAGTATCATACATGTCTTTGGAGCTAACAGATGTCACTTTTGTATAGGAAAGTAAAGGATGAATATCATCTTCCACAAAAACAACATCACGGTGTCTATCACTCCATATGAGCCTCAAGCCAAAAACTATGTGGTAAAGCCTGACTCTTGACCAGATGCCTCGCCATCTCCATGAGTGACCTGTTCTTCCGTTCAGCAACTCCATTTTGTTGAGGTGTATACGGCACTCTACACTGATGTTTTATCCCACGTTCAGCCAGAAATGCATTAAAGTCAAAAGACATATATTCCCCCCTTGATCAAAACGGAGGGTGCCCATTTTATATGCTAACAGATTTTCTGCCAAAACCAAAACTGTTTGAAGCACATAAACACTTTGAACTTTGCTTTGAGTGGATATACCCATGCATGCTTGAAAAAATCATCAATGAAATTCATGAAGTAAAGATAGTTCCCAAAAGAAGGTGTCTGCATAGGAGCACAGACACCACTGTGAACAAGCTGCAATTTTTGCATAGCTCGAATTGAACCATCTTTTGGGAAGGAGGAACGCTGCATTTTGCCCAAAATATAGCCTTCATAGACATGTTTTCCGGGTTCCTCAAGTTTGGGCAAAGAGGACACCATTTCAGATTTCTATAGGCATAGCAAACTAGCAAAATTGAGATGACCAAAGTGTGCATGCCAAAGCTTTGCATCTAACATAGTCTGAGAATCATGTACTGCACATGCCAAATCATTCATAGATTTTTCATATTCTATGAGCATATACAACCCACGACATAAAATTTCAAAAGCGATAATCATATCGCCATTTGACAGATCATGAACTGTACATTTGTCATCAACAAATTTTACAACCAAGCCAATCTTGGCTAATGCAAAAACTGATAATAGATTTTCTTGATCCCTGAAAAAAATAAAGCATCTGACAATATAAAAGAACTACCATCAGCAATAGTCAAAATGATCTTACCAACTCGCATGACAGTATAAGAGGAGTTGTTGGCGCATGTGGTAGTATTTCCTGTAGGGGAAGGCTCAAGTGAAGTGAAGAAACTACGCTGTGAGGTAATATGTTTGGTTGGCCCACTATCAAAGTATCAAACATCTGAGTCTACTGCAGACATACACTGCTCATGAAAAAATGGGTCAAAACTACAAACAGTAGTAAACACCCATTCTTCATTTTGTAAAAGATTAGTAGACTCTGTTTTCAATGTAGAGGCCTCTGCAACATGTTGAAGAATCACTCACTAATTAGACATAAAAGACATGAAGACATATGAAGGATGAAGGAAGACAAAGAGAAGCAGGAACAAAGCATTCAAAAAATCAAGCCTTAGTGAAGGGACAAATTCACCCTTGTAATATAGTACTTAGAAACTTCCAGAATTACGAGTTTTGGATCTCGAAACAAATATGTATATAAATGAGTTAGAATATCATAATAAAGAGGCTGAGAAATAGAGAGAGAGAGAGAGCATATAGAGTAGAAGGAAGTGTGCATATGTAGAGATGAAAAGTAGAACCTCATTTGTCAGGTATTCATCTGTAAGAGAGATGGTAAGAAAGAACTACTCAGCATAGGAGTGTTTTTCATGGCTATGAGCGAAGTGAGGCCAAGCCATTCTGTACACATCTTCTCTAATAGAAAACACATGTTTGTGTAGAAGGATTTGAGCGTATTCTTCTTGTGTGAAGAAATCTAAGTATTTTCATGTTACTGTGAAAGTTAGTTAACAGTTATAGTTTTTCTCAGTGCACATTTTACTGTACTTCTACAAGTTAAATCTCATAGTATAGTGTAAAGTTTTTCATGAGTGATAGCTTATTTTGAAGCTACTAGTCTCATCTAAAAACTGATCAAAAGAGTTATGTGAAACTGGACACATACACACAGTACTCTGTCTAACAATAAAGGCATCCAAAACTAATGAAATTTTTTCTCAAACTTCAGATAGAGTTCATTCATTGAAGGAAGCTCAGGTATTACTTCCTTACTTCATTTACAATCATTTGAAGTAACTACAAACAGAATTGCAGTTGATTCTGGTAATATTTTGGTAATATTACAGTACAATTACGGTGACATTCCGGTAACAGTCCGGTGGAGTTCCGGTGAGATTCCGATGAGACTCCCGTGAGTCTAAAACACAGTTTAGTACATCTAAGTGGTGGAAAGAATTTCTAACAGTAAGCAAGCACAAAATTGTAAAGATTGAAGTAAATCAGATCAAAATTGAAGCCTGAAGAAAAGGCGAAGTTTTCTGTAAAGTGAATTTTCAGATTTCACTAAACACAATAATAAAGTTTTCAGTTTCAAAAAGGTTGCTAAGCTACTGATGATTATAGAGGTGTTCTAATATCACTCTAGGTTAGTTCTTGTGGCGTGACAAATTCTGCAGTTTACGTCGCGTCAACAAGTGGTATCAGAGCAGAAAGGTCCTCAAGAGTAAACAGAAGTGAAGATATAAGGAAATTTGAAGAATTCTTCGTTGAAAAGGTGAAAGCTGAAGTGATCAACAACAAACGGCATCAGAAAAGCATTCTGAAGTTATTCTCAAGGGTAAAAGTTTATGAAAGGTAAAATCTATTAACGTTACACTCACGGGTAGTAACAGAAATAAGAAGACCATGGTAGATCATATTTCTATTGACAAATTGGACAGAGATAATTATCCCGCATGGGTAATGCGAATGGAAGCCTTACTTATGAGTAAGGACTTAATGATATATGTGACAGGAGAAGAAAAGAAGCCTACTTTTGGAGACGACAGTCAACCAAAGAAAGAAGAGTTAGAAGCCTTGAAGTTGTGGCATAAGAAAGATGCAACTGCAAGAGCTTATATCTACAATACCATTACAGATCATTTGTTACCACATATCAGAGGTTTGGAAAAAGCAGAAGACATATGGAATGCATTGGAAGATCATTTCTAAAACACTACCAAAGCTAGGAAGGCTAGCTTATGGTCAGAGTTTACAACGTTCAAGAAAACGCAAAGTCAAAGCATTAATGATTATGTCACTAAGATGAAGGACTTGGCAGACAGTCTTGGATCTATTGACGAGGATATGGAAGACCACAGGTTAATAGCACAATTACTTGTCGGATTGAGAGGAGATGAAAGGTGGAAACCTTTTGTACTCTCAACAGTACTTTCATTAAATCATTTTGTACCAGATTTAAATCAGTTGCTTGGACTAATGCTTACATTTGAGCAAGATTTGAAGACAAATGGAGATAAAGAACATAGTTCTGCTATGTTTGCAAAGAGTAAGAAGAAAGGTGATAAAGGTAAAGAAAAGGATGAAGAAGAGATGACTACTCAAGCAAATTATGCAAGAGGAAGAGGTAATGTCAGAAGTAAAAGTAAAGGTAATACAAAAGGAAGAGGTAATCAGAATAACAACAAGAAGAATTGTTGGATCTGTGGATTAAGCAATCATTTGGCTCATGATTGTTGGCATAATTCTCAAGGACCAAGTCAGAATCAGAATAACAATGGCAGAGGCAGAAGCGGAAGATATCAGAGAGGTAGACAAAGCCAAAGAGGTGGATATGGTAGAGGTGGAGCAAGAAGTTGGGGACAGAATCAGTCTTACAACACTACCTACTACAACTATGCAAATGATACACAGAACGACAATCATACAACATTGATGATGAATTCGATAAGTGTGTCAGAGAATGAAGATCTAAAGGTATTCTATATTGAATCTGGTTGTTCAAATCATTTGTCAGGAAATATAGAATTGTTATCAAAATTGGAAGGAGGTATTTCAAATCATACAGTACAAACAGGTGATAACACAAAACATAATGTGCATTCAATTGGAAAAGTAAAGTGTAAGAATGGAGCTGACCTGCTAACAAATGTTTTGTATGTTCCAACAATCCCAAAGAATCTGATCAGTGTAGGACAGATAGTAGAAAAAGTTTTTCAAGTCAGGTTTACAAATGAAGGAGTATTTGTTGAAGATCTAGAGAATGGATACAATCAAATTGTCTATGGTAAAAAGGAAGGTAGACTTTTTACTCTTAAAGTGCAAGGGAATGTTGGTCAAGCCTTGATCACACATGGTGATGAAGTATTTACAGAATTAGACCTCTGACATAAGAGTTTAGGACACTTTAATGAAAAAGGAATCAAAACTATGGTGGAAAAACAATCCGTAAGAGGATTATCAAATATGAAGAATCAACATATGATTCACAAATGTGAAGCCTGTCAAATGGGAAAAGCACACAAGTTACCATTTCAGAAGAAGGGTTACAAACATGATGGTTTGCTAGAACTCATATATACAGATGTATGGGGACCAACAAAAGAAGGATCTATCAGTGGCTCAAGGTATTATGTTCTTTTTATTGATGATGCAACAAGATGGATAACTCTTTACATTTTGAAAGAGAAGTTAGAAGTGTTTGGAGCTTTTAGGCTTTTTCATGCATATGCTGAAAGACTTACAGGACAAAAACTCAAAAGGCTAAGGTCCGATGGAGGAGGAGAATATTTTTCTCAAGAATTCAATGATTATCTGTGGAATGTAGGTATCAAAAGAGAAACAACTTGCAGGTATACACCGCAACAAAATGGAGTAGCAGAAAGGAGAAATCAAACTCTAATTGAGTTTGTCAGAGCTATGTTAAAGGAGAAGAATTGTCCAAATTATCTTTGGGCTGAGGCTGTAAATACAGCCACATATCTTGTAAACAGATTACCATGTGCAGCTTTAAATGGAATGATCCCTTATGAAGCTTGGTGGGGTAAGAAACCAACACTTGATCATTGTAAAGTGTTTGGATCAGTTGCTTATGCTTATGTACCATCACAGCTTAGACATAATCTTGAACCAAAAGCTGAAAAATATGTGTTCATTGGATATGATGAAAAGTAGATGGGTTATAGACTATGGAGTCCTTTAACCAAATAGTTTATTGTTTCCAGAGATGTGACATTTGATGAAGGAAAGAGTTGGTATGCAAATAAAGAGCATAATGATGAAACATTTGAAGAAGAGGTAAGAAGAAATGAAAAAGGTAAATCACATATGCAGGTGAATGGAGATGATGATCATATGCAAGCAAGTACATCCAGGTTTGGATCAGTTATGAGAAATGAAGATGCACCTAGATTTGATGAAGAAGTGTATTCAGATACACATGAAGAATATGAACCAAGAAGGTCAAACAGATTAAGGAAACAACCAACAAGGTATTCCTATGATACTTCTTATTTGACTCAGAAAAGCTATGCTTATTTAGTAAAGGAAGATGAAGAATCTCATAATTATAATGAAGCAAAAGGTATGGAAAAATGGGAAGAGCAATGAAGAAAGAGTTCAATGCACTTGAAGAGAACAAGACTTGGGAACTTGTTCCAAAACCAAATGGTAAGAAAGTGATTGGAAATAAATGGGTTTACAAAGTTAAGAAGCTTGCAGATGGAAAAATAGCTAGATACAAAGCTAGACTGGTAGTCAAAGGTTATGCTCAGACGCATGGCATAGATTATGATGAGACATTCAGTCTAGTGGCAAAGATGTCAACTATAAGGACAGTGGTTGCTATAGCAGCATCAAAAGGATGGAAGCTAAGTCAATTGGATATAAAGAATGCATTTTTAAATGGATATATATATCAGATGAAGTTTACATGAAACAACCTGAAGGGTTTGTAAGTTCCAGTTATCCAAATCATGTTTGCAGATTAAGAAGAGCACTCTATGGATTAAAGCAAGCTCCAAGAGCTTGGAATTACAGACTTGGGAAGTATCTCAATGATCTCGGATACCAAAGTTCAAAGAAAGATGCAAGTCTACTCATTAAGAGAACAGATGAAGGTATGATCTACATTTGTATTATGTAGATGAATATATAATCACAGGTACTTCAGATGAAGGGATCAAGGAGGTAAAGAGATTGCTTGAGAAAGAGTTCAAGATCAGTGATCTAGGAAAGTTATCATACTTTCTTGGAATGGAAGTCACATATAGAGATCATGGTATATATGTTTCGCAAGAAAGGTATCTTCTCAACTTACTAGAGAAGTTTAACATGGAGAATTGCAGAGAAGCTTCAACACCACTTGAGGTCAATCATAAACTCAGCAAATATGATGGTGCAGAGTTTAAAGATATGATGAAATATCAAACTTTAGTGGGAAGCTTGATTTATGCTACGCTAACAAGACCTGATCTTAGTTATGCAGTAGGAGTTCTCTCACAGTTTATGCATTGTCCGAAGGATCAACATTGGGTTGCAGGACAAAGAGTTCTTAGATATATAAAAGGAACCATAAAGGAAGGATTATATTATCCTTTTACATCAAATATAAAGCTAAGAGCATACAGTGACTCAGACTGGACAAGAAGTCAAGATGACAGAAGGTCAACACATGGGTATATGATATACCTAGGAGATAAGCTTGTCAGCTAGTGTTCAAAGAAGCAGCATACAGTGGCTTTATCGTCAACTGAAGCTGAGTATAAAGGACTTGTGGAAGCAGCTAAAGAAGTGATATGGATGCAAACCTTGTTCAAAAGCTTGGGAATTGATCAAGGTATACCTATCATACATGGAGACAATATGAGTTCGTCGTATCTTGCAGCAAATCCAGTATTTCATGCAAGAACAAAGCATATAGAGATTCAATACCATTTCCTGAGGGAAAAGGTAATGGAGAAGGAGATTGAAATAAGTATACACTCCTACAAAATATCAGATTGCAGATATTATGACAAAGAGCTTGGATGGAGTAAAAACAAGCAGATTCAAAGAAATGGCAGGAATAAAAGAAAAGAAGAATATATGAAAGATCAGAGGATGCTAATTAGTGATTGAGGAGGAGCTGTTGAAGAATCACTCACTAATTAGACATAAAAGACATGAAGACATATGAAGGATGAAGGAAGATGAAGAGAAGCAGGAACAAAGCATTCAAAAAAAGCCTTAGTGAAGGGACAAATTCACGCTTGTAATATAGTACTTAGAAACTTCCAGAATTACGAGTTTTGAATCTCAGAACAAATATGTATATAAATGAGTTAGAAGATCATAATAAAGAGGATGAGAAATAGAGAGAGAGCATATAGAGTAGAAGGAAGTGTGCATATATAGAGATGAAAAGTAGAACCTGAATTGTCGGGTATTCATCTGTAAGAGAGATGGTAAGAAAGAACTACTCAGCATAGGAGTGTTTTTCATGGCTATGAGCGAAGTGAGGCCAAGCCATTCTGTACACATCTTCTCTAATAGAAAACACATGTTTGTATAAAAAGATTTGAGTGCATTCTTCTTGTGTGAAGAAATCTAAGTATTTTCATGTTACTGTGAAAGTTAGTTAACAGTTACAGTTTTTCTCGGCGCACATTTTACTGTACTTCCACAAGTTATATCTCACAATATAGTGTAAAGTTTTTCATGAATGATAGCTTATTTTGAAGCTACTAGTCTCAGCTACAAATTGATCAAAAGAGTTATGTGAAACTGGACATGTACACAAAGTATTGTGTCTAACAGTAAAGGCATCCAAAATTGATTCCGGTAATATTACGGTACAATTACGGTTGATTCCGGTAATATTCCGGTAATATTACGGTACAATTACGGTGACATTCCGGTAACAGTCCGGTGGAGTTCCGGTGAGATTCCGATGAGTTTAAAACACAGTTTAGTACATCTAAGTGGTGGAAAGAATTTCTAACAGTAAGCAAGCACAGAATTGTAAAGATTGAAGTAAATCAAATCAGAATTGAAACCTAAAGAAAAGGCGAAGTTTTCTGTAAAGTGAATTTTCAGATTTCACTAAACACAGTAATAAAGTTTTCAGTTTCAGAAAGGTTGCTAAGCTACTGATGATTATAGAGATGTTCTAATATCACTCTAGCTTAGTTCTTGTGGCGTGGCAAATTCCGCAGTTTACGTCGCGTCAACACAACAACCATTCCAACCTCTTTTTTATTCGCCTCTTTTACAACCAGTTTTGGACAGTTCTTTATGATACGATCGTTTCCTTTATAGTACTTACAAAAGAATTTCTGCTCTTCTGATTTCTTCTCATCTTTGTCTTCCTTCTTCAAATGTGCAGCATTTGCAAATTTCTGCTTACTATTATGAGCTCCATTTACCTTTGCCCTTCTGACTAGCTAGGAAAGCTTGATCTGCAACACGCATAATGGACTTGTTCTGCCTAGATTGATCTTCCTACAACAGAAGAGAGAGTAACTCCTCAAATGTCAAGGCATTTGGATTGCCTTTCATCATCAAACGTAGAGTAGAAGCAAAACTCTGATATGAATTAGGAAGACCAGTCAAAATTGTCTGCACAAGTGAGCTATCTGGTATAACTTCATCAGGGCTCAGCACCAATTTTTCCCCCTTTTCCTAGCATCCTAGGCTTTCTATGTTTTTGCAATATAAAAATATGAATTAATTCTGAGTCATTAACAGTATCGTCCTCAGAGCCACCTCCAAGGACTGGTGTCCCATACCACAAGCCCCCCACCAGTGCAGGTGACAAAGCTCTGCCAAAAGAGCAAAGAGTACAAGTGCCTCATGGGAGGAATGTCTCATAAAGAGTCCTTGTCTTCTATTTGTAGACTCAAATGAGGCGGTGGCCGAGTTCACACTGGGCAGCCAGTTCATACCTGGCCGGACACTTAACTACAGGCACCCATCCAGATGTCCTTTAAGTTATGGGGGCATAACAGAGCAGATAGAAAGTCTCAAAATATTTTGCACCCAGTCACCCACATCCACAAACAAAGTAGCAAAATGAATGATGACTTCCAATAAACATGCAGTTACAAAAGTAATCATTTCATCTGATAAAATAAAAATCAAAAGGCCATTGACTCGTTCATCATTAAGCAGCAATAGCTAACTAAATTATACTACTTGTAACTTTGTGTGCGGTACTCAAACACATCCTGAACAGTAAAGAGGCAGTTATATATGTGCTGTTTCACACAGGGAGAGTTCAAAACAAGCCAAACTCGGTTACAGAGCTATTAATTGAGCTGCAGACATAACTAGTAAGATCAATTCAGAGACAACTGCAAAAGCAGAACTACGAGAATGAGCAAATCCAACAGTGATTCAAAGGGAAAGAAATTAACAGGCAGTGTTCTCAGGAGTGAATTCTCAGCTTTACCCCTCAGCATCTGAGAAGCACAAGGTCATCAGTAAGTCATCTACATCTGAGATAAGCACCCACACCATCCCCACCCTTTACATCATCAATACCAAAGACTTTTAAGGTTAATGAGTCTTACATTTCAGCTGTCCTCCGACTGCTATAATCTCACTTACCAAAGATAAAGCCTGACATATTGCCAAGGATAAAAGAACAAATGGAGAACTACAAGGCCAGAACAGATTACTCGGAGTTGCAGGTCACCATCTATTAAAGACATAATTCAGGCACGCATTACTGCCTAGGATAAACACATATAGAATAACAGGATATATACATCAAATTCATCTAAACAATTATAATATGCAAAAAACTACTATCATAAAAAGTATCTTTTTTCAAGCATTTTATAAGATGACGGGGAAAAGTATATCTAAGAGATCGTGAATCTGGGGTGCATCCATTTATAGCCAAAACTTTAAAGCCAGAAAAAATTTGTCAATCTCTGACCTAAAAGAAGACTTGGAATACTAAAGAACCACAGTTTTCCATTTTTGCACAAATGAGTTTATCAACGTTAAACAAGGCAAAACATTTACATTTCAGTTCAGTTACCCTCATCATCAAACTCTCATAAAGTCACTCCCAGAACACACAACACAAACCAAGTCCACACACTGAATGTTTCTTTTTTTTTAGAAAGAAAAAAAAAATGAAAGATAAACGCATTTACTGGGTGACTACTCCATTAAGAAATAACCAAAAAGGAAGAAAGATATGGCCTTCATTAAGTATAAGGGAAGGGAAAAGCTGTATGCCTGCAATACACATTTATTGTCTTTAATCAAACTTAAGGGAAATGAGAAATAAACCTATATTTTATAAATTATCTGACATTTGAAACTATGCCCCAACTCAGTAAAGGAGACTTGTAGTTGACGAGCAGAAGTGACAAGCCAATTTAGTAGAGAGGCAACGTACAAAACAACATTGCCTCATATTTTACAACAATGAAAATGATGAAAGACCAGAATCATGATGTCCTTCTCTTACACAAAAAGCTCATGCTCAGTGATTGGGTCAACAAGCTAGATCCATGACAGTGTCACAATGCACTCTTTGACATTCTGCAGCAGCTAAGTTGTATAACTGATTCCCCAGTCTTATAATTTCATTGTAAGACACGAAGGAAAGGAAGTTTGCTCGAAGGTGAACTTCAGTGCAATAAAAGTGAACATTTCATGCTGGTACGTCTGTCACACCATTTTCACTTGGATGACCTGAAAGTGGGGGTATAGCAGCAGGATCAAGCTCCCAACAGTCTTTAGGAATATTTGGTGTCTCATCACCTTTCATCCTGTGAGCTGGAACCCTATGAGAAAATCTTAACAGTTCCGGGAACGGTATTTGAAAGACTGCCTCATTTGAAAGCTGATAAATAGTTTTGAAACCTTCGATTTTCTGCAATGGTATCACAGAAGCACCGGATGTTTCACAGCAGTCACTAAGTACCTCTACTAGCATATAGCTGGCAAGCCCAATCTCAATCGTGAATACATGTTGTCCTGCTTCCCATTTTTTATAAATACACCAGATTTCACCTTTCTTAGGATAAATCTTAATTAATCCCTTACCACTTTTTTCCCAGTTAACCAAATGGGAAAAAGAATTGACACTATCCATTATTTGACTAGAGGAAGGTCTGAACTCTCCACATGCAATCGAGAAACCCATATCTAACAGCTCACATACCTCATCGGAGGGCTTCCGTAACTCAAACCATACTATGGAAACCCTAAAAG
Organism: Ceratopteris richardii; assembly: GCA_020310875.1. Taxonomy (NCBI): domain Eukaryota; kingdom Viridiplantae; phylum Streptophyta; class Polypodiopsida; order Polypodiales; family Pteridaceae; genus Ceratopteris; species Ceratopteris richardii. The sequence continues at coordinate 134,575,761 of CM035413.1, forward strand.
GACTGCGAGAGTGCACCTCTTTGACTTTCATATAATACTTAGGCATACCATCTTTGTCATCATACAAAGCCCATACTTGTCCAACTTCAACATCCTTCTCTTCTCTGTCCTCATCAAAATTATGAAAATCTGCATCTGGCACAGAGCAACTAGCTGCCGTTTCGTCCAGTTTCACTGAACTGTCTGCTCTGTTATAAAGATGGGACATCCATCTTGTATTGGGTTCATGGATATTTCCTCTTCTACTAGATTCCTGGCTGGGAACAGCATGAGAAGCTGGTCTTTTCCCCTGTAAATTGAGCCTCACCCTGATAGTATTCCTTGCAAGGTCGGCTAGCTTTTTTGTCATCTCTGCAGCTTCTGAACTAGAGAAGCCAACTTCTGTGTCAAGTCTTGCTTTCTTGCCACTGAAGCCCTCTTTTGTATCACGGGCAATCCCATTCAAAGAGACGTTTCTTTTCAGTGTTGAGAAGTGTGTGGTGCTTGCTTTGGCATCATTTCCAACTTTTAATGAACCTGCTTCCCGAAGTTTGCCATCGACTTCCGAGTCACTGCTACTCATATGAGCTGCCTGTTTCTTTAAATTAAATTTACCAGCTAATTGTCTGTCAAACCTTGCTTGCTCCTCGTTGATGTCAAATGTTGCAATTTTGCTAGCTTTGAAGTGCCCTGCAGCCTTTCTTGCCTGTTTCTTCAGTCTTGCCTTCTCATTTACTTCTGACCTCAGCTCATTGATCTTCTTCAACAACTCAGCATTCCTATCATCTTGCATCCTATCTGTGAACGGATGAATATTTACCTCACCTGGTGTAGTGCCCTGATTGTTGAGATGAGATGTGGCTCCAGGGTACATTTGAAATGAATCTAACCTACCACCACTTGTACATCCGTTGAAGTATTTGCAGCCAGACGTGCTGTAATTCATAAAATTATGACTAGTGGGTTTATAGCTTGGGGAGACATCCGAATTAAACTGGCATGCCTGTGATACAGTTGGAAAAGTTTCCCTTGCTTGAGAAGCCCATGTTTGAGTAGCATTGGCATGATACATGTTGGATATATCCTTGGCAATGAATGGTTTGCGACATTGTGGACAAAGCAGGTTTTGATTCTCGTATTTCCTATAATACTGATATCTCATATAACATGATGTACATGCAGTCCAAAATGTGAACAGATGAAACTCTGGTGCTGTTTTTGTTTGCTTTGCAAAATGGCGTTGACTTGCTTTATTGACAGTGTTGGCTACATCGGAGTAGTAATTCTGTTGATTCTGAAAAAGCGTACTCTTCCAGGCATTGTTGGCAGAATCTGTGCCTCCTGGGAAAGTTTGATTTACCTTTGCGTGCATACCCCTCTTCGCATCATACACAAGCCGCTTCACTTTGTCGGAAAGGACTTGTAAAGCTTCTCCTACGAGCTTGAATGCTGATTCAGCTCCGGATGATTTGTTCTTGTCCGGATGCAGGATTAATGCAAGCTTCCTATACTGCCTCTTTACCAAAGCATCATCAGCAGTTGGCTCAATCTGTAGAATTGCATACCAATCTTTCTCATGAATGCCGATTCTCGTCTGAGCTGCTACATGCACATCAATAACTGCGATCATTTGAGCGATGCTTTCTAACGCAGGGAAAAGCTGTTGGGCTTTTAGAACAAGCCTTTTCGCTCCGTAGAAATCCTTTAAAACAAACTTCTGCTCAGCCATCTCCAAAGCCCGCATTGCCTCGTCTCTGTTGCACTCCATCTTAGGACTCCGCTTCCTCAGATTCAAAGATCAGGTCACATGATCCGAGGAAAAACACAGCAGAAGGACCTTCAGGGCCAGAGCTATCACCTTTGGAGGAAAAACAAAGCAAAACGAGAAAACAAAACATGGTATCACATACCGGTAACGTTGTGAACAGAAAGTGTGAAAATGAAGAGAGAGCGAAACAGCAAGAGGGAGAGAGAAAGGAAGCTACACAGACAGAAGAAGGAGACGAAGAAGAAGAAGAATGTCACCGGGGAAAAAGTGCTCTTGTAGAGGGGTAAACGAACCTGAAAGAAGAGGAAAGGATTTGAAGCTACATATCAGGTTGCAGAGGGAGAGGAAGCACTCCACTCTGTCATCAAGCTTCGCCTCTCTCGGGAGGTGTCTCCTGCCATGTTAATGTCCTATTTCCAAGCTGGAGGTCCATGAATCACCATTAACCTTGTGGAAGTCGATCCAAGTTTCTAGGGCAAATTTAAGGTATCAAGATTTACATGGTGCTTTGTATTAGGGAAAGATGGTATGTGCTTTACTACCTGATCATCTCAATAAAATATAGGGTATATGTATGAGCTGATAAACCATGTAATCGTAGATTGTGTCTAGTTTCATGATCACAACCGTGGTAAATAAGAATAAATGCATTTTTGAAAGGAATTTCGATCATTGAGATCTAGTGTCTTAAGCCTTGAATTAATTGAAAGGTTTAAGTGAAGATGGGCATAGCACCCATGAGACTCTCGTATCCCACAAAATAGAGGTTAGATACATGGAACTATCAGAACACAAAGTTACAAGACCCGCTAAAGTAAAGTTGGGAAAGAGATGACCCTAAGGCCAAACGAGGTAACTAGTTTGAACTAACCCAAAAGGTCAATTAGTTTTGAACAACTCGGAGGCCAACAATGATGTGAACATCTCGATAGCATAAGTGTTCATCTCAACACTAGAGTGTTGAGGATGTCCATGGCAGCACCCGGGTTGAAATCCCCACTCCCAACCTAAGAGGTAGGAGAACAAACCAATTACGTTAGTGCTCATGGACAACAAATGCGTATTTGGTTGCCATCTTCATGAATATGTAAGAATATATGTTCTTCTTCTTTATCATTTATTTAGGGTACCCGAATTCACTATTGTAGTAGCAGTATGAAGTAGAAATTATAAAGCTACAACATAAAAATAATTGTGGAGATAGTGATGCAATCCCAAATTGAATGATTTTGATGGTAAGAAGAAGAGCAGTGAAGATCTGGAGGCATGCATTGAAGAAGTAGGGGATTTCTTTGATCTTCAATAATTCAATGAGGAGTCCAAGGCAAAGGCTGGGAACTTACACATGTGTGGCATCGCAAAGTTATGGTGGAAGTCCTATATGTAGACCCGGACACATTCTGAATCGGTTCTATGGAAGGAAATCAGAGAGCAAGCAAAACAATGTTATTGTTCTCTACACTACCATATGGAGAAGAAGATGGAGTTCTACAATTTTTGACAACATGAGAGTGACAAGCAGAGCTTGTTTGTTGATGAGTACAAAGAAAAGTTCCTACGTCTTCATAAATATGCATTGGAGGTTAGTGGCCATGCTTTGAAGAGCAAGTTTATTGAAGGCCTTCATGAGGAGCTTCGCTATCAAGTGAAGGGATCTGGATGTGTTGATATTCTGGATGTTGTTGTGATGGCCAAGAATTTTGAGAAGATCGAGAAGTTCAAATTTGCAGAAGGCGAATAGAACCAAATTCATTGCGATGAGACATAGGCCATAGAGACCCACCACAACAAACATGAAAAATTTAAAGAAGACTTCCTCTTCTAATAATCAAGGTAAGAATCGTGCCCAAGTGGAAAATTAAAGGAGGCATAAACCCATTCATTGGAAGCAAGACATTGATTTTATTGAGCAGGCAAAAAGACTCGATTTGTGTTTCCATTGCAAGGAGCAAGGGCATTGGACATACGAATGCCTGAACAAGGCAATCTTTCGGTCTGCACAATCAAAGGTGATAAAAATCATTGAGGAAGGTGCAACAATTGAGAAAGTAGATGATGGAGGTAAGTGTTCTAACTCTACTTTATGCTGCATGTACATCTAGTACATCCAGTTACATCTAGTTCATGTCACCCAAACTTTCTATGAATAGGGGAGACAAGTTTTAGTCTCAATTTACACTAAGCAGAAAAGCAAGCTAGAGCATAGAGATCAAAGCTAGAAAAGGAGGAAAAAAATCATGCATGTCGACAATGGAGAAGAAAGGATCAAGGAAAAACACTCACATGCATCTTTTTCTGCCTCTAAAAAATACTCCAAAAAATTAATCAATGAGTTTATGATTTTTTTGCATAAAAAGAATTCAATGCTATAATCATGTAATTATTAGCTACACCAAAATGTGTAAAAGTTCATAAGCATTGCATTTTTGGCTAAAGTCAATGCCAAGAATCAACTTCTTGCCTCAACTCATTGTCTAGAATCGACTTCCCATAGAAAGTTGATGCTGAGCATTGACTTTTTGCATCACATTGATGCTTGGCATTGACTTTCTCTAGGAATTCAATGTTTGGCAATGACTGTCTCAGGGAAGTCGATGCTTGGCATCACCATTGTGTGGGGATTCGATTCTAAGCATCAACTTGATGTCATGGATAAAGGAAACAATCCTGAACCTTAGATTCCATGTGAATCTTATATCTCATGATTGGTTCAGAATTAGGAGAAACCAATGCTTCCATTGTGTCTGAAACGTGCCAAAACCCTAAGAGCGAATGTCTTCTTGCTTGATTCTGACATCCAGAGACCATGCTTTGAATTGATGACATCATCGATGACATCATCAATTTGTAACCGTCCTTGGAAAACCTATATAAGGAGGGGTTGCCACATTCATTCTTAGTCTTACCAAAACCAATCTTGGGAGCTCAAGGAGTCGTGACCGCCAAGTAAGTACTCTTGAAGTTCGAGTTTCAGTTCTTTTCTTGTTCCTTGTTCTCATCTTGTCTAGTCTAGTTCTTGGACATCCTGTCTTGTCCTCTTGTATTCTCATAGTACGAGATCGTGTCGAGCTCTTTCTTGTATCTAGTTCATCTCCGAGAAGGGAGTTCTTGTAATCCAAATATCTTGTTTCATACTTACAATCCCGCGTTGTGGGATCTCATGTATCATCTCTAGTCGATTTATTCATACCTATCAGTCCAGGGTTGTGGGACGTCTTATATCAGTCATGTATTCTTGTATCGTTTTCCCTTTGTGGGTGTTCTTGTAATTAAAAGTGTATTTCCAAAATCTTGTCTATTGTAGTGAGAGAGCACAATCTATGCTCCCCTGACATTTTGGCAAGACTAGCTTCTACCCAAGACCAGGCATCATGGAGAACGCTCATGAACAACTTATAGCATCACTTCAGAGTCTCCAACAACAAGTCGAGGACCTAACTCATCGACAAACACAAGTCGAGATGGGACATCCAGTGCATGTAGGTGCACTCCTCCAAGAATTATAAGAACAAATCGGTAGTCTTCAAGCAAATCAAGGGAGTATTCAAGTGAATCAATGGCCTAGTACATCATTTATGAAGGAACCAAAGATTTGCATGCCAGAAAAGTTTGATGGGGATCGCACAAAGTTTTGTGGATTTCTTCAGCAAGTTAAATTGTACATCCATATGCAACATGATAGACACCCTGACCAGGCATCCAAGGTCGGGTTTATTGGAGCCTTGCTCTGTGGTCAAGCATTATCATGGTTTGCCCCAATCTTGGAGAAGAACATGGCAGTACTTCAAGACTATGAGGGGTTTCTTCAAGAACTCACTGCCACATTTGGAGATGCAGACACAAGTCGAGTAGCAGAAACAAAACTTCCGAAGTTACGTCAAGGTAACCGCCCTGCCTCTACCTATGCATCTGAATTTAGGCAATTGATATGTGATGTCACTTGGCATGAAGATTAATTCATAAGCCAATTTAGATGGGGTTTAAGAGATGATGTGAAGGAGCTTTTGCTCCCGATGCCAGAGGTTAAAACATTGAATGAATATATCATGCAAGCTATTCAATGTGATAACCGAATTTTTGAAAGGAAACAAGAAAAACAAGTAGAAGGAAGACCTCGCCAGTAGAAACCCTTCCAACCCACTCCTAAAGATGAGTCTATGCCTGAATCTATGCAAATAGATGTGACTAGGTTTCAGCCTCTAACACCACAAGAGAAACAAAGAAGGAGAGCTTACAAGTTATGCTTCTATTACAGAAACCCTGGACATATTGCAATTAATTGTCAGAACAAGAGAACAAACTCTAGAGTCGCAGCCACCCTTGTAGAGTAGGGAAACGACGAAGTCCATTTGTAAAAGAGACCGTACAACTGGACCATGATATAAGAAAGAGTCTCATAATTCCAGCTACACCTATAGAAACATGTCTTGCACTTGTCAAGTTAATCATGCCCAAGAAGACCCTTTCCCTTACAACCCTAGTAGATTCAGGAGCCTCCTCATGTTTCATCGATGAAGGATTGGTTAAGAAACATGGAATTCCTGTACTTCGAAAGAACAAACCAGTAGTAGCTGAAGTAGTAGATGGACGACCTCTAGCATCTGGGAATATAACCATGGAGGCCACACCATTAAGAGTACACCTTGGTGACCATGAATCCCACATATGTTTCTTTGTAATATCGAGTCTAGTACATCTAATTATCATTGGAATGCCCTGGTTAAAGAAGCATAATCCAGACATCAATTGGGAAAAGAATAAAATCACCCATCGAGATATCCAGAAGAACCCAACATATGTTGGAGCCAAGACCTTCATACATGCAGTAAGGAAGGAACCGACATATATGATCTATGCCATACCAGTTAAAGAATCCAAGAAACATGATGCAGTGAAGCTACCCATTCAGTACAAAGGCTTTGAAGATGTTTTTGAAAAGAAGAATGCAGATATCCTCCCATAGCATAGACCTTATGATTGTTCCATAGATCTTTAGGAGGGAGCACAACCATCCTTTGGACCAATCTACAGACTATCCTCGTAGGAACTTACAGAACTATGCAAGAACATTGATGAGAATCTAGCAAAGGGGTTTATCAAACACTCGAAGTCTCTAGCAGAAGCTCCTGTTTTATTTGTAAAGAAGAAGGATGGGACTCTCCGGATGGGTGTAGATTATCGTGGATTGAATAAAGTCACTATAAAGAACAGATACCCTCTACCACTCATATCAGAACTCTTGGAACACCTTGGAAAAGCAAAATTCTTCACGAAGATTGATCTTCGAGGAGCTTACAACCTTGTCAAGATCAAAGAAGGAGACAAATGGAAGACAACATTTCGAACAAGGTATGGCCATTTTGAATATGTAGTTATGCCATTCGGTCTTAGAAATGCTCCAACTATCTTCCAACATATGATGAATGATATCTTTCGAGAATACTTAAATGATTTTCTTGTAATATACCTTGACGATATCTTGATATTCTCCAAAAATCTAGAGGATCATGAATGTCATGTAAAGATAGTCCTAGTAAAACTAAGAGAAAAAGGATTATATGCAAAATTGGAGAAGTGTTCTTTCCATAAGACAAAAGTGGAATTTTTAGGGTACATTGTATCAGATAAAGGAATTTTTATGGACCCTAAGAAGATTGAGACAATACTTGATTGGCGGTTCTCATGTGTTTGAGATGTACAATGTTTCCTGGGGTTTTCCAACTTCTATAGGATATTCATCAGAGATTACTCGAAGATAGTGACACCTCTTAGCAAGCTTACAGGGAACTCCAAATTCTCATGGACCGAAGAAGCAGATAAAGCCTTTCAGACCTTGAAATCAGCATTCACTATTGCTCCAATTCTAGTTCATCCTGATTCTAGTAAGCCCTTCTTCCTAGAGACAGATGCATCAGACTTTGCCCTAGGGGCCATTCTTTCCCAATATGGAGATGATGGACACCTACATCCAGTTGCACATCATTCAAGGAAATTTTCCCCTCCATAAATTAATTATGAAATTCATGATAAAGAACTTCTTGCCATAGTGGACGCGTTTGATACCTGGCATCACCATCTAGAAGGAGCAGCTCGTAAAGTTACTATGTATACACATCACAAGAACCTAGAGTATTTTACGACCACACACATCCTCAATAGAAGGCAATCTCGATGAAGTAACTTTCTATCAAGATTCAACTTGTCATCACATATCGTACAGGATGTCAACAATGTCAATCAGATGCAGCATGAGCATCTCTAGTTAGCATCTATCTCTTCAAGCCATCATGAAGACTCAGCCTTGAATCATTTGATCCTTGAGAATCTACCACAAGATGAATTGTTTTGTAACGTTAAGCAGAAAGCTCAAGAAAGAAAAGTCTAAGAAATATACAAATTTTAGGAAAAGGATGGATTACTACTCTATAAGAACCTATTGTATGTACCTCCAGGAAAGCCCATGATCCAAGTACTTCAACAACGTCATGACAACCTTGCAGCAAGACATTTTGGAGTGAATAAAACAATAGAACTCATATCAAGGGATTTTTGGTGGCCTCGAATGTGGAAGGAAGTCAAAGAATATATCCGAACCTGTGACACTTGCAATAGATCTAAGGTACCCCGACAGAAACCTCATGGCCTCTTGCAACCTTTACCCATTCGAGAGAGGCCATGGGCTTCACTGTCTATGTATTTCATCACAGATCTACCAAAGTCAGAAAAGTATGATGTCGTTCTTGTTATTATGGATAGATGTACAAAGATGGCACACTTCATTCCAACTACCAAGGCAATCACAGGTGCAGCCACTGCTAGACTTTTTCTTAGATACATCTTTCGGCTTCATGGATTGCCTGATGATATTATCAGTGATCGAGGTCCACAGTTCATATCCAACTTCTAGAACAATCTATGCAAGCTCCTTGGTGTTTAAGTTAAATTATCTTCAGCTAATCATCTACAGACTGATGGACAAACAGAACAGGTGAATCAAGTCCTAGAATAGTATCTCTGATGCACCATAAATTATCCCTTTGTAGAGTTTGCCTATAATAATAGTGTTCATACATCTACCAAGCACACTCCCTTCTTTGCAAATTATGGACAACATCCAAGGATGGATATACAACTCTCAAATCATGTCAAGAACCTAGCTACCAGAGATAAGGCCCAATACCTCATGGAAATTCACAAAGAACTCAAGGAAGAGATCCATAAATCTCAAGAGTAGTACAAATACTATGCAGATCAACATGGTGTTCAAAATCCATCCTATCAAATTGGGGATAAAGTGTGGTTACTTAGGAATAATTTGCAAACTTTGAGGCCTTGTGCAAAGCTAGACCATCAGAGATTTGGTCCATTCACCATCTTGGCCAAGATTAATCCAGTCACCTTCAAGCTCCAATTACCAAGTACCATGAGAATACATCCAATTTTCCATGTGTCCATGTTGGAACCATATCATATTTCACCATTGAGGGGGGTGAGGCCAGGTCCTTCAGCACCTATCGAGATTGATGATCATGAAGAATTGGAAGTCAAGCATGTCCTAGATTCGAGAATATCTCGAGGAAGATTGGAGTACCTTGTTCATTGGAAAGGGTATGATATCATTGATCATACTTGGGAACCTGTAGAAAACCTTAAGAGAGCACCAATCAAGGTTTGAGAATTCCATAAGAGAAATCCAATGAAGCCAAGACCAGAGAAGATGACCGCTCCTCGTGGAACTCGTCGCTTGAGGGGGAGGTGATGTCATGGACAAAGGAAACCATCTTGAACCTCAGATTCCATGTGATTCCGATATCTCATGATTGGTTCAGAATTAGGAGAAACCAATGCTTCCATTGCATTTGGAACGTGCCAAAACCCTAAGATCTATTGTCTTCTTACTTGATTCTGACATCTAGAGACCATGCTTTGAATTGATGACATCATTGATGACATCATCAATTTGTAACCACCCTTCAAAAACCTACATAAGGAGGGGTTGGCCACATTCATTCTCAGTCTTACCAATACCAGTCTTGGGAGCTCAAGGAGTCGTGACCGCCAAGTAAGTACTCTCGAAGTTCGAGTTCTAGTTCTTGTCTTGTTCCTTGTTCTAGTCATGTCTAATCTAGTTCTTGGACATCCTGTCTTGTCCTCTTGTAATCTCGTAGTACGAGATCCTGTCGAGTTCTTTCTTATATCTAGTTCATCTCCCAGAAGGGAGTTCTTGTAATCCAGATATCTTGTTTCATACTTACGATCTCGGGTTGTGGGATCTCCTGTATCATCTCTAGTCAAGTTATTCATACCTATCAGTCCGAGGTTGTGGGACGTCTTATATCATTCACGTATTCTTGTATCGTTTTCCCTTTGTGGGTGTTCTTGTAATTTAAAAGTGTATTTCCAAAATCTTGTCTACTGTAGTGAGAGAGCACAATCTAGTGCTCCCCTGACAATTGGTTCCTAAAGTCAATGTTTAGCATCAAATTCTTGTGGGAAATTGATGCTTAGCATTGACTTTAGGTGTAGAGTTGATGCTTAGCATTGGGCCATAGAGTACACTCCCAATGCTAGGTATTGACATGCCTCATAGATGCATGCATGACATCGATTCTTTGAGTAATTTGTACTTTCCAAGATTCTTTGCTTAGCATTTTATGTTTAGGAAATTTGAAAAGCATAAGGAAAAGGGAGTGAAGAAGCTTAGAGGTAAACATATCTCTGGAGAAGGAACAAAGGAGGCACCCATTGGGTGGGGAGAGAAGTCAAATAGGACAACCCTAATTGAGTCCTCTAAAAGACTAAGCAATTTAGTGGGTGGTTCATCAGTAGGTGAGAGCATTGCGAAGCTCACCAAGAAGGAGGACTTCAGAAAAATAACCCAGTAAGGGGCATGAGGAAGCTTGAGTGGTGCCTATAGCGCATAAAGGAGAAAAATGCACTTTTACTAGTTTTTGCAAGTGCCATGGGTAGAGGGAGGATAACACTACCAAGGAGTTCCAATATGGTCTAATCTTCAAATTTGACTATGAGGATGAAGAGTCAGAAGCCTCATCATCAAATTCATCCAAAAAGAGATTAAATCATTGCTTGACTTAAGGCTACAATGTCATGCATCTGAATATCTTATGGTAGTGGAAATCTCTTCCTCTCGATAATTCTAATAAAGTTTTCCTTGGATTCAAGTTTGAAAATGGAAAATAATTTTTCTAAGGACATTATGACTTGTCCTTTAAGCAAGATATTATAAAATTTTCTTGAAATCGATTTTCTTTTCTAGCTCTAAAATTAAGATTGCTATAGGATCTCTCGTATGTTTCTTCACTTCTTTATCTTCAACTTGCTTTTTGTTGGTTTTTAGAAGTCTTGTTAGATGTTTGATCATTTTTTTTAATTTTTTTAATCATTGGTTTTTTCGCTGCTTTTATTTCCCTTCTTCTCTCATTAGATTTCCACATTTCCCCTTGTTCAGATCAGACCTTTTTTCCCTCTTACATTTTTTGTCTTCTCATAACTCTTCTTTTTGGAAAATTATTGTCTTGCTTTTCATCTTTTTTTCTTTTCTCCTCTACATTATCTATATGTAATTACATAGAGAATCGATATATAGGTGAGCTCTAGGTTGTCCTTTGCATGATTGCATCTCATGCCTTTACTAGAGTCTCTAAACAATAGTTTTGATTTTCATTTGAGTATCAAATTCTTGTTCACCATGATACATAGGCTCTAGTTTTACTATATAGGATCCTAAATTTTTATTGGATAAGTTTTCATACAACTTTTCATAGCACCTTTTCCCTAATTATAGCTAAGAGCATATGTGATCTATAGTCACATAATTTTTTTATTAATATCAATTATTAGGCAGTGCTCTTTAGCTTCTTTCAAGGCTTCACAAGCATACATACAATTTAGGATTAGCAAAATATTAAAGAAAGTTTGTGCCAAACATTGCAAAGATCATGATCCCTTTATTTAAGAAACTAAGGGAAAGCCTAAAAGCCTTACTTGGGATAAGGAACATGCTAAAAGTATGGATGGTTTAAGAAAGCCTTGGATTTGGATATAGTTCTACAAATAGTAGATCCAAATGGACCTTTTCTAGTTGAAACAAATGCTAGTGATTTAGCAATTAGAGCTGTGTTGAGTCAGAATGGTTGACCAATTACTTTTGAAAGCCAAAAGCTAAACTTAGGTAAATGATATTATTCTACCTATGACAAAGAGCTTTGCTCTAAAGAAATGGAGATATTACTTATTTGGTGCCAAAGTAGCCTTAGTTTTTGACCAAGCAAGTATCAAATGATTTGCAAAAAAATCTTCAAGAATTTGACAATGAACTCACATATCAAAGAGGGAATTTCAATGTAGTTGTAGATGCTTTAAGTTCTATGCCTATTCGAATTCTCAAAGCTTCATATAAATTTCCAATGACTTAGTAGAATTGATGAAAGCTCAAGAAGATACAAGTTTTAAGGAATCTTGGAAGAAGGCTTTAAATCAAGGTGCAAACTTATCATATGAAGATAACTTTAAATACTAATGTATTCAAGATGAATATCTGCTGTACAAAGGAAAAGAATGTGTACCTTGTGATCAAGAACTTAGAAGAAAAACAAAACTTGAATTCCATGATGCCCCAAGTGTCAGTCATCCAAGAATCAACAAAACTTATGAGCTGATCAAAAGACAGTTTTATTGGACTATTGTACATAAAGATGTACAAGTCTAAGGCATATAAAATAAAGCATAGAAGTTCAAGATAAGAGGATTGTTACATCCTTTGAAAATTCCCAATGGGAAATGGAAAATTATTTCCATGGACTTTATTATGGGCTTGCCTTAAACTCAAAAAGGCCATGATGCAATTTAGTTCATAGTTGATAGATTGACCAAAATGGCTTGTTTCATACCTACTCAAACTACAACTAAAACTCTAGAATTAGCTAAAATATTTGTAGAACATCTTTACCGACTATATGGTCTATCCCAAGTCATACTGTTTGATAGAGATAGAAAGTTCACTAGTCATTTTTGGAGAGTTGTATTCATTAGGTTAGAAAGAAAGTTGAATATAAGTATAGTTGGACATCCACAAACAGATGGACAAATAGAATGGGTCAATCGAATACTTGATGATGTGTTACAAGCCTACATATCTTCGAACCAAACTGATTGGGAAGACCATTTACCTCTAGTTAAGTTTTCTTACAATATTGCTAATAATTTAGCAACTGAATATAGTACCTTTATGTTGATGTACGGGTTCCAACCAAGGGCATCGTATGCAATTGGATTAAAAACTAATATAGTCCAAGCAGCTAAAGATTTATTGGAAGATATGAACTTTAAGCTGAAATAAGATAAGGAAATCCCGAGATAGATATAAAGTATTCAATGATCCTAAGAGGTGAGAACCTTCCTTTTAGGTTGGAGAGCAAATATATTTGGAAACGCTTGAGAAATTCAAACTTTGGAAACATGACCCTATCCTAAACTTTCGCCAAGATTTTGTGTCCCTTTCAAGATTCTCAAAGATTCGGACTTTGGCTTATGAGTTGGAACTTCCAAATCATTTTCTACTTCACCCATTATTTCATCTTAGTAGGTTGAAAAGAAAACTGGTTGAACAAGACAATCTTGTATCTTCAGATGCAATAGTCCAACCAATCTCCCTTCAAAACATTCCTCACGAACCATAAAAAATATTATGCACTTGAGACAAAAGATTAGGAATCATTTGTACAAAGAGTGCCTAGTTAAATGGAAGGATGGGATAGAAGAAAATGCCACTTGGGAATGAGTAAGTTCCATCAACAAAAGGTTTCTCTCTTTTCCAACTTTAACTTAGGAATGAGGCAAATCTTTGAGAGTGAGTCCATGATCGATGAGACTTATCATGGTGCACAGGGAAATACTCCACATAATATACTAACATACATTTTTGAGGAAAAAAAGATTAAAGGGGGGAAGAATGCCGTATAACTCTTGGATGCCCTTGAATAGTGGCTTTAATCCTCACCAACCCTTGGTTTATTTACTTGGTTTAGACACTTGAAGTTGGAGTATCAATTCTTGGTTTTAACCCTTTAGGAACCCTTGTCTATGTATTTAATTGGAGCCTCAATTGAATGTTTTTTACCTTTGGGATTAATTATCATAAGGAATGAGAGCCTTCGGATTGGGAGAAGCTTCTCCAAAGTGCCACCTTGATTTGTATGTGAAGGGAAGGCTTCACTTGAAATAGAAGTCACGTGTCTTGGAGGAACACTTGGAAGTGTCACATGACATGCACCCCTTGGACTTTGGTATATATATGGGTGGAGTTGGCTAGGTGGATATGTACTATCACTCTCACATGGTGGATATTATCTTCAAGATTAAGCTCTCACAACAAGTACCTACTACATGGAAAGTATCCTAAAGGAATCACACTTGTGAGAAGGCAAGCACTCAAAGAACAAAGCCAAGATTAGAAGATAATTGTAGGACAATTGCATGAAAAGAGGAAAAGATCATTTTTTATGTTTTTGCATACAAGAATCTAAATATTTGCCCATCTTAGAAGCTATGCATGCAAGAATGGCAAAAAGACATTTTGCTGGTGGCCAAAGTTCCACATAGATGCAGAAAATATTCAAAATAATGCCACATATGCCAAGAAACAAAATAACCATTTAGAAAAGATTTCATGCTTCTTAGACAATGATTGAAAGCCATGCATTTGTCACATGGGGTATTTATTTCATTGGGCCAATCAACCTAAAGATAGGAGTCTCACATGCAGAACATAATAAATTACCTAATCAAGTGGGTAGATGCAAAACCCACATAATGCAATGATGCACAAACCACTGCTAAGTTTCTATTTGAACATATCATCACAAGATTTTGCTTGTCAATAGAGACTATTGGTGATCACAAAACCCACTTCCTCAACAAAGTGGTTGGAAACATTTTTAATTGAATTCCTAATCACTCACGAGGAGTTTGTGCCATATTATTCATAGGTCAATGGCCAAGAAAAAGTTCAAAAAAATCATTTGTGCTATGTTGATTAAGCTAGTGAATAATGGAAGGTCTAACTGGGGCAAACAACTTCATCATGTTATGTGGGCATATAGAATAACCTACAAGACTACTTTAGGAGCCACGCCATTTAACATGGTAATATAGGCAAAATGCAATACTCCCCATATACATGCTTATTCCTACATTAAGAGTAGCAAAAAATTATGATTGGATAGGTCACAAGCTCTTTTATCAAATAGATCAATTAGAAAAGCTTTAGGAAATGAGACTTAGGGTTTAAACAGGGATTTATGCTAGAAAAAGAAGGCAAAAAGCACATTACAAAAATCACATCAAGGACACAAGACTCAAGGAAGGAGATTTTCTCCTAATTTGCACACTTAAATAACATGTGAAGAAACTAAAAAACAGAGGATATGGACCACTGATCATCAATCACATATAAAAAAAGTGGCATTGTGAGCTTATCAACCTTGGATGGAGACCTACTACCTTATTACATTAGCAAATGTGGGATGAGGCTCTAGCATAAACCCATCTCAAATGAAATCTTGGATAGGATGCTCAAGGCATAGAAAACAAAATGAATAGTAGAAAGGATGTGTTGAGCCCATAAAAGTCATACTAGTCAAAGTCAACCACAGACAAAGTCAACCATGGTCAAAGTCAAAAGGGTCAAAGTCAAAGCAATCAAAGTCAATAAGGTCAATGTCAAAGTCAACACGGGCAAAGTCAAAGTGTTCAAAGTTTAAGTGTCAAAGTGCACAAGTAGTGCACAATTAATTGATTGACAAAGGGTAAAATTGTAGAAAGTTGGTTGCAGGTTGCAGAGGTATTTCTGTAATTTCTCTAAGGTTCAAAGTGTTTTTAAAGTGTTTTGGAAGGTTTAGGTGAACCCTCTCTTAGGTGCACAAGTGAAGAATTAAAAGGCAAAATGTGAAGGTATGTGAAGCGGCAGCGTACACAGAAGTGAAAGCATGGCCCCCCAATTAAAATTTTTGTTTTAGTCTAAAGTCACCCCAATTAAAATTTTTGTTTTAGTCTAAAGTCACTAAAGTCTAAAATTTTCGTTGGTTGCCCACTTTAGGAGACAATCTTGGGACATCAAAGTGAGAACAAGATACTCTCGCAGTTAGGAGTGTATTGTTGAAGAATCACTCACGAATTTGACATACAGACAGACATAAAGATAAAGAAAGATAAAGAGAAGCAGAATCAAGTCTTTAAAAAAAAACCAAAGCCTTAGTGAAGGGACAAATTCGTGACTGAAATTAGAGTTTGTTAAGAATTAGAGTTTGTTACACCGGATCAAAACTGTATATAAAGAGAGATGAGAACAGAAAAAGTGTGAGTAGAGCGCGTCGTATGAATAGAGCGCATATAGAAATCAAGAATAGGTCTAGAAGACGCCAGAGATTGCGTATGTAAAGAAGAATAACAGAAACCTGAAATGTCAGGTATTCATATGAGAGAGATGGTAAGAAGAAACTACTCAGTATAGGAGAGTTTCTATAGCTTGAGCAAGAAGAGGCCAAGCTAGTTTTGTACACATCTTCTCTAATAGAAGACACATGTTCATGTGGAAGTTTGCGCGCATTCTTCGTATGTGAAGAAATCTGAGTATTTTCATGTTACAATATAAAGTTAGTTAACAGTTACAGTTTTCTCAGTAAAACGTATTTTCTGGTCAATTATAGTTTTTCTCAGCAAACGTGTTTTTCGGTAGAACAACGAAGTAGATCTCGCAGAATAATGTAAAGTTGTGTATGAGAGATAGCTTATCTTGTAGCTAGACTTCTCTACTATCAGTTCATCAAAGATTTCGGTGAAATGGATATGTACACATAGTACAAAGTCTGACCGGAAAGAGGCACTCAAAACTGGTGAAGTTTTTCCTTAAACTTCAGAAAGAGTTCATTCAGTGAAGGAGGTTCACGCATCACTTCTTTACTTCATGTATATTCACTTGAAGTAATTACAAATAGAATTGCGGTTGATTCCGGTAAGATTCCGATATAATTACGGTGACAGTCCGGTGACAGTTCGGTGAAGTTCCAGTGGATTTTTCAATAAATTCAAAACACAGTCTTATATGGTTGAGTGACAGTAACTTTGCTAAGCTACTGCTGATTATGGAGGTGTTCTAATATCACTCTAGCTTAGCCAACTTCAATGGCGCGGCAAATTCTGCAGGCTTGACAAGGTTCGAGTCTTTGCCGCATCATCAACAAGTGGTATCAGAGCCAAAAGATTCTCAAAGAGCAAACGGAAGTAAAGACACAAGAGAATTTGAAAAACTTTCATAAAGAAAGGTGAAAGCTGAAGAGATCGATAGCAAACGGTATCAAGAAGTATTCCGAAGTCATTTTCAAGGTAAAGGTTTACAAAAGGTAAAATTCTTTAACGATACACTCACCAGAAGAAATAGAAACAAGAAGATTATGGCAGATCATGTTTCATTTGACAAATTGGACAGAGATAATTATCCCGCATGGGTAATGCGCATGGAGGCCTTACTTATGAGTAAGGACTTAATGATGTATGTGACCGGAGAAGAAAAGAAGCCGACCTTTGAAGACAGTAGACAACCAAAGGAAGAAGAATTAGAAGCCTTGAAGCTGTGGCAGAAGAAAGATGCAACAGCAAGAGCTTACATTTATAATATCGTTACAGATCATCTACTACTGCACATTAGAGGTCTGGAGAAAGCGCAGGACATATGGAGTGCGTTGGAAGATCATTTCCAAAATACTACGAAAGCTAGGAAGGCTAGCTTATGGTCCGAATTCACAACGTTCAAAAAGAAGTTGAATCAAAGCATTAGTGACTATGTTACTAAGATGAAGGATCTAGCAGATAGTCTTGGATCCATAAATGAAGATATCAAAAATCACAGATTGATAGCGCAAGTGCTCACAGGTTTGAGAGGAGATGAAAGGTGGAAACCTTTCGTACTCTCAACTGAACTTTCTTTACATCATTTTGTACCAGATTTAAATCAGTTGCTTGGTTTGATGCTCACATATGAGCAAGACTTGCATGAAGAAGGAGATAAAGGACAAAGTTCTGCAATGTACATGAAGAACAAGAAGAAAGGAGATAAAGGTAAGTCAAAAGATGAAGAAGAGTCGAGTTCTCAGGCTTATTATGCAAGAGGTAAAGGCACCGGCAGAGGAAGAGCAAGAGGTTTTGGAAGAGGAAGAGGTAGTCAGAATATCAACAAGAAGGCTTGCTGGATTTGTGGATTAAGTAATCATTTGGCTCATGATTGCTGGCATAATTCCCAAGGATCAAGACAAAATCAGAATAACAATAGCAGAGGCAAAAGTGGAAGATATCAAAAAGGTAGACAGAATCAAAGAGGAGGCTATGGTAGAGGTGGAGCAAGAAGTTGGGGACAGAATCAATCCTACAACACCACCTATAACAACTACGCAAATGACACACAGAATGAAAGTCATACATCATTGATGATGAACTCAATTGGCACATCAGATAACGAAGATCTAAAGGTATTTTACATTGATTCTGGATGTTCCAATCATTTGTCAAGAAATATAGAACTGATGTCAGAATTGGAAAAGGGTAGCTCCAGTCATACTATTCAAACACGTGACAATACAAGACATAGTGTACATTCAATTGGAAAAGTGAAATGTAAGAGTGGAGCAGATTTGCTAACCAATGTTTTGTATGTTCTGACAATACCTAAAAATTTGATTAGCGTGGGACAGATAGTTGAGAAAGGTTTTCAGGTCAGATTTACAAATGAAGGAGTATTTGTAGAGGATCACGAGAATGGATATAATCAGATCGTCTCTGGTAAGAAAGAAGGTAGACTCTTTACTTTAAGAGTACAAGGGAACATTGATCAAGCGTTGCTCACACATGGTGAAAAGGTGATTACAAAACTTGATCTCTGGCATAAGAGATTAGGTCATTTCAATGAAAAAGGAATTAAAGCTATGATTTCAAATCAGTCAGTACTGGGATTACCGAATGTACAGAACCAACATATGATTCATAAGTGTGAGGCATGTCAGATGGGAAAAGCCCACAGGTTACCTTTTCAGAAAAAAGGATTCAAACATGATGGAGTACTTGAACTCATTCATACAGATGTATGGGGTCCAACAAAAGAAGGATCAATTAGTGGCTCAAGGTATTATGTTTTATTCATTGATGATGCTACAAGATGGATAATGTTATATGTTTTGAAGGAAAGATCAGAAGTATTTGAAACCTTTAAGCATTTTCATGCATATGCTGAAAGACTTACAGGACGAAAGCTTAAGAGACTGAGGTCTGATGGAGGGGATTATCTTTGGAATGCAGGTATTAAGAGAGAAATAACCTGCAGGTATATACCACAACAAAATGGTGTAGCAGAAAGAAGAAACCGAACTCTAATTGAGTTTGCACGAGCTATGCTCAAAGAAAAGAATTGTCCAAATTATCTTTGGGCTAAAGCTGTAAATACAGCTACATACTTGGTAAACAGATTACCTTGTACAACTTTAGATGGAATGACTCCTTATGAAGCTTGGTGGGAAAAGAAACCAACACTTGATCATTGCAAAGTGTTTGGATCAGTAGCTTATGCTTATGTACCATCACAACTCAGACAGCTTGAACCAAAAGCAGAGAAATATGTGTTTGTCGGATATGATGAAAAGTAGATGGGTTACATGTTATGGAGTCCTCTAACAAAACAGTTTACTGTTTCCAGAGATGTTACATTTGATGAACAGAAAAGTTGGTATGCAGATCAAAGTCATACAACTGAAGAATTCGAAGAAGATGTAAGAAGAAAAGAGAAAGGGAAATCAATTGTGCAGGTGAATAGAGATGAAGACTATATGCAAGCAAGTACGTCCAGAAATGGATTAACAAGAAGGAATGAAGAAATTCCTATATTTGATGAAGAAGTGTATTCAGACACTTATGAAGAATGTGAACCAAGAAGGTCAAGCAGGACTAGAAGACAACCAGAAAGGTATTCTTATGATATTTTGTACATAACTCAGAAAAATTATGCATATATGGTCAAAGATGATGAAGAACCTCAGAACTATGATGAAGCTAAAGGCAAGAAGCAATGGGAAGAAGCAATGGACGAAGAGTTCAGCGCACTGGAGGAGAACAAGACATGGGAACTTGTTCCTAAACCAAATGGTAAGAAAGTAATTGGAAATAAATGGGTTTTCAAAGTTAAGAGACTTGCAGATGGAAGGATAGCCAGATACAAAGCTAGACTGGTTGTCAAGGGCTATGCTCAGACGCATGGCATAGATTATGATGAGACGTTTAGTCCGGTGGCAAAGATGTCAACCATAAGGACAATGATTGCTATAACAACATCAAAAGGATGGAAGCTGTCAGCTAGATATAAAGAATGCATTTTTGAATGGATATATATAAGATGAAGTCTACATGGAACAACCTAAAGGGTTTGTAAGTTCCAGATACCCAAATTTTGTTTGCAGAATAAGAAAAGCACTTTATGGATTGAAGCAAGCTCCAAGAGCTTGGAATTACAGACTTGTGAAATATCTCAATGAACTTGGATACCAAAGTTCGAAGGCAGATGCAAACTTACTCATCAAGAAAACAGAAGAAGGTATGATCTACATTTGTATTTATGTAGATGACATTATAATCATAGGTACATCAGATGAAGGAATCAAGGAGGTAAAGAGATTACTTGAAAAGGAGTTTAAGATCAGTGATCTAGGAAAGTTATCATACTTTCTTGGAATGGAAATCACATACACAAATCATGGTGTATATGTTTCGCAAGAAAGGTATCTCCTAAACTTACTGAAGAAGTTTAATATGGAGAATTGCAGAGAAGCTTCAACACCACTTGAAGTAAACCATAAACTCAGTAAATATGGTGGTGCATAGTTTAAAGATATGAGGAAGTATCAGTCGTTAGTAGGAAGCTTAATTTATGCTACACTAACAAGACCTGATCTTAGTTATGCAGTGGGAGTTCTCTCACAGTTCATGCATTGTCCGAAGGATCAACATTGGGTTGCAGGACAAAGAGTTCTTAGATATATCAAAAGAACTATAAAGGAAGGATTATATTATCCTTTTACGTCAGATATAAAGTTGAGAGCATTCAGTGACTCAGACTAGGCAGGAAGTCAAGATGACAGAAGATCAACACATGGGTATATGATATACCTAGGAGATAAGCTAGTGAGCTAGTGTTCGAAGAAACAACACACAGTGGCCTTATCGTCAACAGAAGCCGAATATAAAGGACTTGTAGAAGCAGCCAAAGAAGTGATATGGATGCAGACCTTGTTCAAAAGCATGGGTATTGATCAAGGTATACCTATCATACATGGAGATAATATGAGCTCGTTGTATCTTGCAGCAAATCCAGTATTTCATGCAAGAACAAAGCACATAGAGATTCAGTATCATTTCCTGAGGGAAAAGGTGATGGAGAAGGAGCTAGAAATTGTATACACTCCAACAAAAGATCAGATTGCAAATATTTTGACAAAGAGTTTGGATGGAACAAAGACAAGCAGATTCAAAGAAATGGCAGGTATAAAAGAAAAGAAAAATATATGAAAGACAGGAAGATGCAAATTAATGATTGAGGGGGAGCTGTTGAAGAATCACTCACGAATTTGACATACAGACAGACATAAAGATAAAGAAAGATAAAGAGAAGCAGAATCAAGTATTAAAAAAAAAACCAAAGCCTTAGTGAAGGGACAAATTCACGACTGAAATTAGAGTTTGTTAAGAA
This sequence comes from Ceratopteris richardii, assembly GCA_020310875.1. Taxonomy (NCBI): domain Eukaryota; kingdom Viridiplantae; phylum Streptophyta; class Polypodiopsida; order Polypodiales; family Pteridaceae; genus Ceratopteris; species Ceratopteris richardii. Next base: position 134,597,309 of record CM035413.1, read on the forward strand.
TTAGAGTTTGTTACACCGGATCAGAACTGTATATAAATAGAGACGAGAACAAAAAAAGTGTGAGTAGAGCGCGTCGTATGAATAGAGCGCATATAGAAATCAAGAATAGGTCTAGAAGACGCCAGAGATTGTGTATGTAAAGATGAATAACAGAAACCTGAAATGTCAGGTATTCATCTGAGAGAGATGGTAAGAAGAAACTACTCAGTATAGGAGAGTTTCTATAGCTTGAACAAGAAGAGGCCAAGCTAGTTTTGTACACATCTTCTCTAATAGAAAACACATGTTCATGTGGAAGTTTGCGCGCATTCTTCGTATGTGAAGAAATCTGAGTATTTTCATGTTACGGTATAAAGTTAGCTAACAGTTACAGTTTTCTCAGTAAAACGTATTTTTCGGTCAGTTATAATTTTTCTCAGTAAACGTGTTTTTCGGTAGAACAACGAAGTAGATCTCGCAGAATAACGTAAAGTTGTGTATGAGAGATAGCTTATCTTGTAGCTAGACTTCTCTACTATCAGTTCATCAAAGATTTTGGTGAAATGGATATGTACACACAGTACAAAGTCTAATCGGAAAGAGGCACTCATAACTGGTGAAGTTTTTCCTTAAACTTCAAAAAGAGTTCATTCAGTGAAGGAGGTTCACGCATCACTTCTTTACTTCATGTATATTCACTTGAAGTAATTACAAATAGAATTGCGGTTGATTTCGGTAAGATTCCGGTATAATTACGGTGACAGTCCGGTGACAGTTTGGTGAAGTTCCAGTGGATTTTTCAGTAAATTCAAAACACAGTCTTATATGGTTGAGTGACAGTAACTTTGCTAAGCTACTGCTGATTATGGAGGTGTTCTAATATCACTCTAGCTTAGCCAACTTCAATGGCGCAACGAATTCCGCAGGCTTGACAAGGTTCGAGTCTTTGCCGCGTCATCAACATGTATGTGAACCGACACTCAAATCAAGGCAAGGCATTATTCTTGGAGGACGAAGAAAGGTGAGCATAGTCTAAGCTAGGCAAGAGAGAGAAGTGCAAGAGACACACAGTGTGTGACACAGAGAAGTGAAGTGCAAGGTGTGCATGAAGAGTGACTAAGAAGTGTGCAGAGAAGTGCTAAGCATACAACCAAAGATCCCAAGGTCCCATTGAAGCTGTGCGTGTGCCAATAGAAGGTGTCCATCCCTCCCCCTTATTGGAAGCTTTGTGCAAGGTGTGCACAAGTGCAGGCTTGGAGAAGGTGGAGGTCTGGTGCAGAGAAGGCCGGCAGAAACAAGACCCTTGGGAATTTTTTATTTTGTGATTGAGCACTCTGTGGGATTTTGCACAGAAGCATCGGATTGTATTGTATTATTAGAAGATTGACGTCTTCCTTGAATTTCTCATGTTTTTTGTGGTACGCCTCTATGGCCTATGTCCCATCACTATGAATTTGGTTCTATTCACCTTTCGCGAATTGAACTTCTCCATCTTCTCAAAATTCTAATTTCCAATGCGGATGAGTTACGTACTTTATTAAGAAAATGTATTTGTTCTATTGCATTACCTTTTTCAGAGTGCATATATTACGATTTTTGACAAAGGAAAAAGTGGGCTAACATCTTTACAAGATTGTTGGGTTCAATATGTGTGTCACTTGAAAGAGAGGATGTCACAAATGAAACCTTCTCTCATGTGCTTCAATATGCATGGCAAGGATAAGTGCACATAGGTAAAAAAAGACCTAGTAGAGGGATTTGAATGAAAGAGCCACCCCATAAGATCTTCGACTGCAAAAAGGTGTGAGCAATAAAGTTGTCTCTATGCCTGCAACTACCATAGCTATTGCACGTGAATAGTGCAAGGAAGAAGAAGAAGCTTGGAGCACAACACACAATACTGAATGTATTACCACTAGAATGTACAAAGATAGGTAACTCGTTAGGGCTATATGCGTATATAAAATCCACGGGAAAAAAAACCTCTTGAAGAGGGAAAAAAAGTGCCCCGGTGATCCTAGTGTGTTCACACACATCACTACCTAAATATATCAACAAATCCCCCCTGGGAGTGATGCGGTGAACAAGGAGCTATCACTCATGTACAAGGAAGTGCCAAGCTATGTGGAATCAATCCACAAAAGGAAGTAAGCCCAAATCTTTGCGGAAAGATTCAAACTTCTCCCTAGGTAGAGCCTTTGTGAAAAGGTCTGCAATGTTCTGTTGCATGGGCACATATGCCAAGTTGATCTCTCCAGCAAAGAACCTCTCCCTAACATAATGATAATGCACCTCAATATGCTTAGTGCTAGCATGGAACATAGGGTTCCTCACAACTTCTAATGCGCTCTGACTGTCAATGAAGATGGTGGTGGTAGAAGACTCACCAACACCCAAATCAGCCATAAGGCATCTGAGCCACACACACTCAATAGACACTCTGAAAGTTGACCTATACTCAGCCTCACAATTGGAAGTGGCCACAGTATGCTACTTCTTGCTCAACCAAGATATACATGAGCTACCGAGCATGAAGCAAAGGCCACTAGTGGACACACGAGTGTCATAGCAACCATCCCAATCAGAATCAAAAAGCATGTAAATTTAGCGGTAGTGATCCCCCTTTAGGATAAAACAATCCAAGTAGTCGGGTACCACTATGTAATAAAGTGATAGGAAGGAGATGATTGAACCACACCCTTGACAGATAGGAGATGGTTGAACTACACCCTAAGAGAGAGGATTAGGAAGTAATCCTAAACCATGGCTTTTGGGGCAAGTGGTTAGCCCATCACATTCCTAACCAAGAGCTTGTGATTTCAATTCCTTATATTGGTATCAAAGCTCATGGTTGAGCTTCCATGGAGACCTTGATAAGACTTCATGATCTTTCTCAAAAGGTTTTATGGATATGTATGCTCTTCATTTCTTTATGAAGATACATATCACATCATATCTCTACATGGGTGACAATTTTGTTTTTTCGTAGCGTGTCTTCTTTTTTGAGTACATTGATTATGCCAGTAGAATTAAGTTTTGACCTCTAGATCTTTGCAAAAGGAATTATCGTGTACCACTCTTCTATGTGCTCTGAATGCAAATTACGGATATTGACCTCTGTTCCAACAAGGTGTTCGTTTTACCTGTTCCAGCAAGTCGGCTAATGTTGATATTTCAGCATGCAAATTTCTGAAATGTGTTTAAGATCTCATTAATTATCTCTGTTTAGCGCCACTTCTATTTCAGTTGTATAGCAAAATCACGATGTAAATAAAAAATCAAATCAATCAGCTGTAGTTGTCCTGATGGCTCTATTGGGATCCGGTGTATTAGTGCTGCTATGATCGCACATTCAATCTCGTGCGTGAAGCCTTCAGGCGGAGGAATTGAGAATAGCGAGGCAGAGAAGGTTTTGAATTGGCAGTACCATACAAAACCAAGGTGAACATAGCTTTCGTGCAGTACCTAAGACTCGAACTTGTGATCCTTAGAATGGCGTGTCCTCTCCAAGACCATAAGAACACGCTTAATCGACGTTGTTTGTTAGAATTCGTCCATATTTATTAGCATTTCAATCTATGGCACAGAGCAAAATAGAGATGAATTCTTTTCTCTGCAAACCCGAAACTGCTCGGATTCAAATGTACGACCTTGCTCAAAGAAGTTTGTTTCAATAACCAAACATTCTTGGCCAGTTGCTTTTGCATATCTCCAAGCAAAATGAAGACTGAAATCAAATGATGCCTGCCTGGGCTTAAGCCCATAACCTCCAGAAAATTAAAGCTCTCGTCTATGCAGGATCACAAGCGACATCGGTGATAATAACTCTACAATTATATTATAATCTTGGTCAACCGGCACTGTAGAACTTCCTGAATCACAAAGGATGCAAAAGAGTAATTGCATCTGTCATAAGCGGTCAGGATCCGAACTCACCATCTTGCCAGACGCAGTCATTCTGGAATACCACTCAGCCAAATACGTTATAAGCTACAAATATCAAGCTTATATTGTTGAGAAGTTTTCATTCTTAATAATAAGAAGAAAAAACCTCTTGAGTAGCCACAAAGCAGATGGGGATCGATCTCGGAACTAATAATTAAAAGACCTCTGTGCTTTTAATTCCAAGATAATAACTGATTGATCATGAGGATCACCCGGAATCGGACTTGGAACTTGTTGAGTCAGTGAGCATTACTTGAGTCAATTTTAAATTCCACACTTCCAAAGGGAGGTAAAGAGAAACACCACCCAAAGCCAAAGTGAAGCAACATCGGATTGGAAGCAAGGAAGATCGTGCTATAGATTTTCATTTCTTTTCGATCGACAAAAGGAAGATCTCTTCAAGGTTTTAGAGAGAAGAGAACATGGTTTAGAAGGTTGGCTCTTCTTGGCATGGAAATATTTTTCCCGAGGACCTAAGGATGGCAAATCGCTCTTCCTGAGGATCAATGGAAGGACATAACTAATTGCGAGATAAGTATTTTCCAAGTTAATGATTGGTTTCAATATTTGTTTTTGCTCTTTGCTTTCATGTAGGATGCATTTTTATCATTGAAGTATGGTAGTAAACTTCATTCTTGATAATCTTGATGCAAATTATTGAAACCTACATGAAAGAGCATAAAGATATTGAAACACTCATTAAACACAAGCATAGCATGCATCTACGAAATAATATTTGTGCATTTCTCCTTTTCAAAGAATGTTTTGATGCGCAAAACATGTTTTCTTCTTGCTTAAAAAAGATAGATAGTGCTCAAGTTTATGCACATGAACAATTATATCTTTTTAACATGCTAGCAAGTCGAATATTTTTTTGCATGGATGATTAGGAACATGCATGTTCAAGCTCAAGAATTGCTTGATTTAAGTTTGGTGCATGAAAGGAGAATGCCAACACATGCATGCACTCACATGCATTTGCATGCAAAACAGGCATTTGCATATGCATGATTATTGGTTAAGTAGTTGAATACTTAATACTTTTGTTATGTTTTTTTTCTAACTCGACTTAGATAGCTAGGAAAATAGCATTTTTGAAAGGAATTTCGATCATTGAGATCTAGTGTCTTAAGCCTTGAATTAATTGAAAGGTTTAAGTGAAGATGGGCATAGCACCCATGAGACTCTCGTATCCCACAAAATAGAGGTTAGATACATGGAACTATCAGAACACAAAGTTACAAGACCCGCTAAAGTAAAGTTGGGAAAGAGATGACCCTAAGGCCAAACGAGGTAACTAGTTTGAACTAACCCAAAAGGTCAATTAGTTTTGAACAACTCGGAGGCCAACAATGATGTGAACATCTCGATAGCATAAGTGTTCATCTCAACACTAGAGTGTTGAGGATGTCCATGGCAGCACCCGGGTTGAAATCCCCACTCCCAACCTAAGAGGTAGGAGAACAAACCAATTACGTTAGTGCTCATGGACAACAAATGCGTATTTGGTTGCCATCTTCATGAATATGTAAGAATATATGTTCTTCTTCTTTATCATTTATTTAGGGTACCCGAATTCACTATTGTAGTAGCAGTATGAAGTAGAAATTATAAAGCTACAACATAAAAATAATTGTGGAGATAGTGATGCAATCCCAAATTGAATGATTTTGATGGTAAGAAGAAGAGCAGTGAAGATCTGGAGGCATGCATTGAAGAAGTAGGGGATTTCTTTGATCTTCAATAATTCAATGAGGAGTCCAAGGCAAAGGCTGGGAACTTACACATGTGTGGCATCGCAAAGTTATGGTGGAAGTCCTATATGTAGACCCGGACACATTCTGAATCGGTTCTATGGAAGGAAATCAGAGAGCAAGCAAAACAATGTTATTGTTCTCTACACTACCATATGGAGAAGAAGATGGAGTTCTACAATTTTTGACAACATGAGAGTGACAAGCAGAGCTTGTTTGTTGATGAGTACAAAGAAAAGTTCCTACGTCTTCATAAATATGCATTGGAGGTTAGTGGCCATGCTTTGAAGAGCAAGTTTATTGAAGGCCTTCATGAGGAGCTTCGCTATCAAGTGAAGGGATCTGGATGTGTTGATATTCTGGATGTTGTTGTGATGGCCAAGAATTTTGAGAAGATCGAGAAGTTCAAATTTGCAGAAGGCGAATAGAACCAAATTCATTGCGATGAGACATAGGCCATAGAGACCCACCACAACAAACATGAAAAATTTAAAGAAGACTTCCTCTTCTAATAATCAAGGTAAGAATCGTGCCCAAGTGGAAAATTAAAGGAGGCATAAACCCATTCATTGGAAGCAAGACATTGATTTTATTGAGCAGGCAAAAAGACTCGATTTGTGTTTCCATTGCAAGGAGCAAGGGCATTGGACATACGAATGCCTGAACAAGGCAATCTTTCGGTCTGCACAATCAAAGGTGATAAAAATCATTGAGGAAGGTGCAACAATTGAGAAAGTAGATGATGGAGGTAAGTGTTCTAACTCTACTTTATGCTGCATGTACATCTAGTACATCCAGTTACATCTAGTTCATGTCACCCAAACTTTCTATGAATAGGGGAGACAAGTTTTAGTCTCAATTTACACTAAGCAGAAAAGCAAGCTAGAGCATAGAGATCAAAGCTAGAAAAGGAGGAAAAAAATCATGCATGTCGACAATGGAGAAGAAAGGATCAAGGAAAAACACTCACATGCATCTTTTTCTGCCTCTAAAAAATACTCCAAAAAATTAATCAATGAGTTTATGATTTTTTTGCATAAAAAGAATTCAATGCTATAATCATGTAATTATTAGCTACACCAAAATGTGTAAAAGTTCATAAGCATTGCATTTTTGGCTAAAGTCAATGCCAAGAATCAACTTCTTGCCTCAACTCATTGTCTAGAATCGACTTCCCATAGAAAGTTGATGTTGAGCATTGACTTTTTGCATCACATTGATGCTTGGCATTGACTTTCTCTAGGAATTCAATGTTTGGCAATGACTGTCTCAGGGAAGTCGATGCTTGGCATCACCATTGTGTGGGGATTCGATTCTAAGCATCAACTTGATGTCATGGATAAAGGAAACAATCCTGAACCTTAGATTCCATGTGAATCTTATATCTCATGATTGGTTCAGAATTAGGAGAAACCAATGCTTCCATTGTGTCTGAAACGTGCCAAAACCCTAAGAGCGAATGTCTTCTTGCTTGATTCTGACATCCAGAGACCATGCTTTGAATTGATGACATCATCGATGACATCATCAATTTGTAACCGTCCTTGGAAAACCTATATAAGGAGGGGTTGCCACATTCATTCTTAGTCTTACCAAAACCAATCTTGGGAGCTCAAGGAGTCGTGACCGCCAAGTAAGTACTCTTGAAGTTCGAGTTTCAGTTCTTTTCTTGTTCCTTGTTCTCATCTTGTCTAGTCTAGTTCTTGGACATCCTGTCTTGTCCTCTTGTATTCTCATAGTACGAGATCGTGTCGAGCTCTTTCTTGTATCTAGTTCATCTCCGAGAAGGGAGTTCTTGTAATCCAAATATCTTGTTTCATACTTACAATCCCGCGTTGTGGGATCTCATGTATCATCTCTAGTCGATTTATTCATACCTATCAGTCCAGGGTTGTGGGACGTCTTATATCAGTCATGTATTCTTGTATCGTTTTCCCTTTGTGGGTGTTCTTGTAATTAAAAGTGTATTTCCAAAATCTTGTCTATTGTAGTGAGAGAGCACAATCTATGCTCCCTTGACATTTTGGCAAGACTAGCTTCTACCCAAGACCAGGCATCATGGAGAACGCTCATGAACAACTTATAGCATCACTTCAGAGTCTCCAACAACAAGTCGAGGACCTAACTCATCGACAAACACAAGTCGAGATGGGACATCCAGTGCATGTAGGTGCACTCCTCCAAGAATTATAAGAACAAATCGGGAGTCTTCAAGCAAATCAAGGGAGTATTCAAGTGAATCAATGGCCTAGTACATCATTTATGAAGGAACCAAAGATTTGCATGCCAGAAAAGTTTGATGGGGATCGCACAAAGTTTTGTGGATTTCTTCAGCAAGTTAAATTGTACATCCATATGCAACATGATAGACACCCTGACCAGGCATCCAAGGTCGGGTTTATTGGAGCCTTGCTCTGTGGTCAAGCATTATCATGGTTTGCCCCAATCTTGGAGAAGAACATGGCAGTACTTCAAGACTATGAGGGGTTTCTTCAAGAACTCACTGCCACATTTGGAGATGCAGACACAAGTCGAGTAGCAGAAACAAAACTTCCGAAGTTACGTCAAGGTAACCGCCCTGCCTCTACCTATGCATCTGAATTTAGGCAATTGATATGTGATGTCACTTGGCATGAAGATTAATTCATAAGCCAATTTAGATGGGGTTTAAGAGATGATGTGAAGGACCTTTTGCTCCCGATGCCAGAGGTTAAAACATTGAATGAATATATCATGCAAGCTATTCAATGTGATAACCGAATTTTTGAAAGGAAACAAGAAAAACAAGTAGAAGGAAGACCTCGCCAGTAGAAACCCTTCCAACCCACTCCTAAAGATGAGTCTATGCCTGAATCTATGCAAATAGATGTGACTAGGTTTCAGCCTCTAACACCACAAGAGAAACAAAGAAGGAGAGCTTACAAGTTATGCTTCTATTACAGAAACCCTGGACATATTGCAATTAATTGTCAGAACAAGAGAACAAACTCTAGAGTCGCAGCCACCCTTGTAGAGTAGGGAAACGACGAAGTCCATTTGTAAAAGAGACCGTACAACTGGACCATGATATAAGAAAGAGTCTCATAATTCCAGCTACACCTATAGAAACATGTCTTGCACTTGTCAAGTTAATCATGCCCAAGAAGACCCTTTCCCTTACAACCCTAGTAGATTCAGGAGCCTCCTCATGTTTCATCGATGAAGGATTGGTTAAGAAACATGGAATTCCTGTACTTCGAAAGAACAAACCAGTAGTAGCTGAAGTAGTAGATGGACGACCTCTAGCATCTGGGAATATAACCATGGAGGCCACACCATTAAGAGTACACCTTGGTGACCATGAATCCCACATATGTTTCTTTGTAATATCGAGTCTAGTACATCTAATTATCATTGGAATGCCCTGGTTAAAGAAGCATAATCCAGACATCAATTGGGAAAAGAATAAAATCACCCATCGAGATATCCAGAAGAACCCAACATATGTTGGAGCCAAGACCTTCATACATGCAGTAAGGAAGGAACCGACATATATGATCTATGCCATACCAGTTAAAGAATCCAAGAAACATGATGCAGTGAAGCTACCCATTCAGTACAAAGGCTTTGAAGATGTTTTTGAAAAGAAGAATGCAGATATCCTCCCATAGCATAGACCTTATGATTGTTCCATAGATCTTTAGGAGGGAGCACAACCATCCTTTGGACCAATCTACAGACTATCCTCGTAGGAACTTACAGAACTATGCAAGAACATTGATGAGAATCTAGCAAAGGGGTTTATCAAACACTCGAAGTCTCTAGCAGAAGCTCCTGTTTTATTTGTAAAGAAGAAGGATGGGACTCTCCGGATGGGTGTAGATTATCGTGGATTGAATAAAGTCACTATAAAGAACAGATACCCTCTACCACTCATATCAGAACTCTTGGAACACCTTGGAAAAGCAAAATTCTTCACGAAGATTGATCTTTGAGGAGCTTACAACCTTGTCAAGATCAAAGAAGGAGACAAATGGAAGACAACATTTCGAACAAGGTATGGCCATTTTGAATATGTAGTTATGCCATTCGGTCTTAGAAATGCTCCAACTATCTTCCAACATATGATGAATGATATCTTTCGAGAATACTTAAATGATTTTCTTGTAATATACCTTGACGATATCTTGATATTCTCCAAAAATCTAGAGGATCATGAATGTCATGTAAAGATAGTCCTAGTAAAACTAAGAGAAAAAGGATTATATGCAAAATTGGAGAAGTGTTCTTTCCATAAGACAAAAGTGGAATTTTTAGGGTACATTGTATCAGATAAAGGAATTTTTATGGACCCTAAGAAGATTGAGACAATACTTGATTGGCGGTTCTCATGTGTTTGAGATGTACAATGTTTCCTGGGGTTTTCCAACTTCTATAGGATATTCATCAGAGATTACTCGAAGATAGTGACACCTCTTAGCAAGCTTACAGGGAACTCCAAATTCTCATGGACCGAAGAAGCAGATAAAGCCTTTCAGACCTTGAAATCAGCATTCACTATTGCTCCAATTCTAGTTCATCCTGATTCTAGTAAGCCCTTCTTCCTAGAGACAGATGCATCAGACTTTGCCCTAGGGGCCATTCTTTCCCAATATGGAGATGATGGACACCTACATCCAGTTGCACATCATTCAAGGAAATTTTCCCCTCCATAAATTAATTATGAAATTCATGATAAAGAACTTCTTGCCATAGTGGACGCGTTTGATACCTGGCATCACCATCTAGAAGGAGCAGCTCGTAAAGTTACTATGTATACACATCACAAGAACCTAGAGTATTTTACGACCACACACATCCTCAATAGAAGGCAATCTCGATGAAGTAACTTTCTATCAAGATTCAACTTGTCATCACATATCGTACAGGATGTCAACAATGTCAATCAGATGCAGCATGAGCATCTCTAGTTAGCATCTATCTCTTCAAGCCATCATGAAGACTCAGCCTTGAATCATTTGATCCTTGAGAATCTACCACAAGATGAATTGTTTTGTAATGTTAAGCAGAAAGCTCAAGAAAGAAAAGTCTAAGAAATATACAAATTTTAGGAAAAGGATGGATTACTACTCTATAAGAACCTATTGTATGTACCTCCAGGAAAGCCCATGATCCAAGTACTTCAACAACGTCATGACAACCTTGCAGCAAGACATTTTGGAGTGAATAAAACAATAGAACTCATATCAAGGGATTTTTGGTGGCCTCGAATGTGGAAGGAAGTCAAAGAATATATCCGAACCTGTGACACTTGCAATAGATCTAAGGTACCCCGACAGAAACCTCATGGCCTCTTGCAACCTTTACCCATTCGAGAGAGGCCATGGGCTTCACTGTCTATGTATTTCATCACAGATCTACCAAAGTCAGAAAAGTATGATGTCGTTCTTGTTATTATGGATAGATGTACAAAGATGGCACACTTCATTCCAACTACCAAGGCAATCACAGGTGCAGCCACTGCTAGACTTTTTCTTAGATACATCTTTCGGCTTCATGGATTGCCTGATGATATTATCAGTGATCGAGGTCCACAGTTCATATCCAACTTCTAGAACAATCTATGCAAGCTCCTTGGTGTTTAAGTTAAATTATCTTCAGCTAATCATCTACAGACTGATGGACAAACAGAACAGGTGAATCAAGTCCTAGAATAGTATCTCTGATGCACCATAAATTATCCCTTTGTAGAGTTTGCCTATAATAATAGTGTTCATACATCTACCAAGCACACTCCCTTCTTTGCAAATTATGGACAACATCCAAGGATGGATATACAACTCTCAAATCATGTCAAGAACCTAGCTACCAGAGATAAGGCCCAATACCTCATGGAAATTCACAAAGAACTCAAGGAAGAGATCCATAAATCTCAAGAGTAGTACAAATACTATGCAGATCAACATGGTGTTCAAAATCCATCCTATCAAATTGGGGATAAAGTGTGGTTACTTAGGAATAATTTGCAAACTTTGAGGCCTTGTGCAAAGCTAGACCATCAGAGATTTGGTCCATTCACCATCTTGGCCAAGATTAATCCAGTCACCTTCAAGCTCCAATTACCAAGTACCATGAGAATACATCCAATTTTCCATGTGTCCATGTTGGAACCATATCATATTTCACCATTGAGGGGGGTGAGGCCAGGTCCTTCAGCACCTATCGAGATTGATGATCATGAAGAATTGGAAGTCAAGCATGTCCTAGATTCGAGAATATCTCGAGGAAGATTGGAGTACCTTGTTCATTGGAAAGGGTATGATATCATTGATCATACTTGGGAACCTGTAGAAAACCTTAAGAGAGCACCAATCAAGGTTTGAGAATTCCATAAGAGAAATCCAATGAAGCCAAGACCAGAGAAGATGACCGCTCCTCGTGGAACTCGTCGCTTGAGGGGGAGGTGATGTCATGGACAAAGGAAACCATCTTGAACCTCAGATTCCATGTGATTCCGATATCTCATGATTGGTTCAGAATTAGGAGAAACCAATGCTTCCATTGCATTTGGAACGTGCCAAAACCCTAAGATCTATTGTCTTCTTACTTGATTCTGACATCTAGAGACCATGCTTTGAATTGATGACATCATTGATGACATCATCAATTTGTAACCACCCTTCAAAAACCTACATAAGGAGGGGTTGGCCACATTCATTCTCAGTCTTACCAATACCAGTCTTGGGAGCTCAAGGAGTCGTGACCGCCAAGTAAGTACTCTCGAAGTTCGAGTTCTAGTTCTTGTCTTGTTCCTTGTTCTAGTCATGTCTAATCTAGTTCTTGGACATCCTGTCTTGTCCTCTTGTAATCTCGTAGTACGAGATCCTGTCGAGTTCTTTCTTATATCTAGTTCATCTCCCAGAAGGGAGTTCTTGTAATCCAGATATCTTGTTTCATACTTACGATCTCGGGTTGTGGGATCTCCTGTATCATCTCTAGTCAAGTTATTCATACCTATCAGTCCGAGGTTGTGGGACGTCTTATATCATTCACGTATTCTTGTATCGTTTTCCCTTTGTGGGTGTTCTTGTAATTTAAAAGTGTATTTCCAAAATCTTGTCTACTGTAGTGAGAGAGCACAATCTAGTGCTCCCCTGACAATTGGTTCCTAAAGTCAATGTTTAGCATCAAATTCTTGTGGGAAATTGATGCTTAGCATTGACTTTAGGTGTAGAGTTGATGCTTAGCATTGGGCCATAGAGTACACTCCCAATGCTAGGTATTGACATGCCTCATAGATGCATGCATGACATCGATTCTTTGAGTAATTTGTACTTTCCAAGATTCTTTGCTTAGCATTTTATGTTTAGGAAATTTGAAAAGCATAAGGAAAAGGGAGTGAAGAAGCTTAGAGGTAAACATATCTCTGGAGAAGGAACAAAGGAGGCACCCATTGGGTGGGGAGAGAAGTCAAATAGGACAACCCTAATTGAGTCCTCTAAAAGACTAAGCAATTTAGTGGGTGGTTCATCAGTAGGTGAGAGCATTGCGAAGCTCACCAAGAAGGAGGACTTCAGAAAAATAACCCAGTAAGGGGCATGAGGAAGCTTGAGTGGTGCCTATAGCGCATAAAGGAGAAAAATGCACTTTTACTAGTTTTTGCAAGTGCCATGGGTAGAGGGAGGATAACACTACCAAGGAGTTCCAATATGGTCTAATCTTCAAATTTGACTATGAGGATGAAGAGTCAGAAGCCTCATCATCAAATTCATCCAAAAAGAGATTAAATCATTGCTTGACTTAAGGCTACAATGTCATGCATCTGAATATCTTATGGTAGTGGAAATCTCTTCCTCTCGATAATTCTAATAAAGTTTTCCTTGGATTCAAGTTTGAAAATGGAAAATAATTTTTCTAAGGACATTATGACTTGTCCTTTAAGCAAGATATTATAAAATTTTCTTGAAATCGATTTTCTTTTCTAGCTCTAAAATTAAGATTGCTATAGGATCTCTCGTATGTTTCTTCACTTCTTTATCTTCAACTTGCTTTTTGTTGGTTTTTAGAAGTCTTGTTAGATGTTTGATCATTTTTTTTAATTTTTTTAATCATTGGTTTTTTCGCTGCTTTTATTTCCCTTCTTCTCTCATTAGATTTCCACATTTCCCCTTGTTCAGATCAGACCTTTTTTCCCTCTTACATTTTTTGTCTTCTCATAACTCTTCTTTTTGGAAAATTATTGTCTTGCTTTTCATCTTTTTTTCTTTTCTCCTCTACATTATCTATATGTAATTACATAGAGAATCGATATATAGGTGAGCTCTAGGTTGTCCTTTGCATGATTGCATCTCATGCCTTTACTAGAGTCTCTAAACAATAGTTTTGATTTTCATTTGAGTATCAAATTCTTGTTCACCATGATACATAGGCTCTAGTTTTACTATATAGGATCCTAAATTTTTATTGGATAAGTTTTCATACAACTTTTCATAGCACCTTTTCCCTAATTATAGCTAAGAGCATATGTGATCTATAGTCACATAATTTTTTTATTAATATCAATTATTAGGCAGTGCTCTTTAGCTTCTTTCAAGGCTTCACAAGCATACATACAATTTAGGATTAGCAAAATATTAAAGAAAGTTTGTGCCAAACATTGCAAAGATCATGATCCCTTTATTTAAGAAACTAAGGGAAAGCCTAAAAGCCTTACTTGGGATAAGGAACATGCTAAAAGTATGGATGGTTTAAGAAAGCCTTGGATTTGGATATAGTTCTACAAATAGTAGATCCAAATGGACCTTTTCTAGTTGAAACAAATGCTAGTGATTTAGCAATTAGAGCTGTGTTGAGTCAGAATGGTTGACCAATTACTTTTGAAAGCCAAAAGCTAAACTTAGGTAAATGATATTATTCTACCTATGACAAAGAGCTTTGCTCTAAAGAAATGGAGATATTACTTATTTGGTGCCAAAGTAGCCTTAGTTTTTGACCAAGCAAGTATCAAATGATTTGCAAAAAAATCTTCAAGAATTTGACAATGAACTCACATATCAAAGAGGGAATTTCAATGTAGTTGTAGATGCTTTAAGTTCTATGCCTATTTGAATTCTCAAAGCTTCATATAAATTTCCAATGACTTAGTAGAATTGATGAAAGCTCAAGAAGATACAAGTTTTAAGGAATCTTGGAAGAAGGCTTTAAATCAAGGTGCAAACTTATCATATGAAGATAACTTTAAATACTAATGTATTCAAGATGAATATCTGTTGTACAAAGGAAAAGAATGTGTACCTTGTGATCAAGAACTTAGAAGAAAAACAAAACTTGAATTCCATGATGCCCCAAGTGTCAGTCATCCAAGAATCAACAAAACTTATGAGCTGATCAAAAGACAGTTTTATTGGACTATTGTACATAAAGATGTACAAGTCTAAGGCATATAAAATAAAGCATAGAAGTTCAAGATAAGAGGATTGTTACATCCTTTGAAAATTCCCAATGGGAAATGGAAAATTATTTCCATGGACTTTATTATGGGCTTGCCTTAAACTCAAAAAGGCCATGATGCAATTTAGTTCATAGTTGATAGATTGACCAAAATGGCTTGTTTCATACCTACTCAAACTACAACTAAAACTCTAGAATTAGCTAAAATATTTGTAGAACATCTTTACCGACTATATGGTCTATCCCAAGTCATACTGTTTGATAGAGATAGAAAGTTCACTAGTCATTTTTGGAGAGTTGTATTCATTAGGTTAGAAAGAAAGTTGAATATAAGTATAGTTGGACATCCACAAACAGATGGACAAATAGAATGGGTCAATCGAATACTTGATGATGTGTTAAAAGCCTACATATCTTCGAACCAAACTGATTGGGAAGACCATTTACCTCTAGTTAAGTTTTCTTACAATATTGCTAATAATTTAGCAACTGAATATAGTACCTTTATGTTGATGTACGGGTTCCAACCAAGGGCATCGTATGCAATTGGATTAAAAACTAATATAGTCCAAGCAGCTAAAGATTTATTGGAAGATATGAACTTTAAGCTGAAATAAGATAAGGAAATCCCGAGATAGATATAAAGTATTCAATGATCCTAAGAGGTGAGAACCTTCCTTTTAGGTTGGAGAGCAAATATATTTGGAAACGCTTGAGAAATTCAAACTTTGGAAACATGACCCTATCCTAAACTTTCGCCAAGATTTTGTGTCCCTTTCAAGATTCTCAAAGATTCGGACTTTGGCTTATGAGTTGGAACTTCCAAATCATTTTCTACTTCACCCATTATTTCATCTTAGTAGGTTGAAAAGAAAACTGGTTGAACAAGACAATCTTGTATCTTCAGATGCAATAGTCCAACCAATCTCCCTTCAAAACATTCCTCACGAACCATAAAAAATATTATGCACTTGAGACAAAAGATTAGGAATCATTTGTACAAAGAGTGCCTAGTTAAATGGAAGGATGGGATAGAAGAAAATGCCACTTGGGAATGAGTAAGTTCCATCAACAAAAGGTTTCTCTCTTTTCCAACTTTAACTTAGGAATGAGGCAAATCTTTGAGAGTGAGTCCATGATCGATGAGACTTATCATGGTGCACAGGGAAATACTCCACATAATATACTAACATACATTTTTGAGGAAAAAAAGATTAAAGGGGGGAAGAATGCCGTATAACTCTTGGATGCCCTTGAATAGTGGCTTTAATCCTCACCAACCCTTGGTTTATTTACTTGGTTTAGACACTTGAAGTTGGAGTATCAATTCTTGGTTTTAACCCTTTAGGAACCCTTGTCTATGTATTTAATTGGAGCCTCAATTGAATGTTTTTTACCTTTGGGATTAATTATCATAAGGAATGAGAGCCTTCGGATTGGGAGAAGCTTCTCCAAAGTGCCACCTTGATTTGTATGTGAAGGGAAGGCTTCACTTGAAATAGAAGTCACGTGTCTTGGAGGAACACTTGGAAGTGTCACATGACATGCACCCCTTGGACTTTGGTATATATGGGTGGAGTTGGCTAGGTGGATATGTACTATCACTCTCACATGGTGGATATTATCTTCAAGATTAAGCTCTCACAACAAGTACCTACTACATGGAAAGTATCCTAAAGGAATCACACTTGTGAGAAGGCAAGCACTCAAAGAACAAAGCCAAGATTAGAAGATAATTGTAGGACAATTGCATGAAAAGAGGAAAAGATCATTTTTTATGTTTTTGCATACAAGAATCTAAATATTTGCCCATCTTAGAAGCTATGCATGCAAGAATGGCAAAAAGACATTTTGCTGGTGGCCAAAGTTCCACATAGATGCAGAAAATATTCAAAATAATGCCACATATGCCAAGAAACAAAATAACCATTTAGAAAAGATTTCATGCTTCTTAGACAATGATTGAAAGCCATGCATTTGTCACATGGGGTATTTATTTCATTGGGCCAATCAACCTAAAGATAGGAGTCTCACATGCAGAACATAATAAATTACCTAATCAAGTGGGTAGATGCAAAACCCACATAATGCAATGATGCACAAACCACTGCTAAGTTTCTATTTGAACATATCATCACAAGATTTTGCTTGTCAATAGAGACTATTGGTGATCACAAAACCCACTTCCTCAACAAAGTGGTTGGAAACATTTTTAATTGAATTCCTAATCACTCACGAGGAGTTTGTGCCATATTATTCATAGGTCAATGGCCAAGAAAAAGTTCAAAAAAATCATTTGTGCTATGTTGATTAAGCTAGTGAATAATGGAAGGTCTAACTGGGGCAAACAACTTCATCATGTTATGTGGGCATATAGAATAACCTACAAGACTACTTTAGGAGCCACGCCATTTAACATGGTAATATAGGCAAAATGCAATACTCCCCATATACATGCTTATTCCTACATTAAGAGTAGCAAAAAATTATGATTGGATAGGTCACAAGCTCTTTTATCAAATAGATCAATTAGAAAAGCTTTAGGAAATGAGACTTAGGGTTTAAACAGGGATTTATGCTAGAAAAAGAAGGCAAAAAGCACATTACAAAAATCACATCAAGGACACAAGACTCAAGGAAGGAGATTTTCTCCTAATTTGCACACTTAAATAACATGTGAAGAAACTAAAAAACAGAGGATATGGACCACTGATCATCAATCACATATAAAAAAAGTGGCATTGTGAGCTTATCAACCTTGGATGGAGACCTACTACCTTATTACATTAGCAAATGTGGGATGAGGCTCTAGCATAAACCCATCTCAAATGAAATCTTGGATAGGATGCTCAAGGCATAGAAAACAAAATGAATAGTAGAAAGGATGTGTTGAGCCCATAAAAGTCATACTAGTCAAAGTCAACCACAGACAAAGTCAACCATGGTCAAAGTCAAAAGGGTCAAAGTCAAAGCAATCAAAGTCAATAAGGTCAATGTCAAAGTCAACACGGGCAAAGTCAAAGTGTTCAAAGTTTAAGTGTCAAAGTGCACAAGTAGTGCACAATTAATTGATTGACAAAGGGTAAAATTGTAGAAAGTTGGTTGCAGGTTGCAGAGGTATTTCTGTAATTTCTCTAAGGTTCAAAGTGTTTTTAAAGTGTTTTGGAAGGTTTAGGTGAACCCTCTCTTAGGTGCACAAGTGAAGAATTAAAAGGCAAAATGTGAAGGTATGTGAAGCGGCAGCGTACACAGAAGTGAAAGCATGGCCCCCCAATTAAAATTTTTGTTTTAGTCTAAAGTCACCCCAATTAAAATTTTTGTTTTAGTCTAAAGTCACTAAAGTCTAAAATTTTCGTTGGTTGCCCACTTTAGGAGACAATCTTGGGACATCAAAGTGAGAACAAGATACTCTCGCAGTTAGGAGTGTATTGTTGAAGAATCACTCACGAATTTGACATACAGACAGACATAAAGATAAAGAAAGATAAAGAGAAGCAGAATCAAGTCTTAAAAAAAAAACCAAAGCCTTAGTGAAGGGACAAATTCGTGACTGAAATTAGAGTTTGTTAAGAATTAGAGTTTGTTACACCGGATCAAAACTGTATATAAAGAGAGATGAGAACAGAAAAAGTGTGAGTAGAGCGCGTCGTATGAATAGAGCGCATATAGAAATCAAGAATAGGTCTAGAAGACGCCAGAGATTGCGTATGTAAAGAAGAATAACAGAAACCTGAAATGTCAGGTATTCATATGAGAGAGATGGTAAGAAGAAACTACTCAGTATAGGAGAGTTTCTATAGCTTGAGCAAGAAGAGGCCAAGCTAGTTTTGTACACATCTTCTCTAATAGAAGACACATGTTCATGTGGAAGTTTGCGCGCATTCTTCGTATGTGAAGAAATCTGAGTATTTTCATGTTACAATATAAAGTTAGTTAACAGTTACAGTTTTCTCAGTAAAACGTATTTTCTGGTCAATTATAGTTTTTCTCAGTAAACGTGTTTTTCGGTAGAACAACGAAGTAGATCTCGCAGAATAATGTAAAGTTGTGTATGAGAGATAGCTTATCTTGTAGCTAGACTTCTCTACTATCAGTTCATCAAAGATTTCGGTGAAATGGATATGTACACATAGTACAAAGTCTGACCGGAAAGAGGCACTCAAAACTGGTGAAGTTTTTCCTTAAACTTCAGAAAGAGTTCATTCAGTGAAGGAGGTTCACGCATCACTTCTTTACTTCATGTATATTCACTTGAAGTAATTACAAATAGAATTGCGGTTGATTCCGGTAAGATTCTGATATAATTACGGTGACAGTCCGGTGACAGTTCGGTGAAGTTCCAGTGGATTTTTCAATAAATTCAAAACACAGTCTTATATGGTTGAGTGACAGTAACTTTGCTAAGCTACTGCTGATTATGGAGGTGTTCTAATATCACTCTAGCTTAGCCAACTTCAATGGCGCGGCAAATTCTGCAGGCTTGACAAGGTTCGAGTCTTTGCCGCATCATCAACAAGTGGTATCAGAGCCAAAAGATTCTCAAAGAGCAAACGGAAGTAAAGACACAAGAGAATTTGAAAAACTTTCATAAAGAAAGGTGAAAGCTGAAGAGATCGATAGCAAACGGTATCAAGAAGTATTCCGAAGTCATTTTCAAGGTAAAGGTTTACAAAAGGTAAAATTCTTTAACGATACACTCACCAGAAGAAATAGAAACAAGAAGATTATGGCAGATCATGTTTCATTTGACAAATTGGACAGAGATAATTATCCCGCATGGGTAATGCGCATGGAGGCCTTACTTATGAGTAAGGACTTAATGATGTATGTGACCGGAGAAGAAAAGAAGCCGACCTTTGAAGACAGTAGACAACCAAAGGAAGAAGAATTAGAAGCCTTGAAGCTGTGGCAGAAGAAAGATGCAACAGCAAGAGCTTACATTTATAATATCGTTACAGATCATCTACTACTGCACATTAGAGGTCTGGAGAAAGCGCAGGACATATGGAGTGCGTTGGAAGATCATTTCCAAAATACTACGAAAGCTAGGAAGGCTAGCTTATGGTCCGAATTCACAACGTTCAAAAAGAAGTTGAATCAAAGCATTAGTGACTATGTTACTAAGATGAAGGATCTAGCAGATAGTCTTGGATCCATAAATGAAGATATCAAAAATCACAGATTGATAGCACAAGTGCTCACAGGTTTGAGAGGAGATGAAAGGTGGAAACCTTTCGTACTCTCAACTGAACTTTCTTTACATCATTTTGTACCAGATTTAAATCAGTTGCTTGGTTTGATGCTCACATATGAGCAAGACTTGCATGAAGAAGGAGATAAAGGACAAAGTTCTGCAATGTACATGAAGAACAAGAAGAAAGGAGATAAAGGTAAGTCAAAAGATGAAGAAGAGTCGAGTTCTCAGGCTTATTATGCAAGAGGTAAAGGCACCGGCAGAGGAAGAGCAAGAGGTTTTGGAAGAGGAAGAGGTAGTCAGAATATCAACAAGAAGGCTTGCTGGATTTGTGGATTAAGTAATCATTTGGCTCATGATTGCTGGCATAATTCCCAAGGATCAAGACAAAATCAGAATAACAATAGCAGAGGCAAAAGTGGAAGATATAAAAAAGGTAGACAGAATCAAAGAGGAGGCTATGGTAGAGGTGGAGCAAGAAGTTGGGGACAGAATCAATCCTACAACACCACCTATAACAACTACGCAAATGACACACAGAATGAAAGTCATACATCATTGATGATGAACTCAATTGGCACATCAGATAACGAAGATCTAAAGGTATTTTACATTGATTCTGGATGTTCCAATCATTTGTCAAGAAATATAGAACTGATGTCAGAATTGGAAAAGGGTAGCTCCAGTCATACTGTTCAAACACGTGACAATACAAGACATAGTGTACATTCAATTGGAAAAGTGAAATGTAAGAGTGGAGCAGATTTGCTAACCAATGTTTTGTATGTTCTGACAATACCTAAAAATTTGATTAGCGTGGGACAGATAGTTGAGAAAGGTTTTCAGGTCAGATTTACAAATGAAGGAGTATTTGTAGAGGATCACGAGAATGGATATAATCAGATCGTCTCTGGTAAGAAAGAAGGTAGACTCTTTACTTTAAGAGTACAAGGGAACATTGATCAAGCGTTGCTCACACATGGTGAAAAGGTGATTACAAAACTTGATCTCTGGCATAAGAGATTAGGTCATTTCAATGAAAAAGGAATTAAAGCTATGATTTCAAATCAGTCAGTACTGGGATTACCGAATGTACAGAACCAACATATGATTCATAAGTGTGAGGCATGTCAGATGGGAAAAGCCCACAGGTTACCTTTTCAGAAAAAAGGATTCAAACATGATGGAGTACTTGAACTCATTCATACAGATGTATGGGGTCCAACAAAAGAAGGATCAATTAGTGGCTCAAGGTATTATGTTTTATTCATTGATGATGCTACAAGATGGATAATGTTATATGTTTTGAAGGAAAGATCAGAAGTATTTGAAACCTTTAAGCATTTTCATGCATATGCTGAAAGACTTACAGGACGAAAGCTTAAGAGACTGAGGTCTGATGGAGGGGATTATCTTTGGAATGCAGGTATTAAGAGAGAAATAACCTGCAGGTATATACCACAACAAAATGGTGTAGCAGAAAGAAGAAACCGAACTCTAATTGAGTTTGCACGAGCTATGCTCAAAGAAAAGAATTGTCCAAATTATCTTTGGGCTAAAGCTGTAAATACAGCTACATACTTGGTAAACAGATTACCTTGTACAACTTTAGATGGAATGACTCCTTATGAAGCTTGGTGGGAAAAGAAACCAACACTTGATCATTGCAAAGTGTTTGGATCAGTAGCTTATGCTTATGTACCATCACAACTCAGACAGCTTGAACCAAAAGCAGAGAAATATGTGTTTGTCGGATATGATGAAAAGTAGATGGGTTACATGTTATGGAGTCCTCTAACAAAACAGTTTACTGTTTCCAGAGATGTTACATTTGATGAACAGAAAAGTTGGTATGCAGATCAAAGTCATACAACTGAAGAATTCGAAGAAGATGTAAGAAGAAAAGAGAAAGGGAAATCAATTGTGCAGGTGAATAGAGATGAAGACTATATGCAAGCAAGTACGTCCAGAAATGGATTAACAAGAAGGAATGAAGAAATTCCTATATTTGATGAAGAAGTGTATTCAGACACTTATGAAGAATGTGAACCAAGAAGGTCAAGCAGGACTAGAAGACAACCAGAAAGGTATTCTTATGATATTTTGTACATAACTCAGAAAAATTATGCATATATGGTCAAAGATGATGAAGAACCTCAGAACTATGATGAAGCTAAAGGCAAGAAGCAATGGGAAGAAGCAATGGACGAAGAGTTCAGCGCACTGGAGGAGAACAAGACATGGGAACTTGTTCCTAAACCAAATGGTAAGAAAGTAATTGGAAATAAATGGGTTTTCAAAGTTAAGAGACTTGCAGATGGAAGGATAGCCAGATACAAAGCTAGACTGGTTGTCAAGGGCTATGCTCAGACGCATGGCATAGATTATGATGAGACGTTTAGTCCGGTGGCAAAGATGTCAACCATAAGGACAATGATTGCTATAACAACATCAAAAGGATGGAAGCTGTCAGCTAGATATAAAGAATGCATTTTTGAATGGATATATATAAGATGAAGTCTACATGGAACAACCTAAAGGGTTTGTAAGTTCCAGATACCCAAATTTTGTTTGCAGAATAAGAAAAGCACTTTATGGATTGAAGCAAGCTCCAAGAGCTTGGAATTACAGACTTGTGAAATATCTCAATGAACTTGGATACCAAAGTTCGAAGGCAGATGCAAACTTACTCATCAAGAAAACAGAAGAAGGTATGATCTACATTTGTATTTATGTAGATGACATTATAATCATAGGTACATCAGATGAAGGAATCAAGGAGGTAAAGAGATTACTTGAAAAGGAGTTTAAGATCAGTGATCTAGGAAAGTTATCATACTTTCTTGGAATGGAAATCACATACACAAATCATGGTGTATATGTTTCGCAAGAAAGGTATCTCCTAAACTTACTGAAGAAGTTTAATATGGAGAATTGCAGAGAAGCTTCAACACCACTTGAAGTAAACCATAAACTCAGTAAATATGGTGGTGCATAGTTTAAAGATATGAGGAAGTATCAGTCGTTAGTAGGAAGCTTAATTTATGCTACACTAACAAGACCTGATCTTAGTTATGCAGTGGGAGTTCTCTCACAGTTCATGCATTGTCCGAAGGATCAACATTGGGTTGCAGGACAAAGAGTTCTTAGATATATCAAAAGAACTATAAAGGAAGGATTATATTATCCTTTTACGTCAGATATAAAGTTGAGAGCATTCAGTGACTCAGACTAGGCAGGAAGTCAAGATGACAGAAGATCAACACATGGGTATATGATATACCTAGGAGATAAGCTAGTGAGCTAGTGTTCGAAGAAACAACACACAGTGGCCTTATCGTCAACAGAAGCCGAATATAAAGGACTTGTAGAAGCAGCCAAAGAAGTGATATGGATGCAGACCTTGTTCAAAAGCATGGGTATTGATCAAGGTATACCTATCATACATGGAGATAATATGAGCTCGTTGTATCTTGCAGCAAATCCAGTATTTCATGCAAGAACAAAGCACATAGAGATTCAGTATCATTTCCTGAGGGAAAAGGTGATGGAGAAGGAGCTAGAAATTGTATACACTCCAACAAAAGATCAGATTGCAAATATTTTGACAAAGAGTTTGGATGGAACAAAGACAAGCAGATTCAAAGAAATGGCAGGTATAAAAGAAAAGAAAAATATATGAAAGACAGGAAGATGCAAATTAATGATTGAGGGGGAGCTGTTGAAGAATCACTCACGAATTTGACATACAGACAGACATAAAGATAAAGAAAGATAAAGAGAAGCAGAATCAAGTATTAAAAAAAAAACCAAAGCCTTAGTGAAGGGACAAATTCACGACTGAAATTAGAGTTTGTTAAGAATTAGAGTTTGTTACACCGGATCAGAACTGTATATAAATAGAGACGAGAACAAAAAAAGTGTGAGTAGAGCGCGTCGTATGAATAGAGCGCATATAGAAATCAAGAATAGTTCTAGAAGACGCCAGAGATTGTGTATGTAAAGATGAATAACAGAAACCTGAAATGTCAGGTATTCATCTGAGAGAGATGGTAAGAAGAAACTACTCAGTATAGGAGAGTTTCTATAGCTTGAACAAGAAGAGGCCAAGCTAGTTTTGTACACATCTTCTCTAATAGAAAACACATGTTCATGTGGAAGTTTGCGCGCATTCTTCGTATGTGAAGAAATCTGAGTATTTTCATGTTACGGTATAAAGTTAGCTAACAGTTACAGTTTTCTCAGTAAAACGTATTTTTCGGTCAGTTATAATTTTTCTCAGTAAACGTGTTTTTCGGTAGAACAACGAAGTAGATCTCGCAGAATAACGTAAAGTTGTGTATGAGAGATAGCTTATCTTGTAGCTAGACTTCTCTACTATCAGTTCATCAAAGATTTTGGTGAAATGGATATGTACACACAGTACAAAGTCTAATCGGAAAGAGGCACTCATAACTGGTGAAGTTTTTCCTTAAACTTCAAAAAGAGTTCATTCAGTGAAGGAGGTTCACGCATCACTTCTTTACTTCATGTATATTCACTTGAAGTAATTACAAATAGAATTGCGGTTGATTTCGGTAAGATTCCGGTATAATTACGGTGACAGTCCGGTGACAGTTTGGTGAAGTTCCAGTGGATTTTTCAGTAAATTCAAAACACAGTCTTATATGGTTGAGTGACAGTAACTTTGCTAAGCTACTGCTGATTATGGAGGTGTTCTAATATCACTCTAGCTTAGCCAACTTCAATGGCGCAACGAATTCCGCAGGCTTGACAAGGTTCGAGTCTTTGCCGCGTCATCAACATGTATGTGAACCGACACTCAAATCAAGGCAAGGCATTATTCTTGGAGGACGAAGCAAGGTGAGCATAGTCTAAGCTAGGCAAGAGAGAGAAGTGCAAGAGACACACAGTGTGTGACACAGAGAAGTGAAGTGCAAGGTGT
>CM035413.1:134657554-134667554 GCA_020310875.1 Ceratopteris richardii
GTTCCTACAATTCCAAAGAATTTGATAAGTGTAGGGAAAATTGTTGAAAAAGGTTATGAACTAAGTAATGCTCACTAATGATGGAGTTTTTGTGGAAGACCCTAGCAATGGGTATAAACAAATTGTTTTAGGGAAGAAAGAAGGAAGAATCTTCACATTGAAGATTCAAGGTAATGTTGGTCATGGCTTATTCACTTATGGAGGACATAAGATCTCTGAGTTAGATCTTTGGCACACAAGGCTTGGACATTTCAATGAAAGAAGTATTAAGGATATGATTAACAATGGTTCAGTGCTTGGATTGCCTAATGTTGCAGGATAACATATGACATACAGATGTGAGGCATGTCAATTAGGTAAGGCTCATAAGCAATCATATACTAAGCATGGATTTATGTATTCAGAGAAGCTTGAGTTGGTACACACTGATGTGTGGGGACCATCAAAGGATTTCAGTATTAATGGTTCAAGATATTATGTGATTTATGTTGATGATGCTACTAGGTGGATCACTATCTATGTGATCAAAGATAAATAAGAGGTATTCAACACATTTAAGCATTACCATGTGTATGCAGAAAGAATTATAGGTCAAAAGTTGAAGAGACTAAGGTCAGATGGAGGGGAAGAGTATTTCTCTAATGAGTTCAGTGATTACTTATGGAATGCAGGTATAAAAAGGGAAGTTACTTGCAGGTAATCTCCTCAACAAAATGGTGTAGCAGAAAGGAGAAATAGAACTATTGTTGAGTTTGCAAGATCAATGATGAAGGAGAAAATTTGTCCAAATTATTTGTGGGCTGAGGCAGTAAATACAACTACATATTTGGTTAATAGGTTACCATGTAAAGCTTTGCAGGGTATGACACCATATGAGGCATGGTGGGGTAAGAGACCTACCTTAGATCATTGCAAAGTGTTTGGATGTTTGGCCTATGCATATGTGCCATCTCAGTTGAGGCATAAATTGGAACCTAAAGCTGAAAAGTATGTGTTCATTGGATATGATGATAAGGAGATGAGATATAGGTTGTGGAGTCCATCCACAAAGCAATTCCTTGTATCAAAGGATGTTACATTTGATGAGAAAGGTACTTGGTATGCAAGTACAATGAATAATCATGTAGGTGATGAAGAAGTTGTGCATCAGAAGAAAGGTAAATCAAAGGTTTAAATATTTGATGAAGAAGAGAACAATGAAGTACAGGTTGAAGTTGAAGAAGTGCCAAGATTTGATCCAGAATGTGATGAACCAGAAACTTCAAGAAGTGTAGAACTCAAAAGGTCATCAAGACACAAATGGCAACCTACAAGGTATAGCTATGACACTTCTTTTTTGACTACTAAAGACTATGCTTACATGGTGAAAGCAGATGAAGACCCTTGTACATATGAAGAGGCAAAAGGTAAAGAAAATTGGGAGAAAGCTATGCAGGAAGAGTATGATGCATTGATGGAAAATGAGACTTGGGATTTGGTTCCTAAACCAAATAGTCAGAAGATCATTGGATGCAAATGGGTCTACAAGACAAAGAGATATGCAGATGGAAGTGTGTCTAGGTATAAAGCTAGACTTGTTGTGAAAGGGTTTGCTCAGACATATGGTATAGACTATGATGAGACCTATAGTCCTGTGGCAAAGATGACAACCATCAAGACACTCATTGCCATTGTTGCATGTAAAGGTTGGAGATTATGTCAATTAGATGTGAAGAATGCTTTTCTTAATGGTTATATTTCAGATGATGTTTTCATGGAACAACCACAAGGGTTCAGAGATAAAAGGTATTCAGAATATGTATGTAAGCTCAAGAGAGCTTTGTATGGTTTGAAGCAGGCCCCAAGGGCATGGACTTATAGACTTGTGAAGTTTTTGAAGGAACTTGGTTTCCAAGTATCTAAAGCAGATATTAGCTTGCTTGTCAAAGCAAGTGATGATGGGTTCATTTATATGTGCATATATGTTGATGATATAATCCTTACATGTACAAATGAGAAGGGCATACAAAGCCTCAAGAAGAAAATGGAGAAAGAGTTCAAGATTAGTGACTTGGGAGACTTGTCATATTTCTTGGGCATGGAGATCTCATATACTCAACATGGAGTGTATGTGACTCAAGAGAGGTATTTGAAATACTTGTTGATCAAGTTTAAAATGGAAGATTGCACGGTGGCACCTACTCCAATGGAGGTGAATCACAAATTAAGCAGATATGGAGGAGAAGAATTCAAGGACATGAAGCTATATCAAAGTCTGGTTGGTAGTCTAATCTATGCTACATTAACTAGGCCTGATTTGTCATATGCAATTGGAGTGTGGTCTCAATTCATGCATTGTCCTAGGAAAGAACATTGGGTTGCAAGATAGAGTGTTGAGATATATTAAGGGTACACTCAAGGAAGGTTTGTATTATGGTTTTACATCAGATACAAACATCAAGATATATAGTGATATAGATTGGGCAGGTAATCCTAATGATAGGAGATCAACATATGGATACTTGTGTTATGTGGGAGATAAGTTAATCTCTTGGTGCTCTAAAAGCAACACACAGTTGCTTTATCATCTACAAAGGAAAAGTATAAAGGTATGATTGAAGGTGCAAAGCAAGTCATATGGTTAAAGACTCTCATGAAGAGTTTTGACATCATTCAGAGTACACCCACTTGTTAAAAGCACTTTCTATGTTAAGTCGCTTTTAATCTCGTTTCAGGTTCTTGGGGATGGCTAGGGGTCTGACAGTGCAGAGGCCCTTTATTTGATTTTCCCAAATTAACTATTCAACTAAACAATCACTATACTTTCAAAGTAACAACTTCCGTTACACAGTTAATACATGCAAGTTATGATTATCTTACACAGTAACTTATCGCGCGAGTTAACACTCACACAAGCACGCAGACTTATTAATGTTAAGACAACGTTACTGTGTTAATAATGAATTACTGCAATTCAACAAGAACAGAGTAACAGTACGCAAGATATCTGCAAATTTGCACACGATCTTCTCTGCACCATCGCCTAGACAGAGTCTGGCGAACCCGTCTCTCTCATGCCGAAGAATCACTATAATGCCTTTTCATTAAAGGGTAAAAGTTACAACTATTCGCTACGCCCTTTCGGTGCGTGTGATATATGAAAAATACAATCCATTCCGGTGACCTTACACTGGCATGCACGGTGGACTCGAACCCGCAAAGGAAAAGAAAACTAAGGCTCATCAACTATGCCTTGTATGTACAGTGTTCGGGCCAACTTAAATGTTCGGATGTAGCTGAACCTGCAGAGCATGGTTTTTTGCTTTGACTGCATTAGCTTCTTCCTGTAAGGGAGCAATATCTGCTTCTAGCAAGTCTACTTTGCCTTGCAATTCCTGCCGGATATTCTCTGTGGCTATCTTCATTTCAAGAGGTAATTGTTGAGAAAACTGGATCAGGAGACGACCCATAGATTCTAGTTCATTAAACATCGAAGCCGGAGGAGGAAGAGCAGGAAGTGGTTGGGATGAAGAGGCTGAGAACAATTGAGGGGAGGGTGGTGGAGAGTAGTCGAGAGAAGAGGATGGATGAGTGGGTGCGTCGGGAATTACATTGGCGATTGCAGCAGTATGTATTGCAACTGGCTCAACAGGGTTAGTCGGTGGAGGAAGAGGAATAAGGGTATTCTGCATCAGGATTAGTCCGGTTGTATTCTGATTTGTCACCTCAGCTTGTTCGATCACGATCTCAGCATTGGCAATCACTTCGGTGATAATTTCGGCTACAATTTCTTTCACAATGTCCTCATCCTACTGATGAGAGTCCGCCCGAGAAGAGACTTCTTCAGAGTTGTCCAGGTGTGCACCGTGTTCCTGCTAGTTGAGCGGAGAAGAAGGAACGAATGATTGGACATGGAGGGAAGTGGCAGTGTCGTGAAAGACTTCAGTGTCGTGACTGGCGGTGGATCCCTGCACCTGGCTTTCAGAGGGGCTTACACATCTACGTTTTTAGCAAAAAAGTTGAAGCATATCTTCATCGTCGTCTTCTTCGTCCTCGAGCATGTGAGTAGATTCTTCATGTAACAAGAAGGGAGCGGTTGGAGGAGGTTGCACGGCTTGGATCGCCAGAAAGAGGAACGTGATGATATGGGGTAAACGGGAACGAGGAAGGTCACCCTTAGTGACTTGTTTGATAACCGCTACACATTCACGGTGAATGTGCCAGAAATAGAAGGATGTGAAATTTATAGTTTCATGGGAAGCGGTATCGATCATCGAATAGAATGGTCGAGCAATACCATACGTGCGTTTCTGTAAATTCAGGGTGGCTACCAAAAACTGCAGAGCTGTACGCTCTGGTTCAGGTCTACACAAAATGGCATACTCATTAGATTGAGTGCCGAGGGAACAATTCTTTCATGGTTGCCACGAAAAGGAGTGGACCATTATCCAATCCTTCCCGAGGGAGTCGAAAAGCTTTAGCAAACATAGCTAAAGTAATGACGACACGAGATGGTAAACAAGCAATGGGCCAACTCTGCTCTGTAGCAGGTGTGGCGGCAATGGCAGAAATGAGTTGCGCATGGAATGGGTGACACTCCACTGAATGCCAAGGCAATTTAGCGAAGGCCAACAGACCACGAGTGCGCAAATACTCACTCACTTCGGGAGTGAGTCCTGCACGGACGGTAGCGACGTTCACGAGAGCTTCCATGGTGCACACAAGTAAACACGAAAACATAGAATACAAAGAACACACAATCACACAAACACAATAGCGGTTATCAGTGGAAAGAACAAGATTAAGTAAGAGCACGAACAACATTAGGCGACAAAAACCCTAATCATCGCGCAGTATTGGAGAGATATCCTTCATGATTGCGGCATGCATGCATGAACAGAAACAGTATCACAGGGTCAGTGGTCAAGTGAAATACGGGGGATAAAAAGAAAAACAAGTGACACGCAAAAAAGACTAAATACACGTCATCGGTTATCAAACGACTGGTGATATGGATGAAGCTTAGAACCATTAATCACTTTTGGCAAGAGAACACCTGTTAGGGTTGCCAATCGAAAAGTTGCTGGTCCCACTTGTTCAGCAATCCGGTATGGACCAAACCCCGTAACTTAAATTTCCCAATAGCACGATTGGCTTTAGCATTATAAAATAAAACAAGTTGTTCAACCGTAAAGATAGAGGTTTTTAGGAAGCGATCATGAGTACGGGCTTGACGGAGCTGAACTTCTTGGAAAGTCATGAAGCTTTCCCAGCGGTGTTCATCCAATGATCGGAGCGCATCCAACCGAAATGGAAAAGAGTCTCCTGGCAGCAATTTTTGAGCTAAGGCAACACGTAGACTCGGTATCACTACTTCTATTGGCGCAATAGCTTCCATGCCGTAAGCGAGTTTAAACGGAGTTGTTCTGGTTGCCACTTTGTACGTGGTCCGGTATGCCCATAATATAGCAGGTAAGAGTTGGTCCCAATGTTCCGAACATTCCAAAATCAATTTGCGGAGCATATTCAACAAAGTCTTATTGGTAGTTTCAGCCAGACCATTAGCACGTGGATAGTACGATGAGCTGAATTTATGCATAATCTGAAAAGTTTGAG
The DNA here is from genome assembly GCA_020310875.1 of Ceratopteris richardii. NCBI lineage: Eukaryota > Viridiplantae > Streptophyta > Polypodiopsida > Polypodiales > Pteridaceae > Ceratopteris > Ceratopteris richardii. The sequence goes on from CM035413.1 coordinate 134,663,150, forward strand.
TCAGTACTTGCATTAAGTTGTTGGAAAAATGTGTTCCTTGGTCCGTCACTATCTATAGAGGTAATCCATATCGCGGGAAGACATCTTTAAGCAAACATTTTGCCACCGAAACAACTATGGCAGAATGTAAAGACCAAGCTTCTGCCCATCTAGTGGCATAATCTGTACAAGTCAATATGTATCGATTGGCGGTGAGAGTCGCTGGTTTTGTTATTGGGCCAATAAAATCTAGACCCCACTTTTGAAAGGGTTCCAAAGGTAAAACAGGTTGAAGGGGGAAAAAGTGTCACTGCAAGGGCTGTCGAGTCCGTTGACAGACATCACACTGCTGCACAAACTGAACCACATCTCTGTACATTGTAGGCCACCATAGCCCACTTTGTAGAATTTTCCAATGAGTAAGATCAGCTGCGAAGTGTCCTCCAGAGGGTAATGAATGAGCCATGGTAATAACTGATTCCGCTTCATGTGGAGGAATGCATATAAGTAAAACACCAGTATGATCTATGCAATACAGTTGACCCACAATCAACCGGAATCGTCAACTGTGGACTGCAATTTTGCGGTGCAGAGTGACGGGAGCATTAGGAGGAAGAAAACTGTCAGTGAGAAAAGTCATTAACATATCGTAATAGGTAGGAGCAACATGAGGTTCTGCAGATGTTGTAGAAGTTGTCTCAGTGGCATAAATCGCCGGTGTAGTGTCATCAACACCTACCAGAGACTCACCGGAATCCAGTCGAGATAGAAAATCTGCCAAGACATGTGCTATGCCGGGTCGATGAATAACTTCATAATCGAACTCCTGTAATAGTAAAACCCATTTGGCCAATCTACCACCTAAATGATACTGCTGAACCAAGTACACCAATGCAGCGTGATCCACATGGAAAGTAAATTTACGGCCCAGTAAGTAATGCTGACATTTCTTAACAGAGTATACCAATCCAAGACATTCTTGTTCGGTCACAGAGTAATTTCTCTCCGCAGGAGCTAAGCGGCGGCTCGCATAGTACACAGGCCGAAACCATTTGTCAATTTGTTGCATGAGAATGCTACCAATTGTAATATCTGACACATCCACGAAGACATGGAACGGTCGTTCCCAATCAGGTGGTTGCAAGATCGGGGCCTGCGTCAATAAGACCTTCAACCGATCAAATGCACTTTGGCACTCCTGAGTCCATTCATGCTTCCGCCGAGTGCTGGTCATAAGCTGATTAAGTGGGGTCGCTAAATGAGCTAACCACCGTAAATGTCTGCCATGCCACCAGATTTGGCCAAGAAAGCACATAACTTCTTTCGGCATCTTTGGGATTGGTGCCTCCAACACGGCTGCGAATTTATCCGGATCTACCTGGATTCCTTGTTTAGAAATGATATGATCGAGTAGTTTGCCACAGGAGACCGCAAAAACTGATTTGGTAGGATTCAAACATAGTTGGTACTCCCGGCACTTTTCAAAGCAACACCGTAAATGATACAGGTGTGCTGAAGTGGCACCGAATAAGGAAAAATCATCCAAATATACTTGCATAAATGTGGTCAAGTAAGGTGAAAAGACTTCCTGCATACATCTTTGGAATGTACTCGAGGCATTCCGTAAACCGAACCACATTAAGGTGCAAGCATAGACACCCCAATTAGTGATGAATGCTGTCTTCAGTATATCCTGTTCTGCCATCCTCACTTGATTATATCCACTGTAGCCATCCAGAAAAGAATACATTTCATGTCCTACTACCCTGTCGAGCATTGTGTCTAGAAAGGGGAGAGGGAACGGATCCGGTACAGTGGCGGCATTGAGTTTCCGGTAGTCGACACAGATACGCAACTGTTTATTTTTCTTCGGGACGATCACTATTGGAGAGATCCACTCAGCATGCTCAATTGGCACAATAAATCCCACCTTCAATAAACGATCAAGTTCAGCCTTCACCTGTGCTGCATAATTAGGGTTCATCCTATAATTAGGTTGTTTGATAGGCCTCGCATTGGGTTTTAGTACCACTCTATGTTGATAAATCCGTGGGTCAAGGCCCTTCATGTCTCTGTAGTCCCAAGCGAAAACATCTGAGAATTCACGAAGAAGTTGTACCAAATCATCTTGGAATTTCTCTGCTAATCATGCCTTGATTTTTACAGGCCTTGGGTTGATCGTGTCTCCCAAGTTGTACGTTACCAATTGATCTTCCGGTACGTAGAACTGCCGGGGCTTTACCAAATCATCAGCTGGCTGCAGCAGTTGTTGTAAAGTCGCTTCATCCATAGGTATATCATCATCTGCTTCTGCTTCTCCGGTCATTGGTACGACCGTACAAGCTACCGGACTCCAGGTATCTGCTACCGACTGTAAGTCTACAGTACCTAATGAGATGAGGTCCTTATTGGTTTTAAGGAAAGCTTCTTCCTCATCATTAGATAACCCATCCAACATATGGACTGGTTCCACTACATATGGTCATGCATGAAGATCACAAGGTTGCATAGCGTCCAATTTAACTACATATTTCAGGTGATTGTCTTTGAAAATTAACTCTTGAGCTAACCAATCCTGTACGACTTTGGCTTTCTTAGCCATGGTTGATCGAAGAGTAAGTTGTAATCGAGGCTAGATTCAGGTAGCTCTAGGACTACAAAAGTCATTTTAAATGTGGTTCCCTGCAAGGTAATAAGAATATTACGTACTAGTCCCACCGGATGGACTCGTGATTGATCTGCCATTCGCACAAAAAATTGTACGGGTTCAATTTGGGTCCTCCCCAACTTCTTGCAGGTGCGGCTGTTGCAATATTCACACCAGATCCGCCATCAATTAAAACTTGGTTAATCTTCTGATTTATACCAGACGGTGATCAATGGTACTTAATGATCCACTGTAGAATCCAATTCCGGTTGTATGGTCGCAGTCGCCGGAGTACATGAAGGTCTGGGACTAACCTGCTATTGGAATTGCTGTCTGACTCCTAGAACTAAGGCGAGAAACTGTCCCAAAGGGAGTGTGATGGAAGCTTTAGATAGGATGTCCCACACTTGATCTGTTTGGGCTGTGGTTATCACCGATTCTGGTGGTGATTCTAATGTTGTTGGAGCAGAATTCTGTTCATTCGATCTTGCCTGTGGCAGAGTGACCTGTGTTACCGGAATGGGATCAAGAAACACAGTCGGCTCCTTAGCTCTCCATTGACTAGCCTTTGCAAACATCTGCTGCTGCTCACAAATTCCAGGCTCGAAAACTTCAGCTGCTGATTGCAACTGTTTACCTGATCTTGTATGAACTACAGCTGCTTGTGACTCAATCGGGGAAATATAGACCATGTTAGTCATCAGATTTTGTCGTTCCTTCTTCCTTTTGTCATACTCTATTGCTTCCTTGCAAAATCTACGGATATGGCCAACCTCGCCACAAAAATGGCACCGAGGAGGTGGGAGGGAAGTACCTTCCGCCGATGTACTTGCCTGCCAGTGGTTTGGATTGAAATTATTGTTACACTGCCCTCGATAGTTCCTATATCTTGCTGCTGGTTGGTTCGCAACTGTGGCTGTCGTTGAATCTCTTACTTATCTCCAAATCAAATAACATGTCCTCAGCTTTGGTATCGAAATTAGGTATGCTTGCCCCGAATAGTGGTGAACGTAATAAGGGTCCACTAGGTAATACCGCACTATCACCGAAAGACTTCAAATTCCCACCAAATGGTACCGAACTTCCACCGGAACTTATCGAGCTTTCACCGAACCAGGTTACCCTTTCACCGGAAATGGCCTCGCTCGGTAACACAACTCTATCACCAAAAATGGTCAAATTCTGACCAGATAGTGTCGGACTTGTTGAAGATTCACTCACTAATTAGACATAAAGAACTGAAGATGTATGAAGGTTGAAGAAAGACAAAGAGAAGCAGGAACAAAGCATTCAGAAAAATCAAAGCCTTAGTGAAGGGACAAATTCACGACTGTAATATAGTTCACAGAAACTTCTAGAATTACGAATCTCGGATCAAAAATGTATATAAGAGAGTTGAGAGAGTGCTTAGAAGAGATAAGAAATAGTGGATGTAGAAGTGCTTGTAGTAGACGCAAGTGTGCGTATGTAGAGATGAATAATAGAACCTGAAATGTCGGGTATTCATATGAGAGAGAGATGGTAAGGAAGAACTACTCAGTGTAGGAGAGTTTTCCATGGCTATGAGCAAAGAGAGGCCAAACCATTTTTGTACACATCTTCTCTAATAGAAAACACATTTTTATGTGGAAGATCTGAGCGCATTCTTCTTGTATGAAGAAGTCTAAGTGATTTCATGTTACTATGAAAGTTAGTTAACAGTTACAATTTCTCAGTATACATTTTACGATACTTTTGCAAGTTAGATCTCGCAGTATAGTGTAAAGTTTTTCATGAGAG
>CM035413.1:134672554-134677554 GCA_020310875.1 Ceratopteris richardii
AAGACAAAGTCAAGGATGATCCAAAGACAAAGGAGGATCAAAGAGAAGCATGCAAAGAAGAGAGAATCCATGAAGACATGAAGCCATGAAGGTAAAGAAGAAGAGAGATTCTCAAGGAGCGGACAACAAAGAGGAAGAGAGTGAAGCAACAAAGGTATATGAAGCGAAGGTGATCTATTTGATTGCAAATGTATGTATGAAGCATGTCTTATGCTAGGGGTTGAAGAGCTCTTGAAAAAAGCCATAGAAGCAAAGCTAAAGCTGAAGAGAAGCCAAAAGAGCTTCAAATCAAAGAAGGAAGATCACCAACAAATCAAAGGAAGAGATACAAGGGCAAAAGAAGCGAAAGGCGAAGAGGAGAAGAATTGGAGAGTAGCATGGACTCCCAATTGTAGCTTGAGGGGGAGTGTTGAAAAATATGGTCTTGTGCAAGCTCCAATTGTGAGGCTTGGCACATACTCACCTCTCATTGATTACCTCTTCATCATTTATGTATTTGTTGTAAGCTCAAAATTAAGCTAGCCCTAAAAATTTAAAGCCTACACTCTTTCTTGGTGCAAGACAATCAACAATTCAGTTTTGATGAAGTTTTGGAGTCAAGGATTGAAGAAAAGATCAATTTATGAAGCATGAAGAAAGTATAGGTTCAGAGAATGAAGATATGTATACATATGTACATTAACTTAGAGTTAGCTCACTTATACTTTTGTATGGTTATGAGCTTGTACATATTTTCCTATATATACAAGGAAAAATGTCGGGGAAAATATGAGAGAGTGTGAGAGGACAAGAATTGAAGAGAATTAGAAGTCATTAGACACTTGTGAAGTGAGTAAGATAGCTCTCTCATCAAGATGTAAAACTTTTGAGTAATGAAGAAAAGTTGCACCCGATTTTTCTCTGTGTTCTCCTCTTGTGCTTGATCAATTCAAGAATTCTTTTGTAGGTGTCTAATTCCATAGTTAATGAGTCTATTGTTAAAGTTTGAGAGCCTAATTGTAAAGAGGCTGTGAGAATTATGAGTAGGAACATTCATATGTGAGGAAGTGTTGAGTGTCTTTTGAAACAGGCGCAATCCTGATGGTCAAAGAAATGGTCAATTCTCAGTGCACAGTGTAAAGTTTTGCACAAATGAGAAGTCAAAATCTAAGTTGGAAGGTAAACCATCTATGGCTAAAAGCATTTGCATAGACGGGTTCTAGTTTGGGAGAACCAAGCTTTAGAAGTTACAGGTGACAAAGTCGACTGTTAAAACTACAGTTTTAGACATAGGTGACTTGTTGAGATCATTTCTCAAGATCTACTAAGTCTTTTGGAATGATTCAACTTGGAGGAGGTGCAAAAATTGTAGCCTACACCTTGTACAAAGTTTTATAAAAAACTTTACACATTTGATAAGTCAATGAATGGGTTATGTGCAGCAGACTTTCTGTGTAGACATCTTCTTCACAGTTTGTTCAAGATTTTGGTAGTTGAGTATTGATCCTCCAAATTGGTGAAGGTTTTAAGTTATTCTTGATATAGAGGTGCTCTAACTTCAAGGATAACTTTTTCTTTTGGAGATTAACACTCTCCATTAGTGGTATCAGAGCACGAAGCATCAAAATTGAAGAAAGGAGGACCCTGACTGCTGCAGTTATAAAGAATTCAACATTTGAAGATACAAAAGGTGAAAGCTTGAAAGTAAAGCTTGATAAGGAGGTCAAAAGATATCAAGGAAGAAAGAAGAAATAAAGGTTGAAGAATTTAATACACAGGTGACATACATATATATATATATACATATATATATATATATATATGTATATATACATATATATCTTCAGATAGAGAAATTGGATAGAGAGAACTATCCAACATGGTCAATGAGGATGGAAGCTCATCTTATGAGCAAAGACTTGATAGGTTATATCACAGGTGAAGAAGAAAAACATCAGTTCAGAGATCCTAGTGTTCCAACTAGGGACAAATTGTCAGATTTGAACTCTTGGATTCATTTTGTCTACTGGATTATCACTAGATCATTTTACTCCTGATTTGAATCAATTGCTAGGACACATGCTAACGTTTGAGCATGATGTCAACGGTGAAAGTGATAAGAGTGCAGGTCAAGCAATGTATTCAAAGGATAAAAAGAAGAATAGCAAAGGGAAGAAACTAGCAAATGAAGATGAAGGTACAACTAGCCAAGCTAACTTCCTAAGAGGAAGAGGCGGTGGCAAAGGTAGAGGAAGAGGCAGAAGTAATAAAGATGGAGTCAAAGCTTGCTGGATTTGTGGTAAGACAAATCACTTAGCTCATGATTGTTGGCATAATACTCAGAATAATGGTGGATATAATCAGAACTTTAATTCAAGAGGAAGAGGTGGCATAAATCAAAGAGGTAATTTTAGAGGTAGAGGTAGTAGAGGTTATTTTGGAAGAAATGCAGGTAGAGGATTTCAAAGCCAACAATACAACAATACCTAGTACAATTATGCTTCAGATCAGGAGGATTCAACATTGATTATGAATGCAACTTGTGAAAGGCAAAGTGAAGACCAAAGAGTCTTCTACATTGACTCACGGTGTAGCAATCACCTGAGTGGCAACATAGTATTGATGACTGATTTGGAAAATAAGGTAACTAATCATGTAGTTCAAACAGGTGATAATACAAAGCACAATGTGAAGTCAATTGGATCAGTGAAGGCCAAGGATCGAAGTACTCTCGTGAGTAAGGTTTTGTATGTTCCTACAATTCCAAAGAATCTGATAAGTGTAGGACAAATTGTTGAAAAAGGTTATGAAGTTAGGTTCACTAATGAAGGAGTTTTTGTGGAAGACCCTAGCAATGGGTATAAACAAATTGTTTTAGGGAAGAAAGAAGGAAGATTGTTCACATTGAAGATTCAAGGTAATGTTGGTCATGCCTTGTTCACCTATGGAGGACATAAGATCTCTGAGTTAGATCTTTGGCACAAAAGGTTTGGACATTTTAATGAAAGAGGTATTAAAGATATGGTTAACAATGGTTCAGTGCTTGGATTGCCTAATGTTGCAGGTCAACGTATGACATACAGATGTGAGGCATGTCAATTAGGTAAGGCTCATAAGCAATCTTATTCCAAGCATGGTTTTATGTATTCAAAGAAGCTTGAGTTGGTACACACAAATGTGTGGGGACCATCAAAGGATTTTAGTATCAATGGTTCAAGTAATTTATGTTGATGATGCTACCAGATGGATCACTATCTATGTGATCAAAGATAAATCAGAGGTATTCAATACATTCAAGCATTATCATGTGTATGCAAAAAGAGTCATAGGTCAAAAGTTAAAGAGGCTAAGGTTAGATGGAGGGGGAGAGTATTTCTCTAATGAGTTTAGTGATTACTTGTGGAATGCAGGTATAAAAAGGGAGGTTACTTGCAGGTACTCTCGTCAACAAAATGGTGTAGCAGAAAGGAGGAATAGAACTCTTGTTGAGTTTGCAAGATCCATGATGAAGGAGAAAAATTGTCCCAGTTATTTGTGGGCTGCGGCTGTAAATACAACTACATATTTGGTCAATAGATTACCATGTAAAGCTTTGCAGGGTATGACACCATATGAAGCATGGTGGGGTAAGAGACCTACTCTAGATCATTGCAAAGTATTTGGATGTTTGGCATATGCATATGTGCCATCTCAATTGAGGCACAAATTGGAACCTAAAGCTGAAAAATAACATATATTTGGGTGCCATGAAGATTGGTAAGATGCAAGGATGTCATCTATGAAATTTGTGGATGTATCTTGTTGTGGATAGAACTCGTTGAGGTAAATTTTCCAAAGCAAATATGTATGCTTATGTTATGATAACTAAAAGCATTTGATCTTTGAGTTTAGATACATCATATGATGCAATGCTCTTGTTAGCACAAGCCAAAGCCAAGGCGGGCAAAACTTGGAGAAAGCAAGGACATAAAGCTTGGAGCCAAAGTGAAGGAAGGAACCCAAGATACACGTTTGTCAAACACTTGAAGGTTGAAGGCTTGAAGATTGGAACCCAAGCTGAAGGTGGAAAAGGTGAAGCCAAGGATTGAGCTTCCCAACAAAGGAGGAGTAGAAGGCTCCAAGGAAAGGGCTGCTATGAAGTGTTGAAGGCTCACATGAAGGACTTGAAGATCCCCCCAAGGTTCAAGGAGCACAAGCAAGTGCCATGATAGAAGGAAGAGTCACTCATGCAAAGTGTGACATGTTGGCTGAAGTTGATCGAGGTAAAAGAATTCCATTTGCAAAGGTAAGGGCTGATGTAAAGGGTAAGAAAAATCCACATTGTGTGTGGTAGTAAGTTCCAAGCTTATATCATGTTAATGTATTGTCAAAGGTTGAGGCAAGTAAGACCACCTAAGAGAGTGGCAAGCCTATGGCAAGTAAGACCATTCAAAGAGGAATGGCAAGCCTATGTAGGGGAAAGTAAGACCATCCCAAGAGGCATGGAAACCCTTTTTAGGTGCAAGATGCACCATTGATCACATTCACATTTCTTCTATTGTTTTGTAGGTGATGAAGAAAGCTTGGATGATGTGGAAGCCATGAATGCTTCACATGAAAGGAACTCATGAAAGAGTTCATGTATGATCAGCCCATTGTTGATTTTGCAAGTATAAAATCAGCCATGAAGAATGGAGTAAAGATTATGAAGCAAGGGGAGTTAGTTTGCAAGGATTGGAAGATCCAAAACAAGTCCAAAGAAGAGAAAGAGGAGCCAAAAAAATTTCAGATTTTGAAGACTCAAAGAAAGAGTAAAAGCAGCCATCAAAGGCAAATTCAAAGCATGAGGAGGAGCCACCATTATCAAAGGAGTGCTTAGAAGGCAAGGAGCAGCCATGATGCACAAAAGAAGGTATGAAGAAAAAGGAAGCATGACAACCATGACGACGTCAAAAGGAGATGGAAAGATTGCACCCAAAGACAAAGTCAAGGATGATTTAAAGACAAAGGAGGATCAAAGAGAAGCATGCAAAGAAGAGAGA
>CM035413.1:134692554-134697554 GCA_020310875.1 Ceratopteris richardii
AAGGATTGAAGAAAAGATCAGGATATGAAGCATGAAGAAAGTATATGATCAGAGAATTAAGTTATGTATACATATGTACATTAACTTAGAGTTAGCTCACTTATACTTTTGTATATTCATGAGCTTGTACATATTTGCCTATATATACAAGGAAAAATGTCGGGGCAAATATGAGAGAGCATGTGAATAGAGAAATTAGAAGTTGTATGAGTCATTAGACACTTTAGAAGTGAGTAAGATCTCTCTCATCACTGAGATGTAAAGTTTTCCAAAAATGACGAAAAGTTGTGCCCGATATTTCTGAGAATTCTCCTTCTATTTTGAATCTTTTGTGAAATGCTTTTGTACAAGTCTAAGTCTATAGTTGATTGACCTCTGTACAAATTTTTAGCTTCTAATTGTGATCAGGCTGTGAGAATTATGAGTAGGAACATTCATATGTGAAAAAGTGTTGAGTGTCTTCTGAAACACGCACAATCTTGATGATCAAAGAATTGATCATTTCTCAGTGCACAATTTAAAGTTTTGCACAAATGAGGAGTCAAATTCTAAGTTGGAAGGTAAGCCATCTATGGCTAAAAGCATTTGCATAAACGGGTTCTAGTTTGAGAGAACCAAGCTTTAGAAGTTGCAAGTGTCAAAGTCGATTGTAAAGAACTACAGTTTTAGACATAGGTAACTTGTTAAGATCATTTCTCAAGATCTACTAAATCTTTTGGAATGATTTAACTTAGAGGAGGTGCACAAACTATAGGCGACACCATGTGCAAAGTTCTATAAAAAACTTTACACATTTGATAAGTCAATGAGTGAATTATGTGCGTATGTAGTCATCTTCTTCACAGTTTATCCAAAATTTTGATAATTGATCATTGATCCTCTAAATTGGTAAAGGTTTTGAGTTACTCTTGATATAGAGGTGCTCTAACGTCAAGAGTAGCTTGTTCTTTTGGAGATTAACACTCTCCATCAGTGGTATCACAGCAAGAAGTATCAAAATTGAAGGAAGGAGGACCCCGACTACTGCAGTCATAAAGAATTCAACATTTGAAGATCCAAAAGGTAAAAGCTTGAGAGCAAAGCTTGAGAAGGAGGCCAGAAGATATCAAGGAAGAGAAAAGGAGTATCATTTGAAGTAAAGGTAACCTTATTCCTCATAAAGCTTGAAGGATTTAATACATAGGTGAAGAAAGGATTGGAGATTCTCTTCAGATAGAGAAACTGGATAGAGAGAACTATCCAGCATGGTCAATGAGGATGGAAGCTCATCTTATGAGCAAAGACTTGATAGGTTATATTAAAGGTGAAGAAGAAAAGCCTCATTTCAGAGATCCTAGTGTTCCAACTAGGGAGGAATTATCAGATTTGAAGACTTGGATGAAGAGAGATGCTCAAATGAGGAGCATTATATACATGGCAGTTAATGACTACTTGCTACCTCACATTAGAGGTCTTGAAAGTGCAAGTGATATATGGAATGCTTTGGAGGAGCATTTCCAAAACACCACAAAGTCAAGGAAGGCATCCTTGTGGGCAGAATTTACCACATTCAAGAAGAAGGCCTCTCAATCCATCTCAGATTATGTAACAAGGATGAAGGACATTGTAGATGCATTAGGAGCAGTTGATGAAGATATTGAGGAGGATAAATTGATAAGGCAAATCCTTACAGGTTTGAGAGGTGATGACAAATGGAAGCCATTCATTTTGTTTACTGAATTATCACTGGATCATTTTAGTCCTGATTTAAATCAGTTGCTAGGACACATGTTAACCTTTGAGTAGGATGTCAAAGGTGAAAGTGATAAAAGTGAAGGTCAAGCAATGTATTCAAAGGATAAGAAGAAGAATAGCAAAGGGAAACAACAAGCAAATGAAGATGAAGGTACAACTAGCCAAGCTAACTTCCTAAGAGGAAGAGGAGGTGGCAAAGGTAGAGGAAAGTAATAAAGATGTGATGGAGAGTGTTAATCTCCAAAAGAACAAGCTACTCTTGTAATTAGAGCACCTCTATAACAAGAGTAACTCAAACTTTTACCAATTTTAGAGGATCAATGATTAATTATGAATATTTTGAAAAATCTGTGAAGGAGATGACTACACAGAAAGTCTACTGCACATATTTCTCTCATTACCTTATCAATTGTGTAAAGTTTTTGACGAAACTTTGTGCAAGGTGTCATCTACAGTTTGCGCACCTTCTTCTAGTTGAATCACTCCAAAAGATTCAGTATATCTTGAGAAATGAACTCAACAAGTTACCTATGTCTAAAACTGCTCTTCTGAGAAGTCGATTTAGACACCTATAACTTTTAACACTTGGTTCTCTCAATCTAGAACCCATTTATGAAAATGATTTTAGCCACAAATAGCTTACCTTCCAACTTAAAGATTGAGTGCTTGCTTGCTCAAAGCTTTACACTGTGGAAGGAGAACTGACCAAAACATTAACATCAAAATTTGCACCTATATCAGGAACCACTGAACACTTCTTCACATATGAATGTTCCTACACATAATTCTCACAGCCTGTTTATAATTAGGCTCTCAAACTTTAACCATAGACTTGTTAACTATGGACTTAGACATCTACAAAAGGATCTCAAAATGATCAAGCACAGAAGGAGAATGCTCAGAAACATCGGGCACAATTTTTCTTCCATTCCTGAAGAAATTTACAACTAAGTGATGAGAGAGACTTAACTCACTTCTAAGATGTCTAATGACTCATACAACTACTGATTTCTCTATTCTCATGCTCTCTCATATTTGCCCCGACTTTTTACTTGTATATGTAGGCAAATATTTACAATATCATGACTATACAAAAGTATAAGTGAACTATCTCTGTATTAATGTACATATGTGTACACCTCTTCATCTTCTGGATGTATTCTTCCTTCATGCTTCACAACTTGAATTTTCCTTCACTCCTTGACTTCCAAACCTTCATTAAAACTTCAATTGTTGATTGCCCTGCACCAACAGCTCCCCCTCAATCATCAATTGAGGTTTTCTCTATCTTCTTTATACCTGCCATGTCTTTGAATCTCTGTAGCTTTGGTCCATCCAAGCTTTTGGTTAGCATATCAGCTATCTGATCTTTTGTTGAAGTATGTATGAATTCAATCTCTTTATCCATCACCTTCTCTCTTAGGAAATGGTACTGAATCTCGATGTGTTTAGTCCTGGCATGAAACACAGGGTTAGCAGCTAAATACAATGAACTCATGTTATCTCCATGAATAGTAGGTGTACTCTGAATGATGTCAAAACTCTTCATCAGAGTCTTAAGCCATATCACTTCCTTTGCAGCTTCAACCATCCCTTTGTACTCTGCTTCTGTAGATGATAAAGCAACTGTGTGTTGCTTCTTTGAGCACCAAGAAATTAACTTATCTTCCACATAACACAACTATCCATAAGTTGATCTCCTATCATCAGGATTACTTGCCTAATCTGCATCACTATATATCTTGATGTTTGTATCTGATGTAAAACCATAATACAAACCTTCTTTGAGTGTACCCTTAATGTACCTCAACGCTCTTTGTCCTGCAATCCAATGTTCTTTCCTAGGGCAATGCATGAATTGAGTCAAAACTCCAACTGCATATGACAAATCAGGCCTAGTTAATGTAGCATATATCAAACTACCAACCAAACTCAGATATAATTTCATATCCTTGAACTCTTGACCTCCATATCTGCTCAATTTGTGATTCACCTCCATTGGAGTAGGTGCTACCCTGCAATCATTCATCTTAAACTTGATCAACAAGTTTCTCAAATACCTTTCTTTGAGTCACATACACTCCATGTTGAGTGTATGAAATCTCCATGCCCAAGAAATATGACAAGTCTCCCAAATCACTAATTTTGAACTCTTTCTCCATTTGCTTCTTTAGGCTTTGAATGCCTTTTTCATCTGTACCTATAAGAATTATATCATCAACATATATGCACATGTATATGAACCCATCATCACTTGCTTTGACAAGCAAGCTACTATCTGCTTTAGATACTTGAAATCCAAGTTCCTTCAAGAACTTCACAAGTCTATAATTCCATGCCCTTGGGGCCTGCTTCAAACCATACAAAGCTCTCTTGAGCTTACATACATACTCTGGATACCTTTCATCTTTGAATCCTTGTGGTTGCTCCATGAAAACATCATCTGAAATATAGCCATTCAAAAAAGCATTCTTCACATCTAATTGACATAATTTCCAACCTTTACATGTAGCAATAGCTATGAGTGTCCTGATGGTTGTCATCTTTGCCACAGGGCTATAGGTCTCATCATAATCTATACCATAAGTATGAGCAAAACCTTTCACAACAAGTCTAGCTTTATATCTAGACACACTTCCATCTGCATACCTTTTTGTCTTGTAGACCCACTTGCATCCAATGATCTTCTGGCTATTTGGTTTAGGAACCAACTCCCATGTCTGATTCTCCATCAATGCATCATATTCTTCCTGCATAGCTTTCTCCCAATTCTCCTTGCCTTTTGCCTCTTCATATGTAGAAGGGTATTCATCTGCCTTTATCATATAAGCATAATCTTTTGTAGCCAAAAAAGAAGTGTCATAGCTATACCTTGTAGGTTGCCACTTGTGTCTTGATGACCTTCTAAGTTCTCCACTCCTTGAGGTTTCTTGTTCATCACACTCAGAATCAAATCTTGGCATTTCTTCAACTTCATTCTGTACTTCATTATTCTCCTCTTCATCAAATATCTGAACCTTTGATTTACCTTTCTTTTGATTCACAACTTCTTCATCACCTACATTAATATTGATTGTACCTGCATACCAAGTACCTTGCTCATCAAATGTAACATCCTTTGATACAAGGAATTGTTTTGTGGATGGACTCCACAACCTATATCCCATATGCTTATCATCATAACCAATGAATACATATTTTGCAGCTTTAGGTTCCAATTTGTGCCTTAATTGTGATGGCACATATGCATATGCATATGTCTAATG
>CM035413.1:134724138-134729138 GCA_020310875.1 Ceratopteris richardii
CCACGCACCCTATCTCATGTGGGAAAAGTGCAAATGCTTTTTCGTGTTTCTTGATGAATTCAATAAATTTCTGTTTCTCTTCTTTTCTCAGGAATGGTTTTTCTCCAAACTTGGTCTCTTTAATAGTCTCGTCAGTGAAATGATGCCCTATGAGCTCTCGTCGTCTCAGCATAGGATCATCTGACACTCGTAGATATTTCTCATGGCTATCTTCTGGCAATGGCTGAGCTATAGGCTTCACTTTCTTATCCACAGTCTTATACTTTGTATTTACATTTACTTCATGCTCTCTCATAAACTCCTTAATCATCTCATACTCTTGGATAGAGCTGAGCATAATGATTCCTGATTTCTCATTTCTCTCAAATGCCTTCTCAAGCTCTTCCAGAGTAGTCGAACTTCTCTCCAACTGGATCACATCTTCAATCTTCTCATCAGGTAACATCATTCCTAAATCCTTATAGTATCTCTCATGAACTTTTCTGAATTTATTTGAAACATTTTCTTTTTGTAAGCATAACAACTTGAATGCAGATGAATAAATGGAAAAGCTTTCAAAAGTATGTACAAAGTCATGCGAGACATCAAACCAACTCCCACTGTTGTCTCGCTCAACAGTGGATCCTAACAGAAATTTTGATCAGCAGAAGCTCCATACTCTCCAACAGGCATACACTCATCATGATCATGTGAATTAATAGGTTTCTTTCTTATATTCTTTCTATTCCTGGAGTGATTTGGACACACAATCATCACTTGCAAAGAATGTAGACCATATCTAGAACGGATTCGTGCATAGGCAGATCCATCATCCATGGCCTTAGTCTCCATTCTTACCTCAGCTATAAAGGGCTGCCCAAGGATAGCCTCATATGAACAATGGTCCTGGACAAAGAAGTGAAATTCCTCAGAAATCCCACCTATGGTCACAGGCACAAAGGCGCATGCCCCAAGCAGTGCTCCTGAACCATTATCCGCTGTCCTCATCCTCCATCCATGATCTTTATCAATTGGCCACCTAAACTTATCATAGAGCTTCTTAGAAATCACATTTATTTCTGACCCTGAGTCAATCAAGGCCAGAGCAAAACATGACTCCTCGTTGCTTCCTAACTTCACCTTTATCTCTGGAGTTCCTCTTGCCCAAAAGGTCCTGCTAAACTCACTTTCTGTCTTCCTTATTTCATCATCAGGTATTATAGGACCTAGAGAATTTTTATGACACCTGGCAACCTCATCATCATCATCATCAGATGTATCACTCAATGTAACTGCTTCATTTGTCACTTGAATATCTTCAGGTGCTTCTTCCATCTCTACATCTTCAGGTAGTGGAAACCTCTTTCTCTTAACCAGCTTTATAAAACTGTCCTTGAACTCAGGCTTCGCTATGGAGAAGACCTGCTCCAAGGACATGGTCACTTGGCTCTTTAGTAAATTGTCATTTAATATCTCTCTTGCATCATTTTTCCTTTCCAACTCAGAAATTAATACAGCCTTTGGAGTTCTCTTCTTTTTCTTCTTCTTTTCTTTGTCAGCCTCTTGAATACTTTCTTGAATTTCATCTTTCTTTTGAACAGGTTCTGGTTCTTTCTCTTTCTCTTTAGTCAGTTTCTTGAATCTTAGTTGGCCCAGCCAGCCTCTTTCCCTCTCTTATCTCTTTCTTCTTTGCCTCTTCCTTTGAAACAACAGGCTCTTTGAATTGTACTTTCTTTTCTGTCTCTTTAGCCTTTTCTTTGGCCTCTTGACTTTGCTTTTCTGGTCACTCTTCTTTCAGGCTCAGTCTCTTCCTGACTCTCATCCCTTTTCCTCTTTTCCTCCACATTTGCTATGTGCGAATAGACCGAGGATTCATCAACAGGAGACTTCCAGGCAGTCTTCTGCATAATGGCATCCCTAGCCCTCACTAAAGCCTCTATGGAATAATTTCTTTGGGGTCGAGGTCTAGGTACTTTTTCATCTTCCTCCTCAACAGGTTCTAACCGTGCGGCTGATGTACTCGCATTATTGCCAGATAAATCTTCATAAAACTTCTTCATTCCCCCCTTTCCCCAATTCATAGGTAGAGGAAGGCGGGTCCTGAAGTCAAATAACTTCTTATCGATATCTATCACCAGTTGATGCTCTTTTGCTAGCTTAAGCTCTTCACAGGCATATGAAAAATGCTCTTGTGCATCACACCATACGCATCTCTTAGCCCCTCCAAACCCACCAGTCGCTCGTCTCTCAAAAGGTCCAGTGTTTCTTTGAAATGTGGTTTGCACTGGTGGTGTAGGTATCTGTTGGGCAACAGGCTGCACTGGAGGTGCAGGCTGTGCATCACATAGCCTTGCATATTTGGAATGGGCATAGTGCCTCTCTGTAATGTATCTACATAAGTCATATTCGCCTGAGGTGGAGTGGGGTCATGATATCCCATAGAATTAACTTTATTGTGAATACTCACCATCTCTTTTGACATAGACGCTTGCATCGTAATAAGATTCTCTATCTGTCGACTGAAATTCTCAACCTGTAGCTCCATTGGCGATCGCGAAGTGGATGCAACATTAGCAAAAGCGGACGCTGCAGGCACATTCAGAATTGCCGGAAGTGGAGCTTCCCTAGGCGGTTGTTGTGTTACCACCGCAGGTCTATCGTATAACACCGCCTGGCGTTGCCTCATTTGGGCAACTGCTTCTACCTCTCTTCTCACTACACCCCAATCTTCAGTCAATCCAAATCTCTTCCCAGGCTCTTCAATCCTCCTTTCAACCTCAGTCCTGTCTTCAAGACTTAAGATCCTAAGGAAAGATATAACTAGATCAGGTTTCAAAGCATCTAAATCGGCCTGTGGAAGTTGTTCATATCTTCTCAAGAACTCATTCAAAAGTTGAGTGAGGGATGCAGTGGGCTTCAGAGAGCTTATCCACCGCATGAACCCTTCTCTGCTGTGTTGGGAAAAGTCTTCTAAATAAAAGAGTTTATGCAATTCCTTTCTAAACTCAGCCCAAGGCTTTGCAATATGCACTGTAATAGGGGCTAAAATGGATCCTGATACTACCCGTGTGAAGTAATGTGTAAACACATCCTCGGGTAGACCATAAATCCGTGCCTATTCCTCAAAAACATCTAGGTACTCGGTTACGTTCAAGCCTGTAAACTTCCCTTTTTCTCTCAATACCGCTTGGACTACGCGGGCCCCCTGTTTCTCTATTACCATTTCCTTGAATATATCCTCCATCTCTCTTCTCTGCTCTATTCTAGAACGTAACAGAAGGTCCAGTGTAAGTGGTTCAACTATCTCTCTAAGCTCTGAGTAGAGATCAGAGAAGAGGTTTGATGAGTCACGAGCGAGAGGGTAAACTCAGTCAAAGCTCTCTGATTTGCCTAGGCCAAAGTCTAGTTGAACTATCCTCTCTTCGATTCCCAAGATTTCAATGTATTTTCCCCCCTTTTTGTGATAAGTTTTCTAATGTTCTGTCTAAACTATGAAATCAGTAAATCCCTAGTCTTAGCAAGAAGAAAAAAAAGTGCTCACACGTATGGACTAAACTAATGCAAAGTGTGGCTACTCAAACTCAAGCAGCAAGACAATCTTTCTGTTCAATGTGTGTGAGAAACAATGCAAAATTCAAATAACTTGAAATGCTGGTACCTGAAATCTCTGTCCGATGCCGAGGTTCTTGTCTGTCTTCTCAAGGAGTAGGTGACGCGATGAGGATCACCGGGCAACCGCCTCGCTTCACGTCGGGTTCAGGTGTCGGGAAGAAGGAGGTCGTGGCGGGAAGCCGGCGCGTGGGGTTGGATCAGGCCCCTCTCTGGTGCGCCGTTCCCGCTGTCTTGCGAGCGGCGTCTGCGCGCTGGGCGCCTTGCCTCTACTCTCTGGAGCGTGCGTGATCCTCGTATGCGTGGGCCCCTTGCCCTCGGAGACGTGCATGCGTACACAACCGTATACAGCACTGATTCTCGAAATCACTGGGTCGGTGTATATACAAACTCGATGATACACTAAAATCTGAATGATACAGTGATGCCCGCTACAGTGCGGGTCTCTGATACAAAAATCCGCTACAGTGCAGAACAGATAAATACAAATAAATGCCGTCGCTATAGTGCAGATCGGCTGGATATGATGTAGGCCTCCCGCTACAGTGCAGGAAGTCACCCTCGATCTTTGTCTTTTGGTCTTTGCGATTTAATCTTTTCTTCACTTTTCTTCGATCCAAGCTTTTCTTCTGGTCGTCACTTTGTAGCCCTTTACTTCAAAATTCACAATAATCTCTGATCACGCAGTAACCTGGAGGAGACGATCCACAAAGGCAATCCACGGGATGAGGTATTCTTTACTTTGCTCTTCAAACCTTTCTCTTCACTTCATATAATCTCCTTATCTCTCTCTACCTCTCATGGGAGCACCGACTTATGGGTTTCTCTCTCTGCGCTGTGCCAATCAACCCATCTCTCTCTCTTTCTCTCTCTCTTCGCCTCCGAAATCCTCTGCGTGCACTGTTCAGCAGCCTCCGTCAGTCTCTGTAGCTTCTTGAGCGTGACATGTAGCACACATCTATCTCTCTCCATGCTCATGCCGCTTGCCTCTCTGTTTCTCTCTCCACATCCAGCAGCGTAACCCACGATCTGTCCGCCAATTTCTCTGTGTGATGACCACTCTCTCTCTGTATCCGATTGCTGTCAACAACACCATTAATCATTTCTAATCTCTCTCTACAACACGATTGCCAGGGATCTCTCTGTCTCTCTTCCCAAACTTTCCTCCACGATCGAATCCTGCAAGTGCTGCCACTCGATTCTCGCTCTCTCTCTCGAATCTCTCTCTCTCTACCGGCCATCCCTACCATGTGTCGATAGTCAATCATCTCTCTCTGTCTCTCTCTCGGCATCGCCGCCATAACCATATCTCTGTCAAATTGCGCGCCGCCAGGGATGCCCCTTTGAGCTCTCTACAAGTCTATTTTGATCAGGTGGAGGGCGAGCCGACAACCAGGGGCCGTATTTGTGTG
>CM035413.1:134739138-134741638 GCA_020310875.1 Ceratopteris richardii
CACATGAAGCAAAGATCACAAAGAATGGAGAGCAATCAAAAGGTAACAATCCCTCTGCCCTATATACAGATAAGAAGTCTAAAGACAAGGGTAAAAGTAAGAAAGTTGATGAAGAAGGATCCACCTCCCAAGCAAACTATGCAGGGAGAGGTAGATCATCTAGAGGTAGGGGCAGAGGAGGTAAGTTAGGTAGGGGGAGACCCTATAATCAATCTCCATGCAATATTTGTGGCTTGTCTAACCATACTACAGATGAATGCTACAAAAATTATAAGAACCAAAGAGGAAGAGGTCACCAAAGAGGAGGATACTCCCAAGGCAGAGGCAGATTCAATCAATCTCAAGGCTACCATGGCTACAACAATAATTACAACAATAACTACAACAATAGCTACAATCACAATGGCAATTATCAAGGAGGATACAGGAACAGAAAGGATTACAACAATTATGCAAAGGATCAAGATGATTCCTTGTTGATTATGAACATGACATCTAAATCAGGTATCAATGATGATCATTTGTTCTATATTGACTCAGGTTGCTCTAACCATGTAGCTGGGAATGTTGCCTTACTCTCTGATTTGGAAGAACCTAAAGGCAAGCACCAAGTGCAGACAGGTGATGACACTAAACATTCAGTGGTTAAAGTAGGTAATGTTAAAACAAGTGATGGTAATCAGAATTTGCTAAGCAGAGTATTGTATGTTCCAACAATCACCAAGAATCTGATGAGTGTAGGTCAGATTGTTGAAAAAGGTCTACAGGTCAGGTTCACTCAACATGGTGCATATGTGGAGGATCCAAGACATGGATTCAGAAGGATAGCCAAGGGAGAGAAATCAGGTAGACTATTTACTTTTGAACTTGAGGATACTAAGAACATTGCATTATACAACTACAAGGACCAAACTCTATCAGAATTGGAGATGTGGCACAAAAGATTAGGTCACATTGGAGAGAGGACCATAAAGAAAATGAGTAGGGATCAATGTGTGCTTGGGATACCTAATGTATCCAAGCAACACATGATATACAAGTGTGGGGCTTGTCAATTTGGTAAGTCACACAGATTGCCATATACCAAAAAAAGGTTTTATGCATGAAGACTACTTGGAATTGGTGCATACAGATGTTTGGGGACCAAGCAAGGAGCCATCCATATCTGGATCAAGGTACTATGTATCTTTTATAGATGATTATAGCAGATGGACTGTCTTGTACTTCATGAAACATAAAGATGAAGTATTTAATTGTTTCAAAAGATATCTTGCATTAGTTGAGAATCAAACAGGTAGACATTTGAAGAGGCTAAGGTCAGATGGTGGTGGAGAATACTTCTCCAATGACTTTGAAGAGTTCTTGCAGGAAAGAGGCATCAAGAGGGAGATTACCACAAGGTACTCACCTGAACAAAATGGGGTAGCTGAAAGGAGGAATAGACTCATTGTGGAGACAGCTAGGTCTATGCTTAATGAGAAAAAATTACCAAATTACCTTTGGGCAGAGAGTGTATCTACTGCCACATACTTAATCAACAGGTTGCCATCAAAGACACTTGATGGAATGACACCCTATGAGGCTTGGCATGGTAAGAGACCTTCTCTGGATCATTGCAAGATCTTTGGGTGTGTTGCATATGTGCATATTCCCTCACAGGTAAGGGGAAAGCTAGACCCTAAGGCTGAAAAGTGTATTTTCATTGGTTATGATTTGAATCAGAAAGGATACAGGTTCTATAACCCTTCAAATAAAGGCTTCAAGGTAAGCAGAGATGTCATCTTTGATGAAAATGATTCATGGTATGATAATGAGTGCAGGAAAGTTAGCCTACCTTATGATATGGAAGAAGACTTTCCAAAGCTTGTCAGGCAAGAACCAACTCAGAATGAGGACACAAGTTTAGATGATGAAGACACCATCAACATTGAAGAATTCAAAGCTTGGAAATCCAAAGGGAAGATGAAGATGAAGCAACTTGAAGACAATCCAGAATCCTCAACTCAAGCTATGAGGAGATCTTCAAGAGAAAAGAAGAAACCAATTAGGTATGGGTATGATACTTCACTTGTAACAAAGCACTCTGTATATCTTGCAAAGGATACCTTAAGTGAAGAACCAGGTACATTTGAGGAAGCCATTACTAAACCAGAATGGAAGGAAGCAATGGATGAAGAAATGGAGGCTCTCAAGGAGAGTGATACTTGGGATTTGGTACCCAAGAAGGACTCCATGAAGGTGATAGGATCCAGATGGATCTACAAACTCAAAAGGAACTCAGATGGTACAATAAGCAGGTACAAAGCTAGGTTAGTAGCCAAGGGTTTTGCACAAACCCAAGGCATTGATTATGAGGAGACATTTTCTCCTGTGGCCAAGATGCCAACTATCAGAATTATGGTGAGTGTAGCTGCATCCAAGAATTGGAACATGTACCAATTGGATGTAAAGAATGCATTCTTGAATGGATGGATATCTGAAGAGGTCTACATGTCACAAC
>CM035413.1:134749138-134764138 GCA_020310875.1 Ceratopteris richardii
GATATTAACACTATCCATCATGATTCAACTTGGAAAAGGTGCGCAAACTATAGGCAACACCTTGTGCAAAGTTTCATCAAAAACTTTACACAATTGATAAGTTAATGAGAGAGATATGTGCAGCAGACTTTCTATGTAGTCATCTCCTTCACAGTTTTTTTCAAAATCTTTATAATTGATCATTGATCCTCTAAAATTGGTGAAGTTTTGAGTTACTCTTGTTATAGAGGTGCTCTAACTACAAGAGTAGCTTGTTCATTTGGAGATTAACACTCTCCATCAGTGGTATCAGAGCAGGAAGCATCAGAAATGAAAGAAGGAGGATCCCGACTGCTGCAGTTGCAAAGAATTCAACATCTGAAGGTTCAAGAGGTGAAAGCTTGCGGGAAAAGCTTGAGAAGGAGGTCATACAACATCAAGGAAGACAAAAGGAACATTATTCAAAGTATAGGTACATCTATTACTCATAAAGTTTGAAGAATTCAATATACATGTGAAGAAAGGATGGGAGATTCTCTTCAAATAGAGAAGTTGGATAGAGAGAACTATCCTGCATGATCAATGAGGATGGAAGCTCATCTTATGAGCAAAGACTTGATAGCTTATATTATAGGTGAAGAAGAAAAGCCTCAATTCAGAGATCGTAGTGTTCCAACTAGGGAGGAATTATCAGATTTGAAGAATTGGATGAAGAGAGATGCTCAAGCTAGGAGCATTATCTATATGGCAGTCAATGACTACTTGCTACCTCACATTAGAGGTTTTGAAAGTGCAAGTGATATATGGAATGCTTTGGAGGAGCATTTCCAAAACACCACAAAGTCAAGGAAGGCATCTTTGTGGGCAGAATTTACCACTTTCAAGAAGAAGGCCTCTCAATCCATCTCAGACTATGTAACAAGGATGAATGACATTGTAGATGCATTAGGAGCAGTTGATGAAGAGATAGAGGAGGATAAATTGGTAAGGCAAATCCTCACAGGGTTGAGAGGTCATGACAAATGGAAGCCATTCATTTTGTGTACTCAATTATCACTTGATCATTTTACTCCTGACTTAAATCAGTTGCTAAGACATATGTTAACCTTTGAGCAGGATGTCAAAGGTGAAGGTGACAAGAGTACAGGTCATGCAATGTATTCAAAGGATAAGAAGAAGAATATCAAAGGAAAGCAACAGAAAAATGAGGATGAAGGTACAACTAGCCAAGCTAACTTCCTAAGAGCAAGAGGAGGTGGCAAAGGTAGAGGAAGAGGCAGGAGTAATAAAGATGGAGTCAAAGCTTGCTCGATTTGTGGTAAGACAAATCACTTAGCTAATGATTGTTGGCATAATACTCAAAGCAATGGTGGATATAATCAGAATTTTAATTCAAGAGGAAGAGATGGGAGAAATCAAAGAGGTAATTTCAGAGGTAGAGGTAGTAGAGGTTAATTAGGAAGAAATGCAGGTAGAGGATTCCAAAGTCAACAATACAACAATACCTACTACAACTATGCTTCAGATCAGAAGGAGGATTCAACATTGTTAATGAATGCAACTTGTGAAAGGCAAAGTGAAGAACAAAGAAATTTTTACATTGACTCAGGGTGTAGCAATCACCTGAGTGGCAACATAGCTTTGATGACTGATTTGGAAAATAAGGTAACTAATCATGTAGTTCAAACAGGTGACAATACAAAGCACAATGTGAAGTCAATTGGATCAGTGAAGGCCAAGGATGGTAGCACCCTCTTGAGTAAGGTCTTGTATGTTCCTAGAATTCCTAAGAATCTGATAAGTGTAGGACAAATTGTTGAAAAAGGTTATGAACTTAGATTCACTAATGAAGGAGTGTTTGTGGAAGACCCTACCAATGGATATAAACAGATTGTTTCAGGGAAGAAAGAAGGAAGATTGTTCACATTGAAGATCCAAGGTAATCTTGGTCATGCCTTTTTCACCTATGGAGGACATAAGATCTCTGAGTTAGATCTTTGGCACAAAAGACTTGGACATTTTAATGAAAGAGGTATCAAAGATATGATTAACAATGGTTCAGTGCTTGGATTGCCTAATGTTGCAGGTCAACATATGACATACAGATGTGAGGCATGTCAATTAGGGAAGGCTCATAAGAAATCTTACTCCAAGCATGGAATTATGTATTAAGAGAAGCTTGAATTGGTACACACAGATGTGTGGGGACCATCAAAGGATTTCAGTATCAATGGTTCAAGGTATTATGTGATTTATGTTGATGATGCTACCAGATGGAGCACTATCTATGTGATCAAAGATAAGTCAGAGGTATTCAATACATTCAAACATTATCATGTGTATGTAGAGAGAATTACAGGTCATAAAGTGAAGAGACTAAGGTCAGATGGAGGGGGAGAGTATTTCTCTAATGAGTTCAGTGATTACTTGTGGAATGCAGGTATAAAAAGAGAAATTACTTGCAGGTACTCTCCTCAACAAAATGGTGTAGCAGAAAGAAGAAATAGAACTCTTGTTGAGTTTGCAAGATCCATGATCAAGGAGAGAAATTGTCCAAATTACTTGTGGGCTGAGACTGTAAATACAGCTACTTATTTGGTTAATAGGTTACCATGTAAAGCTTTGCAGGGTATGACACCATATGACGCATGGTGGGGTAAGAGACCTTCTCTAGATCATTGCAAAGTATTTGGATGTTTGGCATATGCATGTGCCATCTCAATTAAGGCACAAATTGGAACCTAAAGCTGAAAAGTATGTATTCATTGGTTATGATGATAAGCAGATGGGATATAGGTTGTGGGGTCCATCCACAAAACAATTCCTTGTATCAAAGGATGTTACATTTGATGAGCAAGGTACTTGGTATGCAGGTACAATCAATATTAATGCAGGTGACGAAGAAGTTGTGAATCAGAAGAAAGGTAAATCAAAGGTTAAGATATTTGATGAAGAGGAGAATAATGAAGTATAGGTTGAAGTTGAAGAAATGCCAAGATTTGATCCTGAGTGTGATGAACGAGAAACCTCAAGGAGTGGAGAACTCAGAAGGTCATCAAGACACAAGTGGCAACCTACAAGGTATAGCTATGACACTTATTATTTGGCTACCAAAGATTATGCTTATATGATAAAGGGAGATGAAGACCCTTCTACATATGAAGATGCAAAAGGTAAGGAAAATTGGGAGAAAGCTATGCAGGAAGAATATGATGCATTGACGGAGAATCAGACATGGGAGTTGGTTCCTAAACCAAATAGCCAGAAGATCATTGGATGCAAGTGGGTCTACAAGACAAAGAGGTATGCAGATGGAAGTGTGTCTAGATATAAAGCTAGACTTGTTGTGAAGGGTTTTGCTCAGACTTATGGTATAGATTATGATGAGACCTATAGTCCTATGGAAAAGATGAGAACCATCAGGACACTCATAGCTATTGCTGCATGTAAAGGTTGGGAATTATGTCAATTAGATGTGAAGAATGCTTTTTTGAATGGTTATATTTCAGATGATGTTTTCATGGAGCAACCCCAAGGATTCAGAGATGAAAGGTATCCAGAGTATGTATGTAAGCTCAAGAGAGCTTTGTATGGTTTGAAGCAGGCCCCAAGGGCATGGAATTATAGACTTGTGAAGTTCTTGAAAGAACTTGGATTTCAAGTATCAAAAGCAGATAGTAGCTTACTTGTTAAAGAAAGTGATGATGGATTCATTTACATGTGCATATATGTTGATGATATAATTCTTACAGGTATAGATGAGAAAGGCATTCAAAGCCTAAAGGAGCAAATGGAGAAAGAATTCAAGATCAGTGATTTGGGAGACTTGTCATATTTCTTGGGCATTGAGATTTCATACACTCAACATGGAGTGTATGTGACTCAAGAAAGGTATTTGAGAAACTTGTTGATCAAGTTTAAGATGAATGATTGCAGGGTAGCACCTACTCCGATGGAGGTGAATCACAAATTGAGCAGATATGGAGGTGAAGAGTTCAAGGATATGAAACTATATGAGAGTTTGGTTGGTACTCTGATCTATGGTACATTAACTAGACCTGACTTATCATATGCAGTTGGAGTTTTGTCTCAATTCATGCATTGCCCTAGGAAAGAACATTGGATTGCATGACAAAGAGTGTTGAGGTATGTTAAGGGTACACTCAAAGAAGTTTGTATTATGGTTTTACATCAGATACAACCATAAAGATATATAGTGATGAAGATTGGGCAGGTAATCCTGATGATAGGAGATCAACTTATGGATACTTGTGTTATGTGGGAGATAAGTTAATTTCTTGGTGTTCAAAGAAGCAACACACAGTTGCTTTCTCATCTATAGAAGCAGAGTACCAAGGTATGGTTGAAGCTGCAAAGGAAGTAATATGGCTTAAGGATCTGATGAAGAGTTTTGACATCATTCAGAGTACACCCACTATTCATGGAGATAGCATGAGTTCATTGTATTTAGCTACTAATCCTCTGTTTCGTGCCAGGACTAAACACATTGAGATTCAGTATCACTTTCTAAGAGAGAAGGTGATGGATAAAGAGATTGAAGTCATACATACTTCGACAAAAGATGAGATAGCTGATATGCTAACCAAAAGCTTGGATGGACCAAAGCTACAGATATTCAAAGACATGGCAGGTATAAAGAAGATAGAGAAAACCTCAATTGATGATTGAGGCGGAGCTGTTGGTGCAGGGCAATCAACAATTGAAGTTTTAATGAAGGTTTGGAAGTCAAGGACTGAAGAAAAGTTCAAGTTATGAAGCATGGAGGAAGTGCATATTCAGAAGATGAAGATGTGTACACATATGTACATTAATTTAGAGACAGTCCATATATATCTTTTGTATGGTCATAAGTGTTGATATATTTAGGTAGTGATGTGTGTGAACACTCTAGGACTGCCGGGGAACTTTTTTCCCTCTTTAGGAGGTTTTTTTCCCCCGGCTTGTATATACGCCTATTGCCCTAATGGGCTACTTATCTTTGTACATTCTCTAGTAATACATTCAGTCTTGTGTGTTGTGCTCCAAGCTTCTTCTTCTTCCTTGTGCTGTTCGCGTGCTTCCGCAGACGTCTAACTCCAACAATTGGTATCAGAGCAGGTCGTCGCTTCTTCTAGGGCGCCGTCGACACTCCTCCGTTTGCAGTCTCAGATTCGCACGAAATTTGGTGGGCATACTCAGGGTGTTTCCGAGATCAAAACAGCTTTGCTGTGTGGTGCCAAAATCGCGATCTGAGCTCGTTTCGGCCTTCGAACGCACTATCGCAGCACTTGTGCAGGCTATTTCGTCCTTTTGTGCCAAAGGTATATACCAGTTTCTGTTCGCCAGTTTAAGCGTCTCGAAGTCTGCTACAGGTCTAGCAGAACTCGTTTGGGCAGTTCCGTTCAACTTTTTTAGATACAGTCAATTTTCTGCATCAAGGTATTTTAGTCACCGGCCATGGCTGAAAGCAGTGATGTATTCCGTATGTTGGCTGTTGAGGATAAGTTGGATGGTACCAACTACCCATTATGGGCTTATATGATGCGACATGTACTGGTTGCAAAAGGATTGTGGAACATTGTGCAGGGTGTTGAAAGACGTCCTGTTACACCTGTAACGACAGGTACTGCAAATATAGGTGTTGGAGCTGATGAAGATGGTGTCGAAGATGATGTTCCGCAGATTCCTGTTCGTGCTGCTGTTTCTATTGCACCTACTGCAGAGCAGATTCATTGGGATGGCAGAGATGCCCAGGCACATGCATTGATAGCTTTGTCTGTCAAACGTGCCATTATTCCTCACATTTGCTCTTGCAGAATAGCAAAGGATGCTTGGGATACACTTACCACTTTGTACCAGGCTAGGAATGAGGCTCGTGTTGCTTACCTCCGAAAACAGTTGGAGAGTGAGCACATGAATGAAGGTGATTCTATGGACAGTTTTCTTACAAAGATCAAAGACCTGAAGGAACAATTGATTTCTGCTGATGAGGTTATACCAGATAGCTCACTTGTGCAGACCGTTCTGAATGGTCTTCTTGATTCATATCAGAGTTTTGCCTCTACTCTTCGGTTGATGATGAAAGGCAATCCGAATGCCTTGTCATTTGAGGAATTAGTCTCTGTTCTGTTGCAAGAAGATCAGTCCAGGCAGAACAGGTCCATTATGCGTGTTGCAGATCAAGCTTTCCTGGCTACTCAGAAGGGCAAAGGAAAATGGAGCTCTTCTACTAGTAAGCAGAAATCTGCAAATGCTGCACAATCGAAGAACCAGGATAAAGATGAAAAGAAATCAGAAAAGCAAAAATTGTTCTGCAAGTACTGTAAAGGAAATGATCATATTATAAAGAATTGTCCAAAACTGGCTGCTAAAGAGGCAAAGAAGAAAGAGGCTGGAATGGTTGTTGCAGAGGCCTCTACACCAAAAACAGAGTTTGCAAATCTTGTGCAGGAAGAAGAATGGGCGTTTACTACTGTCTGCAGTTTTGACCCATCTTCTCATGATTAGTGCATGTCCGCAGTAGACTCAGATGTTTGGTACTTTGACAGTGGGGCGACCAAACATATTACCTCGCAGCGCAGTTTCTTCTCTTCACTTGAGCCTGCTCCTACAGGGAATACTATCACATGCGCCAATAACTCCTCTTATCCTGTTATGGGAGTTGGTAAGATCATTCTGACTACTGCTGATGGTAGTTCTTTCACTTTGTCAGATGCTTTATTTGTGCCAGGGATCAAAAAGAATCTGTTATCAGTTTCTGCATTAGCCAAGATTGGCTTGGTTGTGAAATTTGTTGATGACAGGTGTACAGTCCATGATCTCTCAAATGGCGATGTGATTATTGCTTCTGGCATTTTATGTCGTGGGCTGTATAAGCTCATAGACTATGAAAGATCTGTGAATGATTTGGCATGTGCAGTTCATGATTCTCACGCTATGTCAGATGCAAAGCTTTGGCATGCACGCTTTGGTCATCTGAATTTTGCTAGTTTGTTACGCCTGCAGAAATCTGAAATGGTGTCCTCTTTGCCCAAACTTGAGGCACCTGGAAAACATGTTTGTGAAGGCTGTATTTTGGGCAAAATGCAGCGTTCTTCCTTTCCAAAAGATGGTTTAGTTCGGGCTACGCAGAAATTACAGCTTGTACATAGTGATGTCTGTGGTCCTATGCAAACACCCTCTTTTGGAAATTACCTTTACTTCATGACTTTCATTGATGATTTTTCCAGGCATGCATGGGTATATCCACTCAAAGCAAAGTCCGAAGTGTTCATGTGCTTCAAACAGTTTTTGGTTTTGGCTGAAAATCTGTCAGCATGTAAAATGGGCACCCTCCGTTCTGATCGAGGGGGGGAATATATTGTTGGTGCAAAACAAGCCTACACACATTGGCTTGGACATTGGAACCTTGGAAGAACTAAAGCTTGAACCCTTGAAGGATATATTCACATGAATCATGAACCATAGGAACCAATGCTTGTTGGTTATTACCTTTTTATCTCTTGTAAAAGTCAATATGACTTTAATCACTCTTGTAAACTCAACAACTTGAGGAAGTCGTGGAAAAGTAGATGGATGATTGAGAGAATATCTCATTCACTTTTAGGTACATGATTCTAGGAGATTAACTTGGATTTGAAATTCAGAAATCTCATTCAAACTCTATAAAAGACACAAGGAAAAAGTCGCGGGCATCCTTCACTCCTCCCGAGGCATTTCTGAGTGAATTGTTGAGTGTGTGAGAGCTATACCATAGCCTACACCTCTGAGTACCATTGAGCATTACTTTACATGCCAATGGGAATGTACAATCATTAGATTTAATCAATATACATATATTCATAGTCTCTGTTTTCTCTGAGTGACTACCTCCAACTCTGTCAACTTCAAAGGAGCATATCTCAAGATCTACTGAACCAAATTGGATGATTCAAAGTGCATTGGATTCAGCTCATAGTCTACTACACACCTACAAAGTTTCAAGGCCATTGGATCTACCATCACAGAGAAATCTCAGTCGGGGTGCTCACTGGTCTGTGACTGTAAGTCTCCTAAAAAATCGGGGGTACACCTTACTTTGCTAAAGTGATTTCTCTAAGTGTGGTTTATCATTTCTCTTCATTTTACTTGCAAATGAAAGCTTATTAAGCTAAAGGATTATGTTCAAAAGCAATTAGTTCAATTTTAAGTGTGCTGGTCACACTGAGCATAACAGTGAGCAGGTGTCAATACCAAAATAGCAAGTTTTTCAGGATTTTGAAGTCACAAGTAGTCTGTCTTGATTTGATCATTACTCATAACATTTGCAAAGCACATATATGGTTTCTTGGTATCATTTGAAAGCTCAAGGAGTCTACTAAACATATCTGGAGTCAAAAGAGGGCAGGTGTGAAGCAGGTTTTGCAGCACTAACTGATCTTCTGAGTGGATCCAGCCATCATTTCCTACAGTGGTATCAGAGCAAATAAGGTAATCATGGGTGATGGTTTCCCTTCCTTCATTGAAAAATTGGACAGAAATAATTACCAGGCTTGGTCATTGAGAATGAAGACCTATCTACAAGGGAGAAGCTTGTATGGATACATTTCAGGAGATGAGGAGTTGCCCTCATTCAAAACCAGAGGCCTACCTACAAAGGATGAACATGAGAGGCTCAACCAATGGTGTGCAAAAGATGCTTTGGCAAGGTCATATCTTCTAAACTCTATTTCTGATTTCCTTCTACCTCATGTAAGGAATTGCAAGACTTCCCAAGAGACTTGGGAAACCTTGTCAACTTATTTTTCATCAAGCACAAGAGCCAGAAAGAATCAGCTATGGGTTGAGTTTACAACTCTTAGGAAGCAATCAAAACAATGTGTCTCAGACTTTGTCACCAAAGTCAAAGACATTGCAGACCAACTTGCAAGTGTTGGAGAGGAGATTGAGGAAGAACAAATAGTCAGACAAGTGATCAATGGACTAAAGGCAGATGACAAGTGGGAGAGCTTTACCACAGCAATGGACTTATACATGGACATCCAAGCACCTGACTTAACAACTCTGATTGGACAACTCTTTACACATGAAGCAAAGATCACAAAGAATGGAGAGCAATCAAAAGGTAACAATCCCTCTGCCCTATATACTGATAAGAAGACTAAAGACAAAGGTAAAAACAAAAAGGTTGATGAAGAAAGCTCTACCTCCCAAGCAAACTATGCAGGGAGAGGTAGATCATCTAGAGGAAGGGGCAGAGGAGGTAAGTCAGGTAGGGGGAGACCCTACAATCAATCTCCATGCAATATTTGTGGCTTGTCTAACCATACTACAGATGAATGCTACAAAAACTACAAGAACCAAAGAGGAAGAGGTCACCAAAGAGGAGGATACTCTCAAGGCAGAGGCAGATTCAATCAATCTCAAGGCTACCATGGCTACAACAATAATTACAACAACAACTACAATCACAATGGCAACTATCAAGGTGGATACAGGAATAGGAAGGACTACAACAATTATGCAGAGGAGCAAGATGATTCTCTGTTGATCATGAACATGACATCTAAGTCAGGTATCAATGATGATCATTTGTTCTATATTGATTCAGGTTGCTCTAACCATGTAGCTGGAAATGTTGCCTTACTCTCTGATTTGGAAGAACCCAAAGGTAAGCACCAAGTACAGACAGGTGATGACACTAAACATTCAGTTATTAAAGTAGGCAATGTCAAAACAAGTGATGGTAATCAGAATTTACTAAGCAGAGTGTTGTATGTTCCAACAATCACCAAGAATCTGATGAGTGTAGGTCAGATTGTGGAAAAAGGTCTACAGGTCAGGTTCACTCAACATGATGCATATGTGGAGGATCCAAGACATGGATTCAGAAGGATAGCCAAGGGAGAGAAATCAGGTAGATTGTTTACCTTTGAACTTGAAGACACTAAGAATATTGCTCTATACAACTATAAGGACCAAACCCTATCAGAATTGGAGATTTGGCACAAGAGATTAGGTCACATTGGAGAGAGAACCATAAAGCAAATGAGTAGGGATCAATGTGTGCTTGGGATACCTAATGTATCCAAGCAACACATGATATACAAGTGTGGGGCTTGTCAATTTGGTAAGTCACACAGATTGCCCTATACCAAGAAAGGTTTTATGCATGAAGATTATCTAGAATTGGTGCATACAGATGTTTGGGGTCCTAGCAAGGAACCATCCATATCTGGATCAAGGTACTATGTGTCCTTTATTGATGACTATAGCAGGTGGACTGTTTTATACTTCATGAAACATAAAGATGAAGTATTTAATTGTTTCAAAAGGTATCTTGCATTAGTTGAAAATCAAACAGGTAGACATTTGAAGAAGCTAAGGTCAGATGGTGGTGGAGAATACTTCTCCAATGACTTTGAAGATTTCTTGTTGGAAAGAGGCATCAAGAGGGAGATTACTACAAGGTACTCACCTGAACAAAATGGGGTAGCTGAAAGAAGGAATAGACTCATTGTAGAGACAGCTAGATCTATGCTAAATGAAAAGAAATTGCCAAATTATCTTTGGGCAGAGAGTGTATCTACTGCCACATACTTAATCAACAGGTTGCCATCAAAAACACTTGATGGAATGACACCCTATGAGGCTTGGCATGGTAAGAGACCATCTCTGGATCATTGTAAAATTTTTGGTTGTGTTGCATATGTGCATATTCCCTCACAGGTAAGGGGAAAGCTAGATCCTAAAGCTGAAAAATGTATCTTCATTGGTTATGATTTGAATCAGAAGGGATACAGGTTCTATAACCCCTCAAACAAAGGCTTCAAGGTAAGCAGAGATATCATCTTTGATGAGAATGATTCATGGTATGAAAATGAGTGCAGGAAAGTTAGCCTACCTTATGATATGGAAGGAGACTTTCCCAAGCTTATCAGAGAAGAACCAATACAGAAAGAGGACACAAGCTCAGATGATGAAGACACCATCAACATTGAAGAGTTCAAAGCTTGGAAATCCAAAGGGAAGATGAAGATGAAGCAACTAGAAGACAATCCAGAATCCTCAACTCAAGCTATGAGGAGATCTCAAAGAGAAAAAAAGAAACCTATTAGGTATGGGTATGATACTTCACTTGTAACCAAGCACTCTGTATATCTTGC
This sequence comes from Ceratopteris richardii, assembly GCA_020310875.1. Taxonomy (NCBI): domain Eukaryota; kingdom Viridiplantae; phylum Streptophyta; class Polypodiopsida; order Polypodiales; family Pteridaceae; genus Ceratopteris; species Ceratopteris richardii. The sequence continues at coordinate 134,760,262 of CM035413.1, forward strand.
AAAGGATATCTTGAATGAAGAACCAGGTACATTTGAAGAAGCAATTACTAAACCAGAATGGAAGGAAGCAATGGATGAAGAAATGGAGGCTCTCAAGGAGAGTGATACTTGGGACTTGGTACCCAAGAAGGACTCCATGAAAGTGATAGGATCCAGATGGATCTACAAACTCAAAAGGAACTCAGATGGTACAATAAACAGGTATAAAGCTAGGTTGGTAGCCAAGGGTTTTGCACAAACCCAAGGCATTGATTATGAGGAGACATTTTCTCCTGTGGCCAAGATGCCAACTATCAGAATTATGGTGAGTGTAGCTGCATCCAAGAATTGGAACATGTACCAATTGGATGTGAAGAATGCATTCTTGAATGGATGGATATCTGAAGAAGTCTACATGTCACAACCACCTGGCTATGAAGATCCCAATAAGGTAAATCATGTTTGTAAATTGAAGAAGGCTCTGTATGGATTGAAGCAGGCACCTAGAGCATGGAATTACAGATTGACAGCCTATCTCCTAGATCAAGGATTTGTGATGAGTAAAGCAGATACTTCATTGTTTATAAAGAGGAACAATTCAGAGGTAATATACTTGTGTGTCTATGTTGATGACATCATTATTACAGGAAATGATGTTCAGGGAATTAGACACATCAAAGGACAGATGATGAAGGAATTCAAGATCAATGATCTTGGATTATTGAAGTACTTCCTAGGACTTGAATTGGTCTACACAAATTCAGGTATCTTTATTACTCAGAAGAAGTACATTCAGGACATGGTCAAGAAGTTTAATTTGCAGGAAGCTAAAGTCTCAAACATTCCTATGGAGGTCAACCACAAACTCAGTGCACATGAAGGAGAAGAACTCAAAGATATTACAGGTTACCAAAGTTTGGTAGGTAGTCTAAATTATGCTACCTTAACCAGAATTGATATATCTTATGGTGTTAGTGTACTTAACCAATTTATGCATAAACCAAGAGTACCACATTTGGAGGCAGCAAAGAAGATAGTAAAGTACCTAAAGGGAACACAAAATCATGGTTTGTATTTTCCATATTCATCAGATATTGATATCAAGGTATACTCAGATGCAGATTGGGCAGGTTGCAAGGATGACAGGAGAAGTACATCTGGTTACATATGCTTTGCAGGTGATAAATCAATTTCTTGGTCATCCAAGAAACAACCCACAGTAGCTTTGTCATCTACTGAGGCAGAATATAGAGGGCTAGCCAATGCCACTCAAGAAGCCATATGGTTGAAGCTCTTATATTCAGAATTGGGCCTATACACAAGGCCACCAATCATATTTGGTGATAACACAAGTTCTCTTCACCTAGCAGCTAATCCAATTTATCATGCTAGGACAAAACACATAGAGGTTCACTACCACTATGTGAGGGAGAAGTTTCTACTAATATACAATGTGCAGATTTGCTTATTAAAGCTCTGGATGGAAGCAAGCTATGCAGATTTAAATCCATGATTGGATTGCAGGAAATAATTGAAGATTAGAAGTGAAGACTTGAGCCAAAGTGTTTGGCTTGAGGGGGAGCTGTTGGTGCAAAACAAGCCTACACACATTGGCTTGGACATTGGAACCTTGGAAGAACTAAAGCTTGAACCCTTGAAGGATATATTCACATGAATCATGAACCATAGGAACCAATGCTTGTTGGTTATTACCTTTTTATCTCTTGTAAAAGTCAATATGACTTTAATCACTCTTGTAAACTCAACAACTTGAGGAAGTCGTGGAAAAGTAGATGGATGATTGAGAGAATATCTCATTCACTTTTAGGTACATGATTCTAGGAGATTAACTTGGATTTGAAATTCAGAAATCTCATTCAAACTCTATAAAAGACACAAGGAAAAAGTCGCGGGCATCCTTCACTCCTCCCGAGGCATTTCTGAGTGAATTGTTGAGTGTGTGAGAGCTATACCATAGCCTACACCTCTGAGTACCATTGAGCATTACTTTACATGCCAATGGGAATGTACAATCATTAGATTTAATCAATATACATATATTCATAGTCTCTGTTTTCTCTGAGTGACTACCTCCAACTCTGTCAACTTCAAAGGAGCATATCTCAAGATCTACTGAACCAAATTGGATGATTCAAAGTGCATTGGATTCAGCTCATAGTCTACTACACACCTACAAAGTTTCAAGGCCATTGGATCTACCATCACAGAGAAATCTCAGTCGGGGTGCTCACTGGTCTGTGTCTGTAAGTCTCCTAAAAAATCGGGGGTACACCTTACTTTGCTAAAGTGATTTCTCTAAGTGTGGTTTGTCATTTCTCTTCATTTTACTTGCAAATGAAAGCTTATTAAGCTAAAGGATTATGTTCAAAAGCAATTAGTTCAATTTTAAGTGTGCTGGTCACACTGAGCATCACAGTGAGCAGGTGTCAATACCAAAATAGCAAGTTTTTCAGGATTTTGAAGTCACAAGTAGTCTGTCTTGATTTGATCATTACTCATAACATTTGCAAAGCACATATATGGTTTCTTGGTATCATTTGAAAGCTCAAGGAGTCTACTAAACATATCTGGAGTCAAAAGAGGGCAGGTGTGAAGCAGGTTTTGCAGCACTAACTGATCTTCTGAGTGGATCCAGCCATCATTTCCTACATATATGTCTTCAGATTTTAATGCATTTCTGGCTGAACGTGGGATAAAACACCAGTGTACAGTGCCGTATACACCTCAAAAGAATGGAGTTGCTGAACGAAAGAACAGGTCACTCATGGAGATGGCGAGGTGCATGGTCAAAAGTCAGGCTTTACCACATAGTTTCTGGCTTGAGGCTGTCATGTGTGCAGCATATGTACTGAACAGGTGTCCCACTAAAGCATTGCAGTCTATCACTCCATATGAGGCTTGGCATGACCGCAAGCCATCTGTTGCTCATCTGCGTGTTTTTGGTTGTTTGGCATATGCATTAGTGCCTGAACAACATCGCAGAAAATTGGATGATAAGGCAGTAAAATGTATTTTTGTTGGGTACAGTTCTGAAAGTAAAGGCTATCGTCTGTATCATCCACAGACTAAACGCATTCTGGTTAGCCGTGATGTTGTCTTTGTGGAAGATGCTATTCAGCCATTGCTTTCATGTACTAAGGAGACATCTGTTAGCTCCAAAGACATGTATGATACTTTGATGCCTATTTTTACAGGTGGACAGGCTAGTGCTGGTCCTAATGAGGCAACTTCTCAGCCTTTGCAGATTTCATATGATGATGCAGATCATTCCATTTCTGATGCAGATTTACATGATGCACTTGTTGATGAGAGAGCTGATATTGAGCAGGCAAAAACTATGCCAAAATGGCTGGTGCAGACTTTGCGTGACAGCAAATTAGATGCACCTTTTTCATATCGTACTCGTTCAGGCTCTCATAGTGCCTCCTTTGCATCAGATTGCTATGCTATGGCTGCATCTAGTCTCTATGATGAGAATGAGCCTGTTTCTTTTGATGAAGCACAAAATTCAGAAAATTGGATGGCTTCTATGCAATCTGAATATGATGCTATAATGAAGAATGGTACATGGTCTTTATGTGACTTGCCTCCTGGCAAGAAGGCCATTGGCACTAAGTGGGTATACAAGCTAAAGCGTAAATCTGATGGTACAGTTGACAGGTATAAGGCTAGGCTTGTTGCAAAGGGTTATGCGCAGGAAAGAGGCATTGATTTTGATGAGACCTTTGCACCTACATGCCGTATGACTACTGTTCGGAGCATTTGTGCACTTGCAGCCCATCATGGTTGGAATGTACATCAGTTGGACATTAAAACAGCATTTCTGAATGGTGACTTGCATGAAGAAGTGTATGTTTTTCAGCCCCATGGCTTTGTG
>CM035413.1:134771638-134794138 GCA_020310875.1 Ceratopteris richardii
ATACTTCTTATTTATCTTTGATCACATAGATAGTGATCCATCTGGTAGCATCATCAACATAAATCATATAATACCTTGAACCATTGATAATGAAATCCTTTGATGGTCCCCACACATCTGTGTGTACCAACTCAAGCTTCTCTAAATACATAAAACCATGCTTGGAATAAGATTCCTTATGAGCCTTACCTAATTGACATGCCTCACATGTGTATGTCATATGTTGACCTGAAACATTAGGCAATCCAAGCACTGAACCATTGTTAATCATATCTTTGATACCTCTTTCATTGAAGTGTCCAAGCCTCTTGTGCCAAAGATCTAACTCAGAGATCTTATGTCCTCCATAAGTGAACAAGGCATGACCAACGTTACCTTGGATTTTTAATGTAAACAATCTTCCTTCTTTCTTCCCTGAAACAATTTGTTTATACCCATTGCTAGGGTCTTCGACAAACACTCCTTCATTAGCATTAGGGGAAAAAATGAACCCTGAATGGTCCTTTTAGATTAAGGAGTGATTAGTGATGGACCAATCAGAAGAGGGTGGTGGCCACAGTCTATGCCCTATAAAATACTAGGCTGAAGGGTGGAGAGGGGACATATTTCTCCCTTATTTAATGAGCTGCCTCTAGAGAGAGAATGAATCTCGTAACTCAGTTGGGCCCAAAAATTCAAAATTACTGAAAAGTTAAAAAACTCATCATAACACCTGAAAATGGACCCCCCATTACTTTTTAGGGTCAAAAGTACTCTTTTTGACCCCAAATTCAAAATCCGTGCATGTTTTGAGTTGAAAAAAATGAGTTTTTTCAAAAATACTCAAAAAAGAGTTATTTCCCTCCTAAACCTCACATTTTCATACCCAGGTCCCAAAAAGTCATCTTTTCCCACTACTTTCACTCTGTAGCACACCATTGAAGCTCCTGTTTCTACACTCCAACCTACCCTGCATCTCCTATCTCGAATTACTGTTGTAGCTTGAAGACCTTTAGCTTCAATGGCAACATCTAAAGCTTCTAGGCGACCAAAAGATGAAATCCTCACATTAAGATGTCACAATATCAAAGCCACAGATGGGCAGTGGCTATCACATGAGTACTCCAAAGGTGCATGGGTGTACATGCAACCCTCTAGAGTTGGGCCTCATCGAGTTAGAGATCGTGGAAACTTAGATCTTCATTGGAAGGGAAAGTTACTTGGATTCAAGAAGCATAGAGACAATGGGATGGTTGCTATTGTACAACATGTTTTTACAATGGCAACTATGAAACTTGAAAACTCTAGTAGTATGAGATATCCTGTGAACTGTAAGTATTACTCTACAATATTTTATGTTTTCTTGTGTCGGATATATTTATGAACTATTTAGATATGTTTTTGTTTGTTTCAGATGTATTTCCTTCTACTTTGGTGGAAGAGCAACCACTTCATAGTCTTACAGGTACTTTCCAGGCATTGCATGCAGATGTTGGTGCACTAGTCTTTCCAAATATATCTCCTGCTCAACTTTACCATGATAGATTTTTCTTTTACACACATAGATATGTTGTACCCTCTACAATGAATGGTTTTGGAAGGTTAGAGAGAATTGAAGTACATTCTCTTCTTAGCTTGGAGTGGCCAAAACCTGATATATGGTCCGTATCATCTTTGAAGCAAAAGATGGTAATGGATATACATAACTCTTTAAAATTCACAAAAGTGTCTAGGTCTGTAGGTTTGCACTGGTCTTTTCCCATTCATTGTTTTGTATATTTATTCCAAGGATTCTCATTCCAAGAGACTTCCACCATGTTCATGTGTAAAGATATCACATATGAGCAAGTTGAAAGTCTTCTTGGTGAAAATTGGGGTTTGATGGAAGGAATTGCAAAAGGTGATAAATATCTCTGTAAAATAGGTGGAACAGGTATAGCATTTCGATATTTGAAACAACGTACTTCATTATACATCAGATTCTACTATGATCGTTGGATGTGCAAACTTGGCAAATGGATACCATTTCAAAGTTCAGAGGGATCTTTGCATTCATTTGAAATAAAGCTTAGATTGCCAACAATGAAACAGAAACTATTTTAGTGAATAATCATTGGACCTTGGCTAATCTGAGAGAACACTTGATGATTATGGGGTTTGAAGGACTAACTCAATCCATCTTCAAAATTCAAGGACATAAGGTGAGAAATGTTTCATGTTTTTGTTAAAGTAATCTTTTTGTTATTGTTTATTTTACTTTAATGACTTCAATTTGTTGCAAATTGATTACAGGTGGGCAGAAGAATGGAATACAAAATGAAAGTCCTTGTAGATTGGAGCAAAGATGGAACAGAGCTCTCATTGTCATAGTTCTTTTGCAACCTGATAATGTCACTTCTTGGGCCCTAGTCATTGTATCTCATGGTTTTTGCACTTTCAAGAACCTTGTAAAAAGTAGGACAATTGATTCATGTTAGATATTGTATATACCTTATTCTCTACAATGATAATTTCAAAACTTTTGGAATGTCAAGAATTCTGTTCACTACTTTGAAATGTGGTTGCTCATGTTTTTTTCTGTGCATTATTTTGTCATCCGAAACTCATTCTTTGAAATTGCACTTCTTTATTCTATACTTTTAAAAGTGGGCCCAGTCAATTTAAAAACTTCAAACTGCTATAAAAATGGCTCTATGTGCTCATTTCTCACATTTGCACTCTCAAAGAGCTAGAAAGCATAGACTGCAAGCCTCTAGAAATCTCGCGCGCAAGCAATGGCTGCTAGCACTTCCACTCCCATGAAATCTCCTCGAGATTTATTCATGGAGTTTTTGGAAACTACAGACTACAATGGTCGTACGGATTTGTATGACCTAGTCTGTAGAGTCCCTAATCTTGAAGGGACAATAGCCATGAATTCCGATGTGATCGATGAGATCATAGATTTTATGGAACTCTATATTTTAAGATATGCCATAGATATTCCAGCATATGAGTGTAAATGGGTCCCCTGTGACCTGCTTTTTTACATTCATAAAGGAGATGAGGCATTTGCGAAGCGCTTAAAGCATTTCATGGCGATTGCTGAGGCTTCAGGGCACCTATTAGATGACACAGTGCCCTTAATTAAACAATTAAATAAGAAAAGGAAAATGGGAAGAAAATATCTTTCCTACATAGCAACAACAATCTTTTTTGTCAATGAGGAGCCCGAACCTTCACCCATGGACCTACCCCATCTTGTTACTAGGGGTTTTGTAGATGACAAGAAGGAACCCCAGAGAGAAGCTCTCAACTTATTAGAAGAGAGTCAAAAAATTTCCAGAGAATTTCCTCAAGGAGTAGTGGACAAATTAAAGGAAGCCAGTACACAGAAGAGTCCACCCTCCAACTTAGACCCCGTGGAACCCACTCTACCAGAGGTAGAGATGGAAATGTTTTCAGTTGTACTTGTTGATGGAGAGGAATTTTTGTTCCTGCATGATATTGAGAAGGCATTCGGTCTACGCCTCGACGAATGCCTTAGTATTTTCAGCTCAACCTCGGATGTTCCCATGGACAACACTTCTGACATTATTGAAAAGGCAACAATTCCACTTGGTGAATCAGTTGCGGACACCATTGCATTAGTGTGTGAAGATATTTTGGGCCATGCCAACCAAGATGCCAGTGAAGAAGATCTAGCCACAGCAAGGGAAAGAATTTTGGAGAAGAAGATTCCAACATCCCCTGTTGTGGAGCAAAGTGGCATGGCCCATTCATCAATTCCACTAGATGCAATGGGAAGAGGAGAGGATGAAGACAGGCTTCAAGATGTAAGTCTCTACTGACATTTATGGTTGTCTCATATTCATACAAGATGTATCTATTTAATTTTATGATTGTCTATGTGCAGGAAACAATTGAAGTGGATAAATTTGCAGCAAGGAGTGGTGGTGACCGTGTTTCTCAGGGCCATGGCTCTTCCTTGGCACAGTACATTGGAAAATTGCCAAAGGAAGATTTTGTAATAATCCACAAGGACTTTTCCCCTCAAGGACACTTCATGACTTGGTGTATGAAGGCCTTGAGTAAAGTTTTGTGCCTATCTACAATAATGCAAGGGACCAATTGTATATTTCTAGTTAGGAAGTCCCTTGCCCTTACTACCCTAGGAGTTAACTTTAGAGGAAAAATATTAGGTCAAATAGGAATAGCTTTGGGTCTTGGATTGACAGACCCTCAATTAATATCCCAATCAGTTTTGACTTACCAATTGCCTCTATCTTTTCAGAGAAGAAAGAATGTAGTGGAGAGGCTCAAGGCCAAGAGCCAATTGTAAAAACTTTATAATACCAATGTTTTGTTTTTCCAATTTCCATGTGCATTCAATCTATTATATCTTTATGGTTTGACAATCTCATAACTTTTGCACAGTTTAATCAGTCTCTTTCCATTGTTTCTTGTAATTTGTGTTGCCCAAAATGCATGGAATGGCTAAGGAATGCAAAAAAAAGGCTTGCCACAGAAACGCGGGGATGGGCCCTGCAAAATTTTTGCAGGGCCCATCCCCGCGTTTCTGTGGCAGGCCTTTTTTTTGCATTCCTAGGCCATCCTATGCACTAGGTTACCTGTATTGCAAGTCTATCTTCTCAATTAGCACCTTCACTTGGGGAAATGTGGAACACTCTTCTTATATGCAATAATTAGAGAATATTAAGACTCCTCTGGGTGCATATAAGCATGCAGCAGTAAATCAGTGCATGTATGTTCATAAACATTGCTTAGCTATTGGTCAGGGGTTTAGCATGTAGTGCACTCTAGCCAAGGCCAATCATATGCCCCCATGTGCATGGCATGGGTTTTCATGGCTTGGAAATGCCAAAAAAAGGTCTGCCACAGAAACGCGGGGATAGGCCCTGCAAAACTTTTGCAGGGCCCATCCCCGCATTTCTGTGGCAGGCCTTTTTTTGGCATTTCTTGGCCATGAAATGCATTAAATAGCATTACCACTTACAACAAGTACAGAAAAAAGAATGATACAACTATGAAAAACACTTCAAAGATGTACTGGAAAAACACACCTACAAACATAGGAGAAATAAACTTCAAAACATGTACACTAAGAGATAAACATTTGGGAGAGCAAATATGAGAAGACAAAGATTATATTCATCATTTTGGTTTTACAAAATATTCATCGTATGGGATATACAAAAGGTTATCCAAACAAGGGAGTACAAATTATGGTTAATGGTTATTCCCTCTAATTCTCCTAGCTTGCTGCAAATCTTTAGGTTGTATTGTCACTCTCTTTGCATGGATGGCACATAGGTTAGAGTCCTCCAACATTGATATAAGATATGCCTCTGCAGCTTCTTGGAGAGCTTCAATGGCTATCCCTTGGATACGAAGTCCAGCGCAATAGCGTTGGATCTCTTCCTTCACAACTCTTGCAAATGACCTTCATGGAATCAGAAGCTCCACAGACTTTTGATAGTGTTGAATCTCCGCAAAGGCTCTGGTTTGCTTTCTGCGCCTTTGTGGTGCTCTTGCATTTGGGGGGATGTTGGGTTGTGGTCGTTGTGGTCTACGACGTGGTTGATAGTTCTTCTTTCTTCTTGGAGGACGCCTAGATGGTCCTACCTCATCATTTACTTCCTCTGCCCGACCTTGCTCTCTTTCTTCATCGGTTGGTCTTTGTCCTTGTCCTAGGGGGAGTGTCTTGCCTCCTTGTGTTACTCGATGGTTCACGGGGATATCATCATTGTTCCATGGTGGCTCATTTATACTTTCTTCATCTGAGGAACATGATAAATTTGATGTCTCAATCACAACTCGTCTATGTCCTCGTTGTTTGGGCCTTGCCTTCATTGGTGTCCTGATTGGGGGCTCATCATGAGATGTAGAAGGGGAATAATTTATTTCTTGGGATACATCTCTCTCTGGTGAACCTTCATCCCCCCGCGATGCAATGCTACCGGACTGTGTCCCTGCACCCGAGTTTCGTCTTGAAGAGTGTCTTGTGGTTCGACGCTTCTTGTGGGGTGTCATCCATGTTGGGCGCTGAGTACCTTGCACATGGCTAGGGTAGACGACATGATCCTTCCTAGCAGTCTGCTTTGTGCGTGCCATTCTCTTAGGTTGTAAAGTGGTAAAATGAGGAAGGACACCTCTATTTATAGGCTTTCACTTAAGCATTGTCCTGTTCACATTTAAATGGATAAAAATTAGTTTTAAGACATTAAAAGTATATTCACAAAAATAGTAGAATTTTATTTGAAGTGAAAGGGGTTATAAAAACCTTGAAAAGTATAATGCATTTTAAGAGTTTGGAAATTATTTCCAAGCAGAACCCTCGCGGACTCTTTGTGCACGCCATTGGGCATGATGTTCGGGTCCTGACGATGACATCCACTTCTCTCTTGCAATATCATGTTGTAGCTTTCGTGTAATCTTTGCTAGTTGTGACTCACATGCCTTTTCCATTACATATTTTCTAGCAAATGTCGCACGAAAGAACCAATTGAACATTTCTTCTAAATAGTTTGATTGGAGTAGACCACCCCCATGACGAGTGTTTTTAAAGTAAACACCTCTAGCCCTGTAATGTGACTTCTCCATTCCTTGTGTACTAAAAATGTCCAGTGACCCATATCGATTCATAAAATATGCTCCATGTGCAAAAAGAATATGCTATGATCTGGTCAATAAGATATACACATAGTGTTTAAGAACAAATAAAAAAATGTAAGCGAAACTTACTATGTAATGTGTAATGTTGCTTTCTCCCCAAGATAAGATGAATGACTGTGTAAACTCCTTCAAAGTCACTTGGAATAATTCTCGTTGTGAAGCATTAGTGGAAGCCAAACACATCAAATGTAACAATTGATCGAACGATGACCAAACCTTCTTTCGCTTGTTAATGAGATCAACCTGACTATCATTGTCAGTTGTAATTGAACAGAGGTCCTTCCAAAGCTCCCATTTCCCATCATCTTGACTATTCACATCTTTTTTAAAGAAACGTCGTGCCTTCTTCCCAGTCATTGAAACTTGTTGTAAAATCTCTTGAGACTCACCATACTTCTTAACAACTAAAGATACGTGGCCACCATGACAACCTATAGAATTCAAAAGATCTTCTATTTTCTGGATTGCTATTGTAGACCTCTCTAGTGGTTTCATTGCAAATGCATATTCAACATGGAGCTTCAAAAGCCTATCAAAGATCCTCATGAATGCATGCAAAGTACAAAAGTGAACATTGACTAATGGAAATGGGATAATGGGGTTCCAATCATTGCTTAATTTATCACGAGTCGGTTCCTGTAACATTGGACACCTCAAAAGTGATATCTCCTATTCCCTGTGATTCAATGAGTCTGTTTCATCAATTTCTTCAGAGTCATCAACTCTCGTCAATGCCCTTGCATGTTTAGACTGTCTCTTAGATCCTTTGTAACCTTGTGTACAATATGGGCAAGGATAGAGAGAAGATGCTCCTTGTTTACAACCTAACATGCATTTTATACTCTTAAGGTCTCCACCCAAATGCCATTCTACATCAAAATCACCTATATCATCTACAAAAAGCTTTTGCCCATGTATTTGAGAAGAGATTACTTCCGTAATCCACAGAGTCCTACTAAAAATCCATGAAATAACATTATTTGTTTCTTTGGGAACTTCTATAGCACCTAACCACCAGATATCTCTCTCTGATTGCACACTGTAAGTCAAATGGTCCCTCCCTCCTAAAGTTTCATCACTCATTGCATGGTCCATAATTTCGTTCATTAGCGTCACACTCAACCTTTCTAGTCGCCGACCCTTTATGATTTGACACTCATCAAGCTTCAGTATGAACTTTAACTTAACATTACAGTCTGCACAAAAGAGAAAACAGTATCTTAATATGACACTTGAATGCAATAGAACTTCAACACCAAATAAAATGTAGTAGGGGTACCTTTGATTGTTGAACTATAAAAGTGAACCATTGCTTGTTGAAGCTTCTGAAGATCCACAAATATATTGTTGAATTTAGTGTAAGTAAATCCTTGTGTAGATAGGATTTTTGATTGCTTCTTGGGAATATTTGGATGATAAATAGAGGCAGGCATAGTTTCTTCTATGAATAAATATTGTCCAATAGTACGAGTCACATCCTCATTTGAAGTTTTTTTATTGATAGACAATTTATATGGGCATGGAAATATACTTTGAGAAATACCTTGTGATTGTAAGGCTTGCCTGAGAAGGGTGTACATTGCAGTATAAACATTTCTACTGATGCCTGCTTCGTCACATTTTGCCTGCACATCTTGCACTGTGATAAGATTTTTTAACTTCTTTGAAAACTCAGCTTCAACAACAACTCTAATACACTTTCCTATGCGTGAGTCTAAAGCAGAAGTGATTTCTTTGGTGTTTATACAGCTATTCATCAGCTTGAATTGGTCTTGTGTTGTTGATGAAGCAGTTATGTCTTCAATAAACGACCTACACAATGAAATATTCCATTACAAATCTTCATTAAAACATATAAAAGTAAAACAAACACTCACCTTGTTGCATATATACGTCGTTTGCATGCTCCACCACCTTTTGAAAGAGCTTCAAAGGATGACAATGATCTTCTCCTATGTCTCATACCAAGTGGAGTCTCTTTCAGCTGCTGGAGATTGGCAGTTAACTTTGAAATTGTGCTTTGTTTTGCTTCAGTATCCTGTTCCAAATCTGCAAGTTGTTTTTGTAAAGATATGATTGTGCTTTCTAAAGTGACCACCCTCATATGATGGATGTGATGTTGTTGGAACCAATACTTAGCAGTAGCAAGTGAATGTGTAGATAATCTCTTGCAGTAACCTAATAGTCCAGCTTCACCCGCACCAATGAACTGAAGTAAAGTTGAGAGGTAATGGAATGTTGGATGGTAAGAAGATATTGGATCAAGAGGATAGAGTGAACCATGAGCCCAAAGATCAATACTTTTTTCTCCAGCTGCAGGACGTTCATTTTGAGAATTGGCATCATTGTTGCATCGTGTATTTGGAGCAAACTCTCTAGGCACACGAACATGGATACTTGTTGATGCAGGAGCATGAGGACGTTCTACTGTGAAGTTTGTGATACATGTCAACACCATCTTTGCTAATGACAAACAATATCAAAAACAAAGATGAAAAACCGGTTGGAAGGGAGTCTAAAGCATAGGTTTTGCTCAAAAAATATGTTTTCTTGTATGTGTATGGGTTAAAGTGTATTTTTCCACTGAGTATGGCTGAAAATGATGAAATTTGAAAAAAGTCATTTTTTTTGGGGAAGCATAGTCACGGATTTGATGATGTGGCACTTACTTTTGGAGGGAGTTTGAAAATTATACTTTTTCTAAAAGAAACTTCAGAAAATGGGCCCAAAAAAGTGACTTCTGACATATATATTAAAAAATAGACTCTTTTGAGTTAATATACACTGAAAATGAGACTTTTTAAAAAAATTCATTTTTTTATTCAAATACATGTACGAGTTTGATGATGTGGAAAGTAGATTCTCTTTCTCTCTCTCTAGAATAAGAAAGAGAGAGGCCTATTAAAGCCTAAAAAAAAGCCTACTCCAGCCTACTAAAAAGTGCCCTATTAAATGCACTTTGTCCCCTTAAACAAGAACAGAATTAAGCTTAATCCCTAAAAATTAGGGATCCTTACAAGGCCCATGCAGGGTTCATTTTTCCCCTAATGGTGAATCTAACTTCATAACCTTTTTCAAAAATTTGTCCTACACTTATTAGATTCTTAGGAATTATAGGAACATACAAGACCTTACTCAAGAGGTTGCTACCATCCTTGGCTTTCACTGATCCAATTGACTTCACATTGTGCTTTGTATTATCAACTGTTTGAACAACATGATTAGATACCTTATTATCCAAATCAGTCATCAATGCTATGTTGCCACTTAGGTGATTACTACACCCTGAGTCAATGTAGAAGACTCTTTGTTCTTCACCTTGCCTTTCACAAGTTGCATTCATTATCAATGTTGAATCCTCCTTTTGATCTGAAGCATAACTGTAGTAGGTATTGTTGTATTGTTGACTTTGGAATCCTCTACCTGCATTTCTTCCAAAGTAACCCCTACTATGTTGGTGCAAGACAATCAACAATTGATGTTTTGATGAAGAATTGGAGTCAAGGATTTAAGAAAAGGTTCAAGTTGTGAAGCATGAAAGAAGAATAGATTCAGAAGATGATGTGTACACATATGTACATTAATTCATAGATAGTTCACTTATATCTTTGAGTAGTCATAAGCTTGTAAATTTTGTCTATATATACTATGAAAAATGTCGGAGCAAGTATCAGAGAGCATGAGAATAGAGTAATCAAGAGTTTTATGAGTCATTAGACATCTTAGAAGTGAGTTAAGACTCTCTCATCACTCAGTTGTAAATTTCTCAGAAATGAAGAAAATGTTGCACCCGATATTTCTGTGTTTTCTCCTTCTGTGTTAGATCTTTTGTGAAATGATTTTGTACAGGTCTAATTCTATAGGTGATTGACTTTTGTACAAATTTTTAGCTTCTAATTGTGATCAGGCTGAGAGAATTGAGTGTAGGAACATTTACATATGTAAATGAGAAGAAGTGAAGTTGTAGGAGGCGCAAAATTCGATACAAATGTTTTGATCAATTCTCCTTCGACAGTTTAAAGTTTTGAGCAAGAAAGCACTCAAACTTTAAGTTGGAAGGTAAGCTAATCGTGGTGAAAAGCATTTGCAAAAACGGGTTCTAGATTGAGAGAACCAAGTGTTAAAAGTTATAGGTGTCTAAATCGACTTCTGAGAAGAAGAGTTTTAGACATAGGTGAGTTGTTGAGATCATTTCTCAAGATCTACTAAATCTTTTGAAGTGATTCAACTTGGAGAAGGTGCGCAATCTATAGGCAAAACCTCACAAAGTTTTATAAAAAACTTTACACATTTGATAAGGCAATGAGTGAATCATGTGCAGCAGACTTTCTGTGTAATCACCTTTTTCATAGTTTGTTCAAGAACTTGACAATTGAGTATTGATCTTCTAAAATTGGTGAAGGTTTGAGTTGTTCTTGTTATAGAGGTGCTTTAAATACAAGAGTAACTTGTTCTTTTGGATATTAACACTCTCCATCAGTGGTATCAGAGCACGAAGCATCAGAATTGAAGAAAGGAGGATCCTGACTACTGCAGCTGCAAAGAATTCAACATCTGAAGGTTCAAAAGGTGAAAACTTGAGGACAAAGCTTGAGAAGGAGGTCATACGCATCAAGGAAGACAAAAGGAGTATCATTCAAAGTAAAGGTACATCTATTACTCATAAAGTTTGAAGAATTCAATACACAGGTGAAGAAAGGATGGGAGATTCTCTTCAGATAGAGAAATTGGATAGAGAAAACTATCCAGCATGGTCAATGAGGATGGAAGCTCATCTTATGAGCAAAGACTTGATAGCTTACATTACAGGTGAAGAAGAAAAGCCTCAATTCAGAGATCTTAGTGTTCCAACTAGGGAAGAATTATCAAATTTGAAGAATTGGATGAAGAGAGATGATCAAGCTAGGAGCATTATCTACATGGCAGTTAATGACTACTTGCTACCTCATATTAGAGGTCTTGAAAGTGCAAGTGTTATATGGAATGCTTTGGAGGAGCATTTCCAAAACACCACAAAGTCAAGGAAGGCATCCTTGTGGGCAAAATTTACCACTTTCAAGAAGAAGGCCTCTCAATCCATCTCAGATTATGTAACAAGGATGAAAGACATTGCAGATGCATTAGGAGCTGTTGATGAAGATATTGAGGAGGATAAATTGGTAAGGCAAATCCTTACAGGTTTGAGAGGTGATGATAAATGGAAACCATTCATTTTGTCTACTGAATTATCACTTGATCATTTCACTCCTCATTTAAATCAGTTGCTAGGTCACATGCTAACCTTTGAGCAGGATGTCAAAGGAGAAAGTGATAAAAGTGCAGGTCATGCAATGTATTCAAAGGATAAGAAGAAAAATAGCAAAGGGAAGCAACAAGCAAATGAAGATGAAGGCACAACTAGCCAAGCTAACTTCTTAAGAGGAGGAGGAGGTGGCAAAGGTAGAGGAAGAGGCAGGAGTAATAAAGATGGAGTCAAAGCTTGCTGGATTTGTGGTAAGACAAATCACTTAGATAATGATTGTTGGCATAATACTCAGAGTAATGGTGGATATAATCAGAATTTTAATTCAAGAGGAAGAGGTGGTAGAAATCAAAGAGGTAATTTCAGAGGTAGAGGTAGTAGGGGTTACTTTGAAAGAAATGCAGGTAGAGGATTCCAAAGTCAACATTACAACAATAGGTACTACAATTATGCTTCAGATTATAAGGAGGATTCAACATTGATAATGAATGCAACTTGTGAAAGGCAAAGTGAAGACCAAAGAGTCTTCTACATTGACTCAGGGTGTAGTAATCACCTAAGTGGCAACATAGCATTGATGAGTGATTTGGAGAATAAGGTATCTAATCATGTTGTTCAAACACGTGACAATACAAAGCACAATGTGAAGTCCATTGGATCGGTGAAAGCCAAGGATGGTACCACCCTCTTGAGTAAGGGCTTGTATGTTCCTACAATTCCTAAGAATCTAATAAGAGTAGGACAAATTGTTGAAAAAGGTTATGAAGTTAGATTCACTAATGAAGGAGTGTTTGTGGAAGACCCTAGCAATGGGTATAAAGAAATTGTTTCATGAAGAAAGAAGGAAGATTGTTTACATTGAAAATCCAAGGTAATGTCGGTCATGTCTTGTTCACTTATGGAGGACATAAGATCTCTCAGTTAGATCTTTGGCACAAGAGGCTTGGACACTTCAATGAAAGAGGTATCAAAGATATGATTAACAATGGTTCAGTGCTTGGATTGCCTAATGTTGCAGGTCAAAATATGACATACAAATGTGAGGCATGTCATTTAGGTAATGCTCATAAGCAATCTTATTCCAAGCATGGTTTTATGTATTCAGAGAAGCTTGAGTTGGTACACACAGATGTGTGGGGACCATCAAAGGATTTCAGTATCAATGGTTCAAGGTATTATGTGATTTATGTTGATGATGCTACCAGATGGATCACTATCTATGTGATCAAAGATAAATCAGAAGTATTCAATACATTCAAACACTATCATGTGTATGCAGAGAGAATTACAGGTCATAAGTTGAAGAGATTAAGGTCACATGGAGGTACTCTCCTCAACAAAATGGTGTAGCAGAGAGAAGAAATAGAACTCTTGTTGAGTTTGCAAGGTCAATGCTGAAGGAGAAAAATTGCCCTAATTATTTGTGGGTTGAGGCTGTAAACACAGCTACTTATTTGGTAAATAGGTTACGATGTAAAGCTTTGCAGGGTATGACACCATATGAGGCATGTTGGGGTAAGAGACCTACCTTGGATCATTGCAAAGTATTTGGATGTTTGGCATATGCATATGTGCCATCACAATTAAGGCACAAATTGGAACCTAAAGCTGAGAAATATGTATTCATTGGTTATGATGATAAGCAAATGGGATATAAGTTCTGGAGTCCATCCACAAAACAATTCCTTGTATCAAAGGATGTTACATTTGATGAGCAAGGTACTTGGTATGTAGGTACAATCAATATTAATACAGGTGATGAAGAATTTGTGAGTCAAAAGAAAGGTAAATCAATGGTTTAGATATTTGATGAAGAGGAGAATAATGAAGTGCAGGTTGAAGTTGAAGAAATGCCAAGATTTGATCCTGAGTGTGATGAACCAGAAACCTCAAGGAGTGGAGAAATCAGAAGGTCATCAAGACACAAGTGGCAACCTACAAGGTATAGCTATGACACTTCTTTTTTGGCTACCAAAGATTATTCTTACATGATAAAGGCAGATGAAGACCCTTCTACAGATGAAGAGGCAAAAGGCAAGGAAAATTGGGAGAAAGCTATGCAGGAAGAATATGATGCATTAGTGGAGAATCAGACATGGGATTTTGTTCCTAAACCAAATAGTCAGAAGATCATTGGATGCAAATGGATCTACAAGACAAAGAGGTTTGCAGATGGAAGTGTGTCTAGGTACAAACCTAGACTTGTTGTGAAAGGGTTTGCTCAGACACATGGTATTGATTATGATGAAACCTATAGTCCTGTGGCAAAGATGACAACGATCAAGACACTCATAGCTATTGCTGCATGTAAAGGTTGGAAAATATGTCAATTAGATGTGAAGAATGCTTTTTTAAATGGTTATATTTCATATGATGTTTTCATCGAGCAACCTCAAGGATTCAGAGATGGAAGGTATCTAGATCATGTGTGTAAGCTCAAGAGAGCCTTGTATGGTTTGAAGCAGGCCCCAAGGGCATGGAATTATAGACTTGTGAAGTTCTTGAAAGAACTTGGATTTCAAGTATCTAAGGCAGATAGTAGCTTGCTTGTTAAAGCAAGTGATGATGGGCTCATTTACATGTGCATATATGTTGATGATATAATTCTTACAGGTACAGATGAGAAAGGCATTCAAATCCTAAAGAAGCAAATGGAGAAAGAATTCAAGATCAGTCATTTGGGAGACTTGTCATACTTCTTGGGCATGGAGATCTCATACACTCAACATGGAGTGTATGTAACTCAAGAAAGGTATTTGAAAAACTTGTTAATCAAGTTTAAGATGAATGATTGCAGAATAGCACCTACTCCAATGGAGATGAATCATAAATTGAGCAGATATGGTGGAGAAGAATTCAAGGATATGAAGCTATATCAGAGTTTGGTTGGTAGTCTTATCTATGCTACATTAACTAGACCAGAATTGTCATATGCAGTTGGAGTATTATCTCACTTCATGCATTGCCCTAGGAAAGAACATTGGATTGCAGGTCAAAGAGTGTTCGGGTACATTAAGGGTACACTGAAAGAGAGTTTGTATTATGGTTTTACATCAGATACAAACATCAAGATATATAGTGATGCAAATTGGGCAGGTAATCCTGATGATAGGAGATCAACATATGGATACTTGTGTTATGTGGGAGATAAGTTAATTTCTTGGTGTTCAAAGAAGCAACACACAGTTGCTTTATCCTCTACAAAAGCTGAGTACAAAGGTATGGTTGAAGCAGCAAAGGAGGTGATATGGCTTAAGACTCTTATGAAGAGTTTTGACATCATTCACAGTATACCTACTATTCATGGAGATAACATGAGTTCATTGTATTTAGCTACTTATCTTGTGTTTCATGCCAGGACTAGACATATTGAGATTCAGTATCACTTTCTGAGAGAGAAGGTGATGGATAAAGAGATTGAATTCATACATACTTCAACAAAAGATCAGATAGCTGACATGCTTACCAAAAGCTTAGATAAACCAAAGCTACAGAGATTCAAAGACATGGCAGGCATAAAGAAGATAGAGAAAACCTCAATTGATGATTCAGCAGGAGCTGTTGGTGGAGGACAATCAACAATTGATGTTTTGATGAAGAAGTGGAGTCAAGGATTGAAGAAAAGGTTCAAGTTGTGAAGCATGAAAGAAGAATACATTCAAAAGATGAAGATGTGTACACATATGTACATTAATTCATAGATAGTTCACTTATATCTTTGAGTAGTCATAAGCTTGTAAATTTTGTCTATATATACTATGAAAAATGTCAGAGAAAGTATGAGAGAGCATGAGAATAGAGTAATCAGGATTTGTATGAGTCATTAGACATCTTAGAAGCGTGTTACGACTCTCTCATCACTCAGTTGTAAATTTCTTAGAAATGAAGAAAATGTTGCGCCCGATATTTCTAAGTTTTCTCCTTTTGTGTTAGATCTTCAGTGAAATGCTTTTGTACGAGTCTAAGTCTATAGGTGATTGACTTTTGTACAAATTTTTAGCTTTTAATTGTGATCAGGCTGAGAGAATTGAGTGTAGGAACATTTACATATGTAAATGAGAAGAAGTGAAGTTGTAGGAGGCGCAAAATTCGATACGAATGTTTTGATCAATTCTCCTTCCACAGTTTAAATTTTTGAGCAAGCAAGGACTCAATCTTTAAGTTGGATGGTAAGCTACTCGTGGTGAAAAGCATTTGCAAAAATGGTTCTAGATTGAGAGAACCAATTGTTAAAAGTTATAGGTGTCTAAATCGACTTCTCAGAAGAATAGTTTTAGACATAGGTGAGTTGTTGAGATCATTTCTCAAGATCTACTAAATCTTTTGAAGTGATTCAACTTGGAGAAGGTGCGCAATCTATAGGAAAAACCTCATACAAAGTTTTATAAAAAACTTTACACATTTGATAAGGCAATGAGTGAATCATGTGCAGTAGACTTTCTGTGTAATCACCTTTTTCACAGTTTGTTTAAGAACTTGTCAATTGAGTATTGATCTTCTAAAATTGGTGAAGGTTTGAGTTATTCTTGTTATAGAGGTGCTCTAAATACAAGAGTAACTTGTTCTTTTAG
Organism: Ceratopteris richardii; assembly: GCA_020310875.1. Classification (NCBI taxonomy): domain Eukaryota; kingdom Viridiplantae; phylum Streptophyta; class Polypodiopsida; order Polypodiales; family Pteridaceae; genus Ceratopteris; species Ceratopteris richardii. Next base: position 134,788,106 of record CM035413.1, read on the forward strand.
AGATTAACACTCTCCATCATACTACCTCTACCTCTGAAATTACCTCTTTGATTTCTACCACCTCTTCCTCTTGAATTAAAATTCTGATTATATCCACCATTACTCTGAGTATTATGCCAACAATCATTAGCTAAGTGATTTGTCTTACCACAAATCCAGCAAGCTTTGACTCCATCTTTATTACTCCTGCCTCTTCCTCTACCTTTGCCACCTCCTCTTCCTCTTAAGAAGTTAGCTTGGCTAGTTGTACCTTCATCTTCATTTGCTTGTTGCTACCCTTTGCTATTTTTCTTCTTATCCTTTGAATACATTGCATGGCCTGCACTTTTATCACTTTCTCCTTTGACATCCTGCTCAAAGGTTAGCATGTGAACTAGCAACTGATTTAAATCAGGAGTGAAAGGATCAAGTGAGAATTCAGTAGACAAAATGAATGGTTTCCATTTGTCATCACCTCTCAAACCTGTAAGGATTTGCCTTACCAATTTATCCTCCTCAATGTCTTCATCAACAGCTCCTAATGCATCTGCAATGTCTTTCATCCTTGTTACATAATCTGAGATGGATTGAGAGGCCTTCTTCTTGAAAGTGGTAGTTCTACCCACAAGGATGCCTTCCTTGACTTTGTGGTGTTTTGGAAATGCTCCTCCAAAGCATTCCATGTTGGTGCAGAGCAATCAACAATTGAAGTTTTGGAAGTCAAAGAATGAAGACAAGATCAAGTTTTGAAGCATAGAAGAAGTTTACATTTAGGAGTTGAAAGATATGTACACATATGTACATTAGTTCAGATATAGGTCACTTATATTTTTGAATTATCATAAGTTTGTAAATATTTGCCTATAAATACTTTGGAAAATGTCGGACAAGTATGAGAGAGCATGAGAATAGAGTAATCAGAAGTTGTATGAGTTTTTAGCCATCCTAGAAGTGAGTTAAGACTCTCTCATCATATAGTTGTAAACTCCTCTAGAAATGAAAGAAATTTGCGCCCGATGTTTCTGAGTTTTCTCCTTCTGTGCTAGATCTTTTGTGAAATGCTTTTGTGCAAGTCTAACTCTATAGGTGATTGACCTCTGTACAAATTTTCAGCTTCTAATTGTGATCTAACTGAGAGAATTGAGTGTAGGAACATTTACATGTGTAAATAGAAGAAGAGAGGTTGCAGGAGGCACAAAATTCAAAGTCAATGTTTTGATTAGTTCTCCTTCTACAATTTAAAGTTTTGAGCAAGCAAGCACTCAATCTTTAAGTTGGAAGGTAAAATACTTGTGGCTAAAATCATTTGCTTAAACGGGTTCTAGTCTTGGAGAACCATGTCTTAGAAGTTGCAGGTGTCAAAGTTGACTCTACAGGGTGAGAGTTTTAGACATAGGTAACTTGTTGAGTTCATTTCTCAAGTTATACTGAATCATTTGGAGTAATTCAACTTGGAGAAGGTGCACAATCTATAGGCAACAGCTTGTGCAAAGTTTTATAAAAAACTTTACACAATTGATAGGTCAATGAGAAAGATATGTGCAGCAGACTTTCTGTAGAGTCATCATCTTCACAGATTTTTCAAAATCTTGATAATTGAGTATTGATCTTGTAAAATTGGAGAAGGTTTGAGTTATTCTTGTTATAGAGGTGCTCTAAATACGAGAATAACTTGTTCTTTTGGAGATTAACAATCTCCATCAGTGGTATCAGAGTAGGAAACATCAAAATTCAGGAAAGGAGGATCCCGACTGCTGCAGCTACAAAGAATTCAACATCTGAAGGTTCAAAAGGTGAAAGCTTGAGAGCAAAGCTTGAGAAGGAGGTCATACAACACCAAGGAAGACAAAAGGAGTATCATTTGAAGTAAAGGTACATCTATTACTCATAAAATTTGAAGAATTCAATACACAGGTAAAGAAAGGATGGGAGATTCTCTTCACATAGAGAAATTGGATAGAGAGAACTATCCTGCATGGTCAATCAGGATGGAAGCTCATCTAATGAGTAAAGACTTGATAGGTTATATTACAGGAGAAGAAGAAAAGCCTCAATTCAGAGATCCTAGTGTTCCAACTAAGGAGGAATTATCAGATTTAAAGAATTGGATGAAGAGAGATGCTCAAGCTAGGAGCATTATCTATATGGCAGTCAATGATTACTTGCTACCTCACATTAGAGGTCTTGAAAGTGCAAGTGATATATGGAATTCTTTGGAGGAGCATTTCCAAAATACCACAAAGTCAAGGAAGGCATCTTTGTGGGAAGAATTTACCACTTTCAGGAAGAAGGCCTCTCAATCCATCTCAGATTATGTAACAAGGATGAAAGACATTGCAGATGCATTAGGAGCAGTTGATGAAGACATTGAGGAGGATAAATTGGTAAGACAAATTCTCACAGGTTTGAGAGGTGATGACAAATGGAAGCCATTCATTCTATCTACTGAATTATCACTTGATCATTTTACTCCTGATTTAAATCAGTTGCTAGGACATATGTTAACCTTTGAACAGGATGTCAAAGGTGAAAGTGACAAGAGTACAGGTCATGCAATGTACTCAAAGGATAAGAAGAAAAATAGCAAAGGAAAACAACAAGCAAATGAAGATGAAGTTAGCAAAGGATCACCACCAATCAAAGGAAGAGAGACAAGGGCAAAAGAAGAAGCAAAGGCAAAGAGGAGAATTGGAGAGTAGCATGGACTCCCTATTGTAGCTTGAGGGGGAGTGTTGAAAATTATGGAACATGTGCAAGCTCCAATTGTGAGGCTTGGCTCATACTCACCTCTCATTATGTACCTCTTCATTATATATGTAATTGTTGTAAGCTCAGTATGAAGCTAGCCCTTGAAATTGTAAAGCCTACACTCTTAACCTTAGAGTAGAGTGTTGAATTAAAAAGGGAAAATGTATTTATGGTTTGGATAAAAGCCCAAATATGTTTACAGAGATGGAATACTAGAAAACGTCATGACCTTATCCATATGGAGTGATTTGGAGCATCAAAAGTCACCCAAGCAAATGGAAGGACAAAAGTCAAGAAGTGGAAAATCAAGAGGTGAGAGAAGATGCAAGAGCAAGTGAAACGTCCCATACCCATAGCTCTATATAAAGAGCTCATTTGAATGTGAAAATTTGTGGAGAAGACAAGGAGATGGTGTAGAAGCATATGCTGGTCATTCTCTCACCAATGGACATCAGAAGGTACATCATTTGGATGCTAGAAGGCACGAAGGTATTCCAGTCGCATACCTTGTTTGTACACAGCCACCTTGTGAAGGTGATATCTCTCTATGTACTTATCCAATTAATGCATATGATATCTTGCTGGAAAGCTTATCTTGAATTCTCTCTATATCGCAAATTTATCTATCAGATCATCCTCCAATAGTTAATGGGAACATTTCTTGTGAACCTCAGTTTTCTGATATACCTGAGTTGATAGGTAGTCTAACTTTGGACATTGATTGCCTGGTCAAATTAACTCCAAATAGAGTGTTCGTTAGCTTGTTAGGAAGCTAATAGAGTCTACTATGTGTGGACAAAATTTTAGAGCCCTTGGATCTCTGAGTTGTGACAAAATCAGGTTTTAGTAAGCATGTGTCTTATAGGGCAAATTCTAGAAGAGATTCTCTAACTTCCGCTGCGTGTATTGGAGTGAAATTTCTCCACATTAACTGTATGACTAGAAATACCTTTTTTCCAATTCTGACATCAATTCTATGTTTCCTGACAAATGATTAGAACATCCAGAGTCAATGTAAAATACCTTTAGATCTTGTTTATCTGATGTACCGATTGAATTCATCATCAATGATGTATGACTTTCATTCTGTGTGTCATTTGCATAATTGTAGTAGGTTATGTTGTAGGATTGATTCTCTCCCCAACTTCTTCCTCCACCTCTACCATAGCCTCCTCTTGGATTTTTTCTACCTCTATGAAAATTACTTTGATATCTTCCACCTCGACCTCTACTATTGTTGTTTTGATTCTAGTTTGATCCTTGTTGGTTATGCCAATAGTCATGAGCCAAATGATTACTCAATCCACAGATCCAGCAAGCCTTCTTATTGTTATTCTGATTACCTCTTCCTCTTCCAAAACCTCTTGCTCTTCCTCTGCGAATGCCTTTACCTCTGGCATAATAAACTTGAGAACTCGATTCCTCTTCATCCTTTGCTTTACCTTTATCTACTTTCTTCTTGTTCTTCATGTACATTGTAGAACTTTGTCCTTTATCTCCATCTCCTTTCAAGTCTTGCTCATATGTGAGCATCAAACCAAGTAACTGATTCAAATCTGGAACATAATGATTTAATAAAAGTTCTGTTGATAAGACAAAAGGTTTCCAGCTTTCATCCCCTCTCAAACCTGTAAGTAGTTGAGCAATCAATCTGTGATCTTCAACATCTTCATCTATGGATCCAAGACTATCTGCTAGATCCTTCATCTTAGTGACATAATCACTAATACTTTGATTTGGCTTCTTCTTGAATGTTGTAAAATCTGACCATAGACTTGCTTTCCTTGCTTTGGTAGTACTTTGGAAATGATACTCCAATGCATTCCATATATCTTCAGATGATTCCAATCCTCTGATGTGTGCTATCAAATGATTAGAGATTGTATTGTAGATGTAGGCTTTTGCACTTGCATCCTTCTTCTGCCAATGCTTTAAAGCATCAAGTTCCTCTTTCTTTGGTCGGCTTTCATCTTCAAATACTGGCTTTTCTTCTTCACCTGTTACATACATCATGAGATCCTTACTCATAAGTAAGGCTTCCATTCTCATTACCCATGCAGGATAATTATCTCTATCCAGTTTGTCAATGGAGATATGATCTGCGATACTCCTTTCCTTCTACTTCAACCTGTGAGCTTAAAAGATAAAGGATAAAACCTTTTGAAGTTCTTTGTTTATGAAGATACTTTTGAAATAACCTTTTGATGCCTTGTGTCTTCAAATGCTTCACCGTTCAACCTTTAATGAAAAACTTTCCAAAAAACTTCTTGTACCTTTGCCGCCTTTTGCTCTTTAGGACCTTTCAGCTCTGATACCACTTGTTGATGTGCAAAACACCACAAGAAATGAATTAATGTGACACTAGAACACCTCTATGGTCACCAATAACTCATTGCCACTCAAAACTTTGAGAAATGATAGCCAAACCCAAGAATTTTACTTCTTCAGATTTTTCTAGTCACTAAAATTACATACCTTTAGTATTTTACTAGTTTCTCGTAGCTCAAAAACTATTTCTCCAAGATCATTTAGTGGGTGAAAGTGGAACAGCAGAGCTTTCCAACAAGCTATCATATGCATGAAACGGATCTTTAGAACTCAAGTTATGGCCTTCAGAAGATCACCCTATATGACTTGCCAAAACTAGAAATTTTGCCTCCTTTAGTAATTCTGAGTGTCTAAAAATGAAAATTCGATGCCTAGCATTGACTTGCAACCAAAAGTCGATGCTAGGCATCGACTTTGAGCTTTTTTAGCCACTTTTTCAACACCAGAATTAGCCTATGAACACAAGACATGAGCAAGATCACTTTTATGTGGGAAGTCAATGCCAAACATCGACTTTATGCTGAAACTCGGTGCCAGGCATCGAGTTCCTCCACAAACCTCATGTTTTTAAGAAGTTCTAGCAGTACATAATAGTGAGAGAATAAAACACAGACTTATCAACACAAATTTGATGCCAGACATCGACTTGCTTGGAAAACTTCAACCTTTGAAATCATGTCACAGAAGACAAGCATGGAGATGATAGAGAGAGTCTCATACACAGAACTTTAACTATTTCTTCTCATAACTATGAAAAACTCAGAAGTTTTACAGATGCTTTCTCACTCAGAGAAGCCCGACTATACTCAGTCATACAAAATGAACTTCTTCTTACATTCTATAACTCTCTTCCACTTCTTCTCTCTCGCCGCATCAATTGATACAAACTAACTTATATAGATTTTCTCATTCTCGTGATTTTTCAAGAGACTTCTAGAACTAAAGTGAACTAACTTTACAAATATAATACACTTCTGA
>CM035413.1:134819138-134834138 GCA_020310875.1 Ceratopteris richardii
GTTTCCAAATTGAAAAGTTGGATAGAGAGAACTATCCAACTTGGTCTATGAGAATGGAAGCTCATCTTATGAGCAAAGATGTGGGATACGTCACAGGAGAGGAAGAAAAGCGTGAGTTCAAAGATCCTAGTGTTCCAACTAGGGAAGAGCTTGTAGATATAAAGATTTGGATGAAGAAGGATGCTCAAGCAAGGAGCATAATCTACATGGCAGTAAATGATTATTTGCATCCTCATACCAGAGGACTTGAAAGTGCAAGTGACATTTGGAATTCTTTCGAAGAGCATTTCTAGAATACAACCAAATCAAGGAAAGCTTCATTATGGGCAGCTTTTACTACATTCAAGAAGAACTTCACAATCAATATCTGATTATGTCACAAAGATGAAAGACATTGCTGATTCTTTAGGTGCAGTTGATGAAGATATTGAAGAAGATAAGTTGGTAAGACAAATTCTCACAGGGCTAAGAGGAGATGAGAAGTGGAAGCCTTTTATTTTGTCTATATAACTTTCATTAGATCATTTCACTCCTGATTAGAATCAATTGTTAGGACATATGCTAACTTTTGAGAATGATATCAAAGGAGATGTTGATAAGAGTGCAGGTCATGCAATGTATTCTAAAGACAAGAAGAAAGCTAGCAAAGGAAAGCAACAATCAGTTGAAGATGAAGGTACTCCAAGTCAAGCAAACTTCCTAAGAGGAAGAGGAAGTGGCAGAAGTAGAGGAAGAGGCAGAAATAACAAAGATAATGTCAGAGCTTGTTGGATATGTGGTAAGACCAATCATCTATCTCATGATTGTTGGCATAATAATCAAAGCAATGGTAATTTTAATGAGAACTTTAATCAAAGAGGAAGAGGTGGCAGATATCAGAGAGGAAACTTCAGAGGTAGAGGTGGTAGGAATTTGTTTGGAAGAGGTGGAGGAAGAAACTTCCAAAATCAATCCTATAATAACACCTACTACAATTATGCATCAGATCAGAAAGAAGATTCAACTCTTATTATGAATGCAACATGTGAAGCCTCACATGAAGACATGAGAGTATTTTATATTGACTCAGGATGTAGCAATCATCTGAGTGGAAATATTGCTTTGATGACTGATCTAGATCATAAGGCAATCAATCATACAGTTCAAACAGGTGATAATACAAAGCACAAAGTAAAGTCAATTGGTTCAGTGAAAGCCAAAGATGGAAGTACTCTCTTGAGTAAGGTTCTGTATGTTCCTACAATTCCAAAGAACTTGATCAGTGTAGGACAAATTGTGGAAAAAGGATATGAGGTAAGGTTCACTAATGATGGAGTTTATGTTGAAGACCCTAGTCAAGGGTATAAACAAATTGTTATAGGAAAGAAGGAAGGAAGGCTCAAAGTGCAAGGTAATGTTGGACATGCTATGTTTACATAATCTATGTGATCAAAGACAAGTTAGAAGTGTTTAATACATTTAAACACTATCATGCATATGCATAAAGAGTTATAGGTCAAAATTTGAAGAGGTTAAGGTCAGATGGAGGGGGAGAGTATTTCTCTAATGAGTTCAGTGATTATTTGTGGAGTGCAGGTATAAAGAGAGAGGTTACTTGCAGGTACTCTCCTCAACAAAATGGTGTAGTAGAAAGAAGAAACAGAACTCTTGTTGAGTTTGCAAGATCCATGATGAAGGAGAAAAATTGCCCTAATTATTTGTGGGATGAGGTTGTAAACAGAGCCACATATTTGGTCAATAGGTTATCATGTAAAGCCTTGCAGGGTATGACACCATATGACGCTTGGTGGGGTAAGAGACCTACCTTGGATCATTGTAAAATATTTGGGTGCTTGGCATATGCATATGTGCCATCACAATTGAGGCATAAATTGGAACCTAAAGCAGAGAAGTATGTATTCATTGGTTATGATGACAAGCAGATGGGTTATAGGTTGTGGATTCCATCCACAAAGCAATTCCTTGTGTCTAAGGATGTTACATTTGATGAGCAAGGTACTTGGTATGTAGGTACACTTAATGTTCATGCAGATGTTCAAGAAGTTGTGAATCAAAAGAAAGGTAAATCAAAGGTTCAGATATTTGATGAAGAGGAGAATAATGAAGTATAGGTTGAAGTTGAAGAAGTGCCAAGGTTTGATCTAGAATGTGATGAACCAGAAACTTCAAGAAATGGAGAACTCAGAAGGTCATCTAGGCACAAATGGCAACCTACAACGTATAGCTATGATACTTCATTCTTGACTACTAAAGATTATGCTTACATGTTAAAAGCAGATGAAGATCCATCCACATATGATGAAGCTAAAGGAAAGAAGAATTGGGAAAAAGCTATGCAGGAAGAATATGATGCATTGATGGAAAATGAGACTCGGGATTTGGTTCCTAAACCAAATAGTCAGACGATCATTGGATGTAAATGGGTCTACAAAACAAAAAGGTTTGCAGATGGAAGTATATCTAGGTACAAAGACACGCTTGTTGTAAAGGGATATGCACAGACATATGGTGTGGATTATGATGAAACTTATAGTCCTGTTGCAAAAATGACAACCATAAGTGTTGAAAGTTTTTCGAGCTCAAGAGTGTGGGAACATGCCCCAAATTGAACCTTCCACATCATCCACAATCAAAAGAGGCTGATTTCCACGAGTTGGAGGCATCCAATTATGCCCATAATGGAAAGAAGTTGATTAGAGAAGATTTAGCTCACCTCTTGATGTGATTGGACCTCACTTTTGACATGTATATGGTTTTGATTGGTTAAAGAGGTTAGTATGTGGTCTTTAAAACCTCTAATGAGTTGTATTATGACTTAGAGTCGTGGAAATATGTGCACAAGCTGCCCCCTTGCTTAAGCACACCCCCTACTAGCTGTTCTCTGCATATTTTGTAGAAATTTCACTTTTACACACTCTATCTATCTATATGTTTTTGGCAGACCCCCGGGTCTTGTAATTGTTGTTTCTCCTTCATCGGGAATCCATTTTCAATGATTTCTGTCTTATTGGAAAGCTTATAAGTTCTACTTTGTCGGGTATAAGTCTCAGGTTGAGTGCCTGCACATGTGCAGTGAAATGTGCAGAATAGTGTCAGTCTAGTTAGCTCATACTCTGTGAAGAGATCAAGTTATCTGTTTTGTTGCAACTAGTTGAGGCATCATCCAGTGTGGAAATGGAGTGCTTTTACTCTCATTTGAAAGATCTTAAAGTCTATTTTAAGCCTACAAAATTTCATTATCAGTCTCTGCATATACTCAGAGAAACGTAAAAAATACAGAGCCTATGTTTGAAAAATTGCAAGATCCTAGGAGGGTTCATTTGCTTTTGTTGTGCACATAGGAGTGTTTATCTTCCAACAGTGGTATCAGAGCTATAAGTGGAGTATCAAAGAGAGAAGAAGGAGCTACTGAAGTTAAGTAAAGTCTTCATCAAAGTTTGAAGGAAGGAAGCAAAGAATGGGCACGTCAACAACAAGGGGAAGCAAATACATCATCAAATTAAAGACAAAGCTTCATCAAGAGGAGTAGCTATATTTTTTGAGGTAAAAGCCATGTTTTTCAACTTTATTACATCAAGGGGAAGGTTCAAGAGAGCTAGGAGGCACCATGGCTGATCTCAATGCTCACATTGAGAAGCTCAAAAAAGGAAACTACCAACCATGGCGATTTAGAATAAGCAATTTTTTGATGGGGAAAGGTTTGTAGGGACTTGTGAGTGGTGGAGAGCCAAAACCCTACATAGATGAGGTAAATCCAACCAATGACCAGAGAAGAGCAGTAAGAGAGTGGGATGAAAGGGACAAAAGGGTCATTTTCATTTTATCTCAGCATATTAGCAACTCTATGGTAGGGCATATTCAACATTTGGATACATCGAAGAAGGTGTGGGAGTGCTTGGAGAGATTGAACTCAACATCCACAAAAGCTAGAAAAATTCAGCTCAAGAATGAGCTAAATAATCTTAGGAAAAGCCCCTCTCAAGGTGCTAATGATTACATATTAAAGGTTAAAGAGCTTGCAGATGCACTAGGGTCAATCGGTTGTGCCCTAGATGATGATGATCTTGTCGCCCACACCCTAAATGGACTTAATGATGAAAAATGGAGGGCTTTCACAACTTCAGTGTATGTAAGGGACTCTCTTCCTAATTTTGATCAACTAATCACTCTCATGGTGATAGAGGAGATGAACCTTGGTGGTCATAACGCCAAGGATAGCTAAAGGCAATTGTTGTATGCAGGTAGAGGAAGAGGAAGACACAACTGAGGTGCTACAAGAGGAAGAGGAAGATATCAAAGCAACCAAGGAGGTCAAGGACAACAAGAAAATGCAGGTCAAAGAGGTGGAAGAGCCACAAATAGAGGAAGAGGTGCAAGATTTGGTGGAAGAGGACAAGCCACTTCAAAAGGATGCTTTGTATGCAGTAAGCCTGGTCATTTTGCAAATGAATGCTATCATAGAGCTCAAAGACAAGGGAATCAAAGCAACAACAACAATTATAGAGGGCAAGGTAATTATGCAAACACATCATCCAGCCAAGGGAATGATTATTTACTTGCCATGAGGTATGGTGAAGATACAACTCAAGCTAGTGAAGATGTATGGTATGTAGACAGTGGATGTAGCAATCATATGTCATGTCGAAAGGATTTTTTTAGTAATTTGCAGGTCCCAAGCATCAAGGGCATGTGGAAACAGGTGATAACTCAGAGCATATCATTCAACATGTGGGAGATATCAGTTTGGAAGGAAATCAAAGAGCAAAGTGCTTATCAGAGGTATTACATGTCCCTACTATTACCAAAAACTTGATTTCTGTAGGCCAAATGGTAGAAAAAGGCTATCAAGTTAGGTTCAATGAAAGAGGATGTTTTGTTGAGGATCTAGGGGCAGGTTTGAAGCTCATAGCAAAAGGAAAAAAGAAAGGGAGAATGTTCACAATGGACATAAATCAGCCACACCATTCAATGTATGTCACATATGGAGACAAGAGGATAGCAGAATTGGATCTATGGCATAAACGAATAGGTCACATCAACCTACAAAAGCTCAAGGACATGCAAAGGAGGAGCTTGTTAAGAGGCCTATCAAATTTTACATCTAAAATGTTGCATGAAAATTTTGTAGCTTGCCAACAAGGAAAACAATCAAGCCTGCCCTTCAAGAAGAGTACCTATGTAAGTGAAAATGTTTTAGACCTCATTCACACGGATGTTTGGGGTCCAACAAGAGAAGCATCCCTTGTTGGAAATAGGTATTTTGTAACCTTCATTAATGACTTTTCAAGAAAAGTGTGGTTGTATTGCATTAGAAACAAATCAGATGTGTTCCACTACTTCAAGAAATTTCAAAGCACAGGTGGAGAAGGAATCTGGCAAGTTTATCAAAACTTTGAGATCCAATGGAGGGGGAGAGTACTTCTCCCATGAATTTTCTGAATTTTTGCAGGTCAATGGCATCAAAAGACAATTTACATGCAGGTATACCCCTCAAAAAAATGGGGTAGCAGAGAGAAAGAACAGACACATAGCAGAGGTAGCAAGGTGTATGCTCAACGAAAGGAAATTGCCACATTGTTATTGGGGAGAGGCTACATATACAGCCGCATACATCATGAATAGATGTCGTACATCAGGTATACATCATCTAACCCATGAGGAAGCATGGAGTGGAAGAAAACCTTGCATTTCACATCTTAGAGTCTTTGGTTGTATATGCTATGTACATGTACCTCAAGAGTTGAGGTCAAAGTTAGATGCCAAATCTGAAAGGTGTATTTTTTTGGGATATTCTATGAAACAAAAGGGGTACAAATGCTATAATCCCATCACCAAGGAGCTGAAGGTAAGTAGGGATGTTGTCTTTGATGAGTTGAAGCCTTGGTATGCATGCACAAGTCCATTGCAGGTTGAAGACATAGGTGAGACAGATTTGAAGAATGATGAGAGAGTTCAAGAAAGCATGGATTTAAGTGGTCCAAGCAACTCATGCAACACAAGGACACCCTCACCATGGAGTGGAAGGCTTAAGGAAAGAGAGACCATCTCTGAAGAAAGCAAAGTCAAAGGCAATGAGAAGATTTCAGTTGAAGAAGGAAGCTATGTGGACGAGAGCATGTTGGAAGATGAAGAGATAGAAGAAATTCAAACTCTAAGAGTGGCAAAACAAAGAAAGAAGATGGCAACCACATCTAAAGGAAGTGAAAGAAGGTCTTCAAGAGTAAGATATCCAGTACAAAGTTTAACATATGATAATTTCATTGCAAAGCATTATGCATACATGACTTAGGTAATCAAGGACAAAGAACCAACTAGTTATGAAGAAGCTAAGGATTGCAACGAATGGCAAGAGGCAATGAAGGAAGAGCTCAAAGCACTTGATGAGAACCATACTTGGAGCTTGGTGCCAGATCAAGAAGGCATGAAGGTGATAGGTAATAAGTGGGTTTACAAAATTAAAACAAATTCAGATGGTTCCATTGCTAGGTACAAAGCAAGGTTGGTGGCGAAAGGCTTCTCCCAAAGCTATGGGATCGATTATGATGAAACTTTCAGCCCCGTAGCCAAGATGCCAACAATTAGGACTTTGATTGCAGTGGCCACATCAAGGAAATGGAGCTTATATCAATTGGATGTGAAGAATGCCTTCCTCAATGGAGAGCTTGAAGAAGTAGTCTACATGAGCCAACCTCAAGGATTTGCTAGTATGAGGTACCCAAATCATGTTTGCAAGCTAAGGAAAGCACTATATGGACTAAAGCAAGCCCCAAGGTCCTGGAATCAGAGGTTAGTGGATTATTTATCAATTTGTGGATACAAAGAAAGTGTTGCAGATCCATAACTTTACATGAAGAAGCAAGGAGACAAGACGATATACATATGCATCTATGTGGACGATTTGATCATCACAGGAAGTGATATTGCAGGTATTAAAGATATCAAATCAAAGCTAGGAAAGGAGTTCAAGATTTATGATCTTGGAACACTAAAGTACTTCTTGGGAATAGATGTAATCTATGCACACAATGGCATCTTCTTGATTCAAAGAAAATACTTGTTGGATGTGCTATACAGGTTTGGTATGAGTGGTTGTAAGCCACTTTCTCAGCCCATGGAGCCCAATACAAAGTTGGTTGCAGGTCAAGGAGAGGCTATACAAGATATTACACTATATAGAAGCATAATTGGTTTATTAAATTATGCTACATTCACTAGACCTGATCTTGCATATGTAGTAGGTATTCTCTCTCAATTTTTGCATGCACCTACTCATGATCATCTCATGGCGGCAAGAAAGGTGCTTCGTTACATCAAGCACACCATCAACCAAGGTCTATTTTACTCATATGATGCTGATCTAAGTGTCAAAGGATATAGTGATGCTGATTGGGCAGGTAGCAAGGATGATCGAAGGACTACATCAGGTTATGTTTTCATGATAGGTACAAAAGTGATCTCTTGGAGCTCTAAGAAGCAACCCACTGTTGCTCTTTCATCCACAGAGGCTGAGTACAAAGGTTTAGCATTGGCTACATGTGAGCTATTATGGCTTAAGAAGCTACTTAAGGACTTGGAAGTAGAAGTGGAGGAGTTTCCTCTTTATGGAGACAACATTTCAAGCATCTATCTAGCTAACAATCCCATGTTTCATGCAAGGAGCAAGCACATAGAGGTTCATTACCACTTCGTTAGAGAGAAGGTGATGGAAAAAGAGCTAGATATAAGGTATGTGAACACTAAAATGCAGGTTGCAGACATGATGACAAAGTTTCTTGAAGGTACAAAGCTTGGAGGATTCAAGGAAGCTATCAACATAAGAGACATAGGCTGAAGCAACGAAAGGAAAAGACTTGAGCTTGAGGGGGAGTGTTGAAAGTTTCTCAAGCTCAAGAGTGTTGGAACATGCCCCAAATTGAACCTTCCACATCATCCACAATCAAAGGAGGCTGATTTCCACGAGTTGGAGGCATCCAATTATGCCCATAATGGAAAGAAGTTGATTAGAGAAGATTTAGATCACCTCTTGATGTGATTGGACCTCACTTTCGACATTTATATGCTTTTGACTGGTTAAAGAGGTTAGTATGTGGTCTTTAAAACCTCTAATGAGTTTTATTATGACTTAGAGTCGTGGAAATACGTGCCCAAGCTGCCCCTTGCTTAAGCACACCCCCTACTAGCTGTTCTCTGCATATTTTGCAGAAATTTCACTTTTACACACTCTATCTATCTAGATGTTTTTGGCACACCCCCTGGTCTTGTAATTGTTGTTTCTCCTTCATCCGGAATCCATTTGCAATGATTTTTGTCTTGTTGGAAAGATTATAAGTTCTAATTTGTCTTGTATAAGTCTCTCGTTTAGTGCGTGCACATGTGCAGAGAAATGTTCATAACAGTGTCAGTCTAGTTAGCTCATACTCTGTGAAGAGATCAAGTTATTTGTTTTGTTGCAGCTCGTTGAGGCATCATCCAGTGTCTAAATGGAGTGATTTTACTCTCATTTGAAAGATCCTAAAGTCTACTTTAAGCCTCCAAACGTTCATTATCATTCTCTGCATATACGCAGAGAAACGTAGAAAATACAGAGCCTATGTCTGAAAATTTTCAGGATCCTAAGAGGGTTCATTTGCTTTTGTTGTGCACATAGGAGTGTTTATCCTCCAACAATAAGGACTCTCATAGCAATTGCTGCTTGAAAAGGTTGGAAATTATCTCAATTAGATGTAAAGAATGCATTTTTGAATGGTTTTATTTCAGATGAAGTCTACATGGAACAACTAGATGGTTTCAAAGATCAAGTGTATCCAAATCATGTGTGTAAGCTCAAGAGAGCTTTATATGGGTTGAAGTAGGCCCCAAGGGCATGGAATTATAGGTTTGTAAAGTTCTTGAAGGAACTTGGATTTCAAGCTTCAAAGGCAGATAGTAGGTTGTTAGTCAAAGCAAGTGAGGATCGATTTATTTATGTTTGTATTTATGTTGATGACATAATACTTACAGGAAAAGATGACAAAGGTATACACATGATTAAGAAGCAAATGGAGAAGGAATTCAAAATCAGTGATTTGGGAAATTTGTCATTCTTTTTGGGAATGGAGATTTCATATACTCAACATGGAGTATTTGTAACTCAAGAAAGGTATCTGAAAATTTGCTAACCAAATTTAAAATGGAAGATTGTAGAATAGCACCAACTCCAATGGAAGTGAATCATAGATTGAGTAGATATGGAGGAGAGGAATTCAAAGATATGAAGCTCTATCAGAGTTTGGTGGGTAGCCTGATTTATGCTACATTAACAAGACCTGACTTATCATATGCAGTTGGAATTCTATCTGAATTCATGCATTGTCCTAGAAAGGAACATTGGATTGCAGGACAAAGAGTACTTAGGTACATCAAGGCCACACTTAAAGAAGGTCTCTATTATGGATTTACTTCAGATACAAGAGTCAAAATATACAGTGATGCGGATTGGGTAGGTAATTATGATGATAAAAGATCAACACATGGATACGTGTTATGTGGGAGATAAGCTAATTTCATGGTGCTCCAAGAAGCAACATACAGTTGCTTTATCATCTACAGAAGCACAATACAAAGGCATGGTAGAAGTTGCAAAGGAAGTGATATGGTTAAAGACTCTTATGAAGAATTTTGATATTGTTCAAAGTACTCCTATCATTTGTGGAGACAATATGTGTTCTTTATATTTGGCAGCAAATCCTGTGTTCCATGCTAGAACTAAACATATTGAGATTGAGTATCATTTTCTCAGAGAGAAGGTTGTTGATAAAGAAATAGAATTTATGCATACTCCTACAAAAGATCAACTTGCAGATATGATGAAAAAAATCTTGGATGGACCAAAGTTGCAAAGGTTTAAAGATATGGCAGGAATAAAGAAGATGCAGGAAATCACAATTGATGATTGAGGGGGACCTATTGGAGCAAGACAATCAACAATTGGTGATTATATAAAGCCTAGAAGTGAATAAATGAAGAAAAGATTGAAGTTCAACTTCATGGAGTAAAGAGAAGATTCAGATAGTAAAGTTAAAACATATGTACATTAGCTTTGTAAATACTTCACTATACTTGAACTAATGAGGAATCAATACTCATATGTATATATAGATACATGTAGATGGTCGTAAGAGAAGGAAGAGATGAAGCATAGATGAATAGATGATGTGTATTGGATGTATCATCCATCAGATGTATGAAGAGTTGAATAGAAAGAATGTTCAAAGAATTGCGCATCGATCTTTTCTCTAGTTCTCCTTCTACGTTTGATTTTATCAGAAATCCTTTTGTACACATCTAAGTCCATAGTTAATCTATCTATGGTTAAAGTTTGAGAGTTCAATTGCAAACAGGCTGAGAGAATTTTGTGTAGGAACATCTATATGTGAGAAAGTGTTGAGTGTCTTCTGAAACACGTGTAGTTTTGATGGTCAAAGAAATGATCAGTTCTCAGTGCAGAGTGTAAAGTTTTACACAAATAAGGAGTCAAAATCTAAGTTGGAAGGTAAGCCATCTATGGATAAAAGCATTTGCTTAAATAGTTCTAGATTGGGAGAACTATGTGTTAGAAGTTGCAGGTGTCAAAATCGACTCTACAGGAAAGCAGTTTCAGACATAGGTAGATTGTTTGAAGCATTTCTCATAATCTACCAAAGGTTTTGAAGTGTTTTAACTTGGAGGAGGTGCACAAACTCTAGCCAACACATTGTACAAAGTTTCATCAGAAACTTTACACAAATGATTAATCAATGAGTGATTAATGTGCAGCAGACTTTTCTATGAAATGACTTTCTTCATAGTTAGTTAATTTCTTGATAGTTTGGTGATTGTCTTCCAAAATTGGTTGAAGTTTAAAGTTATTCTTGATATAGAGGTGGTCTAACATCAAGGATATCTTGTTCTTTTGGAGATTAACACTATCCATCATGATTCAACTGGGAAAAGGTGTGCAAACCATAGGCAACACCTTGTGCAAAGTTTCATAAAAAACTTTGCACAATTGATAAGTTAATGAGAGAGATATGTGCAGCAGACTTTCTGTGTAGTCATCTCCATCACAGTTTTTTTAAAAATTTTTATAATTGATCATTGATTCTCTAAAATTGGTGACGTTTTGAGTTACTCTTGTTATAGAGGTGCTCTAACTACAAGAGTAGCTTGTTCATTTGGAGATTAACACTCTCCATCAGTGGTATCAGAGCAGGAAGCATCAGAAATGAAAGAAGGAGGATCCCGACTGCTGCAGTTGCAAAGAATTCAACATCTGAAGGTTCAAGAGGTGAAAGCTTGCGGGAAAAGCTTGAGAAGGAGGTCATACAACATCAAGGAAGACAAAAGGAACATTATTCGAAGTAAAGGTACATCTATTACTCATAAAGTTTGAAGAATTTAATATACAGGTGAAGAAAGGATGGGAGATTCCCTTCAAATAGAGAAGTTGGATAGAGAGAACTATCCAGCATGATCAATGAGGATGGAAGCTCATCACTTGACAGCTTATATTATAGGTGAAGAAGAAAAGCCTCAATTCAGAGATCGTAGTGTTCCAACTAGGGAGGAATTATCAGATTTGAAGAATTGGATGAAGAGAGATGCTCAAGCTAGGAGCATTATCTATATGGCAGTCAATGACTACTTGCTACCTCACATTAGAGGTCTTGAAAGTGCAAGTGATATATGGAATTCTTTGGAGGAGCATTTCCAAAACACCACAAAGTCAAGGAAGGCATCTTTGTGGGCAGAATTTACCACTTTGAAGAAGAAGGCCTCTCAATCCATCTCAGACTATGTAACAAGGATGAACGACATTGTAGATGCCTTAGGAGCAGTTGATGAAGAGATAGAGGAGGATAAATTGGTAAGGCAAATCCTCACAGGGTTGAGAGGTGATGACAAATGGAAGCCATTCATTTTGTGTACTCAATTATCACTTGATCATTTTACTCCTGACTTAAAACAGTTGCTAAGACATATGTTAACCTTTGAGCAGGATGTCAAAGGTGAAGGTGACAAGAGTACAGGTCATGCAATGTATTCAAAGGATAAGAAGAAGAATATCAAAGGAAAGCAACAAACAAATGAGGATGAAGGTACAACTAGCCAAGCTAACTTCCTAAGAGGAAGAGGAGGTGGAAAAGGTAGAGGAAGAGGCAGGAGTAATAAAGATGGAGTCAAAGCTTGCTCGATTTGTGGTAAGACAGATCACTTAGCTAATGATTGTTGGCATAATACTCAAAGTAATGGTGAATATGATCAGAATTTTAATTCAAGAGGAAGAGATGGCAGAAATCAAAGAGGTAATTTCAGAGGTAGAGGTAGTAGAGGTTAATCTGGAAGAAATGCAGGTAGAGGATTCCAAAGTCAACAATACAACAATACCTACTACAATTATGCTTCAGATCGGAAGGAGGATTCAACATTGATAATGAATGCAACTTGTGAAAGGCAAAGTGAAGACCAAAGAGATTTTTACATTGACTCAGGGTGTAGCAATCACCTGAGTGGCAACATAGCTTTGATGACTGATTTGGAAAATAAGGTAACTAATCATGTAGTTTAAAGAGGTGACAATACAAAGCACAATGTGAAGTCAATTGGATCAGTGAAGGCCAAGGATGGTAGCACCCTCTTGAGTAAGGTCTTGTATGTTCCTAGAATTCCTAAGAATCTGATAAGTGTAGGACAAATTGTTGAAAAAGGTTATGAAGTTAGATTCACTAATGAAGGAGTGTTTGTGGAACACCCTAGCAATGGATATAAATAGATTGTTTCAAGGAAGAAAGAAGGAAGATTGTTCACATTGAAGATCCAAGGTAATCTTGGTCATGCCTTTTTCACCTATGGAGGACATAAGATCTCTGAGTTAGATCTTTGGCACAAAAGACTTGGACATTTTAATGAAAGAGGTATCAAAGATATGATTAACAATGGTTCAGTGCTTGGATTGCCTAATGTTGCAGGTCAACATATGACATACAGATGTGAGGCATGTCAATTACGGAAGGCTCATAAGCAATCTTACTCCAAGCATGGTATTATGTATTAAGAGAAGCTTGAATTGGTACACACAGATGTGTGGGGACCATCAAAGGATTTCAGTATCAATGGTTCAAGGTATTATGTGATTTATGTTGATGATGCTACCAGATGGATCACTATCTATGTGATCAAAGATAAGTCAGAGGTATTCAATACATTCAAACATTATCATGTGTATGCAGAGAGAATTACAGGTCAAAAATGGAAGAGACTAAGGTCAGATGGAGGGGGAGAGTATTTCTCTAATGAGTTCAATGATTACTTGTGGAATGCAGGTATAAAAAGAGAAATTACTTGCAGGTACTCTCCTCAACAAAATGGTGTAGCAGAAAGAAGAAATAGAACTCTTGTTAAGTTTGCAAGATCCATGATCAAGGAGAGAAATTGTCCAAATTACTTGTGGGCTGAGACTGTAAATACAGCTACTTATTTGGTTAATATGTTACCATGTAAAGCTTTGCAGGGTATGACACCATATGAGGCATGGTGGGGTAAGAGACCTACTCTAGATCATTGCAAAGTATTTGGATGTTTGGCATATGCATGTGCCATCTCAATTAAGGCACAAATTGGAACCTAAAGCTCAAAAGTATGTATTCATTGGTTATGATGATAAGCAGATGGGATATAAGTTGTGGAGTCCATCCACAAAACAATTCCTTGTATCAAAGGATGTTACATTTGATGAGCAAGGTACTTGGTATGCAGGTACAATCAATATTAATGCAGGTGACGAAGAAGTTGTGAATCAGAAGAAAGGTAAATCAAAGGTTAAGATATTTGATGAAGAGGAGAATAATGAAGTACATGTTAAAGTTGAAGAAATGCAAAGATTTGATCCTGAGTGTGATGAACGAGAAACCTCAAGGAGTGGAGAACTCAGAAGGTCATCAAGACACAAGTGGCAACCTACAAGGTATAGCTATGACACTTATTTTTTGGCTACCAAAGATTATGCTTATATGATAAAGGGAGATGAAGACCCTTCTACATATGAAGAGGCAATAGGTAAGGAAAATTGGGAGAAAGCTATGCAGGAAGAATATGATGCATTGATGGAGAATCAGATATGGGAGTTGGTTCCTAAACCAAATAGCCAGAAGATCATTGGATGCAAGTGGGTCTACAAGACAAAGAGGTATGCAGATGGATGTGTGTCTAGATATAAAGCTAGACTTGTTGTGAAGGGTTTTGCTCAGACTTATGGTATAGATTATGATGAGACCTATAGTCCTATGGAAAAGATGAGAACCATCAGGACACTCATAGCTATTGTTGCATGTAAAGGTTGGGAATTATGTCAATTAGATGTGAAGAATGCTTTTTTGAATGGTTATATTTCAGATGATGTTTTCATGGAGCAACCCCAAGGATTCAGAGATGAAAGGTATCCATAGTATGTATGTAAGCTCAAGATTACTTTGTATGGTTTGAAGCAGGCCCCAAGGGCATGGAATTATAGACTTGTGAAGTTCTTGAAAGAACTTGGATTTCAAGTATCAAAGGCAGATAGTAGCTTGCTTGTTAAATCAAGTGATGATGGATTCATTTACATGTGCATATATGTTGATGATATAATTCTTACAGGTACAGATGAGAAAGGCATTCAAAGCCTAAAGGAGCAAATGGAGAAAGAATTCAAGATCAGTGATTTGGGAGACTTGTCATATTTCTTGGGCATTGAGATTTCATACACTCGACATGGAGTGTATGTGACTCAAGAAAGGTATTTGAGAAACTTGTTGATCAAGTTTAAGATGAATGATTGCAGGGTAGCACCTACTCTGATGGAGGTGAATCACAAATTGAGCAGATATGGAGGTGAAGAGTTCAAGGATATGAAACTATATGAGAGTTTGGTTGGTACTCTGATCTATGGTACATTAACTAGACCTGACTTGTCATATGCAGTTGGAGTTTTGTCTCAATTCATGC
>CM035413.1:134839138-134861638 GCA_020310875.1 Ceratopteris richardii
AATGAACTCGTGTTATCTCCATGAATAGTAGGTATACTCTGAATGATGTCAAAACTCTTCATAAGAGTCTTAAGCCATATCACTTCCTTTGCTGCTTCAACCATACCTTTGTACTAAGCTTTTGTAGAGGATAAAGCAACTATGTGTTGCTTCTTTGAACACCAAGAAATTAACTTATCTCCCACATAACACAAGTATCCATATGTTGATCTCCTATCATTAGGATTACCTGCCCAATCTGCATCACTATATATCTTGATGTTTGTATCTGATGTAAAACCATAATACAAACCCTCTTTGAGTGTACTCTTAATGTACCTCAACACTCTTTGACCTGCAATCCAATGTTCTTTCCTAGGGCAATGCATGAATTGAGATAATACTCCAACTGCATATGACAAGTCTGGTCTAGTTAATGTAGCATAGATAAGACTACCAACCAAACTCTGATATAGCTTCATATCCTTGAATTCTTCTCCACCATATCTGCTCAATTTATGATTCACCTCCATTGGAGAAGGTGCTATTCTGCAATCATTCATCTTAAACTTGATCAACAAGTTTTTCAAATACCTTTCTTGAGTTACATACACTCCATGTTGAGTGTATGAGATCTCCATGCCCAAGAAGTATGACAAGTCTCCCAAATCACTGATCTTGAATTCTTTCTCCATTTGCTTCTTTAGGATTTGATTGCCTTTCTCATCTGTACCTGTAAGAATTATATCATCAACATATATGCACATGTAAATGAACCCATCATCACTTGCTTTAACAAGCAAGCTACTATCTGCCTTAGATACTTAAAATCCAAGTTCTTTCAAGAACTTCATAAGTCTATAATTCCATGCCCTTGGGGCCTGCTTCAAACCATACAAGGCTCTCTTGAGCTTAGACACATGATCTGGATACCTTCCATCTCTGAATCCTTGAGGTTGCTCCATGAAAACATCATCTGCAATATAACCATTTAAAAAAGCATTCTTCACATCTAATTGACATAATTTCCAACCTTTACATGCAGCAATAGCTATGAGTGTCCTGATTGTTGTCATCTTTGCCACAAGACTATAGGTTTCATCATAATCAATACCATGTGTCTAAGCAAACCTCTTTGTCTTGTAGACCCATTTGCATCCAATGATCTTCTGACTATTTGGTTTAGGAACCAAATCCCATGTCTGATTCTCCATTAATGCATCATATTCTTCCTCCATAGCTTTCTCCCAATTTTCCTTGCCTTTTGCCTCTTCATATGTAGAAGGGTCTTCATGTGCCTTTATCATGTAAGCATAATCTTTGGTAGCCAGAAAAGAAGTGTCATAGCTATATCTTGTAGGTTGCCACTTGTGCCTTGATGACCTTTTGAGTTCTCCAGTCCTTGAGGTTTCTGGTTCATCACACTCAGGATCAAATCTTCGCATTTCTTCAACTTCAACCTGCACTTCATTATTCTCCTCTTCATCAAATATCTGAACCTTTGATTTACCTTTCTTTTGACTTACAACTTCTTCATCACCTGTATTAATATTGATTGTACCTGCATACCAAGTACCTTGCTCATCAAATGTAACATCCTTTGATACAAGGAATTGTTTTGTGGATGGACTCCACAACCTATATCCCATTTGCTTATCATCATAACCAATGAATACATATTTTTCAGCTTTAGGTTCCAATTTGTGCCTTAATTGTGATCGCACATATGCATATGCCAAACATCCAAATGTTGGTGCAGACCAATCACCAATTGAAGACTTGGAAGGATAAAGAGTGAAGGAAGGATCAACTATTGAAGCTTGGAAGAAAGACATATTCAGAGGATAAGAGAAGTGTACACATATGTACATTAGTATAGTCATAGGTGACTCAGATCTTTGTTTAAGTGAGAACCTTGTACAAATTGTCTATAAATACTTTGAGAAAAGTCGGGGCATGTATGGGAGCTATAGAGAGCTTATGAGAGCATATGTAGAATCCAAGATTGAGAAAGTTAGGAGTCAAGAGATAGAGAAAAGTTAGTTGAGTTAGCTCTCATCACTCAGTTGTAAATTTCTGAGTTAATGAAGAAAGTTTGCGCCCGATCTTTTCGTGTCTGCTCCTTCTGTGTTTGATCATTTGTGAAATCCTTTTGAGGATATCTAAGTTGTTAGTTAATGAGCCTGTGACCTGAATTTCAGAGTCTAATTGTAATCAGGCTAGGAGAATTGTTAGTAGGAACATTCATATGTGTTGAGTGTCTACAGTTCTCTGAAACAGGCGCAAATTTCGAGTTTAATCTTTTGACCAGTGCTCACTCCATAGTTTAAAGTTTTGTGCAAGCAAGCACTTAATCTTTAAGTTGGAAGGTGATCTACTCGTGGCTAAAAGCATTTGGCAAAACGGGTTAGATATTGTGAGAACTAAAGTTAAGAAGTTAGGGGTGTCTAAATCGACTTCTCAGAAGTACAGTTTTGGACATAGGTAACTTGTGAAGACAATTTCTCAAGTTATACTAAACCTTTTCAAGTGATTCAACTTGGAGGTGATGCGCAATCCCTAGGAGATGATTCGTACAAAGTTTCATCAAAAACTTTACACGTTTGATAAGTCAATGTGAAGAAATTCTGCAGCAGACTTTTATGTGTTCCACTTTCTTCACAGATTTTCTTAATTTTGATAATTTGGAGATTGGACCTATAATTTAGTGAAGGTTTTGACTTACTCTTGATATAGAGGTGTTCTAAATTCAAGAGTAGGTTGTTCTTTTGGAGATTAACACTCTCCATCAGTGGTATCAGAGCAGGAGACATCAAATCAAGGAAAGGAAGGTCCCCGACTGCTGCAGATTCAAGAAGTTCAACATTTGAAGAACTAAGAAGTGAAAGCTTGGAGTCAAAAGGCTGAGGAGAAGTCTACTCGACATCAAGAAAGGAAAAAGGAGTCTAACTCGAAGTAAAGGTACATACATTGCTTGTAAAGCTTGAAGTTTTCAATACACAGGTGGACACAAGATGGGAGATGCTCTACAGATAGAGAAATTGGATAGGGAAAACTATCCTGCATGGTCAATGAGGATGGAAGCTCATCTTATGAGCAAAGATTTAATTGGTTACATCACAGGAGAAGAAGAGAAGCCAGAATTTAGAGATCCTAGTGTTCCAACTAGGGAAGAGTTAGCAGATCTTAAAAATTGGATGAAGAAAGATGCTCAAGCTAGGAGCATTATCTACATGGGAGTCAATGATTACTTGTTACCCCACATTAGAGGTCTTGAAAGTGCAACTGACATATGGAATGCTTTGGAGGAGCATTTTCAGAACACTACAAAGTCAAGGAAGGCATCCTTATGGGCAGAGTTTACTACCTTCAAGAAGAAGGCTTCTCAGTCCATCTCAGATTATGTGACAAGGATGAAAGATATTGCAGATGCTTTAGGAGCTGTTGATGAAGACATTGAGGAAGATAAATTGGTAAGGCAAATCCTTACAGGGTTGAGAGGTGATGACAAATGGAAGCCATTTATTTTGTCTACAGAACTATCACTTGATCATTTCACTCCTGATTTAAATCAATTGTTAGGTCATATGCTAACATTTGAGCAGGATGTTAAAGGAGATGGTGACAAGAGTACAGGTCATGCAATGTACTCAAAGGATAAGAAGAAGAATAGCAAAGGAAAACAACAAGCAGGTGAAGATGAAGGAACAACTACTCAAGCCAACTTCCTAAGAGGAAGAGGAGGTGGCAAAGGTAGAGGAAGAGGCAGGAACAATAAAGATGGAGGCAAAGCTTGCTGGATTTGTGGTAAGACAAATCACTTAGCTAATGATTGTTGGCACAATAATCAGAATAATAATGGATATAGTCAAAACTATAATGCAAGAGGAAGAGGTGGCAGAAATCAAAGAGGTAATTACAGAGGTAGAGGTGGAAGAAATTACTTTGGAAGAAATGCAGGTAGAGGATTCCAAAGTCAACAATACAACAACACCTACTACAATTATGCTTCAGATCAAAAGGAAGATTCAACACTGATAATGAATGCAACTTGTGAAAGGCAGAGTGAAGATCAAAGAGTCTTCTACATTGACTCAGGGTGTAGCAATCACCTGAGTGGTAACATATCTTTGATGACTGATTTGGAAAGTAAAGTTTTTAATCATGTTGTTCAAACAGGTGACAACACAAAGCACAATGTGAAGTCAATTGGATCAGTGAAGGCCAAGGATGGAAGTACCTTATTGAGTAAGGTCTTGTATGTTCCTACAATCCCTAAGAATTTGATAAGTGTAGGTCAAATTGTTGAAAAGGGATATGAAGTAAGGTTCACTAATGATGGAGTATATGTGGAAGACCCTAGCCAAGGGTATAAACAGATTGTTTCAGGGAAAAAGGAAGGAAGACTATTTACATTGAAGATTCAAGGCAACATTGGTCATGCAATGTTCACATATGGAGGACATAAGATCTCTGAGTTAGATCTTTGGCACAAGAGGCTTGGACATTTCAATGAAAGAGGTATTAAAGATATGGTTAACAATGGTTCAGTGCTTGGATTGCCTAATGTTGCAGGTCAACATATGACATACAAATGTGAGGCATGTCAATTAGGTAAGGCTCATAAACATTCATATTCCAAGCATGGTTTTATGTACTCAGAGAAGCTTGAGTTGGTACACACAGATGTGTGGGGGCCATCAAAAGATTTCAGTATAAATGGATCAAGGTATTATGTGATTTATGTTGATGATGCTACTAGGTGGATCACTATCTATGTGATCAAAGATAAGTCAGAAGTGTTTAATACATTTAAACACTATCATGCATATGCAGAAAGAATTACAGGTCATAAGTTGAAGAGACTAAGGTCAGATGGAGGGGGAGAGTATTTCTCAAATGAGTTCAGTGATTACTTATGGAATGCAGGTATAAAAAGGGAAGTTACTTGCAGGTACTCTCCTCAACAAAATGGTGTTGCAGAAAGGAGGAATAGAACTCTTGTTGAGTTTGCAAGATCTATGATGAAGGAGAAAAATTGCCCTAATTATTTGTGGGCTGAGGCTGTAAATACAGCCACTTACTTGGTCAATAGGCTACCATGTAAAGCCTTGCAGGGTATGACACCATATGAGGCTTGGTGGGGTAAGAGACCTACCTTAGATCATTGCAGAGTTTTTGGGTGTGTGGCATATGCATATGTGCCATCACAATTAAGACACAAATTGGAACCCAAAGCTGAAAAGTATGTTTTCATTGGCTATGATGACAAGCAGATGGGCTATAGGTTGTGGAGTCCATCAACAAAACAATTTATGGTTTCTAAAGATGTTACATTTGATGAACAAAGCACTTGGTATGCAGGTATAATTAAAATCAATACAGATGATGAAGAAGAGGTGAGTCAAAGAAAAGGTAAATCAAAAGTTCAAATATTTGATGAGCAAGAGAATAATGAAGTGCAGGTTGAGGTGGAAGAGACACCAAGATTTGATCCTGAATGTGAAGAGCCAGAAATCTCAAGGAGTGGAGAACTCAGAAGGTCAACAAGAAATAGGTGGCAACCTACAAGGTATAGTTATGATACTTCATTTCTAGCCACAAAAGATTATGCTTATATGGTGAATACAGATGAAGACCCTTCTACATATGAAGAGGCAAAAGGTAAGGAAAAATGGGAAAGTGCTATGCAGGAAGAATATGATGCACTATTGGAGAATCAAACTTGGGATTTGGTTCCTAAACCAAATAGTCAGAAGATTATTGGATGCAAGTGGGTCTACAAGACAAAAAGGTTTGCAGATGGAAGTGTGTCTAGATACAAGGCTAGACTTGTTGTCAAAGGCTTTGCTCAGACATATGGTATTGATTATGATGAGACCTATAGTCCTGTGGCAAAGATGACAACCATAAGGACACTTATTGCTATTGCTGCATGTAAAGGTTGGAAGCTAAGTCAACTTGATGTGAAGAATGCTTTTTTGAATGGTTATATTTCAGATGATGTATTCATGGAGCAACCTCAAGGGTTCAGAGATAAAAGGTATCCAGATCATGTGTGCAAGCTCAAGAGAGCTTTGTATGGCTTGAAGCAGGCCCCAAGGGCATGGAACTATAGACTTGTGAAGTTCCTAAAAGAACTTGGATTTCAGGTGTCTAAAGCAGATAGTAGCTTGCTTGTCAAGGCAAGTGAAAATGGTTTCATATATATGTGCATATATGTTGATGATATAATTCTTACAGGTACAGATGAAGAAGGAATACAAAGGCTCAAGAGGCAAATGGAAAAAGAGTTCAAGATAAGTGACTTGGGAGACTTATCATACTTCTTGGGCATGGAGATAACATATACTCAACATGGAGTATTTGTAACCCAAGAAAGGTATTTGAAGAACTTGTTAATCAAGTTTAAAATGGATGATTGCAGGGTAGCACCTACACCAATGGAGGTGAATCACAAATTGAGTAAGTATGGAGGTGAAGAATTCAAGGACATGAGACAATATCAGAGTTTGGTTGGTAGCCTTATCTATGCTACTCTAACTAGACCTGATTTATCATATGCAGTAGGAGTTTTGTCTCAATTTATGCATTGCCCAAGGAAAGAACATTGGATTGCAGGACAAAGGGTGTTGAGGTACATTAAGGGTACACTCAATGAAGGTTTGTATTATGGGTTTACCTCAGATACAAATATCAAAATTTATAGTGATGCAGATTGGGCAGGTAATCCAGATGATAGAAGATCTACATTTGGGTACATGTGTTATGTGGGAGATAAACTTATCTCATGGTGTTCTAAGAAGCAACATACAGTTGCTTTATCTTCTACAGAAGCAGAGTATAAAGGCATGGTTGAAGCTGCAAAAGAAGTAATTTGGGTTAAGACCTTGATGAAGAGTCTTGACATTGTGCATGGAGTACCAATCATATATGGAGATAACATGAGTTCATTGTATTTAGCTGCTAATCCTGTTTTTCATGCCAGGACCAAACACATTGAGATTCAGTATCACTTTCTAAGAGAGAAAGTGATGGATAAGGAGATTGAAGTCATACATACTTCAACAAAGGATCAGATAGCTGATATGCTTACAAAGAGCTTGGATGGACCAAAGCTACAGAAGTTTAAGGACATGGCAGGTATAAAGAAGAAAGAAGAAGACCTCAATTGATGATTGAGGGGGAGCTGTTGGTGCAGACCAATCACCAATTGAAGACTTGGAAGGATAAAGAGTGAAGGAAGGATCAACTATTGAAGCTTGGAAGAAAGACATATTCAGAGGATAAGAGAAGTGTACACATATGTACATTAGTATAGTCATAGGTGACTCAGATCTTTGTTTAAGTGAGAACCTTGTACAAATTGTCTATAAATACTTTGAGAAAAGTCGGGGCATGTATGGGAGCTATAGAGAGCTTATGAGAGCATATGTAGAATCCAAGATTGAGAAAGTTAGGAGTCAAGAGATAGAGAAAAGTTAGTTGAGTTAGCTCTCATCACTCAGTTGTAAATTTCTGAGTTAATGAAGAAAGTTTGCGCCCGATCTTTTCGTGTCTGCTCCTTCTGTGTTTGATCATTTGTGAAATCCTTTTGAGGATATCTAAGTTGTTAGTTAATGAGCCTGTGACCTGAATTTCAGAGTCTAATTGTAATCAGGCTAGGAGAATTGTTAGTAGGAACATTCATATGTGTTGAGTGTCTACAGTTCTCTGAAACAGGCGCAAATTTCGAGTTTAATCTTTTGACCAGTGCTCACTCCATAGTTTAAAGTTTTGTGCAAGCAAGCACTTAATCTTTAAGTTGGAAGGTGATCTACTCGTGGCTAAAAGCATTTGGCAAAACGGGTTAGATATTGTGAGAACTAAAGTTAAGAAGTTAGGGGTGTCTAAATCGACTTCTCAGAAGTACAGTTTTGGACATAGGTAACTTGTGAAGACAATTTCTCAAGTTATACTAAACCTTTTCAAGTGATTCAACTTGGAGGTGATGCGCAATCCCTAGGAGATGATTCGTACAAAGTTTCATCAAAAACTTTACACGTTTGATAAGTCAATGTGAAGAAATTCTGCAGCAGACTTTTATGTGTTCCACTTTCTTCACAGATTTTCTTAATTTTGATAATTTGGAGATTGGACCTATAATTTAGTGAAGGTTTTGACTTACTCTTGATATAGAGGTGTTCTAAATTCAAGAGTAGGTTGTTCTTTTGGAGATTAACACTCTCCATCACCAAATACTTTGCAATGATCCAAGGTAGGTCTCTTACCCCACCATGCCTCATATGGTGTCATACCCTGCAATGCTTTACATGGTAACCTATTGACCAAATAAGTAGCTGTGTTTACAAGCTCAGCCCACAAATAATTAGGGCAATTTTTTTCCTTCATCATTGACCTTGCAAACTCAACAAGAGTTCTATTTCTTGTCTCTGCTACACCATTTTGTTGAGGAGAGTACCTGCAAGTTATTTCCCTTTTTATACCTGCATTCCACAAGTAATCACTAAACTCATTAGAGAAATACTCTCCCCCTCCATCTTACCTTAATCTCTTCAACTTATGACCTGTAATTCTCTGTGCATACACATGATAGTGTTTGAATGTATTGAATACTTCTTATTTATCTTTGATCACATAGATAGTGATCCATCTGGTAGCATCATCAACATAAATCACATAATACGTTGAACCATTGATACTGAAATCCTTTGATGGTCCCCACACATCTGTGTGTACCAACTCAAGCTTCTCTGAATACATAAAACCATGCTTGGAATAAGATTGCTTATGAGCCTTACCTAATTGACATGCCTCACATCTGTATGTCATATGTTGACCTGCAACATTAGGCAATCCAGGCACTGAACCATTGTTAATCATATCTTTGATAACTCTTTCATTGAAGTGTCCAAGCCTCTTGTGCCAAAGATCTAAGTCAGAGATCTTATGTCCTCCATAAGTGAACAAGGCATGACCAACGTTACCTTGGATTTTCAATGTAAACAATCTTCCTTCTTTCTTCCCTGAAACAATTTGTTTATACCCATTGCTAGGGTCTTCGACAAACACTCCTTCATTAGTGAATCTAACTTCATAACCTTTTTCAAAAATTTGTCCTACACTTATTAGATTCTTAGGAATTGTAGGAACATACAAGACCTTACTCAAGAGATTGCTACCATCCTTGGTTTTCACTGATCCAATTGACTTCACATTGTGCTTTGTATTATCACCTGTTTGAACAACATGATTAGATACCTTATTTTCCAAATCAGTCATCAATGCTATGTTGCCACTTAGGTGATTACTACACCCTGAGTCAATGTAGAAGACTCTTTGTTCTTCACTTTGCCTTTCACAAGTTGCATTCATTATCAATGTTGAATCCTCCTTTTGATCTGAAGCATAACTGTAGTAGGTATTGTTGTATTGTTGACTTTGGAATCCTCTACCTACATTTCTTCCAAATTAACCCCTACTATGTTGGTGCAGGACAATCAACAATAGATGTTTTGATGAAGAATTGGAGTCAAGGATTGAAGAAAAGGTTCAAGTTGTGAAGCATGAAAGAAGAATAGATTCAGAAGATGAAGATGTGTACACATATGTACATTAATTCATAGATAGTTCACTTATATCTTTGAGTAGTCATAAGCTTGTAAATTTTGTCTATATATACTATGAAAAATGTCGGAGCAAGTATGAGAGAGCATGAGAATAGAGTAGTCAAGAGTTGTATGAGTCATTAGACATCTTAGAAGCGAGTTAAGACTCTCTCATCACTCTGTTGTAAATTTCTCAGAAATGAAGAAAATGTTGCACCCGATATTTCTGTGTTTTCTCCTTCTGTGTTAGATCTTTTGTGAAATGATTTTGTACAACTCTAAGTCTATAGGTGATTGACTTTTTTACAAATTTTTAGCTTCTAATTGTGATCAGGCTGAGAGAATTGAGTGTAGGAACATTTACATATGTAAATGAGAAGAAGTGAAGTTGTAGGAGGCACAAAATTTGAAACAAATGTTTTGATCAATTCTCCTTTGACATTTTAAAGTTTTGAGCAAGAAAGCACTCAATCTTTAAGTTGGAAGGTAAGCTACTTGTGGAGAAAAGCATTTGCAGAAACGGGTTCTAGATTGAGAGAACCAAGTGTTAAAAGTTATAGGTGTCTAAATCGACTTCTGAGAAGAAGAGTTTTAGACATAGGTGAGTTGTTGAGATCATTTCTCAAGATCTACTAAATCTTTTGAAGTGATTCAACTTGGAGAAGGTGCGCAATCTATAGGCAAAACCTCACAAAGTTTTATAAAAAACTTTACACATTTGATAAGGCAATGAGTGAATCATGTGCAACAGACTTTCTGTGTAATCACCTTTTTCACAGTTTGTTCAAGAACTTGACAATTGAGTATTGATCTTCTAAAATTGGTGAAGGTTTGAGTTATTCTTGTTATAGAGGTGCTTTAAATACAAGAGTAACTTGTTCTTTTGGATACTAACACTCTCCATCAGTGGTATCAGAGCACGAAGCATCAAAATTGAAGAAAGGAGGATCCCGACTACTGCAGCTGCAAAGAATTCAACATCTGAAGGTTCAAAAGGTGAAAACTTGAGGACAAAGCTTGAGAAGGAGGTCATACACATCAAGGAAGACAAAAGGAGTATCATTCAAAGTAAAGGTACATCTATTACTCATAAAGTTTGAAGAATTCAATACACAGGTGAAGAAAGGATGGGAGATTCTCTTCAGATAGAGAAATTGGATAGAGAAAACTATCCAACATGGTCAATGAGGATGGAAGCTCATCTTATGAGCAAAGACTTGATAGCTTACATTACAGGTGAAGAAGAAAAGCCTCAATTCAGAGATCCTAGTGTTCCAACTAGGGAAGAATTATCAAATTTGAAGAATTGGATGAAGAGAGATGCTCAAGCTAGGAGCATTATCTACATGGCAGTTAATGACTACTTGCTACCTCATATTAGAGGTCTTGAAAGTGCAAGTGTTATATGGAATGCTTTGGAGGAGCATTTCCAAAACACCACAAAGTCAAGGAAGGCATCCTTGTGGGCAAAATTTACCACTTTCAAGAAGAAGGCCTCTCAATCCATCTCAGATTATGTAACAAGGATGAAAGACATTGCAGATGCATTAGGAGCTGTTGATGAAGATATTGAGGAGGATAAATTGGTAAGGCAAATCCTTACAGGTTTGAGAGGTGATGATAAATGGAAACCATTCATTTTGTCTGCTGAATTATCACTTGATCATTTCACTCCTCATTTAAATCAGCTGCTAAGTCACATGCTAACCTTTGAGCAGGATGTCAAAGGAGAAAGTGATAAAAGTGTAGATCATGCAATGTATTCAAAGGATAAGAAGAAAAATAGCAAAGGGAAGCAACAAGCAAATGAAGATGAAGGCACAACTAGCCAAGCTAACTTCTTAAGAGGAGGAGGAGGTGGCAAAGGTAGAGGAAGAGGTAGGAGTAATAAAGATGGAGTCAAAGCTTGCTGGATTTTTGGTAAGACAAATCACTTAGATAATGATTGTTGGCATAATACTCAGAGTAATGGTGGATATAATCAGAATTTTAATTCAAGAGGAAGAGGTGGTAGAAATCAAAGAGGTAATTTCAGAGGTAGAGGTAGTAGGGGTTACTTTGGAAGAAATGCAGGTAGAGGATTCCAAAGTCAACAGTACAACAATAGGTACTACAATTATGCTTCAGATTAGAAGGAGGATTCAACATTGATAATGAATGCAACTTGTGAAAGGTAAAGTGAAGACCAAAGAGTCTTCTACATTGACTCAGGGTGTAGTAATCACCTAAGTGGCAACATAGCATTGATGAGTGATTTGGAGAATAAGGTATCTAATCATGTTGTTCAAAAAGGTGACAATACAAAGCACAATGTGAAGTCCATTGGATCAATGAAAGCCAAGGATGGTACCACCCTCTTGAGTAAGGGCTTGTATGTTCCTACAATTCCTAAGAATCTAATAAGAGTAGGACAAATTGTTGAAAAAGGTTATGAAGTTAGATTCACTAATGAAGGAGTGTTTGTGGAAGACCCTAGCAATGGGTATAAACAAATTGTTTCAGGGAAGAAAGAAGGAAGATTGTTTACATTGAAAATCCAAGGTAATGTCGGTCATGGCTTGTTCACTTATGGAGGACATAAGATCTCTGAGTTAGATCTTTGGCACAAGAGGCTTGGAAACTTCAATGAAAGAGGTATCAAAGATATGATTAACAATGGTTCAGTGCTTGGATTGCCTAATGTTGCAGGTCAAAATATGACATACAAATGTGAGGCATGTCAATTAGGTAAGGCTCATAAGCAATCTTTTTCCAAGCATGGTTTTATGTATTCAGAGAAGCTTGAGTTGGTACACACAGATGTGTGGGGACCATCAAAGGATTTCAGTATCAATGGTTCAAGGTATTATGTGATTTATGTTGATGATGCTACCAGATGGATCACTATCTATGTGATCAAAGATAAATCAGAAGTATTCAATACATTCAAACACTATCATGTGTATGCAGAGAGAATTACATGTCATAAGTTGAAGAGATTAAGGTCACATGGAGGGGGAGAGTATTTCTCTAATGAGTTTAGTGATTACTTGTGGAATGCAGGTATAAAAAGGGAAATTACTTGCAGGTACTCTCCTCAACAAAATGGTGTAGCAGAGAGAAGAAATAGAACTCTTGTTGAGTTTGCAAGGTCAATGATGAAGGAGAAAAATTGCCCTAATTATTTGTGGGTTGAGGCTGTAAACACAGCTAATTATTTGGTAAATAGGTTACGATGTAAAGCTTTGCAGGGTATGACACCATATGAGGCATGGTGGGGTAAGAGACCTACCTTGGATCATTGCAAAGTATTTGGATGTTTGGCATATGCATATGTGCCATCACAATTAAGGCACAAACTGGAACCTAAAGCTGAAAAATATGTATTCATGGGTTATGATGATAAGAAAATGGGATATAGGTTGTGGAGTCCATCCACAAAACAATTCCTTGTATCAAAGGATGTTACATTTGATGAGCAAGGTACTTGGTATGTAGGTACAATCAATATTAATACAGGTGATGAAGAATTTGTGAGTCAAAAGAAAGGTAAATCAAAGGTTTAGATATTTGATGAAGAGGAGAATAATGAAGTGCAAGTTGAAGTTGAAGAAATGCCAAGATTTGATCCTGAGTATGATGAACCAGAAACCTCAAGGAGTGGAGAACTCAGAAGGTCATCAAGACACAAGTGGCAACCTACAAGGTATAGCTATGACACTTCTTTTTTGGCTACCAAAGATTATGCTTACATGATAAAGGCAGATGAAGACCCTTCTACATAGGAAGAGGCAAAAGGCAAGGAAAATTGGGAGAAAGCTATGCAGGAAGAATATGATGCATTAATGGAGAATCAGACATGGGATTTGGTTCCTAAACCAAATAGTCAGAAGATCATTGGATGCAAATGGGTCTACAAGACAAAGAGGTTTGCAGATGGAAGTGTGTCTAGGTACAAACCTAGACTTGTTGTGAAAGGGTTTGCTCAGACACATGGTATTGATTATGATGAAACCTATAGTCCTATGGCAAAGATGACAACCATAAAGACACTCATAGCTATTGCTGCATGTAAAGGTTGGAAATTATGTCAATTAGATGTGAAGAATGCTTTTTTAAATGGTTATATTTCATATGATGTTTTCATGGAGCAACCTCAAGGATTCAGAGATGGAAGGTATCCAGATCATGTGTGTAAGCTCAAGAGAGCCTTGTATGGTTTGAAGCAGGCCCCAAGGGCATGGAATTATAGACTTGTGAAGTTCTTGAAAGAACTTGGATTTCAAGTATCTAAGGCAGATAGTAGCTTGCTTGTTAAAGCAAGTGATGATGGGCTCATTTACATGTGCATATATGTTGATGATATAATTCTTACAGGTACAGATGAGAAAGGCATTCAAATCCTAAAGAAGCAAATGGAGAAAGAATTCAAGATCAGTGATTTGGGAGACTTGTCATACTTCTTGGGCATGGAGATCTCATACACTCAACATGGAGTGTATGTAACTCAAGAAAAGTATTTGAAAAACTTGTTAATCAAGTTTAAGATGAATGATTGCAGAATAGCACCTACTCCAATGGAGATGAAACATAAATTGAGCAGATATGGTGGAGAAGAATTCAAGGATATGAAGCTATATCAGAGTTTGGATGGTAGTCTTTTCTATGCTACATTAACTAGACCAGAATTGTCATATGCAGTTGGAGTATTATCTGAGTTCATGCATTGCCCTAGAAAAGAGCATTGGATTGCAGGTCAAAGAGTGTTCAGGTACATTAAGGGTAGTTTCAAAGAGAGTTTGTATTATGGTTTTACATTAGATACAAACATCAAGATATATAGTGATGCAGATTGGGCAGGTAATCCTGGCGATCAAAGATCAACATATGGATACTTGTGTTATGTGGGAGATAAGTTAATTTCTTGGTGTTCAAAGAAGCAACACACAGTTGCTTTATCCTCTACAAAAGCTGAGTACAAAGGTATGGTTGAAGCAGCAAAGGAGGTGATATGGCTTAAGACTCTTATGAAGAGTTTTGACATCATTCACAGTATACCTGCTATTCATGGAGATAACATGAGTTCATTGTATTTAGCTACTAATCCTATGTTTCATGCCAGGACGAAACATATTGAGATTCAGTATCACTTTCTGAGAGAGAAGGTGATGGATAAAGAGACTGAATTCATACATACTTCAACAAAAGATCAGATAGCTGACATGCTTACCAAAAGCTTAGATGGACCAAAGCTACAGAGATTCAAAGACATGGCAGGCATAAAGAAGATAGAGAAAACCTCAATTGATGATTCAGGGGGAGCTGTTGGTGGAGGACAATCAACAATTGATGTTTTGATGAAGAATTGGAGTCAAGGATTGAAGAAAAGGTTCAAGTTGTGAAGCATGAAAGAAGAATACATTCAAAAGATGAAGATGTGTACACATATGTACATTAATTCATAGATAGTTCACTTATATCTTTGAGTAGTCATAAGCTTGTAAATTTTATCTATATATACTATGAAAAATGTCGGAGCAAGTATGAGAGAGCATGAGAATAGAGTAATCAGGAGTTGTATGAGTCGTTAGACATCTTAGAAGCGAGTTACGACTCTCTCATCACTCAGTTGTAAATTTCTCAGAAATGAAGAAAATGTTGCGCCCGATATTTCTAAGTTTTCTCCTTTTGTGTTAGATCTTCTGTGAAATGCTTTTATACGAGTCTAAGTCTATAGGTGACTGACTTTTATACAAAGTTTTAGCTTCTAATTGTGATCAGGCTGAGAGAATTGATAATCTGAGATGGATTGAGAGGCCTTCTTCTTGAAAGTGGTAGTTCTACCCACAAGGATGCCTTCCTTGACTTTGTGGTGTTTTGGAAATGCTCCTCCAAAGCATTCCATGTTGGTGCAGAGCAATCAACAATTGAAGTTTTGGAAGTCAAAGAATGAAGACAAGATCAAGTTTTGAAGCATAGAAGAAGTTTACATTCAGGAGTTGAAAGATATGTACACATATGTACATTAGTTAAGATATAGGTCACTTATATTTTTGAATTATCATAAGTTTGTAAATATTTGCCTATAAATACTTTGGAAAATGTCGGGACAAGTATGAGAGAGCATGAGAATAGAATAATCAGAAGTTGTATGAGTTTTTAGCCATCCTAGAAGTGACTTAAGACTCTCTCATCATATAGTTGTAAACTCCTCTAGAAATGAAAGAAATTTGCACCCGATGTTTCTGCGTTTTCTCCTTCTGTGCTAGATCTTTTGTGAAATGCTTTTGTGCAAGTCTAACTCTATAGGTGATTGACCTTTGTACAAATTTTCAGCTTCTAATTGTGATCAAGCTGAGAGAATTGAGTGTAGGAACATTTACATGTGTAAATGGAAGAAGAGAGGTTGCAGGAGGCACAAAATGCAAAGTCAATGTTTTGATTAGTTCTCCTTATACAATTTAAAATTTTGAGCAAGCAAGCACTCAATCTTTAAGTTGGAAGGTAAACTACTTGTGGCTAAAATCATTTGCTTAAACGGGTTCTAGTCTTGGAGAACCATGTCTTAGAAGTTGCAGGTGTCAAAGTCGACTCTACAGGGTGAGAGTTTTAAACATAGGTAACTTGTTGAGTTCATTTCTCAAGTTATATTGAATCTTTTGGAGTAGTTCAACTTGGAGAAGGTGCACAATCTATAGCCAACAGCTTGTGCAAAGTTTTATCAAAAACTTTACACAATTGATAGGTCAATGAGAAAGATATGTGCAGCAGACTTCCTGTAGAGTCATCATCTTCACAGATTTTTCAAAATCTTGATAATTGAGTATTGATCTTATAAAATTGGAGAAGGTTTGAGTTATTCTTGTTATAGAGGTGCTCTAAATACGAGAATAACTTGTTCTTTTGGAGATTAACAATCTCCATCAGTGGTATCAGAGCAGGAAACATCAAAATTGAGGAAAGGAGGATCCCGACTGCTGCAGCTACAAAGAATTCAACATCTGAAGGTTCAAAAGGTGAAAGCTTGAGAGCAAAGCTTGAGAAGGAGGTCATACAACACCAAGGAAGACAAAAGGAGTATCATTTGAAGTAAAGGTACATCTATTACTCATAAAATTTGAAGAATTCTATACAGAGGTAAAGAAAGGATGGGAGATTCTCTTCAGATAGAGAAATTGGATAGAGAGAACTATCCTGCATGGTCAATCAGGATGGAAGCTCATCTAATGAGCAAAGACTTGATAGGTTATATTACAGGAGAAGAAGAAAAGCCTCAATTCAGAGATCCTAGTGTTCCAACAATGGAGGAATTATCAGATTTAAAGAATTGGATGAAGAGAGATGCTCAAGCTAGGAGCATTATCTATATGGCAGTCAATGATTACTTGCTACCTCACATTAGCATTAGGAAAAAAGGTGAACCTTGCATGGGCCTTGTAAGGATCCCTAATTTTTAGGGATTAAGATGAATAAAAAAAGAGTTTCACTCCACAAAAAAACCACTACTGGTATTCTCAAATAAAATAGTATTTGATTGCTTCCATATTTGAATTACCAAATCGAAACATTTTGAGCCCTTGGATATCTGAAATCAATGGCTTAGATTTATTTGAAGGTTCTCTAGAGAGAGAAGCTAAAAAAATTCGTGGGAGTTTGTGGGATTTTGTCCTATTTGCGCAGGCTTTTTTGGGCGTTCTCTGCACAATTCTAGGCCGTTGGATGGCGCCGAATCGGACGGACTAGCGGATTTGGGGCTGATCTTCATACGATGGGTGATTGGAGCCGTCCGATGTGCTGTTGATCTAAGGGGAGAGGAGAAAAGGTGCCCAAGATCATCATGGGCACCCATCTCAACCGTTGGATCAAGGCCCTATCTAAGGGCTAGAAATGAAGGTGCTCAACCATCATGCGATTCAAGGAGAGCCCTCCGATTTCAAGACCATCCAAGGGCACATATTCATTCGCGCCCATTTCCAGATTTGTTTGATCATAGCCACTCGTTTTGAAGGAGATCCAAGGGCCATAAAGCAAAGGCGCCTTGACTTTTCCCCTTCAACCTCTACCTTTGGATCTTTGAGTCATCTAAGGGCTAAGAATCATTTTTAAGAATTCAAAAACCATTCAAATGGAAAATACTAGGAGTTTTAAGTGGTTTTTTGCTCTTTGACCACACAAAAACCAGGGAAGCCTATGCCTAGCCTATGTGTTTGAGGGACTAGACTGTGGCCACCACCCTCTTCTGATTGGTCCATCACTAATCACTCCTTGAGCTAATAGGCCCATCCAGGGTTCACCTTTTTTCCTAATGGAGGTCTTGAAAGTGCAAGTGATATATGGAATGCTTTGGAGGAGCGTTTCCAAAATACCACAAAGTCAAGGAAGGCATCTTTGTGGGCAGAATTTACCACTTTCAGGAAGAAGGCCTCTCAATCCATCTCAGATTATGTAACAAGGATGAAAGACATTGCAGATGCATTAGGAGCAGTTGATGAAGACATTGAGGAGGATAAATTGGTAAGACAAATTCTCACAGGTTTGAGACGGGATGACAAATGGAAGCCATTCATTCTATCCACTGAATTATCACTTGATCATTTTACTCATGATTTAAATCAGTTGCTAGGACATATGTTAACCTTTGAACAGGATGTCAAAGGTGAAAGTGACAAGAGTACAGGTCATGCAATGTACTCAAAGGATAAGAAGAAAAATAGCAAAGGAAAACAACAAGCAAATGAAGATGAAGTTACAACTAGTCAAGCCAACTTCCTAAGAGGAAGAGCAGGTGGCAAAGGTAGAGGAAGAGGCAGGAATAATAAAGATGGAGTCAAAGCTTGCTGGATTTGTGGTAAGACAAATCATTTAGCTAATGATTGTTGGCATAATAATCAGAGTAATGGTGGATATAATCAGAATTTTAATTCAAGAGGAAGAGGTGGCAGAAATCAAAGAGGTAACTTCAGAGGAAGAGGTAGTAGGGGTTACTTTGGAAGAAATGAAGGTAGAGGTTTCCAAAGTCAACAATACAATAATACCTACTACAATTATGCTTCAGATCAGAAGGAGGATTCAACATTGATAATGAATGCAACTTGTGAAAGGCAAAGTGAAGACCAAAGAGTCTTCTACATTGACTCAGGGTGTAGCAATCACCTGAGTGGTAACATAGCATTCATGATTGATTTGGAAAATAAGGTATCTAATCATGTTGTTCAAACAGGTGACAATACAAAGCACAATGTGAAGTCAATTGGATCAGCGAAGGCTAAGGATGGTAGCACTCTCCTGAGTAAGGTCTTGTATGTTCCTACAATTTCTAAGAATCTGATAAGTGTAGGACAAATTGTTGAAAAAGGTTATGAAGTTAGATTCACTAATGAAGGAGTGTTTGAGGAAGACCCTAGCAATGGGTACAAACAGATTGTTTCAAGGAAGAAAGAAGGAAGGTTGTTCACATTGAAGATTCAAGGTAATGTTGGTCATGCCTTGTTTACTTATGGAGGACATAAGATCTCAGAGTTTGATCTTTGGCACAAGAGGCTTGGACACTTCAATGAAAGAGGTATCAAAGATATGATTAATAATGGTTCAGTGCTTGGATTGCCTAATCTTACAGGTCAACATATCACATACAGATGTGAGGCATGTCAATTAGGTAAGGCTCATAAGCAATCTTACTCCAAGCATCGTTTCATGTATTCAGATAAGCTTTAGTTGGTATATACAGATGTGTGGGGACCATCAAAGGATTTCAGTATCAATGGTTCAAGGTACTATGTGATTTATGTTGATGATGCTACCAGATGGATCACTATCTATGTGATCAAAGATAATTAAGAAGTGTTTAATACATTTAAACACTATCATGCATATGCAAAAAGAATAACAGGTCATAAATTGAAGAGACTAAGGTCAGATGGAGGGGGAGAGTATTTCTCCAATGAGTTCAGTGATTACTTGTGGAATGCAGGTATAAAAAGGGAAATCACTTGCAGGTACTCTCCTCAACAAAATGGTGTAGCAGAGAGGAGGAATAGAACTCT
The DNA here is from genome assembly GCA_020310875.1 of Ceratopteris richardii. Lineage (NCBI taxonomy): Eukaryota > Viridiplantae > Streptophyta > Polypodiopsida > Polypodiales > Pteridaceae > Ceratopteris > Ceratopteris richardii. Next base: position 134,858,748 of record CM035413.1, read on the forward strand.
TGTTGAGTTTGCAAGATCCATGATGAAGGAGAAAAATTGCCAAAATTATTTGTGGGCTGAGGTTGTAAATACAGCTACTTATTTGGTCAATAGGTTGCCATGTAAAGCCTTGCAGGGTATGACACCATATGAGGCATGGTGGCGTGAGAAACCTAACATAGATCATTGCAAAGTATTTGGATGTTTGCCATATGCATATGTGCCATCACAATTAAGGCACAAGTTAGAACCTAAAGCTGAAAAGTATGTATTCATTGGTTATGATGACAAGCAGATGGGTTATAGATTGTGGAGTCCATCCACAAAGCAATTTATTGTGTTTAAGGATGTTACATTTGATGAGCAAGGTACTTGGTATGCAGGTACAATCAATATTAATACAGGTGATGAAGAAGTTGTGAGTCAAAAGAAGGGTAAATCAAAGGTTAAAATATTTGATGAAGAGGAGAATAATGAAGTGCAGGTTGAAGTTGAAGAAATGCCAAGATTTGATCCTGAGTGTGAAGAACCAGAAACCTCAAGAAGTGGAGAACTCAGAAGGTCATCAAGACACAAGTGGCAACCTACAAGGTATAGCTATGACACTTCTTTTTTGGCTACCAAAGATTATGCTTACATGATAAAAGCAGATGAAGACCCTTCCACATATGAAGAGGCAAAAAGTAAGGAAAATTGGGAGAAAGCTATGCAGAAAGAATATGATGCATTCATGGAGAATAAGACTGGGGATTTGGTTCCTAAACCAAGTAGTCAGAAGATCATTGGATGCAAGTGGCTCTACAAGACAAAGAGATATGCAGATGGAAGTGTGTCTAGGTATAAAGCTAGACTTGTTGTGAAAGGGTTTGCTCAAACATATGGTATTGATTATGATGAGACCTATAGTCATGTGGCAAAGATGACAACCATCAGGACACTCATAGCCATTGCTGCATGTAAAGGTTGGAAATTATGTCAATTAGATGTAAAGAATGCTTTTTTAAATGGTTAAATTTCACATGATGTTTTCATGGAGCAACCACAAGGATTCAGAGATAAAAAGTATCCAGATCATGTGTGTAAGCTCAAGAGAGCTTTGTATGGTTTGAAGCAGGCCCCATGGGCATGGAATTATAGACTTGTGAAGTTCTTGAAAGAACTTGGATTTCAAGTATCTAAGGCAGATAGTAGCTTGCTTGTTAAAGCAAGTGATGATGGGTTCATTTATATGTGCATATATATTGATGATATAATTCTTACAGGTACAGATGAGAAAGGTATTCAAAGCCTAAAGAAACAAATGGAGAAAGAGTTCAAAATCAGTGATTTGGGAGATTTGTCATATTTCTTGGGCATGGAGATTTCATACACTCAACATGGAGTGTATGTGACTCAAGAAAGGTATTTGAGAAACTTGTTAATCAAGTTTAAAATGAATGATTGCAGGGTAGCACCTACTCCAATGGAGATGAATCACAAATTGAGCAGATATGGTGGAGAAGAATTCAAGGATATGAAGCTATATCACAGTTTGGTTGGTAGTCTTATCTATGCTACATTAACTAGGCCTGATTTGTCATATGCAGTTGGAGTTTTGTCTCAATTTATGCATTGTCCTAGGAAAGAACATTGGGTTGCAGGTCAAAGAGTGTTGAGATACATTGAGGGTACACTCAAAGAGGGTTTGTATTATGGTTTTACATCAGATACAAACATCAAAATATATAGTGATGCAGATTGGGCAGGTAATCCTGATGATATGAGATCAACATATGGATACTTGTGTTATGTGGGAGATAAATTAATATCTTGGTGTTCAAAGAAGCAACACACAGTTGCTTTATCATCTATAGAGGCTGAGTACAAAGGCATGGTTGAAGCTGCAAAGGAAGTGATATGGCTTAAGACTCTGATGAAGAGTTTAGATATTATTCAGAGTACTCCCACTATTCATGGAGATAACATGAGTTCATTGTATCTAGCTGCTAACCCTGTTTTTCATGCCAGGACCAAACACATTGAGATTCAGTATCACGTTCTGAGAGAGAAGGTGATGGATAAAGAGATTGAAGTCATACATACTTCAACTAAAGATCAGATAGCTGATATGCTTACCAAAAGCTTGGATGGACCAAAGCTACAGAGATTCAAAGATATGGCAGGCATAAAGAAGATAGAGAAAACCTCAATTGATGATTGAGGGGGATCTGTTGGTGCAGAGCAATCAAAAATTGAAGTTTTGGAAGTCAAAGAATGAAGACAAGATCAAGTTTTGAAGCATAGAAGAAGTTTACATTCAGGAGTTGAAAGATATGTACACATATGTACATTAGTTCAGATATAGGTCACTTATATTTTTGAATAATCATAAGTTTGTAAATATTTGCCTATAAATACTTTGGAAAATGTCGGGACAAGTATGAGAGAGCATGAGAGTAGAGTAATCAGAAGTTTTATGAGTTTTTAGCCATCCTAGAAGTGAGCTAAGACTCTCTCATCATTCAGTTGTAAGCTCCTCCAGAAATGAAAGAAATTTGTGCCCGATGTTTCTGAGTTTTCTCCTTCTGTGCTAGATCTTTTGTGAAATGCTTTTGTAGAACTCTAATTCTATAGGTGATTGACCTCTATACAAATTTTCAGCTTCTAATTGTGACCACGCTAAGAGAATTGAGTGTAGGAACATTTACATGTGTAAATGGAAGAAGAGAGGTTGCAGGAGGCGCAAAATTCAAAGTCAATGTTTTGATCAGTTCTCCTTCTACAGTTTAAAGTTTTGAGCAAGCAAGCACTCAATCTTTAAGTTGAAAGGTAAACTACTTGTGGCTAAAAGCAGTTGCTTAAATGGCTTCTAGTCTTGGAGAACCATGTCTTGGAAGTTGCAGGTGTTAAAGTCGACTCTATAGGGTGACAGT
>CM035413.1:134866638-134871638 GCA_020310875.1 Ceratopteris richardii
CCAACTTGGTCCATGAGGATGGAGGCACACCTCATGAGCGAAGATTTGATGGCATTCATTACAGGAGGAGAAGAAAAGCCTGAGTTTGCAGATCCTAGTATTCCAACTAGGGAAGAGCTTGCAGATTTGAAGACTTGGATGAGAAAGGATGCTCAAGCTAGGAGCATCATTTACATGGCTGTAAATGATTATCTTCTACCTCACATCAGAGGATTGGAAAGTGCAACAGATGTGTGGAATGCTTTGGAAGAGCATTTCCAAAACACAACCAAGTCAAGGAAGTCCTCATTATTGATGGAGAGTGTTAATCTCCAAAAGAACAAGCTATTCTTGATGTTAGACCATCTCTATATCAAGAACAACTTTAAACTCCAACCAATTTTGGAAGACAAGTACTAAACTATCAAGAAATTAGCTAACTGTGAAGAAACTTGTTTCTCAGAAAAGTCTGCTACACATTAATCAATCATTGACTAATCATTTGTGTAAAGTTTCTGATGAAACTTTGTAGAATGTGTCACCTAAAGCTTGTGCATCTTGTCCAACTTAAAATACTTCAAATGATCGAGTATATTGTGAGAAATGACTCAAACAGTTTACCTATGTCTGAAACTGTCTCTCTGTAATGTCGACTTTGACACTTGCAACTTCTAAGACATGGTTCTCCCAAACTAGAACCCGTTTAATCAAATGCTTTTAGCCATAGATGGCTTACCTCTCAACTTAAATTTTGAATCCTCATTTGTGTAAAACTTTAACTATACACTGAGCATTGTCCATTTCTTTGATCATCGAATCTGCGCCTATTTCAGAAGACACTCAGACCTTTCTTACATATGAATGTTCCTATTCAGAATTCTCTCAGCCTATTTGCAATTGGACTCTCAAACCTTAACCATAGATAGATTAACTATGGATTTAGACATGTACAAAAGGATTTCTCAAAAGATTAAACGCAAAAGGAGAATCAGAGAAAAGTTCAACGCGCAATTCTCTGAAAACTTTTTCTTCTCATAAATCTTGATACATTTGATGGATGACACACACAATGTTCATCTCATTCTCTCCTATTCTTCTATTCTTCACATCTATTGTCTTCTCTATCTCTTCTATATCTCTCTTCGACTATGAGCATGTATCTATATATATACAAACGAGTCTAACTCGTCATTTTTTCAAATACATTGAAGTATTTACAATACTAATGTACAAAAGAGCTTTGCTTCTGAATCTCCTCTTTTCCTTGAAACTGATCTTCAATCTTTCATTTATCTTTCCACTTCTGGATTTTATGTAATCACTAATGGTTGATTGTTCTGCTCCAACAATTATGGGCAGAGTTCACAACTTTCAAGAAGAAGAGCTCACAATCAATTTCTCATTATGTGGCAAGGATGAAAGATATTGCAGATAGCTTGGGAGCTATAGATGAAGACATTGAAGAGGATAAGTTGGTAAGGCAAATACGTACAGGTCAGAGAGGAGATGAGAAGTGGAAGCCTTTCATATTGTCCATAGAATTTTCACTTGATCACTTTACTCGTGATCTTAATCAATTGCTAGGACACATGCTAACTTTTGAGCAGGACATTAAGGGAGACAATGATAGGAGTGCAAGCCAACCTATGTACTCCAAGGACAAGAAAAAGAATGGCAAAGGGAAGTAGTCAACTCATGATGAAGGGACCTCAAGTCAAGCTAACTTTACAAAAGGAAAGATGAACTTTAGAGGTAAAGGAAGAGGAGATAAGAACAAAGACAATACTAAAGCTTGTTCGATTTGTGGCAGAACCAATCATTTGGCAAATGGTTATTGGTATAACAATCATAATGGTGGAAGTAATAACTAGAGTTTCAATCAAAGAGGTAGAGGAGGCAGAAACCAAAGAGGCAATTTCAGAGGAAGAGGTGGTAGGACATCATATGCTAGAGGAGGTGGAAGAAGTTTTCAACCTCAATCCTACAACAACAATTATTATAATTATGCATCACATCAAAAGGATGACCTGACTCTCATCTTGAATGCAACTCATGAAGCAGTAGGAGAAGACCAAAGGGTGTTTTATATTGACTCAAGATGTAGCAATCATCTGAGTGGCAATATATCCTTGATGATTGATATGGAAGCAAAGGTGAACGGACATTCAGTCCAAATAGGTGACAATACCAAGCATAAATTGGAGAGCATTGGATCAGTGAAGACAAAGAATGGAAGTACACTTTTGAGCAAGGTACTTTATGTTCCTACTATTCCTAAAAATATGATAAGTGTAGGGCAAATTGTGGAGAAAGGATATGAAGTCAGATTCACAAATGATGGTGTCTATGTCCAAGATCCAAATCAGGGATATAGAAACATTATTGCAGTTAAAAAAGAAGGAAGGTTGTTTACTCTTAAAGTCCAAGGTAATGTGGGACATGATTTATTTACTTATGGAAGTCAAAAGATGTCTTAGTTAGACCTATGGCATAAAAGGCTAGGTCATTTCAATGAGAGAGCCATAAAGAAAATGTCAAGGAATGATGTGGTGCTTGGTTTGCCAAAAGTTGAAGGGCAACATATGGTGTACAAGTGTGAAGCTTGTCAATTAGGTAAATCACACAAAAATTCATATAATAAATTAGGATATAAGTATTCAAATATGCTTGAACTGGTTCATACATATGTGTGGGCTCCTTCAAGGGACTATAGCATAAATGGATCCAAATATTATGTGTTGTTTGTTGATGATGCAACCAGATGGATTACTTTATATGTAATCAAGGACAAATCAGAAGTGTTCAAGACATTGAAGCAGTATCATGCTTATGCAGAAAGGATTACAGGATAAAAGCTCAAGAGGTTGAGATCAGATGGAGGGGGAGAGTATTTTTCTAAAGAGTTTGATGATTATTTGCGGAATGTAGGTATAAAAAGAGAAGTAACTTGCAGGTACTCTCCTCAACAGAATGGAGTTGCAGAAAGAAGAAATAGAACTTTTGTAGAGTTTGCAAGAGCAATGATGAAGGAAAAGAATTGTCCAAATTACTTATGGACAAAAGCTATCAACACTGCAACATATCTTGTGAATAATTTACCTTGTAAAGCATTGGAGGGAAGAACTCCTTATGAAGCATGGTGGGGTAAGAAACCTACTCTTGATCATTGTAAGGTGTTTGGATGTCTAGCATATGCTTATGTTCCTTCACAATTGAGACATAAGCTAGAACCCAAAGCAGAGAAGTATGTGTTTATTGGGTATGATGATAGATAGATGGGTTACAAATTGTGGATTTCATTTACAAAGCAATTTCTTGTTACCAAAGATGTTACATTTGATGAGCAAAGCACATGGTATACAGGGTCAACAAATGATTATGCAGATGACAAAGAAATACAAAGAAAAGGGAAGACAAAAGTGTGTATGAAGAAGATATTGATGATGTTGATTGTAAAAGAAAATTGCAGGATAATGTTGAAGATGGGGCAAGATTTGATCCAGAATCAATTGTGGCTGATACTTCAAGAAGTGTAGAGGTCAGAAAATCCTCAAGGGAAAGGAAAGAGCCTATTAGGTATAGCTATGACAATATCTTTTCTAACAACAAAAGATTATGCTTACATTGTGAAGACAGAAGAGGATCCAATCACATATGAAGAAGCTAAAGGAAAACAGAATTGGGAGAAGGAAATGCAAGAAGAGTATGATGCTCTACTTGAAAATGAAACATGGGAATTGGTGCCAAGACCAAAGAATCAGAAAGTCATTGGATGTAAGTGGGTGTATAAAACAAAAAGATTTGCAGATGGTAAGGTGTCTAGATACAAGGCTAGACTTGTGGTCAAAGGTTTTGCCCAAACTTATGGGGTAGATTATGATGAAACCTTTAGTCCTGTTGCTAAAATGTCTACAATTAGATCATTGATTGCTATTGCTGCTTGTAAAGGATGGAAGTTATCACAATTAGATGTGAATAATGCATTTCTGAATGGATACATTGCAGATGAAGTGTACATGGAGCAACCAGAAGGCTTCATGGATTCAATTGGATCAGATTATGTGTGTAAGCTTAAGAGAGCTTTGTATGGGTTGAAGCAGGCCCCAAGAGCATGGAATTACAGGCTTGTTAAGTTCTTGAATGAATCTGGATTTCAAGCATCAAAGGCAGATAGTAGCTTGCTAGTGAAGGCAAGTGAAAATGGATACATATATATGTGTATTTATGTTGATGATATCATTGTCATAGGTACAGACTCTCAAGGAATCAATGAGCTTAAGAAAAATAGAGAAGCAATTTAAGATAAGTGATTTGGGAAACTTATCTTATTTCTTAGGAATGCAGATTGTGTATACTCAACATAGAGCATATGTTACACAAGAAAGGTACTTAAAGAATCTTTTGGTCAAATTCAACATGGAGGATTGAAGGCCTTCAAGCACACCATTGGAGGTAAATCATAAGTTAAGTTGGTATGGAGGTGAAGAATTCAATGATATGAAGAAATATCAAAGTTTGGTAGGTAGTTTAATCTATGCTACCTTGACAAGGCCATATCTATCATATGTAGTAGGTGTGTTATCACAATTCATGCATTGTCCAAAGAAGACTCATTGGATTGCAACTCAAAGGGTACTCAGGTATATCAAAGGAACCCTAAGTGAAGGTCTGTATTATGGATTTACTTCTGATACAAGAATTAAAGTATTTAGTGATGCAGATTGGGCAGGTGATTCAGATGATAGAAGGTCTACTCATGGGTATCTCTGTTATATTGGAGATAGTTAGTTTATTGGTGCTCAAAGAAGCAACATATAGTTGCTTTCTCATCTACAGAACCTGAGTATAAAGGATTGGTAGAGGCTGCAAAAGAAGTGATATGGTTAAAGACCTTGTTGAAGAGTTTTGGAACTGACCAGAGTACTCCAATTATATTTGGAGACAATACGAGTTCATTGTATTTGGCAGCTAACCCTGTTTCTCATGCCAGGACTAAGCATATAGAGATTCAGTATCATTTC
>CM035413.1:134876638-134881638 GCA_020310875.1 Ceratopteris richardii
GACTCTCTCATCACTCAGTTGTAATTTTTCTCAGAAATGAAGAAAATGTTGCGCTCGATATTTCTAAGTTTTCTTCTTCTGTGTTAGATCTTTTGTGAAATGCTTTTGTACAAGTCTAAGTCTATAGGTAATCAACCTCTGTACAAATTTTTAGCTTCCAATTGTGATCAAGCTGAGAGAATTGAATGTAGGAACATTTACATATGTAAATGAGAAGAAGTGAAGTTGCAGGAGGCACAAAATTTGATACGAATGTTTTGATTAATTCTCTGTCCACAGTTTAAAGTTTTGAGAAAGCAAGTACTTAATCTTTAAGTTGGAAGGTAAGCTACTTGTGGCTAAAAGCATTTGTAGAAACGGGTTCTAGATTGAGAGAATCAAAGGTTTAAAGTCATAGGTGTCTAAATTGACTTCTCAGAAGAACAATTTTAGACATAGATGAATTGTTGAGATCATTTCTCAAGTTCTACTGAATCTTTTGGAGTGATTCAACTTGGAGAAGGTGCGCAATCTATAGACGACACCTCATACAAAGTTTTATAAAAAACGTTACACAATTGATAAGGTAATGAGTGATTTATGTGCAGCAAACTTCTGTGTATTCTCCTTCTTCACAGTTTGTTCAGAAAATTTGACAATTGAGTATTGATCTTCTAAAATTGGTGAAGATCTGAGTTATTCTTGTTATAGAGGTGCTCTGAATACAAGAGTAACTTGTTCTTTTGGAGATTAACACTCTCCATCACTATCTACCTATCTATCTATCTGTCTGTCTATCTATCTATCTATCTATCTATCTTTCTATCTATCTATCTATCTATCTATCTATCTATCTTTCTATCTATCTATCTATCTATCTATCTATCTATCTATCTATCTATCTATCTATCTATCTATCTATCTATCTATCTATCTATCTATCTATCTATCTATCTATCTATCTATCTATCTATCTGTCTGTCTATCTATCTATCTATCTATCTATCGATCTATCTATCTATCTATATTTCTATCTATCTATCTATCTATCTATATATCTATCTATATATCTATCTATCTATCTATCTATCTATCTATCTATCTATCTATCTATCTATCTATCTTCTGAAGAGATGGATAGGTATGTGCTTGAAGATGAAGAGGTGTTGCAAAATCCTTGATCTACACTAGCCAAATGAACTCCAGGAGTATATGGTGGGCCCTTTTAGCTTTCCAATGGATGTATTAGACACCCTATGTACCTTGCAAGATCACTCTCAAAAAGATAGATCAAAACAAATAATTTGGAGCTAGCTCAGAGGTGAAGAACTTGCTATTTTGGTTCATACATCTGTCCAGTGTTTTGCATAATTCTCTGAGCATAGCAACATTTATCTTAATTCCTCTTGGGGAAGTCTAGTTAACTTAAAGAGCTAACTTTCAAGAGTAATATCATAAAAAATAATGAGCCACACACTGAGAATGATGTTTAACAACTGATGACATCATCCCGATTTTCACAGACTAGTACAATAATGAGACCAGTGAGCAAAACAATGAACATAACTCTAGATTTAAGAACTTAATGATTATGAAAATTTGTATGCTTATACTAGACATTATGATGACTCCAATACGCTTTAAATCATTGAATTTGGATAAGTACACACTGAGAAACAACTCTGACAAGAGGAGTAAAAAAGTCAGGTACCTAACTGAGAAGTGAAAATGAACAGACAGGGTTGACTTCAACTGAACATAACTGAAGATTTAAACACCCAAATGACATGAAAATTGGTGCGCATATATTAGACTTATAGAGCTAACTTTACCAAGTCAAATAATTGAAAAAATTCCAACAAGCTCAGAGAAACCATCTCTGCAATCTGACTGAGAAAACGGAGAGATATGGCAGTGAGTAGTACACTTCACAAGAACATGGAAATATGAACTCAAATGATCATGAAAATGAAAGTATATTGATTGTACAATACAATGCACTTACTGATACATATGTGTGCCTTGGAATCACACCTTGATATGGCATAAAGCTCAGCTCTTGGAGGTCTTCACATAACCAGGACTAAGACTACCATGTATTTATAGTTGACCTTGGGAGGCTAACTCCCCTCAATCACTCTCCAATCAATTAGTGATTGATTTGATTCTCTATCTACCACAAATCACGAATTCGTTGCTCCTCTTTCCCTTTTTGATCAAGTGGACTCAACCACTTAAGATTCTTTCACTTTTACATTAAGTAAAGTCTTCAAAAGTTAGAAGAGTTTGTTCACAAGTGAACTTTACATAGTCTTCATTTTAAAGCTTCTTCTATGTCTTTGTGGGACTCAAGCCAATACTTAGGCTTGTCATAGACTTGCTCCATTAGCTCCCCCTGAAGCCAAGTATGCTTGAGGTCTTCAATCGTCCAAGATTACCTGCGAACCAATCATGACTTTGAACTTGCAGAGCTTTGTACCATCCAATGCTTTGGTTAGAATATCTGAACATTGTTGATGAGTGGACACATATGATATTTGAATCTCTTTGCTTAGAACCTTCTCTCGTACATAGTGATAATGAACTTAAATATGTTTAGTCCTTGCATGAAAAATAGGATTAGCAGCTAAGTGAATAGAACTCATATTGTCACCAAAAATAGTTGGAGTTCCAAACTCCAATCCAAGATCTTTGAATATTGTCTTCATCCACATAGCTTCCTGAGTAGCTATGGCAAGCCCTATATTCAGCTTCAGCAGAAGAGGGAGCAACTGTGGGTTGCTTCTTGGATGACCATGAAATAAGCTTTGAACCTGCAAAGGTAAGATAACATGAAGTGCTCCTTCTATCGTCGTTGGAGCCAGCCCAATCTGCATCAAAAAATAGCTTCAAACCTAAATCAGATACATAAGGATAATGAATTCCTTCATTTATGGTTCCTTTGAGATACTTGAGAATCCTTTTGGCAGCATCCATATGTGGTTTCCTTGGTGTGTGCATAAATTGACTTAGCACACTCACACTGTAACATATATCCACTCTTGTCAATGTGGCATAGTTGAGACTATCCACTAGACTTTGATATGATGTGATGTCCTCTATGAGTTCACCTTCATGTGAGCTCAATTTCTGATTGACCTCCATTGGAGTACCTGCAATCTTACAATCTTGCATCTTGAATTTTGCCAACATGTCGTTAATGTACTTTCTTTGAGTGAGAAACAAACCATGATTTTTCTAGACAACTTCCAAGCCTAGGAAGTAGGTAAGTGAACCCAAATCACTTATCTTGAACTCTTCTCTCATCTGATCTTTGATCTTCTTCATACCATCTGCATCATTTCCTGTCAATATAATATCATCTACATATACACATAGGTAGATGATCCTAGAATTACTCTTTTTAATAAACAGTGAAGGATCTTCCTTGCTTGGTTGAAAGCCTTTGTCCTGAAAGATTGAAATAAGTCTGAAATTCCAAGATCTTGGAGCTTGCTTGAGACCATACAATGCTTTATTAAGTTTACACACATAATCAGGATAAACTTTATTCTCAAAACCAGGTGGTTGTGCCATATATACCTCTTCTGTTATTCAACCATTCAAGAATGCATTCTTTACATCTAGTTGAAGTATCTTCCAATTCTTGGAAGAGGCAGTACTAAGCAAAACCCTAATAGTAGGCATCTTTGCCACAGGAGAGAAGGTCTCCTCATAATCAATTCCCTGAGTTTGTGCAAAGCCTTTTGCTACAAGCCTTGCCTTATACTTGTTAATGGAACCATCAAAATTCTTCTTGAGTTTATAGACCCATCTTGAGCCTATTACCTTCATGGATGAAGTCTTGGACACCAAATCCCAAGTGTTGTTTTCCTCAAGTGCTTCAATCTCTTCCCTCATTGCATGCTTCCATTCTGATTTTGCTTTGGCCTCTTAAAAGGATGATGGCTCCTCTTGATTTATGTCATGTGCTATGTAGATAGAATGTTTAGTTACTAATGAGGTGTCCAACCCATACCTTTTTGGTTTTTTCTTTTCCCTCATAGATCTTCTTAGGCCATGATGTGATGATTCTACCTCATGTCCAAGTTCTTGCAATTTTGCTTTACCTTTGGACTTCCATGCTTTAATCTTTTCCATCTGCAATTCTTCATCATCCTCTGAGGTGTCTTGTTCTACAATCTTTGGTTTTTCTCTACCAAGCTTTGGAAAATCTTCTTCAAGATCATATGGTAAATCGACCTTCCTGCATGAATCTTCATATGATGAATTGCTTTCATCAAAAACTACATCTTTGCTTACCAAGAATCCTTTGTTGGTAGGGTTGTATAGCCTGTAGCCCTTTTGATTGTTGTCATATCCAATAAATACACAAATTTCTGCCTTTGGATCCATCTTGCCTCTAACCTGTGAAGGAACCTGAGCAAAAGCAATACATCCAAAAACTTTACAATGATCTAAGCTAGGTCTTCGTCCATTCCAAGCCTCATATGGAGTCATCCCATCAAGGGATTCTAAAGGCAACCTGTTAATCAAGTAACTGGCTGTAGATACAGCCTCAGCCCATAGATAATAGGCAAATGCTTTTCATTTAACATGGACCTTGCAACTTCAACAATTGTCCTATTCCTCCTTTCTGCCACTCCATTTTGCTCAGGAGTGTACCTTGTAGTTACCTCTCTTTTGATTCCTCTTTCTTGAAGAAAAGAATCAAACTCATGGGAGAAGTATTCTCCCCCTCCATCTGACCTTAGGCTTTTTAGTGATTTACTTGTTTGATTTGCCAAATATCTTTTGAAACATGAAAAAGCTTCATCTTTCTGTTTCATAAAGAATAGGATAGTCCATCTGCTGCAATCACCAATAAAGGAGACATAATACCTTGATCCAGATATTGAAGCTTCCTTGCAAGGTCCCCATACATGTGTATGAACCAACTCCAAGAGATCTCCATGCATATAACCTTTCTTCATGAATGGTAACCTGTGAGACTTTCCAAATTGACATGCACTACACTTATA
>CM035413.1:134886638-134894138 GCA_020310875.1 Ceratopteris richardii
CTAAGTCTATAGGTGACTGAATTTTGTACAGATTTTTAGCTTCTAATTGTGATCAGGCTGAGAGAATGGAGTGTAGGAACATTTACATATGTAAATGAGAAGAAGTGAAGTTGTAGGAGGCACAAAATTCGATACGAATGTTTTGATCAAATCTCCTTCCACAGTTTAAAGTTTTGAGCAAGCAAGCACTCAATCTTTAAAAGCAAAAAGCTAGGCTACTCGTGGCGAAAAGCATTTGCAGAAACGGGTTCTAGATTGAGAGAACCAAGTGTTAAAAGTTATAGGTGTGTAAATCGACTTCTCAAAAGAACAGTTTTAGACATAGGTGCGTTGTTGAGATCATTTCTCAAGATCTACTGAATCTTTTGAAGAGATTCAACTTGGAGAAGGTGCACAATCTATAGGCAAAACCTCATACAAATATTTATCAAAATGTTTACACATTTGATAAGGCAATGAGTGAATCATGTGCAACAGACTTTTTGTGTAATCACCTTTTTCATAGTTTGTTCAAGAACTTGACAATTGAGTATTGATCTTCTAAAATTGGTGAAGGTTTGAGTTATTCTTGTTATAGAGGTGCTCTAAATACAAGAGTAACTTGTTCTTTTGGAGATTAACACTCTCCATCAGTGGTATCAGAGCAAGAAGCATCAAAATTGAAGAAAGGAGGATCCCAACTCCTGCAGTTGCAAAGAATTCAACATCTGAAGGTTCAAAAGATGATAACTTGAGGACAAAGCTTGAGAAGGAGGTCATACGACATCAAGGAAGACAAAAGGAGTATCATTCAAAGTAAAGGTACATCTGTTACTCATAAAGTTTGAAGAATTCAGTACACAGGTGAAGAAAGGATTGGAGATTCTCTTCAGATAGAGAAATTGGATAGAGAAAACTATCCAGCATGGTCAATGAGGATGGAAGCTCATCTTATGAGCAAAGACTTGATAGCTTACATTACAGGTGAAGATGAAAAGCCTCAATTCAGAGATCCTAGTGTTCCAACTAGGGAAGAATTATAAGATTTGAAGGATTGGATGGAGAGAGATGCTCAAGCTAGGAGCATTATCTACATGGCAGTTAATGAATACTTGCTACCTCATATTAGAGGTCTTGAAAGTGCAAGTGATATATGGAATGCTTTGGAGGAGCATTTCCAAAACACCACAAAGTCAAGGAAGGCATCCTTGTGGGCAGAATTTACCACTTTCAAGAAGAAGGCCTCTCAATCCATCTCAAATTATGTAACAAGGATGAAAGACATTGGAGATGCATTAGGAGCTGTTGAGGAAGACATTGAGGAGGATAAATTGGTAAGGCAAATCCTTACAGGTTTGAGAGGTGATGACAAATGGAAACCATTCATTTTGTCTACTGAATTATCACTTGATCACTTCACTCCTGATTTAAATCAGTTGCTAGGTCACATGCTAACCTTTGAGCAGGATGTCAAAGGAGAAAGTGATAAAAGTGCAGGTCATGCAATGTATTCAAAGGATAAGAAGAAAAATAGCAAAGGGAAGCAACAAGCAAATGAAGATGAAGGCACAACTAGCCAAGATAACTTCTTAAGAGGAAGAGGAGGTGGTAAAGGTAGAGGAAGAGGCAGGAGTAATAAAGATGGAGTCAAAGCTTGCTGGATTTGTGGTAAGACAAATCACTTAGCTAATGATTGTTGGCATAATACTCAGAGTAATGGTGGATATAATCAGAATTTTACATCAAGAGGAAGTGGTGGCAGAAATCAAAGAGGTCATTTCAGAGGTAGAGGTAGTAGGGGTTACTTTGGAAGAAATGTAGGTAGAGGATTCCAAAGTCAACAATACAACAATACCTACTACAATTATGCTTCAGATCAGAAGGAGGATTCAACATTGATAATGAAAGCAACTTATGAAAGGCAAAGTGAAGACCAAAGAGTCTTCTACATTGACTCAGGGTGTAGTAATCACCTAAGTGGCAACATAGCATTGATGACTGATTCGGAGAATAAGGTATCTAATCATATTGTTCAAACAGGTGACAATACAAAGCACAATGTGAAGTCAATTAGATCAGTGAAAGCCAAGGATGGTAGTGTTGCGAACATTTGTTTTATGTAGGGTACAAGTTTCAAATTATGTAAATACCTTTGGGAAGTCTTCAAATACTTCAAGAAGGCTCATATTATTCATAAAATGTAGCAAAAATACCACGTGAGTTCTAGAACATGGTGAGTCAAATTAGTGAGTCACAAGGGAGCTTCAGTGGTGTCCTAGTGGAAGGTCGATGTGGCTAGTTCTCAAAGTCCATCAATACTTTGCTTATTTGAGCACTTGAGTCATGTAATACCTCCATCCAAGTGTCTACCACGAATTTAGATGTATTAGGAAGGTTTTAGATTAGTTTCCCATGCTATAAAAAGAGGAGAAAAGTCGTGATCTTGTGGGATGTCCAAGAGAGTCATATGTGTATCTCTACACTGCTGTAGTTTTGTATGAAGAGATTGCAGAGCTTGTATCTCCCTCATTATATATCCAAATTACATGTTTGATAGCTCATTGGAAAGCTCTTACTGTCTAATTTCTTCCTGTAAATGTTCATAATCATTGGATTTGTGAGCTGAGAGCAATACTCTCTGCAAGTAGTGTGTGTTCTCTGTTTTTTTATCCCTGTTGAAGGTCTCCATTAAACCTCAAACTTGCAGAGGTCATATTTCCTTGTGTATGTATCCAAATCATGTGTTCTTTGGCTTGTTAGAAAGATCTTTGAGTCTACTTGTATTCTGGAAAGTTTCAAAGTCATTGGAGTTGTGAGTTAAGAGCAGTAGTCTCTGCAAGTGATGTGTGTCCTCAGGTTCATCTCTATTTCAAGGTCTCCATTAAAGCTGCATATTGCAGAGGTCATAGCTCATTGTGTATTTATCCATTTGAGGTGTTCTATATCTTGTTGGAAAGCTCTTAGAGTCTAGTTTATGTGTGTGAAACAGTTTTGGAAAATTCCAAGTGAGTAAAGAGAAATTTGCTCTGCAAGAAAATTGGTCTGTGCATACAAGTTTGTGAAAAAGTCAACTAGGTCCTGTTGGGTTTCACCTACTTCTAGCTGTACTTTGGAGATCAATAAACTCCAACATTGGTATCAGAGCAAGTACTTGGAGGCTTGGAGAAGGTTATCATACCTTGACGAAGAATTTGAAGCTATCAAGGAAGAAGTTCATCATCAACACTACACAAAGGTAGAAGAAGATTGGAAGGAGGCATCTGAAGCAACATCCAAGCAAAGAAAGGTGCACATACCTCATTTACAAGGTGAATATTATATTTCTTCTCATCACACACATTGGAAAGGAGGCTTAAAGGAGGAAGCTTAGCATTTGTATTATGGGAGACCAACATGCACAAATAGAGAAGCTTGATAAGACCAATTATCAAGCATGGAAGTTTAGAATCACAGCATACTTGCAAGGTAGAGGCTTGTATGGTTTGATTGACGGCACAGATATCAAACCCACATTACCAGAGGACCCAAATCAGCAACAATTGAGGGAGTTTAGACTTTGGAATGAGAGAGACAAAAGGGTTATATTCATTTTATCACAAAATATTCAAGATTCAATGGTAGGACACATACAAGATCTAGACACAAGTAGAGATGTTTGGCTTGCATTGGAAAGGTTGTATGCTACAGGTACAAGAGCAAGGAAGATTCAACTCAAAAATGAGTTGAATAACATAAAGAAAGATACAAGGACATCGGTCAATGATTACATATTGAAAGTTAAAGAGATTGCAGATCAACTAGGATCAATTCAAGCTCATGTGGAGGACGACGACTTGGTTGCACATACTCTCAACGGACTCAAAGATGATGAGAGATGGAAACCCTTCATTACTTCAGTTTATGTTAGAGGAGAATTACCAGATTTTGATCAACTTATTGCCCTCATGGTCACGGAGGAGATGAATCTAAATGGTTCTACTTCAAATCAAAAAGGATCTCAAGGACAAGCTCTTTATGTAGGATCATCAAGAGGTGGAAACAGAGGTGGAAGAGGTTCAAATAGAGGTCGAGGAAGAAGGAGCGATGATCAAAGGACTTCAAGTGGCTTCTTCAACATAAGAGGAAGAGGAAGATCAAGCGTTAGAGGTACAAGAGGCTACTACAACTACAACCAAAGACAAAGGAGTGAAGATAATAAGAACAATTGCTATATATGTGGAAGGTATGGACACTATGCCGAAGATTGTTATCAAAATGAAAATAATCAAGGTGGTAATCGAAGAGGAGGCTATTCAAGAAGAGGTAAACAACAAGGAAATTATGCAGTTGAAGGTAAAAGTGATGATTATGATTCTCTTCTTATGATGAATGTAGAAACTAAGATGAATTGCAATAGCGATGTATGGTATGTAGATAGTGGTTGTTCTAATCACATGTCTCATGATGCTTCATGGTTTTCTAATATGCATAATCCGTCATGTAAAGGTCATGTTGAAACAGGAGATGATACAACACATAAGATTATGCAGGTTGGAGATGTTGTTATGCAGGATAAGAGCAAGAAAAATTGCTTGAAGGATGTACTTTATGTGCCAACGATCACTAAGAATTTGATGTCGGTTGGTCAAATGGTAGAAAAAGGTCTACAAGTGAGATTTAATCATGCAGGTTGCTTCATTGAGGATCCAAAGCAAAGGAGGTTAATTGCTAGAGGTCAAAAACAAGGTAGATTGTTTACATTCAAGGTAAACCCAAATCATACAAACTATTTCTCTTATGGTATGCATCGAATAGCAGAGCTTGATCTATGGCACAAAAGGATTGGACACATGAATGTACACAGGTTAAAGGAGCTATCAAAGAAGAGGATTGTTGAAGGATTACCTGATCTTACTAAGCAACATATGGTGCATCTTTGTGAAGCATGTCAAATGGGTAAGCAGAGTAGACAACCTTTCAAGCATTCAAGCTATGTAAGTGATGGTTTGCTAGATCTCATACACACAGATGTGTGGGGACCTACTAAAGAGGCATCCTTGGTTGGTAATAAGTACTATGTATCATTCATTGACGATCATAGTAGAATGACATTTGTGTATTTTATTAAACATAAGAGTGAGGTCTTTGATTGTTTCAAGAAGTTCAAATCATATGTCGAAAAGCAAACAGGAAGGTATATTAAGAAGCTAAGATCCGATGGAGGAGGAGAGTATTTCTCTCAAGCTTTTACTGATTTCTTGTATGATGAAGGTATCAAAAGAGAAGTTACATGCAGGTATACTCCACAACAAAATGGAGTCGCAGAAAGAAGAAACAGAATCATAGCAGAAGCATCTAGAAGCATGCTTAATGATATGTGTTTGCCTAATTATTTTTGGGCTGAAGCTGTTAGCACAAGTGTTTACATTATGAATAGAGTTCCGACTGCTGGAGTTCATCATTTGACACCATATGAGGTATGGCATGGAAGGAAACCAAGTGTAAGTCATTTGAAAGTATTTGGCTGTGTATGTTATGTACATGTACCTAGTGAGGTGAGATCTAAACTTGATGCGAAATCAGAAAAATGTATATTTATTGGTTATGCAGATACTCAAAGAGGATATAGATGCTATAATCCTCATACCAATAAGGTTGTTGTGTCAAGAGATGTAAACTTTGATGAATCACTTTCATGGTATGCAGATAAGAATTGTTTGCAGGTCATGGATGAAAATGAAGAAGCTGTGGTTGAAGGAGATGAATGCATAGTTCAGCCATCAGGAAGTTTAAATGATGAAAGGAGTGGTTTAGATGAAGAAAGAGGATCACCTTTCAATGGAAGATTAAGGCAAGAGTCACCTCCAAGTGTTAAAAGTAAAGGTAAACTCAAACTTGTTGAAGTTAATGATGAAGGAGAGGAAATTAGTGATGTATGTGAGTATGGAGAATCATCAAAGGTTCCTAATAAGAAAGGAAGAGCATCTACATTGGAGGTAAGAAGAACTTCAAGAGTAAGTAAGCAACCTCAAAGGTATACTTATGAATATTTCATGAATACTCATTATGCTTTTATGACAAAAGTTGAGCAGGAAAATGAACTCACATGTTATGATGAGGCCAAAGGAGATGAAAAGTGGGAGAAAGCAATGAGAGAAGAAATGGAAGCACTACAGGATAACAAGACTTGGAATTTAGTTCCAAGTACACCAAAGCAAAAGGTAATTGGTTGCAAGTGGGTTTTTAAGATTAAAAGAAATAGTGATGGTAGTGTGTCTAGATATAAGGCTAGACTTGTAGCAAAAGGATATAATCAAACTCAAGGTGTGGACTATGAGGAAACATTTAGTCCAGTAGCAAATATGGCAACGGTGAGAACTTTGTTGGCTTTAGCTGCAAGTAAAAGGTGGAATATATATCAACTCGATATAAAGAATGCCTTTCTTAATGGTGAGTTAAATGAAGAAGTGTATATGTCACAACCAGATGGTTATGTGGATGCAAAATGTCCTAATCATGTATGCAGGTTAAAGAAGGCATTGTATGGTCTTAAGCAGGCACCAAGGGCATGGAATGCAAGGTTGGTAAAGTATCTTATGCTGCAAGGATACACAGCGAGTCATGCTGATCCTTCACTTTATGTAAAACATGTAGATGGCATGTGTGTCTATGTATGCATTTATGTGGATGACTTGTTGATTACAGGGAATGATGCAAAAGCAATTGATGAGATAAAAGGTAATTTGGGAAAGGAATTTAAAATTTCAGATCTTGGTTTGCTCAGATACTTTCTTGGGATTGAAATTGTGTATAGCGATGAAGGTATGTGGTTGATACAAAGAAAGTATATATGTGATATGCTGAAAAGGTTTGGTATGCAGGAATGTAAATTTGTTTCTACTCCAATGGAATGTAATGTAAAGCTAAGCGCAAAGGAAGGTGATGAGTTGCATGATATGAATGTATATAGATCCATGGTAGGATCTTTGATTTATGCAACAAAAACTAGACCTGATATATGTTATGCAGTGGGAGTATTGTCACAGTTTATGCATGAACCTAGAGTACCTCATATGCATGCAGCGAAAAGAGTGCTTAGATATTTGAAAGGTACCATGAACGAAGGATTATTTTATAGTCATGATGCTGATCTAACTCTTAAAGTCTTTAGTGATGCAGATTGGGCTGGAAGCAAAGATGACAGAAGATCCACAAGTGGATATGTGGTAATAGCAGGAAACAAGACATTAACATGGAGTTCAAAGAAACAACCTACAGTTGCTTTATCTTCTACAGAGGCTGAGTATAGAGGTTTAGCATTGGCTACTACTGAGGTTATGTGGTTTAAAAAGTTGTTTCATGACTTGAATGTGCAGGTTGATGTACCACTGATATATGGGGATAACTTGAGCAGCATTCATATGACCTCAAATCCTATTTTTCATGCTAGAACAAAGCATATAGAGGTTCACTATCATTATGTTCGAGAGAAGGCCATGAACAATGAAGTGCAGGTTTCTTTTGTTGGAACAAAGGATCAAG
>CM035413.1:134914138-134916638 GCA_020310875.1 Ceratopteris richardii
ACAAAGATAATGTCAAAGCTTGTTGGATATGTGGTAAGACCAATCATCTATCTCATGACTGTTGGCACAATAATCAAAGCAATGGTAATTTTAATCAGAATTTTAATCAAAGAGGAAGAGGTGGTAGATATCAGAGAGGAAACTTGAGAGGTAGAGGTGGTAGGAATTATTTTGGAAGAGGTGGAGGAAGAAACTTCCAAAATCAGTCCTATAATAACACCTACTACAATTATGCATCAGATCAGAAAGAAGATTCAACTCTCATTATGAATGAAACATGTGAAGTCTCACATGAAGACATGAGAGTGTTTTATATTGATTCAGGATGTAGTAACCATCTAAGTGGAAATATTGCTTTGATGACTGATCTAGATCATAATGCAATTAATCATACAGTTCAAACAGGTGATAATACAAAGCACAAGGTAAAGTCAATTGGTTCAATCAAAGCCAAAGATGGAAGCACTCTCTTGAGTAAGGTTCCGTATGTTCCTACAATTCCAAAGCATTTTATTAGTGTAGGACAAATTATGGAAAAAGGATATGAGGTAAGGTTCACTAATGATGGAGTTTATGTTGAAGACCCTAATCAAGGGTATAAACACATTGTTACAAGAAAGAAGGAAGGAAGGCTCTTCACATTAAAGATACAAGGTAATGTTGGATGCTATGTTTACATATGGAGAGCAAAAGGTGTCTGAATTGGATCTTTGGCATAAAAGACTTGGATACTTTAATGAAAGAGGTATAAAAGAAATGGTTAACAATGGTTCACTGCTTGGATTGCCTAATGTTGCAGGTCAACACATGACATATAGACGTGAAGCATGTCAGCTAGGTAAGGCTCATAAGAAATCATACAATAAGCATGGTTTTATGTATTCAGAAAGACTTGAATTGGTACATACAGATGTGTGGGGTCCTTCAAAAGACTTTAGTATGAATGGTTCAAGATATTATGCCATATATGTTGATGATGCTACCAGATGGATTACAATCTATGTGATCAAAGACAAGTCAGAAGTGTTTAATACATTTAAACACTATCATGCATCTGTAGAAAGAATTACAGGTCAAAAATTGAAGAGGTTAAGGTCAGATGGAGGGGGAGAGTATTTCTCTAATGAGTTCAGTGATTACTTGTGGAGTGTAGGTATAAAGAGAGAGGCTACCTGAAGGTACTCTCCTCAACAAAATGGGGTAGCAGAGAGAAGAAATAGAGCTCTTGTTGAGTTTGCTAGATCCATGATGAAGGAGAAAAATTGTCCAAATTATTTGTGGGCTGAGGCTATAAACACAGCCACATATTTGGTCAATAGGTTACCATGTAAAGCCTTGCAGGGTATGACACCATATGAAGCTTGGTGGCATAAGAGACCTACCTTGGATCATTGTAAAATATTTGGTTGTTTGGCATATGCATATGTGCCATCTCAATTGAGGCATAAATTGGAACCTAAAGCAGAGAAGTATGTATTTATTGGTTATGATGGTAAGTAGATGGGTTATAGGTTGTGCAATCCATCCACAAACCAATTTCTTGTGTCTAAGGATGTTACATTTGATGAACAAGGCACTTGGTATGTAGGTAAACTTAATGTGCATGCAGATGTTGAAGAAGTTGTGAACCAAAAGAAAGGTAAATCAAATGTTCAGATATTTGATGAAGATGAGAACAATGAAGTACAGGTTGGAGTTGAAGAAGTGCCAAGATTTGATCCAGAATGTGATGAACTAGAAACTTCAAGAAGTGGAGAAGTCGGAAGGTCATCTGGGCACAAATGGCAACCTACAAGGTATAGCTATGATACTTCATTCTTGACTACTAAAGATTATGCTTACATGATAAAAGCAGATGAAGATCCATCCACATATGATGAAGCCAAAGGAAAGAAGAATTGGGAAAAAGCTATGTAGGAGGAATATGATGCATTGATGGAAAATGAGCCTTGGGATTTGGTTCCTAAACCAAATAGTGAGAAGATCATTGGATGTAAGTGGGTTTACAAAACAAAAAGATTTGCAAATGGAAGTATTTCTAGATACAAAGCCAGACTTGTTGTGAAGGGATATGCACAGACATATGGAGTGGACTATGATGAGACCTATAGTCCAGTGGCAAAGATGACAACTATCAAGACACTCATAGCAATTTCTGCTTGCAAAGGTTGGAAATTATCTCAATTAGATGTTAAAAATGCTTTCTTGAATGGATACATTTCAGATGAAGTTTACATGGAGCAACCAGATGGTTTCAAAGATCAAGTGTATCCAAATTATGTGTGTAAGCTCAAGAGAGCTTTGTATGGATTGAAGCAGGCCCCACGTGCTTGGAATTACAGGCTTGTAAAGTTCCTAAAGGAACTAGGATTTCAAGCATCAAAGGCAAATAGTAGCTTGCTAGTCAAAGCAAGTGAAGATGGATTTATTTATGTTTGTATTTATGTTGATGATATAATTCTTACAGGAACAGATGACAAAGGCATACACATGATTAAGA
>CM035413.1:134924138-134959138 GCA_020310875.1 Ceratopteris richardii
ATACCAATTCTTGATAACACCTTGAATGTTGGTATATTGTGTGTTGTGACGTAATTTTGGGAAACAAGCATAGGGCCTCTATCTTTACAGACCCCTTCCACTCCCAAGAACCCAATTCTCATTTAAACGCGCTTCTGACAGTTAGAACACAGCGTTTAACACTGGCGCAATCTATGGGAAGGTGGCAACAGACCAGATTGTTGCAAATCAATTATGGAAACGTGACTGTAAATTGTAAATCGACAGTAATAGTACACGATTAGTACCAAAAGATGATACATGGTGGTTACTCGATCCGGTGAAATGTATCCAAAGAACCACCAGCCTGGGGTACCTAATTTACCAAGGACGCCTCCAGGAGGTAAAAGCGCAGATAGGTCTAACCCAGTTGTCAAGAAAGTAAAGAACGTTAGTAAGGATTCCGGTCATATTTCGGTGGAACGAAATAAATCTCTAGCAGATTCCGGTGCGATTTCGTCATAATCTGTCGAAGATATAGTAACTCCAGAATCTAAGAGGATGCAGTATGAAGTCAATTTAACATCATTGAGTAAAGATTCGAACTTGTTTACGAATAGAAACGTCTTAGTCAAAGAAATCAACAAGGGAGAAAAAGCACCCTGTATTGGTGAAAAATCGACACATTCCGGTGATAAAACTATACCAGTTGCTGAAAGATCGCAGTTTTTCGGCGACGGTTTACCATTTTTTGGTGAATCATCAGTCCAGTCACTGCTATTGGGAGAAAGCTTTCCTACATTCGACATCAAGAAGGAAGGTAGCTTGTTCGAAACCGAGATTCGAAACATACTGAACAAGATTATCGACCCAGAAAGTGCACAGGCTGACGATACAGATTCCGAGGATTCAGATATTCAGCCTCGGGGTACAGAAGATAGTCACAATACAAGCATCAGTGCCATGAATGGGCAACAACAACAACAACTATGCCCACCAAGGCTGACTCCAAGCGGAGTAACGTACACTAAATTCGGTGGATTTCCAGGAGATGACCCAGATGCTCATGTACGCACATTTGAGATAAGTTACGCAGTGCTCAACCATCCACCCGATCCGGCGTATAAGGCTATTGTCTTCCAGTCTACATTGGTTAATGAAGCAGCCAAATGGCTTACAGAATATGATATTAACCATTTTGGCACCTATGAAGCAGTAAGGGATGCATTTTTGCAAAGATTCAGGCTAAAGAAGAATCCAGCCAAAATTTTTGATTACCTGCAAAACAATAGACAGAAGATAAATCAAATAGTGCAGGAATATGCCACCCTATTCAGAATGCATTTGAGGCAATTACCCCCAGCACATGCCAACCTACCAGATGATGTTATCACTCAATGGTTTATCAATGGTTTGACTCCGCAGCTTAAACAGATTATGATCATACGCTATGTAGGAGCTATGACGCTAGATGCGGTGATCGCAATGGCTTTGGAGCTGGAAAACAAGGTTGGAGGATTTACAGAAGACCTAGAATGGTTAAAAACAAGTAAAAATATCGCAGAAGATCCGACCAGACAGATGTACTGCACCATGTGCAAGAATTCAGGGCATACCAGTGCCACTTGCACCCTCAACCAATTGTTTTATGCTATCTGTAACACGACCGGACATACCACCAAAAAATGTGCATACAACGCTAAAATGCAAGGAACGGCAATAGTAAATGCAATCATACAAGAACTAGGGCAGCCGGCCAATCATTATGTTCCTCCGCAAATGAGAAACAACCAGCAGCAGGGATACCAAAATTACACAAGACAGAGAAATAATAATTACAATGCGAACCGTTGGCAGGCAGGACTAGCACAGGAAAATACTAATTTGCCACCACCTCGCTGCCATTTTTGCGGTGAATTTGGCCACATTAGAATATTTTGTAAGGATGCGGCTGAATACGGTCAGAGGAAGAAAGAGCGCCAGAACCCTATGACAAATATGGTTCAGATCACACCCATAGAGACACAAGCTGGAGTAGTTCAGACCAGATCCAGGAGGCCGCTACAACCAGCAGCTGAAATATTTGAACCAGACATCCTAGAACAGCAAAGAACATATGACAAGGCTAGTCAGTGGACCACCACAGAACCTCTGGTGTTCCCAGAGCCTATTCCGCTGACACCAATTCCACTATCACAAGAAACTACACAGGAGCAAGAGTCAATTCCAATAACCGACGCATTGTCTTCAGAATCGGTGAAAGGTACTAATCAAGTAAATCAAGCATGGGAAATCTTATCTAAAGCGTCCATTACTCTTCCTCTTGGACAATTACTTGCACTAGTACCAGGAGTCCGCCAACAATTCCAACAACAGTTTAGTACTGAGTCTGCCTGCATTCCGGCAACAGCAACAGTACAACCAGAAACTGATGCTACGGTGGATCATTTGGTCCCATTGATTACGGTATGGTACAAAAATCATAAAATCAATCAAGTACTAATTGATGGAGGGTCTGGTGTAAATATTGATACTACCGCTCTGTGTAAAAGGTTAGGATGGAAGAAAATTGAGCCTGTCCAGTTTTTTGTAAGGATGGCTGATCAGTCCAGAGTCCACCTAGTAGGACTAGTACGAGATGTGCCCATAACTCTGCAAGGCACAACATTTAAGATGACTTTTGTCGTCTTAGAGCTACCAAAGTCTAGCTTGGATTATAATTTACTTTTCGGCCATCCTTGGTTGAAACAAGCCAAGGTGATACAAGATTGTTCTGCACAGGAACTCACTTTCAAGGATAATAATCGTAAATATGTCGTCAAACTAGATGCTATACAGCCTTGCGAATTGCATGCTAGTCCGTATTTTGCAGAACTAGTTCATATGTTAGATGGGTTGTCAGATGATGAAGAAGAAGATTTTTTAAAGAACAACATTGACTTAATCTCCCTAGGAACTGTTGATCTACAATCTATTGTAGATAATTGGAATCCCGCAGTTTGTACGGTAATGCCTATAATAGAAGAAGATAAGAAGGAAGATACTGCTGCTATAGATGACGCTCAACTGCAACAACTTTTTAAGCGAGCTGACGATACAGAGAAGCCCCGACAATTTTATGTTCCAGAGGATCAGTTGATGACTTATAATTTAGGAGATGAAGACCATCCGCGTCCTTTCAAGATAAAAGAAAACTTACCGGAAACATTTCAAGCAGACCTAGTCTAGCTACTCCGAGAGTTCTCCGACGTCTTTGCATGGGATTACAAAGACATGAAGGGTTTGGACCCGCGCATTTATCAACACGGGGTCATGCTGAAGCCGAAAGCAAAACCAATCAAACAACCAAGCTACCGGCTACTCAAAGTCGGATTCATTGTACCAGTAGAGCATGCTAAATGGATCTCACCAATTGTTATTGTGCCTAAAAAGAATAAGCAGCTACGAATATGTGTAGATTACCGAAAACTGAACGTAGCTACGGTGCGTGATCCATTTCCGCTACCTTTTCTTGACACAATGCTTGATAGAGTAGCAGGACATGAAATGTACTCATTCCTAGACAGATACAATGGGTATAATCAAGTTAGAATGGCTGAACAGGATATACCAAAGACCGCTTTCATCACCAATTGGGGTGCTTTTGCTTGTACCGTTGTCGTGAAGGGCTTAGTTGGGTGGATCAAGACAACTGCTTGTGTTCCAAATAGACGGTACACGCAGGGTGCTTCGGGCAACTTAAGTGGTAGAATTCAAATATAGATACTCACAGATAGTCAGATGAGATCATAACTCAAATCACACGTACAATTCATCAACACCATAAGAGAGAATAGAAAGATAAGTGAGAGGTGTGAAACTCATCATATGAGAGACAATTAATTCATAATAATGTGTCCATACAAATATAATGCAAATAACGAAAACAAACACATCATAAGAGAGTTTGGAAACGAGAGAGATGTGAGGAAATTGGAGAGCCAATTAATTCATAATAATGTGTTCGTACAAATATAATTCAGATAACGGAAATAGATACAAGTTACCAAAACATCATAAATCATGATGTCCTCCTCATGCGAGCAGAACCTCCACACTATGTGTGGACCAACACTCCTCAAGTGTGAGAACTCCTCCTCCAACTCCTCCTCCAAAGTGTCCTCCAAGAACTCCTCCAAGAGCTTCAGATAATCTTCAGATAATCTTCAGTTCATGTCCAGATGATTATGACAATGAGACCAAGCCTCTCTTATATAGTTTTTTCCAACTCACAAAAAGCTTTAGCGATCAAATAAATCAGCTTTTATCGTGAAACTCCAAAATAGCGTTCGCTATTTCTTTGTTTTTTTTCGGATAAAACTTTCTATCGCTAAAGTTTGCTTTTCATTTCAAATAACGATCGCAAGTCATGAGTTTTCTTTTTAGTTTTTAGTTTTGAAAATAGCGAATGATATTAATAGTGCTTCACTTTTTCTTTTAGTTTCTAAAGAATGTGTTCACACTATAAAGATTTCAGGTTCATATGGCACATGGTTTTCATATGCCTTTTGTTACATAATATGATGAGCAAATATCTGCTTGACTTCACAATTGTCTCCAATAATCTGCTCTTATCATCCGATCATGCTCATCCAAATTCGTCGGAAATTGACCTCCTTTTAATTACCAAGAGAATGCTTTGTATCACCTGTTAGACGGTATTCACGTTAAGATAACTGAAATTCTTCTGTAACCAAACTGACTCTAGATATGTAGAGATGTAAATCTCTACGACACCGTAATGTGGTTTGGATTAATAAATGCCCCAAGTACTTTCCAGAGGTGTATGCAGGAAATATTCTCCCCTTATCTTACCTCATTCATGCAAGTATATCTTGATGATTTCTCTTTGTTCGGTAAGATGGTAGCATACTTGTTCCATTTACGGTGCTGCTTTGAGAAATGCAGGGAATACAGACTCTGCCTGAACCCCAACAAATCTGTGTTTGCGGTGTCATGTGGTAAATTGCTTGGCCATACTCTATCTGCACAAGGCATACAAGTCGACCCAGATAAGGTAGCAGCTGTGTTAGAAGCACCTATACCTACTACACCAAAGGAAGTAATGCGTTTCATGGGTCAAGTGAGATGGCATGGTCGTCATTTACGGTGGCTCGCTCATTTAGCCATTCCACTTAATCGATTAATCACGAAGAGTCCTAAAAAGTTTGATTGGACTCCAGAATGTCAAACAACATTTCATCGTCTAAAGTGTTTATTAACACAGGTACCAATTTTACAGCCTCCTGACTGGGATCGCCCATTTCATGTCTTCGTAGACGCATCAGATATTGCCATCGCAGTGTTCTGATGCAACAAACCGATAAGTGGTTCCGGCCTGTTTACTATGCGAGTAGAAGACTTGCTCCTGCAAAAAAGAATTACTTTGTAACCGAAAGAGAATGTCTGGGTTTAGTGTATTCAGTAAAGAAATTCAGACACTATTTACTTGGCCGCATGTAGATCATGCTGCACTTGTCTATCTGCTACGACAACAGCATTTAGGTGGTCGACTAGTGCGTTGGGTTCTATTTTTACAAGAGTTTGATTTTGAAGTAATCCATCGGCCCGACAACTCACATGCCTTAGCAGATTTTCTTTCTCGCTTAGATTCCGGTGAAGCTCCGGTCGGTGTTGATGACACCACACCAGCGATTTAAAGTACTGAACCAACTAATGATAAAGAAGCAAATCCTCCCCCAACAACTAATTACTATGATCAATTGTTAACTTTTTTGACTGATGGATGTCTTCCTTCTACAACATCTCTTGCAATGCGTAGGAAGATTGCAGTGTACAGTCGCAAATTTCGGTTAATTGCTGGGGAATTATACTATATGGATCACACTAGAGTTTTACTTCGTTGTATTCCTCCACACAAAGTTAACTCAGTCATTATTTTGGCTCACTCAATTCCTTCCGGTGGACACTTTGCAGAAGATTTAACGCAGCGAAAAATTATACAAAGTGGACTTTGGTGGCCTACTATGTACAGGGATGTATCTCAGTTTGTCAAACAATGTGATACTTGTCAACGGTCTGGACAACCTCTACAACGCCATTTTTTCCCTCTCCAACCGGTCTTGCCATTGGAGCCTTTTCAGAAGTGGGGCCTAGATTTTGTTGGACCTATTACACCTCCTGCCATACTCAGTAATAATCGTTATATTCTAACATGTACAGACTATGCAACCAGATGGGCAGAAGCATGGGCTTTAAAATCTGCCACAGTTGTTTCGGTGGCAAAGTGTCTAATGAAAGATGTCTTTCCGCGCTTTGGATTACCTCTAGAGCTTGTTACAGATCAGGGCACTCATTTTGTTAACAATCTAATGAAAGTACTCACACATTCTTTTCAGATCACACATTAATTCAGTTCACCATATTATCCTCGTGCAAATGGTTTGGCTGAGAGTACAAACAAGACCCTGCTGAATATGCTTCGAAAACTCATTTTGGAAGCACCAGAAAGATGGAACCAACTGTTACCTGTAGTCTTGTGGGCATACCGAACTACCTAAGGTAGCAACAGGTCTAACACCTTTCAAACTAGCTTATGGATTGGAAGCCATAGCACCCATGGAAATTAATGTGCCAAGCTTACGTGTGGCTCTCACTCAGAAATTAATACCAGAAGATTCTTTATCATTTCGGCTAGATACACTCAGAGAACTGGATGAGCACCGATGGCAAAGTTTTCTAACTATGCAGGAAGTACAGCTAAGACAAGCTCAAACACATGATCGCTATCTAAAGACCCCAGTTTTTTGGGTGGGACAACTTGTACTATTTTACAATGCAAAATCAAATCGCTGTGCTAGAAAATTCAAGTTACGATGGTTTGGCCCCTATCGGATTTCTAAACAAGTAGGCCCCGCAACATTTCGGTTGATTACTTTGACCGGAATTCCTCTTCCAAAGGTGATAAATGGATCAAAGCTGCGGCCGTATGAACAAGCATCCGATCCACACTGAACGTTCCGCGGATTGGCCGTGCATTTTTGTGTTTTCTTTTCTTTTCTTTTATTTTCTTTTAATTTTGCGTGCTTAATAAATTAATAAAATAAGTCTGTAAATATCCGCGTTTTGATACCTAATTATGTCAACAGCCGCCCTGCCCTTTCAACCTACTCATGCATGCACACCGAAGTTAAGAAGCTATCATCTCAACGATGAACGATTATTAGTGATTTTGATTGCTCCCCACTGCCGAACATCTACTTAACTTTCTCCGTTTCACCCAAAATCACAATTGTGCTTGCGTGATTTGTGTGACTGTGTATACCCTGTGCGTTTGCATTTGTGCTTGCTGTCATCATTTGCACCATGGAAGCTCTCGCAAACTATGCCGCTTTTCGTGACGGACTCCCTACCGAGGTAGGAGAGTTTTTGCGCACCCATGGGTTATCCAATTTCGCTGAACTGTCGTGGCATTGAGTGGAATCCCACCCGTTTTTTGCTCAGATCATCGCCCCTATCGCCAAAACACCTGCCAACGAGCAAAGTTGGGCTATCACTTCCCTACCCTCCCGAACCATAATCACCTTCCAAACTTTCGCTGAGTTGTTTCGACTCCCTTCCCAAGGTCGAGAGAATGGCCCAAATCTGCTATTAGCCACCATGAATTAGTTATTCCCTAGGAATTCATCCAACGAATACGCGATCCTATGTCGACCGGAACCTGAGAGATCCACCCTTCAGTTCTTAGTAGCTATCCTGAACCTACAAAAACGTACTTATGGATTATCGCGTCCATTCTACTCCGCCATTGATTTAGCTGCTAGAGAACCAATAAATTTTGCATCCTACTTCTTCCACCGCATTCACAAGGAATGCGCTTCAATAATTAAACAGGTAAACAAAGGAGGAATGCCAAGGTCCAGATTGCCGCACATTATTTCTTTCCTTTTTCCGGCAATTCTTGCAGCAGAACCATGAAGAATCGGCCCAATTATTGGAAGATGATGAAGAAGACGAAGAGGAACTCAATCAACTCTTCCACCGGAAAAGAATTAGAATCAGCTCATCTAAAAGTGAAGCACAAGGTTCAGACGAAGGAAATAAAGAAGATGACAAAGAAGAAGAAAAACAGGACGAAGAAACCTTCCATGATACCGCAACATCTATGCAGCACGAATCATCAGCACAGTCTTCGTTAGAAGGGCAACACGAACAAGAGGATCACACCGACTCGGACACGAGCTCGTCCCAAGAAGCATCTCAGCAGCAATTTGAGCACGAACAGCAAGGAGATGAGGAACAAATCATTAAAGAAGTTTTCGAAGAGCTACTGAAAGCAGTCGAGTCCACAGCTGCCAACACTACCGATACTACACAACAAACAACAGAAAAGGTAACAGAACCTCACTCTGTTCTCCCCACTCCACCCATCCTGACCGAAGGACCCACTGCCTCGTCTTCCTCATCCCCAAACTATTCTCCACTGAACTCACAACAGCTTCTAACATAATCCTCTTCTCAACATCGTCCTATTCTATCACTTCCAACACTCCCGGTATTTTCAGAGCTTGCAAATATGGGACAAAGGCTGATCAATCTATCGCAACAATTACCAATACAATTGAAAGAGGCAACCAATACTATCAAAAATGATTTCCTACATAGGTCGATATGCTAGAAGCAGACATCACTCCACTACAGGAAGAGATTGATGCAGTCAAATCAGAAAACCATATTCTACATGAACAAATTAGAGAATTACAAGCGAGAATTGCCGAACAGGAAGTGACTTGCAACGCTGGCGGAGCTCAAAGAAAAAGATAAGTTAATAGATGTTGCAAATGCCAAAATAATTCAGCTGAAGTAAGACCTACAAGATAAAGAAGATGTCAGAATCGCATTAAGAAATCTGCTCAAAGAAACCAGAGTTCAAGTAGACGAAGTAGTACAAAAAGGCCAAGAATAGTACGATCTTGTGATGAAAACAACCGAAGAACTCCAGAAATGTAAGATAGAATTCGACGAGGTAAACAACATTCTACGACAAAAACTGACATTAGAAGCAAAATTACAAAAAGTAATAACAGATCTTCGAAGAGAAAGGGATGCATATTCTAGAGCCATACAGTTTCAGAATCAAGAGATCAAAAGAAGGGAGA
The DNA here is from genome assembly GCA_020310875.1 of Ceratopteris richardii. NCBI lineage: Eukaryota > Viridiplantae > Streptophyta > Polypodiopsida > Polypodiales > Pteridaceae > Ceratopteris > Ceratopteris richardii. The sequence continues at coordinate 134,933,255 of CM035413.1, forward strand.
ATCAGCTAGACAATCAGAAAGAAAGATTAAGCAAGATGGAGAAACAAGTGGCAGAAATGAAAGTTTCCAGAGATGCGGCCCTATCGAACAATTTCTAGCTACAAGAAGCCTTTCTGCAGACGCAAGCAGAAATTTTGCTGACCGAAGCTATAGATTTAAGTTTTGTAAGAGTAGATGCACAACTAGTAGAACCGGATACTCTCAAACAGCTTTTAGAAACTTTAAAGAAGAAAATCGCCCGAACCTTTAGATTAGCCAGAAACATGTATTTAGACGGAGTTATAGAAGAACAGTAATTTTGTAAAACTTGCGGGTTTGAGTCCACCGTGCGTGCCAGAGTGTTAGTTGGCCACCGGATTGGAAGTTGTAAAACTTAATCTTTTGTTCGCACGTGCGAAAAGTTGTTACACTGACAGTTGTAATCTTTTATGCAATGAAAAGAGATGCTGAGTGACGACTCGTGGAATCACCAGACTGTTCGTCAGGGTGATTGTCTGAGCGTTGCTGTAGCGTTGTTTGTCTAATTTCTGAGTACTCTGAGTATACTGTGCATATCCGTGTTTGTTGTCTATCGATCTTTGTTGCGCTTGTGAGTTTCATTTACTGACGGTAGATCGTTGTACGGTTGTCTGAGTAAGTCCTTTGCGAGTCTCTATTGGGATTGTTGTGTTAGTTCGCGTATCGTTGTCGTAGAGATTTACATCTCTACATATCCACATCTTTACTCATGAGAAGATTTGTGGATTACTGAAGATTGTACCATTATTGTGAAGGGAGGATTATTGGAGTCAATTGTCAAGTCAAGAGATAACTTGATTCATCACTTGATATGTGATTAGCACCCATAAGAAAACCATGTTCCATGTGAACCTGAATCTTTCAAGTGCGAAACCATTCTTTAGAAACTAAAAGTAAAACAAAAGTAAAAGCACTATTATCATTCAATCTAAAAGCAATACAAAATAGCGATCGGGTTATTTCAAAAGCAAATAGCGATGAAGTTTTAATCCGAAAAGCAATGGAAATAGCGATCGTTATTTGGGGAAAAAAATCAGATTTTATGTGATTGACCGCTATAGCTTTTGGGAGGAGGATACAACTATATAAAGAGGTCTTGGGATTATTGTCAGGACATCATCTGATATGATTTGAAGAATCTCAAGCTTTAGTTTTGAAGATTATCTGAAGTTCTTGGAGGAGGAGTTGGAGGAGAAGTTCTCACACTCTTGAGGAGTGTTGGTCCACATCCTGGTGTACCGAGGTTCTGCTCGCATGAGGAGGACATCATGATTTATGATGTTTTGGTAACTTGTATCTATTTCCGTTATCTGAATTATATTTGTACGAACACATTATTATGAATTAATTGGCTCTCCAATTTCCTCACATCTCTCTTATTTCCGATCTCTCTTATGATGTTAATAAATTGTATGTGTGATTTGAGTTATGATTTCATCTAATTATTTGTGAGCGTCTATATTTGAGTTCTACCTCTTAAGTTGCCCGAAGCACCCTGCGTGTACCGTCTATTTGGAACACTAGCAGTTGGCCTGATCCACCCAACTGAGCCCTTCGTGACATTGTGAACCCGACGTGAAATTGTTCCACGGCATTTGGCAATTAGGAGGTACAATATCAAGCTCAATTCCAGGTACGCATATTTTACTTCTACGTTGATTATATTAGTGAACAATGGGAAAAAAGGGGGTTGCAAAACACACCACACAAGACATAGGTTCTAGTATGGAAGCATTAATTGAAAAGAAGTCTCCAGAATATGATGAACAATTCAAAGATATGGAGTCACGAATAATTGCATCCATAAATGAAAAACTCGAGCCATTAACTTCATATATCTCAATGATGACTTCAATATTGAGAAAAACTAATGAAATTATGAAAACATTAAATACACAATTTAATCAAGAATTTGGGAATTTAGAAAGAGTTGTTCACAATAAACTTTCAAATTTGATAGAGAGTATGGAAAATCCATCTAATCATTGATGGAGAGTGTTAATCTCCAAAAGAACAACCTACTCTTGTGATTAGAGCACCTCTATACCAAGAGTAAGTCAAAACCTTTACCAATTTAGAGGTCCAATCTTCAAATTATCAAAAATTGAAAGTTTCTGTGAAGAAGATGAAACACAGAAAATCTGCTGCACAATTTCTTCTCATTGACTTATCAAACCTTTAAAGTTTTCTATGAAAATTTGTATGAAGTTTCGCCTAAACATTGCGCACCTCCTCCAAGTTAGAGTTCTCCAAAATGTTTAGTATAACTTGAGAAATCAACTTCACAAGTTACCTATGTCCAAATCTGTACTTCTGAGAAGTCGATTTGACACCCCTAACTTCTTAACTTTGGTTCTCACAATGTCGAACCCGTTTTGCCAAATCCTTTTGGCTGTAGATAGCTTATCTCTCAACTTAGATTTTGAGCTATCATATGTATAAAACTTTACACTGTGCACTGAGCACTACTCATTTCTTTGGACTCAAAAACTGTGCCTGTTTTAGGAGACTGTGAACACTCAACACATATGAATGTTCCTACAGATAATTCTCCTAACCTGTTTACAATTAGACTCTAAAATTTTGGTCACAAACTCATCAACTATCAACTTAGATATCCTCAAAAGGATTTCACAAATGATTTACCACAGAAGGAGCAGACTCGAAAAGATCGGGCGCAAGATTTCTTTCATTTCTGAAGAAGACTACAACTGAAAATGAGAGAGAGACTTCCCTTCACTTCTCATGTATCTACTGACCTTTACAATCACTTATTTCTCTATTCCTATGCTCATACATAGTCTCTCATTGTCTTCTAACAATGCCCTGACATTTTTCAAAAGTATTTATAGGTAATTTTGTACAAACTTTTATCAAGGCATAAGTATATGTAACCTATGTCATAACTAATGTACATATGTGTACATGTCCTTCACTCTTGTGAATATATCCACCTTCTTTGCTTCAAATCTTCAATTGGTGATTGATCTGCACCAACAGCTCCCCCTCAATCATCAATTGAGGTTTCTCCTTTCTTCTTTATACCTGCCATATCCTTAAACTTCTGTAGCTTTGGTCCATCCAAGCTCTTTGTAAGCATATCAGCTATTTGATCTTTAGTTGAAGTATGTATGACTTCAATCTCCTTGTCCATCACTTTCTCTCTTAGAAAGTGATACTGAATCTCAATGTGTTTGGTCCTGGCATGAAAAACAGGATTAGCAGCTAAATACAATGAACTCATGTTATCTCCAAATAAAATTGGTATCCCATGCACAATGTCAAGACTCTTCATTAAGGTCTTGAGCCAAATCACTTCCTTTGCAGCTTCAACCATGCCTTTGTATTCTGCTTCTGTAGAAGACAAAGCAACTGTATGTTGCTTCTTGGAACACCATGAGATAAGTTTATCTCCCACATAACACATGTATCCAAAAGTAGATCTTCTATCATCTGGATTACCTGCCCAATCCACATCACTATAGATTTTGATATTTGTATCTGAGGTAAACCCATAATACAAACCTTCATTGAGTGTACCCTTAATGTACCTCAACACTCTTTGACCTGCAATCCAATGTTCTTTCCTAGGACAATGCATGAATTGAGACAAAATCCCTACTGCATATGATAAATCAGGTCTAGTTAAAGTAGCATAGATAAGACTACCAATCAGACTCTGATATTGTCTCATGTCCTTGAACTCTTCACCACCAAACTTACTCAATTTGTGATTCACCTCCATTGGTGTAGGTGCTACCCTGCAATCATCCATTTTAAACTTGATTAACAAGTTCTTCAAATACCTTTCTTGGGTCACAAATACTCCATGTTGAGTATATGTAATCTCCATGCCCAAGAAGTATGACAAGTCTCCCAAGTCACTTATTTTGAATTCCTTTTCCATCTGCTTCTTGAGTCTTTGTATTCCTTCTTCATCTGTACCTGTAAGGATTATATCATCAACATATATGCACATGTATATGAAACCATTATCACTTGCTTTGACAAGCAAGCTACTATCTGCCTTAGACACCTAAAATCCAAGTTCTTTCAAGAACTTTACAAGTCTATAGTTCCATGCCCTTGGGGCCTGCTTCAAGCCATACAAAGCTCTCTTGAGCTTGCGCACATGATCTGGATACCTTTTATCTTTGAACCCTTGAGGTTGCTCCATGAACACATCATCTGAAATATAACCATTCAGAAAAGCATTTTTCACATCAAGTTGACATAACTTCCAACCTTTACATGCAGCAATAGCTATAAGTGTCCTGATGGTTGTCATCTTTGCCACAGGACTATAAGTCTCATCATAGTCAACACCATAAGTCTGAGCAAACCCTTTGACAACAAGTCTAGCTTTGTATCTAGACACACTTCCATCTGCAAACCTCTTGGTTTTGTAAACCCATTTGCATCCAATGATTTTCTGACTATTTGGTTTTGGAACCAAATCCCATGTTTGATTTTCCATAACATTAGGCAATCCAAGCACTCAACCATTATTAATCATGTCTTTAATACCTCTTTCATTGAAATGTCCAAGCCTCTTGTGCCAAAGATCTAACTCAGAGATCTTATGTCCTCCATATGTGAACATAGCATGACCAATATTGCCTTGAATCTTCAATGTAAATAGTCTTCCTTCTTTCTTCCCTGAAACAATCTGTTTATACCCTTGACTAGGGTCTTCCACATATACTCCATCATTAGTGAACCTTACTTCATATCCCTTTTCAACAATTTGTCCTACACTTATCAAATTCTTAGGAATTGTAGGAACATACAAGACCTTACTCAATAAGGTACTACCATCCTTAGCCTTCACTGATCCAATTGACTTCACATTATGCTTTGTGTTGTCTCCTGTTTGAACAACATGATTAAACACCTTATTCTCCAAATCAGTCATCAAAGATATATTACCACTCAGGTGGTTGCTACACCCTGAGTCAATGTAGAAGACTCTCTGATCTTCACTCTGACTTTCACAAGTAGCATTCATTATTAATGTTGAATCCTCCTTTTGATCTGAAGCATAATTGTAGTAGGTATTGTTGTATTGTTGACTTTGGAATCCTCTACCTGCATTTCTTCCAAAGTAACTCCTACCACCTCTGCCTCTGAAATTACCTCTTTGATTTCTGCCTCCTCTTCCTCTAGAGTTATAGTTCTGATTATATCCATTATTATTCTGAGTATTATGCCAACAATCATTAGCTAAGTGATTTGTCTTACCACAAATCCAGCAAGCTTTGCCTCCATCTTTGTTATTCCTGCCTCTTCCTCTACCTTTGCCACCTCCTCTACCTCTTAGGAAGTTGGCTTGACTAGTTGTGCCTTCATCTTCATTTGGTTGTTGCTTTCCTTTGCTATTCTTCTTCTTGTCCTTTGAGTACATTGCATGACCTGCACTCTTGTCACTATCTCCTTTAACATCTTGCTCAAATGTTAGCATATGACCTAGCAACTGATTTAAATCAGGGGTGAAATGATCAAGTGATAACTCTGTAGACAAAATGAATGGCTTCCATTTGTCATCACCTCTTAAGCCTGTAAGAATTTGCCTTACCAATTTATCCTCCTCAATGTCTTCATCAACAGCTCCTAATGCATCTGCAATGTCTTTCATCCTTGTTACATAGTCTGAAATAGATTGAGAAGCCTTCTTCTTGAAGGTTGTAAACTCTGCCCATAAAGATGCCTTCCTTGACTTTGTAGTATTCTGGAAATGCTCCTCCAAAGCATTCCAAATATCAGTTGCACTTTCAAGACCTCGAATATGAGGCAACAAGTAATCATTGACTGCCATATATATAATGCTCCTAGCTTGAGCATCTTTCTTCATCCAATTCTTCAAATCTGCTAACTCTTCCCTAGTTGGAACACTAGGATCTCTGAAACTTGGCTTCTCCTCTTCACCTGTGATGTAGGCTATTAAATCTTTGCTCATAAGATGAGCTTCCATCCTCATCGACCATGCAGGATAGTTTTCCCTATCCAATTTCTCTATCTGAAGAGAATCTCCCATCTTGTGTCCTCCTGTGTATTGAAAACTTCAACCTTTATGAGCAATATGTGTACCTTTACTTCGAATTAGACTCCTTTTGTCCTTCTTGATGTTGTATGGTCTCCTCCTAAAGCTTTGCCTTCAAACTTTCACCTTCTAGCTCTTCAATTGTTGAACTTCTTGAATCTGCAGCAGTCGGGATCCTCCTTTTCTTGATTTTGATGTCTCCTGCTCTGATACCACTGATGGAGAGTGTTAATCTCCAAAAGAACAACCTACTCTTGTGATTAGAGCACCTCTATACCAAGAGTAAGTCAAAACCTTTACCAATTTAGAGGTCCAATCTTCAAATTATAAAAAATTGAAAGTTTCTGTGAAGAAGATGAAACACAGAAAATCTGCTGCACAATTTCTTCTCATTGACTTATCAAACCTTTAAAGTTTTCTATGAAAATTTGTATGAAGTGTTGCCTAAACATTGCGCACCTCCTCCAAGTTAAAGTTCTCCAAAATGTTTAGTATAACTTGAGAAATCAACTTCACAAGTTACCTATGTCCAAATCTGTACTTCTGAGAAGTCGGTTTGACACCCCTAACTTCTTAACTTTGGTTCTCACAATGTCGAACCCATTTTGCCAAATCCTTTTGGCTGTAGATAGCTTATCTCTCAACTTAGATTTTGAGCTATCACATGTATAAAACGTTACAATGTGCACTGAGCACTACTCATTTCTTTGGACTCGAAAACTGCGCCTGTTTTAGGAGACTGTGAACACTCAACACATATGAATGTTCCTACAGATAATTCTCCTAACCTGTTTACAATTAGACTCTAAAATTTTGGTCACAAACTCATCAACTATCAACTTAGATATCCTCAAAAGGATTTCACAAATGATTTACCACAGAAGGAGCAGACTCGAAAAGATCGGGCGCAAGATTTCTTTCATTTCTGAAGAAGACCAACTGAAAATGAGAGAGAGACTTCCCTTCACTTCTCATGTATCTACTGACCTTTACAATCACTTATTTCTCTATTCCTATGCTCATACATAGTCTCTCATTGTCTTCTAACAATGCCCCGACATTTTTCAAAAGTATTTATAGGTAATTATGTACAAACTTTTATCAAGGCATAAGTATATGTAACCTATGTCATAACTAATGTACATATGTGTACATGTCCTTCACTCTTGTGAATATATCCACCTTCTTTGCTTCAAATCTTCAATTGGTGATTGATCTGCACCAACAATCATGTGAGAGAACTTGTAACATCAAAGACTATTAGCTATGAAAATTCAAGTTTGAAAGAAAATATTGAAATTCTAACCAATCAAGTAAAAGAAATTACCACATGTAAGTGTAAATATGAGCATCAAGTACAAAGTTTGTCTACTCAAGTTTTTGATAAAAGACATTCATCTGACCATAGAAGATCCACCCCTAGAGCTACTTATAGAAGATTAAATCAACCTATAAGATGCTTTTGGTGTGATCAATTTGGCCATATGTTTTGGAATTGTAATGCATATGAGAATGCTTGTAAACTTAAATTGGTCACTGAAGTTGATAAGAAAATTTGTAAATACCATGATCACTCGACTTTGCACTTGAACTTAGGAAGAGGTGGAATTAAAGAATATTTTGATCAAACAAAAACTAAGCCAAAATCATTTAGAAAACAATGGAAACCAAAGAGATACAATGATAAGAAATCTTCTGAACAAGAAACTATGATAGAAATTGAGAATCAAGTTAAATGTTTTGAAGAAAAGAAAAGTCAACAAATCAAGTTGGATAAACAAAAAGTTGAACAAATTTTGCAAGAAAGATTGGAAGAGAATGAGCAAGAATTTGAAAAGTCTATACAATTGAAAAAGAAACCTGACAAATATTATGTACTATGTGATCCAAAGTTTCTAGAAAATGACAAATTATTTGATCAAGAAAAGGTTAAGAACTTGAAAGTTCAATTGAGCCATGATATTAACGATGAACAATCTATTCAAAGTGAACATGAAAATATCAATGAAATTGATGAGAGTACAAACAATGATAATAGTATTAAAGAAAAGGAAAAACAATGGATTGAAAATGCTATCAAACAAATTGAACAAAATATTAAAAATTCATCAAAGTCTTCTAAACCTTTATCTTTGCAAAAAAGAAAAAAATCAGATTTTATGTGATTGATCGCTATAGCTTTTGGGAGGAGGATACAACTATATAAAGAGGTCTTGGGATTATTGTCAGGACATCATCTGATATGATTTGAAGAATCTCAAGCTTGAGTCCTGAAGATTATCGGAAGTTCTTGGAGGAGGAGTTGGAGGAGAAGTTCTCACACTCTTGAGGAGTGTTGGTCCACATCCTGGTGTACCGAGGTTCTGCTCGCATGAGGAGGACATCATGATTTATGATGTTTTGGTAACTTGTATCTATTTCCATTATCTGAATTATATTTGTACGGACACATTATTATGAATTAATTGGCTCTCCAATTTCCTCACATCTCTCTTATTTCCGATCTCTCTTATGATGTTAATGAATTGTATGTGTGATTTGAGTTATGATTTCATCTAATTATCTATGAGCATCTATATTTGAGTTCTATCTCTTAAGTTGCCCGAAGCACCCTGCGTGTACCGTCTATTTGGAACACTAGCAGTTGGCCTGATCCACCCAACTGAGCCCTTCGCGACATCGTGTTGTTAGTCTTTCTTGAAATGGTCTGCTAGTGTTTGGTGAAGTCTGTGTAGCTATGGTAGCTTTTCTGGTATTTGGGTTTGTAGTGTGTTGTCTTCAGTATTGAGGTCTATGTTCATACGGCAAAGATTAAGCTACGGTAAGAGGCGTCCTAGTTGCGTACTGAATCTTCAAGCACTGTGTGTCTGAAATTGTTGAGTCCTTCTATGTTTTCGGTTTGTCTGATTGTGAGTGTTGTTTGGTGAAAGTTGAACGACTATTAAATGTTACAGTTGTGTGTATTTGGAAAAAGGGTTTTGAGGTAATTCGGTATTATGATACTGATAGTCTAGTACAATGTGTTCGGTAGACTCTGATAGAGTTAAAATGAGGAACCGTAAAGAATGAGGATGAGATACCAATTCTTGATAACACCTTGAATGTTGGTATATTGTGTGTTGTGATGTAATTTTGGGAAACACGCATAGGGCCTCTGTCTTTACAGACCCCTTTCACTCCCAAGAACCCAATTCTGGTTTAAACGCGCTTCTGACAGTTAGAACACAGCATTTAAAATAATCATTTCTAACTGTCAAATTGTGTTGGTCATATCTCACTCATTTCTCGACAAAATTCAATGATCTATATCTTGTTGGAATTAGCTTCATTATATCTACATGATGACAAAGTGTGAAGCAAATCCATTCAGCCACAAAACACATCGAAGCACTCACTGGTCAAACTTTGCAAAGGTCCTAAAAAATCGATGGTAATGATCTATTAGCTAAATTAATTTCTCTATGTATAGTGGATCATTTCAAGTTATTCCACTTGGAATCATTAGCTTAGTAAGCTAATTAGATACTTGTAAAAGGAAGTTTTACAATTCCTCTTGTACTGGTAGCACTAAGCATTACAAGTAGTAGGTGTATGATAAAAAAATAGAAGGTTTTCATTGAGTCTTCTATTTGGAAGTAGTCTATTTTGATTCAATCTTCTCATACATCATTTCCAAAGTACATAGGCACTTTTATGGTGTCATTGGAAATCTAAGAGGGCCCACATATCAACTCTAAAGTCAGAAAGGGCTAGTACTAAGCAAGATTTGGCTGTACCAACTCATCAGTTGAAGTGTCCATCCATCTTTCCCAATAGTGGTATCAAAGTAAAGCTAAGGTAAAATGGGAGATGGTTTTGCTTCTTTCATTGATAAATTGGACTGGAACAACTATCAAGCATGGTCTCTAAGGAAGAAGACATATTTACGAGGAAGGAGTCTCTATGGATACATCTTAGGAGATGAGGAGATGTCCATATTCAGAAGCTAAGGACAACCTATAAGGGAAGAACATGAAAGACTCAACACATGGTGTGCCAAGGATGCATTAGCAAGCTCTTACTTACTCAGCTCAATCTCTGATTTTCTTCTTCCACATATTAGGAACTCTAAGACATCCCAAGAGACTTCCGAAACATTGTCTTCTTATTTCTCTTCCAACACAAGGGCCAGGAAGAATCAATTGTGGATCGAATTCACAACTCAAAGAAAGCAACCTAAGCAAGTTATCTCAGAGTATGTTACCAAAGTTAAAGATGTAGTAGATTAGGTGGCAAGCATAGGAGAAGAAATTGAAGAGGAGTAGATTCTAAGGCAAGTAATCAATGGTATTAAAGCTGATGACAAATGGGAGAGCTTCACAACTGCCATGGATCTATACATGGACATGCAGATTCCAGACCTTACCACACTCATGGGGCAACTATTTACCGATGAAGCTAAGCTCAACAAGAATGGAGATTCATCAAGAGGTAATAGCTCTTCTGCCCTATACACTGATAAGAATAATTCTAAAGAGAAAGGCAAGAACAAGAAGGTAGAAGATGAAGGAACTACCTCCCAAGCCAACTATGTAGGGAGAGGTACATCATCAAGAGGAAGGGGCAGAGGAGGTAAGCAAGGTAGGGGGAGACCTTATAACTCCTCACCATGCAATATTTGTGGTTTATCAAATAATACTACAAATGAGTCTTCCAGGAACTTCAAGAACCAGAGAGGTAGAGGTTATCAAAGAGGTGGATGCAAACAATGAAGAGGAAGATTTAATTACCACCAAGGATACAACAACAACTACAACAACAACTACAATAGCAACTACCAAGGAGGATACAAATCGAGAAAGGATTGCAACAACTACACAGAGGAGCAAGAAGATTCTCTTCTAATTATGAATATGACTTCAAAACCTAGTATAAATGATGACCATCTCTTCTACATTGATTTAGGATACTTCATTGAGGGACTATTTCCTAGAATGAAGGATCACTTTTAGAGAGAGCCAAAAGTGAATTCAAATTCAAATTTGAATGGAACACTGATAAAAGTCACTTGAAAAAAGTCGTGAAAGATGAGTCATTTTTTCCCGAGCTCTCCATTGCCATTTTGTATGTGTGTGTAAGGCCTACATTGTAGCCTACACTATTATCCATCATAAGGCTATGATTACCAAGCCTATGATCTTGTACAACATTGCTCATTCATACATTACATCTACATTGTTCATCTATGATATGTCTATTATATTCATTTCTAACTGTCAACTTGTGCTGGTCATATCTCACTCATTTCTCCACCAAATTCAATGATCTATAGCTTGTTGCAATCAGCGCCAAGTTATCTACGTGTTGACAAAGTTTCAAGCAAATCCATTCAGCTAATTGGAAGAAAAGTGCATCAAAGCACTGATTGGTCAAACTCTGAAGAGGTCCTAAAAAATCGGTGGTAATGATCTATTTGCTAAATTGATTTCTCTGTGTATAGTGGATCATTTCAAGTGATTCCACTTGGAAGCATTAGCATACTAAGCTAGTTAGATACCTCTAAAACAATTTTTTCCAATCCCTACTATATTGGTAGCATTGAGCAATTACAAGCAACAGGTGTATGATAAAAAATACAAGGTTTTCATTGAGTCTTCTATTTGGAAGCAGTCTGTTTTGATTCAATCTTTTCATACATCATTTCCTATGTACATAGGCACTTTTATGGTGTCATTGGAAAGCTACGAGGGCCCACATATCAAATTTGAAGTCACAAAGGGCTGGTATTATGTAGGATTTGGCTGCACCAACTCATCACTTGAAGTATCCATCCATCTTTCCCAACACTATCTATCTCTATATCTATCTATCTATCTATCTATCTATCTATCTATCTATCTATCTATCTATCTATCTATCTATCTATCTATCTATCTATCTATCTACCTATCTATCTATCTATCTATCTATCTACCTATCTATCTGTTATACTTTATGGGATATTTGGAATGAAGGTGTAATGCCTTGAGGATTTACCAATGCACCTGCTACATTTGCACGCATGATGAATAATATTTTTCTTGAATACCAAGCTTTTGTTCTTGTTTTCTTCGATGACATACTTGTCTATAGTAAGAATGATGATGACCATGAAAAGCATTTAGCAATAGTTTTTAATTTGTTACGCACCAACCAACTTTACGCAAATCCTGAAAAGAGTTACTTTTTCGAAAGAGAATTAGAGTATTTAGGCCATATTGTTTCAAGTCAAGGAGTTCATGTAGATCCAAAGAAGATTAAAGTAATTAAAGAATGGCCTATACCACAATCGGTGAATGATGTTCGCTCTTTTCTTGGATTAGCTAGTTTTTATAGAAAGTTTGTAAAAGGTTTTTCTTATTTAGCCCTCCAACTCACTTTATTATTAAAGAAAAAGTTAAAATTTGCATGGGGATTGCCACAACAAGAATCTTTTGAAAAACTTAAACAATCACTTTCTCATGCACCTGTTTTGCAATTACCTGATTTTACACAACCTTTCCATGTAGTTACAGATGCTAGTGGCTCAAGTATAGTTGCTGTATTGATGCAAAATGATCATCCCATTGCATTTGAAAGTAGGAAGCTGAAACCTTCTGAAAAGAACTACAGTACATATGATAAAGAACTTTTGGCAGTTTTACATGCTTTAAAAATTTGGAAACATTATCTCATGGGTACAGAAGTCATAATCAAAACCAACCAACAAGCTATTAAACATTTACTCAATCAACCATTCATTTCAGATCGACATATCAAATGGGCTTCATACATACAAAATTTTCAGCCTATGATTCAATATCAACCTGGCAAAGCTAATGTTGTAGCTGATGCCCTGAGTCGTTTTCCATCCCCATATTTCTCACAAACATGGAATGCTTTCAATAATTCTACTACATTTAGTGAAGAACATTACACATTTCATAATGGATTCTTGTATTTTGATCATAAGCTATGTATTATACAAGATTTTAAAGAATTTGTTATGAAAGAGATGCATGAACCACCATATATGGGTCATAGGGGCATACGAAGTACTGTTTCTACATGTAAAGAATTCTTCTTTTGGCCAAATATGGAAAAGGATATTACACAATATGTTTCCCAATGCATTGTTTGTCAACGTGTCAAAAGACATCATGGTAAAGCATTTGGATTATTAATGCCACTTCCCATACCTAATGGTGATGGAGAGTGTTAATCTCCAAAAGAACAAGTTAACCTTGAATTCAGAACACCTCTAGATCAAGATCAACTTTAGACTCCACCAAACTTAGAGATCATTCATCAATTTATCAGAAAATTGATTATTCTGAAAAATTCAACTTCTCAGAAAAGTCTGCTGCAGATTAATCACTCATTGACTAATCAATCCTGTAAAGTTTTTGATAAAACTTTGTACAATACTTGGCCTTGAGATTGCGCAACTTTACCAAGTTAAATTTCTCAAAATGATTGAGTACACACTGAGAAATGTGTGAAAAACTTTACCTATGTCTGAAACAGCTTCTCTGCAATGGCGACTTTAACACCTGCAACTTCTTAACACTGGTTCTCCCAAAGTAAATCCCGTTTGATCAAGATCTTTTAGCCATAGATGGCTTACCTTCCAACTTAGATTTTGAGCCCTCACTTGTGTAAAACTTTACACTGTGGACTGAGCAATGACCATTTCTCTGAAAATGAAAACTGCGCCAGATTTTACGACTCTTAAAACATTCTTACATATGAATGTTCCTAAACAAAATTCTCTCAGCCTGATTACAATTAACCTCTCAAATTCTAGCCATAGATAGATTAGCTATGGACTTAGATATGTGCAAAAGGATTTCTCAAAAGATTAGACACAGAAAGAGCAGACAGCAAAATATCGGGCGCAAGATTTTTCAATTTCTCAGAAAAATTACATCTAAGTGAGGATGAACAATTCACTCACTCTTCATGTGTCTAATGACACTCTCTACTATTCTTTTCTCTCTTCCTACTCACTATTCTTCTTCTGATCTATTTGCCCCGACATTTTCCAACATATTTATAGATGAATATATACAAGTGTATGACTAAACAAAAGTATAAGTCAGCTAATGTACATATGTGTACATAGTTTTGGGTTTCTGAATATATGCTTCCTTGAACTTCCTGAATTTGTTTTCTTCTTGACTTCTTGACTTCACAAACCATCAATTGATGATTGTCATGCACCAACAGCTCCCCCTGAATCATTAATTGATGTTCTTCTCTATCTTCTTGATTCCTGCCATATCCTTGAATCTCTGTAACTTTGGTCCATCTAGACTTTTTGTCATCATATCTGCAAGTTGATCTTTTGTAGGAGTGTGTATGACTTCAACCTCCTTCTCAATGACTTTCTCTCTCAGAAAATGATACTGTATTTCAATATGCTTAGTTCTAGCATGAAACACAGGGTTAGCTGCCAAGTATAGAGAACTCATATTATCTCCACAAATTAAAGGAGTGCTTTGAATCACATCAAAATCCTTCATAAGTGTCTTTAGCCATATTACCTCCTTTGCAGCTTCCACCATACCTTTGTATTCTGCTTCTGTAGATGATAAGGCAACTGCATGTTGCTTCTTAGAACACCATGAAACCAATTTGTCTCCTACATAGCACAAATATCCATGGGTTGATCTTCTATCATCCACATTACCTGCCCAATCTGCATCACTGTATATCTTCACTCTTGTATCAGAAGTAAATCCATAGTACAACCCTTCTCTGAGTGTACCCTTGATGTACCTAAGTACTCTTTGTCCTGCAATCCAATGTTCCTTTCTAGGACAATGCATATATTGTGAAAGCACACCAACTGCATATGACAAATGAGGTCTTGTCAATGTAGCATAAATCAAGCTACCAACCAAACTTTGATAAAGCTTCATGTCTCTGAATTCTTCTCCTCCAAATCTAGACAATTTATGGTTCACTTCCAAAGGTGTAGGTGCAACCCTGCAATCTTCCATTTTAAACTTGGTTAGCAAATTCTTAAGATACCTTTCTTGGGTTACATATACTCCATGTTGAGTATAAGAAATCTCCATTCCCAAGAAGAATGATAGGTTCCCCAAATCACTGATTTTGAACTCTTTCTCCATCTGCTTCTTGATCATTTGTATTCCTTTATCATCTGTTCCTCTAAGTATTATGTCATCAACATAAATACAAACATAAATGAATCCATCTTCACTTGTTTTGACTAGCAAGCTACTATCTGCCTTTGATGCTTGAAATCCAAGTTCTTTCAAGAACTTTACAAGCCTATAATTCCAAGCCCTTGGGGCCTGCTTCAATCCATACAAAGCTCTCTTGAGCTTACACACATAATTTGGATTCACTTGATCTTTGAACCCATCTGGTTGCTCCATGTACACCATCTGAAATGTAACCATTTAAAAAAGCATTTTTAACATCTAATTGAGATAGCTTCCAACCTTTGCAAGCAGCAATTGCAATGAGAGTTCTGATGGTTGTCATTTTTGCCAGAGGACTATAGGTTTCATCATAGTCCACTCCATATGTCTGTGCATATCCTTTCACAACAAGTCTAGCTTTGTACCTAGACACACTTCCATCTGCAAATCTCTTTGTTTTGTACACCCACTTACATCCAATAATTTTCTGGCTATTAGGTTTAGGAACCAGATCCCAAGTCTGATTCTCTATCAATGCATCATATTCCTCTTGCATGGCTTCTTCCCAATTTCTCTTGCCTTTGGCTTCATCATATGTAGATGGATCTTCATCTGTTTTTACCAAATAAACATAATCTTTAGTTGTCAAGAATGAGGTGTCATAGCTATACCTTGTAGGTTGCCATTTGTGCCTAGTTGACCTCCTAACTTCTGCACTTCTTGAAGTCTCTGGTTCATCACATTCTGGATCAAACCTTGGCCTCTCTTCAACTTCAACCTGTACTTCATTGTTCTCACTTTCATCAAGTAATTGAATCTTTGCTTTACCTTTTCTTTGATCCACTACTTCTTCATCATCTGCATATACATTATATTTACCTGCATACCAAGTACTTTGCTCATCAAATGTAACATCCTTTGATACAAGGAATTGTTTTGTGGATGGACTCCACAACCTGTATCCCATTTGCTTATCATCATAGCCAATGAATACATACTTTTCTGCCTTAGGCTCCAACTTATGTCTCAATTGAGATGGCACATATGCATATGCCAAACACCCAAAAATTCTGCAATGATCCAAGGTAGGTTTCTTACCCCACCAAGCTTCATATGGTGTCATACCCTGCAAAGCTTTACAAGGCAATCTATTAACCAAATAAGTAGCTGTATTAACAGCCTCTGCCCACAAATAATTTGGGCAATTCTTCTCTTTCATCATGGACCTTGCAAACTCAACAAGAGTCCTATTTCTTCTTTCTGCTACCCCATTTTGTTGAGGGGAGTATCTGCAAGTAACTTCTCTCTTTATACCTGCATTCCACAAGTAATCATTGAATTCATTTGAAAAATACTCTCCCCCTCCATCTGACCTTAGTCTCTTCAATCTTTGACCTGTAATCCTTTCTGCATAAGCATGATAGTGTTTAAATGTATTAAACACTTCTGACTTTTCCTTAATCACATAAATTGTGATCCATCTGGTAGCATCATCAACATATATGACATAATATCTTGAACCATTTATACTAAAGTCCTTTGAAGGACCCCACACATCTGTATGAACCAATTCAAGTCTTTCTAAATACATAAACCCATGCTTGGAATAGGATTGCTTATGAGCCTTACCTAATTGACATGCCTCACATCTGTATGTCATGTATTGACCTGCAATGTTAGGCAATCCAAGCACTGAATCATTATTGATCATATCTTTGATACCTCTTTCATTAAAGTGTCCAAGTCTTTTGTGCCAAAGATCCAATTCTGACACCCTCTGCTCTCCATATGTGAACATAGCATGTCCAACATTTCCTTGTACCTTCAATGTGAAGAGCCTTCCTTCTTTCTTTCCTGTAACAACCTCTTTATACCCTTGACTAGGGTCTTCAACATAAACTCCATCATTGGTAAACCTTACCTCATATCCTTTTTCCACAATTTGACCTACACTGATCAAATTCTTTGGAATTGTGGGAACATAAAGAACCTTACTCAGAAGAGTGCTCCCATCTTTAGCTTTGACTGAACCAATTGACTTTACCTTATGCTTTGTATTATCACCTGTCTGAACTGTATGATTAATTGCATTATGATCTAGGTCAGTCATCAAAGCAATATTTCCACTTAAATGATTACTACATCCTGAATCAATATAGAACACTCTCATGTCCTCATGTGAGGTTTCACATGTATTCATAATGAGAGTCGAATCCTCCTTTTGATCTGATGCATAGTTGTAATAGGTGTTATTGTAGGATTGGTTTTGGAAGCTTCTTCCTCCACCTCTTCCAAAAGAATTCCTACCACCTCTACCTCTGAAATTTC
This sequence comes from Ceratopteris richardii, assembly GCA_020310875.1. Taxonomy (NCBI): domain Eukaryota; kingdom Viridiplantae; phylum Streptophyta; class Polypodiopsida; order Polypodiales; family Pteridaceae; genus Ceratopteris; species Ceratopteris richardii. The sequence continues at coordinate 134,950,811 of CM035413.1, forward strand.
CTCTCTGAAATCTACTACCTCTTGCTCTTTGATTAAAGTTTTGATAATTTCCATTGTTCTGATTATTATGCCAACAATCATGAGAGAGATGATTGGTCTTACCACATATCCAACAAGCTCTTGTGTTATCCTTGTTGTTTCTGCCTCTTCCTCTACTTCTACCATTTCCTTTTCCTCTTATGAAGTTTGCTTGATTTGAAGTACCTTCTTCTTCACCTGATTGTTGCTTTCCTTTGTTAGCTTTCTTCTTGTCCTTAGAGTACATTGCATGACCTGCACTCTTACCAACATCTCCTTTGATATCATTCTCAAAAGTTAGCATATGACCTAACAATTGATTCAAATCAGGAGTAAAGTGATCTAGTGAAAGTTCTGTAGACAAAATAAAAGGCTTCCACTTCTCATCTCCTCTTAGCCCTGTGAGTATTTGTCTTACCAATTTGTCTTCTTCAATATCTTCATCCACTGCACCTAGAGAATCTGCAATGTCCTTCATCTTTGTCACATAATCAGAAATTGATTGTGAGGCCTTCTTCTTGAAGGTAGTAAATTCTGCCCATAGTGAAGCCTTCCTTGACTTTGTTGTATTTTGGAAATGCTCCTCCAAAGCATTCCAAATGTCACATTCACTTTCAAGTCCTCTAATGTGAGGAAGCAGGTAGTCATTAACTGCCATGTAAATTATGCTCCTTGCTTGAGCATCCTTCTTCATCCAATTCTTCATGTCTGCAAGCTCTTCTCTAGTTGGAACACTAGAGTCTCTAAATTCTGGCTTTTCTTCCTCTCCTGTGATGTATCCCATTAGATCTTTGCTCATAAGATGAGCTTCCATCCTCATTGACCAAGCTGGATAGTTCTCTCTATCCAACTTTTCAATTTGGAGACTATCTCCCATCCTTGCTTCACCTGTAGTCTCAAAGCTTTAACCTTTACAAGAAATAAATGTACCTTTACTTCGAACCTTACTCCTTCTGATCCTTTTGATAGCTTCAATGTGTCTACCTTCAAGTTTTCTTCAACCTTTATCCTTCTGCACCTTCAAAGTGTAAAGATTTGTGTTTCTGCAGTAATTGGAGTCTTCTTCACTTCAATTTTGACACAACCTGCTCTGATACCACTGATGGAGAGTGTTAATCTCCAAAAGAACAAGTTAACCTTGAATTCAGAACACCTCTAGATCAAGATCAACTTTAGACTCCACCAAACTTAGAGATCATTCATCAATTTATCAGAAAATTGATTATTCTGAAAAATTCAACTTCTCAGAAAAGTCTGCTGCAGATTAATCACTCATTGACTAATCAATCCAATAAAGTTTTTGATAAAACTTTGTACAATACTTTGCCTTGCGATTGCGCAACTTTACCAAGTTAAATTTCTCAAAATGATTGAGTACACACTGAGAAATGTGTGAAACACTTTACCTATGTCTGAAACAGCTTCTCTACAATGGCGACTTTGACACCTTCAACTTCTTAACACTAGTTCTCCCAAAGTAAATCTCGTTTGATCAAGATCTTTTAGCCATAGATGGCTTACCTTCCAACTTAGATTTTGAGCCCTCACTTGTGTAAAACTTTACACTGTGGACTGAGCAATGACCATTTCTCTGAAAATGAAAACTGCGCCAGATTTTATGACTCTTAAAACATTCTTACATATGAATGTTCCTAAACAAAATTCTCTCAGCCTGATTACAATTAACCTCTCAAATTCTAGCCATAGATAGATTAGCTATGGACTTAGATATGTGCAAAAGGATTTCTCAAAAGATTAGACACAGAAAGAGCAGACAGCAAAATATCGGGCGCAAGATTTTTCGATTTCTCAGAAAAATTACATCTAAGTGAGGATGAACAATTCACTCACTCTTCATGTGTCTAATGACACTCTCTACTATTCTTTTCTCTCTTCCTACTCACTATTCTTCTTCTGATCTATTTGCCCTGACATTTTCCAACATATTTATAGATGAATATATACAAGTGTATGACTAAACAAAAGTATAAGTCAGCTAATGTACATATGTGTACATAGTTTTGGGTTTCTGAATATATCCTTCCTTCAACTTCCTGAATTTGTTTTCTTCTTGACTGCTTGACTTCACAAACCATCAATTGATGATTGTCATGCACCAACAAATGGGCCATGGGAACAAATTTCTATGGATTTTATTACTGGTCTTCCTACAACTTCATCACATCATGATATGATTTGGACAATTGTTGATAGGTTTAGTAAACAAGCATATTTCATTCCTTGTACGAAAACTCTTTCTGCACCTCAAGCTGCCAGATTATTTATTAAATGTATTTTTCCACATCATGGTTTTCCAAAAGTAATTTTATCCGATCGTGATGTTCGTTTTTGTAATCACTTTTGGGTTGCATTATTTAAAAATTTAGGCTCTAAAATAGATTTTAGTTCTGCATTTCATCCTGAAAGTAATGGGCAAAGTGAAGCTACGAATAGTACTATTTTGGATCTATTACGTTGTTATTCTTTAGATAATCCAACTAATTGGGATGAGAAACTTTCTTTACTCCAATTTGCATATAATAACACAACACATACCACTACTGGACGTGCACCAAATGAAATTGTATATGGTAAAAAGCTTCCTACTCCCTTGTCTATCATTCAAACTGACATACCTATGGCTGATTCTTTTGCACAAGATCATATTTCTATACTTCATGAGGTTCATGAGCATATTAAAAAGAGTCAGGAACGTTATACCCGTAATATTAATAAGAAACGAGTAGCTAAACAATTTAATGAAAATGATTATGTTTGGTTACGCATAATTAAACGACGTTTGAAAAATATTCTACAAAATCCTAAGGTAAAACTTGCACCATGTTATTATGGACCTTTCAATATTATTCAAAAAATTAATGAGAATGCTTTTAGATTAGATATACCTTCTCATTCGAATATTCATAATTCTTTTCATATGAGTTTATTGAAACCATTTAAAGGAATTTTACCACTCATTCCTATTTTGGATGATCCTCCATTGTTAGAAGAGGATGCTGAAGTTTTAATTCCAGAAAAAATACTTGATCATGATGTTACTACTACACGCACAGGTAATCAATACCATAGATATTTGATTAAATATAAAAATCATTCATTTGAAGAATCACAATGGATTCACAAAACATCACTAACTCCACATTATCATCATTTGATTTCTGCTTATCATTCACAATCACATTAAATTCCAGTTTTCCAGTTCCATGCATGTTTTTTTTTATTTACATGGCACATGCCTATGATTGTTCAGTGATGCGGTATGTGATTGGCCATCCATGTCTATTTTATTTTTTATCAACTGAGGTCAGTTGCTCGTCAATTGGGCGGCATGTTATACTTTATGGGATATTTGGAATGAAGGTGTAATGCCTTGAGGATTTTAATGTGTTTTGTGTTTTGATTTAGCAGGTGAAGATCCATGAGGGTGTGAACGCGCATGGACTTGGATATTTGGAATGAAGGTGTAATGCCTTGAGGATTTTAATGTGTTTAGTGTTTTGATTTAGCAGGTGAAGATCCATGAGGGTGTGAACGTGCATGGACTTGGAGATATTTAGAAGAATATTTTTAGAAGATGGTTATTTTTAGTTATTTTTGTAAAAAATAATGGATCGCTTTAGAAAGCGACGTTTTTGTAAAAATAGAAAATTACGAACTTGTAAATAAAGCAAAAACATGCTTTTTAGAGCGCGGCCCTCATGTATCTTCTATTCAGGACGTAATACGAATTTACTATAAATACGCATGCTCTGGTAGAGTGTCCATCAGAGCATGTGGGGGGAGACTGTACCCAATTTGGTGTCGTCTCTTATCTCTTTCTGTCTTTGAGTATTTTTTTCTCTGCATTCGTACGTTTGTTATTCTCTGCGTTCCTGCGTCTGTGGTACCTGGGGCAACACTATCTATCTATCTATCTATCTATCTATCTATCTATCTATCTATCTATCTATCTACCTATCTATCTATCTATCTATCTGTCTATCTATCTATCTATCTATCTATCTATCTATCTATCTATCAAATGATATTGAATCTCAATATGTTTAGTTCTAGCATGGAATACAGGATTTGCTACCAAATATAAAGAGCTCAATTGTCTCCACAAATGATAGGAGTACTCTGAACAATATCAAAACTCTTCATAAGAGTATTTAACCATATTACTTTCTTTGCAGCTTCTACCATGCCTTTGTATTCTGCTTCTGCCCAATCTGCATCATTGTATATTTTGACTCTTGTATCTGAAGTAAATCCAGAGTACAAACCTTCTTTAAGTGTTCCCTTGATGTACCTAAGTACTCTTTGTCCTACAATCCAATGTTCCTTTCTAGGACAATGCATGAATTGAGATAGAACTCCAACTGCATATGATAAATGAGGCCTTTTTAATGTAGCATAAATCAAGCTACCCACCAAACTCTGATAAAGCTTCATATCTTTGAATTCTTCTCCTCCATATCTACTCAATCTATGATTCACCGCCATTGGAGTTGGTGCTATCTTGCAATCTTCCATTTTAAATTTGTTTAGAAAAATTTTCAAATACCTTTCTTGAGTTACATATACTCCATGTTGATTATATGAAATCTCCATTCCCAAAAAGAATGACAAATTTCCCAAATCAATGATTTTGAATTCTTTCTCCATCTGTTTCTTAATCATGTGTATACCTTTTTCATTTGTTCCTGTAAGTATTATGTCATCAACATAAATACAAACATAAATAAATCCATCCTCACTTGCTTTGACTAGCAAGCTAATATCTACCTTTGATGCTTGAAATCCAAGTTCCTTCAAGAACTTTACAAGCCTATAATTCCATGCCCTTGGGGCCTGCTCCAAACCATACAAAGCTCTCTTGAGCTTACACACATGATTTGGATACACTTGATCTTTGAAACCATCTGGTTGTTCCATGTAGACTTCATCTAAAATATAACCATTCAAAAATGCATTCTTCACATCTAATTGAGATAATTTCCAACCTTTGCAAGCAGCAATTGCTATGAGATTCCTTATGGTTGTCATCTTTGCAACAGGACTATAAGTTTCATCATAGTCCACACCATATGTCTGTGCATATCCCTTTACAACCAGCCTGGCTTTCTACCTAGATACACTTCCATCTGCAAACCTTTTTGTTTTATAGAACCATCTACATCCAATGATCTTCTGACTATTTGGTTTAGGAACCAAATCCATGTCTCATTTTCCATTAATGCATCATATTCTTCCTGCATAGCTTTTTCCCAATTTTTCTTTCCTTTGGCTTCATCATATGTGGATGGATATTCATCTGCTTTTAGCATATAAGCATAATCTTTAGTAGTCAAGAATGAAGTATCATAGCTATACCTTGTAGGTTGTCATTTATGCCTAGATGACCTTCTGAGTTCTCCACTTCTTGAAGTTTCTCGTTCATCATATTCTGGATCAAACATTGGCCTTTCTTCTACTTCAACTTGTCCTTCATTACTCTCTTCTTCATCAAATATTTGAACCCTTGTTTTACCTTTCTTCTGATTTAAAATATCTTCATCACCTGCATGAACATTAAGTGTACCTGCATACCAAGTACCTTGCTCATCAAATGTAACATCCTTAGACACAAGTAATTGCTTTGTGGATGGACTCCACAACCTATAACCCAATTTTTCTCCTTCATCATTGATCTTGCAAACTCAACAAGAGTCTTGTTTCTTCTCTCTGCTACCCCATTTTGTTGAGGAGAGTACATGCAAGTAACCTCTCTCTTTATACTTGCATTCCACAAATAATCACTGAATTCATTTGAGAAATACTCTCCCCCTCCATCTGACCTTAATCTCTTCAATTTTTGTCTTGTAATCCTTTCTGCATATGCATGATAGTGTTTAAATGTATTAAACACTTCTGACTTGTCTTTGATCACATAGATTGTAATCCACCTGGTAGCATCATCAACATTTATGACATAATATCTTGAACCATTTATACTGAAGTCCTTTGAAGGACCCCACACATCTGTATGTACCAATTCAAGACTTTCTAAATACATAAAACCATGCTTAGAATAAGATTGGTTGTGAGCCTTACCTAATTGAAATGCCTCATATCTGTATGTCATATGTTGACCTGCAACATTAGGCAATCCAAGTATTGAACCATTGTTAACCATATCTTTGATATCTCTTTCATTAAAGTGTCCAACTCTTTTATGCCAAAGATCCAATTCAGACACCTTTTGCTCTCCATATGTGATCATAGCATGTCCAATATTACCTTGCATCTTTAATGTGAAGAGCAATCCTTCCTTCTTTCTTCTAACAATTTGTTTATACCCTTGATTAGGGTCTTCAACATAAACTCCATCATTAGTGAACCTTACCTCATATCCTTTTTCCACAATTTGTCCTACACTAATCAAATTCTTTGGAATTGTAGGAACATACAAAACCTTAGTCAAGAGAGTGCTTCCATCTTTGGCTTTAAGTGAACCAATTGACTTCACTTTGTGCTTTATATTATCACCTGTTTGAACTGTGTGATTGATTGCCTTATGATCTAGATCAGTCATCAAAGCAATGTTTCCACTCAGATGATTGCTACATCTTGAGTCAATATAAAATAGTCTCATGTCTTCATGTGAGGCTTCACATGTTGCATTCATAATAAGAGTTGAATCTTCTTTCTAATCTGATGCATAATTGTAGTAAGTGTTATTATAGGATTGATTTTGGAAGTTTCTTCCTCCACTTCTTCCAAAAGAATTCCTACCACCTCTACCTCTAAAGGTTCCTCTCTGATATCTGCCACCTCTTCCTCTTTGATTAAAGTTCTGATTAAAATTACCATTGCTTTGATCATTATGCCAACAATCATGAGATAGATGGTTGGTTTTACCACATGTCCAACAAGCTCTAACATTATCTTTGTTATTTCTGCCTCTTCCTCTATTTTGCCACTTCCTCTTCCTCTCAGGAAGTTTGCTTGAGTTGAAGTACCTTCATCTTCAACTGATTGTTGCTTTCCTTTACTAGCTTTCTTCTTGTCTTTAGAATACATTGCATGACCTGCACTCTTATCAACATCTCCTTTGATATCATTCTCAAAAGTTAGCATATGTCCTAACAATTGATTCAAATCAAGAGTGAAATGATCTAATGAAAGTTTTGTAGACAATATAAAAGGCTTCCACTTCTCATCTCCTCTTAGCCCTGTGAGAATTTGTCTTACCAACTTATCTTCTTCAATATTTTCATCAACTCCACCTAAAGAATCAGCAATTTCTTTCATCTTTGTCACATAATCGGATATTGATTGTGAATCCTTCTTCTTGAATGTAGTAAATTTTGCCCATAATGAAGCTTTCCTTGATTTGGTTGTATTCAGAAAATGCTCTTCCAAAGCATTCCATATGTCACTTGCACTTTCAAGTCCTCTGATATGAGGAAGCAAATAATCATTCACTGCCATCTAGATTATGCTCCTTGCTTGAGCATCCTTCATCATCCAAATCTTTATATTTACAAGCTCCTCTCTAGTTGGAACACTAGGATCTTTGAAATCTGGCTTTTCTTCCTCTCCTGTGATGTATCCCATCAGATCTTTGCTCATAGGATGAGCTTCCATTCTCATAGACCAAGCTGGATAGTTCTCTCTATCCAACTTCTCAATTTGGAGACTATCTCCGATCCTTTCTTCACTTGTACTATCAAATCTTTAATCCTTATAAGGAATGAATGTACCTTAGCTTCGAAGTTTAATCCTTCTGATCCTTTTGATCGCCTTTATGTGTCCCCCTTTAGTTTTTCTTTCACACTTTATCCTTTTGAATCTTCAAGGTTTGAAATTTGTATATCTATAGCAGTTGGGGTCTACCTTTTCCTCAATCTGGTAAATCTTGCTCTGATACCACTAATGGAGAGTGTTATACCACCTCTATATCAAGAATAACTTTAAACTCCAACCAATTTTGGAAGACAAGTACCAAACTGTCAAGACTTTAGCTAACTATGAAGAAACTCACTTCACAGGAAAGTCTGTTGCACATTACTCACTCATTATCTAATCAATTGTGTAAAGATTCTGATGAAACTTTGTAAAATGTGTCAACTAAAGTTTGCGCACCTCCTCCAAGTTAAAACACTTCAAAAGCTAAAGTAGATTATGAGAAATGATCCAATCAATCTACCTATGTCTGAAACTGCCTTCTTGTAGAGTCGACTTTTACACCTGCAACTTCTAACACATAGTTCTCCCAAACTAGAACCCGTTAAAGCGAATGCTTTTAGCCATAGATGGCTTACA
>CM035413.1:134961638-134964138 GCA_020310875.1 Ceratopteris richardii
CTGACCCACATGATGAGACTGAGAGAAATCTACGAAATACGCGTCGCTATTTTTTGAAGATGACTCTCTTCACATCTATCTCTATGACACTTGTCTTCTAATGACTCTCACAAGTACTTCTTTACATCATTGACTTATATACATCTGGTTCTAGACTTATCGTGCATTTATTACATTACTTCTTATCATCCTAAGGATTATCTATACTCAAATTACAAGAGTTTCCAACTATAATATACATATGTACACAAACTTCACTTCTGAAATCTCTTCACTTTCTCAAGTGTCTTCTTCCACTTTAACCTGATCATAAGCTTGCTTCAAGCTCTTTGTAATCACCAATTTGTGATTGGTTTGTTCCAACAGCTCCCCCTCAATCACTAATTGTGATTATTCCATTCTTCTTCACTCTTGCCATCTCTTTGAATCTCTGTAGCTTAGGTCCATCCAAGCTTTTTGTTAACATATCTGCAACTTGTTCTTTTGTTGGAGTATACATCACTTCAATCTCTTTATCAAGTACCTTTTCCCTCAAGAAATGGTAGTGAATCTCTATATGCTTAGTCCTGGCATGAAAAAGAGGATTAGCTGCCAAATACAATGAACTCATATTATCTCCAAAAATAATTGAAGTACTCTGATCAGATCCAAAACTCTTCAACAAGGTCTTTAACCATATTACTTCTTTTGCAGCCTCTACCATTCCTTTATACTCAGCTTATGTAGATGACAAAGCAATTGTATGTTGCTTCTTTGAGCACCAAGAAACTAGTTTATCTCCAATATAACAGAGATACCCATGAGTGGACCTTCTATCATCTAAATCACCTGACCAATCTGCATCACTAAACACTTTGATTCTTGTATCAGAAGTAAATCCATAATACAGACCTCCACTTAGGGTTCCTTTGATATATCAGAGTACCCTTTGAGCTGCAATCCAATGAGTCTTCTTTGGACAATGCATAAATTGTGATAACATACCTACTGCATATGATAGATCTGGCCTTGTCAAGGTAGCATAGATTAAACTACCTACCAAAGTTTGATATTTCTTCATGTCATTAAACTCTTCACCTCCATACCTGCTCAATTTATGATTTACCTCCAATGGTGTGCTTGAAGGCTTGCAATCCTCCATGTTAAATTTGACCAGAAGATTCTTCAAGTACCTCTCTTGAGTAACATATACTCCATGTTGAGTATACACAATCTGCATTCCTAAGAAATAAGATAAGTTTCCCAAATCACTTATCTTAAACTCCTTCTCTATTTGTTTCTTAAGCTCATTGATTCCTTGAGCATCTGTACCTTTGACAATAATATCATCAACATAAATACACATGTATATGTATCCATTTTCACTTGCCTTCACTAGCAAGCTACTATCTGCCTTTGATGCTTGAAATCCACATTCATTCAAGAACTTAACAAGCCTGTAATTCCATGCTCTTGGAGCCTGCTTCAACCCATACAAAGCTCTCTTGATCTTACACACATAATCTGATCCAATTAAATCCATGGAACCTTCTGGTTGCTCCATGTACACTTCATCTGCAATATATCCATTCAGAAATGCATTCTTCACATCTAATTGTGATAACTTCCATCCTTTACAAGTAGCAATAGCAATCAATGAGCTAATTGTAGACATCTTAGCAACAGGACTATAAGTTTCATCATAATCTACCCCATAATTTTTGGCATAACCTTTGACCACAAGTCTAGCCTTGTATCTAGACACCTTACCATCTGTAAACCTTTTTGTTTTATACACCCACTTACATCCAATGACCTTCTGATTCTTTGGACTTGGCACCAATTCCCATGTTTCATTTTGAAGTAGAGCATCATACTCTTCTTCCATTGCCTTCTCCCAATTTTGTTTACCTTTAGCTTCTTCATATGTGATTGGATCCTCTTCTGTGTTCACAATATAAGTATAATCTTTTGTTGTTAAGAAAGATGTATCATAGCTATACCTGATAGGATCTTTTCTTTCTCTTGAGGATCTTCTAACCTCTGCACATCTTGAAGTCTCAGCCACATTTGATTCTGGATCAAATCTTGGCCCATCTTCAACATTATTCTGCAATTTACTTTTATAATCAACATCATCAATATCTTCTTCATACACACTTACTTTTGTATTTCCTTTCCTTTGTATTTCTTCAACACCTGCATTATCATTTGTTGAACCTGTATACCATGTGTTTTGCTCATCAAATGTAACATCTTTGGTAACAAGAAATTGCTTTGTGGATGGACTCCACAATCTATAACCCATCTGCCTATCATCATACCCAATAAACACATACTTCTCTGCTATGGGTTCTAGCTTATGTCTCAATTGTGAAGGAACATAAACATATGCTAAACATCCAAATACTTTACAATGATCAAGAGTAGGTTTCTTACCCCACCATGCTTCATAAGGAGTTGTTCCCTCCAATGCTTTACAAGGTAACCTATTCACAAGGTATGTTGCAGTGTTGATAGC
>CM035413.1:134969138-134974138 GCA_020310875.1 Ceratopteris richardii
ATGACTTGATCTTTTCTTCAATCCTTAACTTCAAAACTTCATCAGAACTTCAATTGTTGATTGCCTTGCACCAACAACTCCCCCTCAATCATCAATTGAGGTTTTCTCTATCTTCTTTATACCTGCCATGTCTTTGAATCTCTGTAGCTTTGGTCCATCCAAGCTTTTGGTTAGCATATCAGCTATCTGATCTTTTGTTAAAGTATGTATAACTTCAATCTCTTTATCCATCACCTTCTCTCTTAGAAAATGATACCGAATGTCAATGTGTTTAGTCATGGCATGGAAAACAGGATTAGCAACTAAATACAGTGAACTCATGTTATCTCCATGAATAGTGGGTGTACTCTGAATGACGTCAAAACTCTTAATAAGAGTCTTAAGCCATATCACTTCCTTTGCAGCTTCAACCATACCTTGGTACTCAGCCTCTGTGGATGATAAAGCATCTCTATGTTGCTTCTTTGAACACCATAAAATTAACTTATCTCCCACATAACCCAAGTATCCATAAGTTGATCTCCTATCATCAAGATTACCTGCCCAATCTATATCACTATATATCTTGATGTTTGTATATGATGTAAAACCATAATACAAAAATTCTTTGAGTGTACCCTTAATGTAACTCAACACTCTTTGTCCTACAACCCAATGTTCTTTCCTAGGACAATGCATGAATTGAGATAATACTCCAACTGCATATGACAAGTCAGGCCTAGTTAATGTAGCATAGATCATACTACCAACCAAACTTTGATATAGCTTCATGTCCTTGAATACTTCTCCTCCATATTTTCTCAATTTGTGATTCACCTCCATTGGAGTAGGTGCTACCCTACAATCATCCATTTTAAACTTGATCAATAAGTTTTTCAAATACCTTTCTTGAGTTACATACACTCCATGTTGAGTGTATGAGATATGCATGCCCAAGAAATATGACAAATCTCCCAAGTCACTAATCTTGAACTCTTTCTCCATTTGCTTCTTTAGGCTTTGAATTCCTTTCTCATCTGTACCTGTAAGAATTATATCATCAACATATATGCACATGTAAATGAACCCATCATCACTTGTTTTAACAACCAAGCTAATATCTGCTTTAGATACTTGAAAACCAAGTTCCTTCAAGAACTTCACAAGTCTATAATTCCATGCCCTTGGGGCCTCGTTCAAACAATACAAAGCTCTCTTGAGCTTACATACATGATGTGGATACCTTTCATCTCTGAACCCTTGTGGTTGCTCCATGAAAACATCATCTGAAATATAACAATTTAGAAAATCATTCTTCACATCTAATTGACATACTTTCCAACCTTTACATGCAGCAATAGCTATGAGTGTCCTGATGGTTGTCATCTTTGCCACACGACTATAGGTCTCATCATAATCTATACCATATGTCTGAGCAAATCCTTTCATAACAAGTCTAGCTTTATACCTAGACACACTTCCATCTGCAAACCTCTTTGTCTTGTAGACCCATTTGCATCCAATGATCTTCTGACTATTTGGTTTAGGAACCAAATCCCATGTGTCATTCTCAAACTTCAAGGATAACTTGTTCTTTTGGAGATTAACACTCTCCATCAGTGGTATCAGAGCAGGAAGTAACAAAATTGAAGAAAGAAGGACCCCGACTACTGCAGTTATAAAGAATTCAACATTTGCACATACAAAAGGTGAAAGCTTGAAAGCAAAACTTGAGAAGGAGGACAGACGATATCAAGGAAGACAAAAGGAGTATCATTCGAAGCAAAGGTAACCTTATTTCTCATAAAGCTTGAAGGATTTAATACACAGGTGAAGAAAGGATGGGAGATTCTCTTCAGATAGAGAAATTGGATAGAGAGAACTATCTCAGAATCATTTTCTAAGAGAGAAGGTGATGGATAAGGAGATTGAAGTCATACATACTTCAACAAAAGATCAGATAGCTGATATGCTAACCAAGAGCTTACATGGACCAAAGCTACAGAGATTCAAAGACATGGCAGGTATAAAGAAGATAGAGAAAACCTCAATTGATGATTGAGGGGGAGATGTTGGTGCAAGACAATCAACAATTGAAGTTTTGAAGTCAAGGATTGAAGAAAGATCAAGCCATGAAGCATGAAGAAAGTATATGTTCAAAGAATGAAGATATGTATACATATGTACATTAACTTAGAGTTAGCTCACTTATACTTTCGTATGGTTATGAACTTGTACATATTTGCCTATATATATACAAGGGAAAATTTTGGAGAAAATATGATAGAGCATGTGAATAGAGAAATAAAGAGTTGTATGAGTCATGAGACACTTTAGAAGTGAGTAAGATCTCTCTCATCACTCAGATGTAAGGCTTTCCAGAAATGAAGAAAAATTGCGCCCGATATTTCTCAGAGTTCTCCTTTTGTGTTGAATCTTTTGTGGAATGCTTTTGTACAAGTCTAAGTCTATAGTTGATTGACCTCTGTACAAGTTTTCAGCTTTTAATTGTGATCAAGCTGAGAGAATTGAGTGTAGGAACAATTACATGTGTAAATGTAAGAAGTGAAGTTGCAGGAGGCACAAAATTTGATGCTAATGTTTTGGTCATTTCTCCTTCCACAGTGTACAGTTTTGAGCAAGCAACCACTCATTCTTTAAGTTGGAAGGTAAGCTACCTATGGCTAAAAACATTTGCATAAATGGGTTCTAATTTGAGAGAACCAAGCTTTAGAAGTTGCAGGTGTCAAAGTTGACTATAAATAACTACAGTTTTAGAAATAGGTGACTTGTTAAGATCATTTCTCAAGATCTAGTGAGTCTTTTGGAATGTTTTAACTTGGAGGAGTTGTGCAAACTATAAGCAACACCTTGTGCAAAGTTTTATAAAAAGTGTTACACATTTGATAAGTCAATGAGTGAGTTATGTGCAACAGACTTTCTCTGCAGTCATTGTCTTCACAGTTTGTTCAAGATTTTGATAGATGAGTATTGATCCTCCAAATTGGTGAAGGTTTTAAGTTATTCTTGATATAGAGGTGCTCTAACTTCAAGGATAACTTATTCTTTTGGAGATTAACACTCTCCATCAGATTTATCTTTGATCACATAGATAGTGATTCATCTAGTAGCATCATCAACATAAATTACATAATACCTTGAACCATTGATACTAAAATCCTTTGGTGGTCCCCACACATCTGTGTGTACCAACTCAAGCTTCTTGGAATACATTAAACCATGCTTGGAATAAGATTTCTTATGAGCCTTACCTATTAGACATGCCTCGCATCTGTATGTCATATGTTGACCTGCATTATTAGGCAATCCAAGCACTAAACCATTGTTAACCATATCTTTAATACCTCTTTCATTAAAATGTCCAAGCCTTTTGTGCCAAAGATCTAACTCAGAGATCTTATGTCCTCCATAGGTGAACAAGGCATGACCAACATTACCTTGAATCTTCAATGTGAACAATCTTCCTTCTTTCTTCAATGAAACAATTTGTTTATACCCATTGCTAGGGTCTTCCACAAAAACTCCTTCATTAGTGAACCTAACTTCATAACCTTTTTCAACAATTTGTCCTACACTTATCAGATTCTTTGGAATTGTAGGAACATACAAAACCTTACTCAAGAGAGTACTTCCATCCTTGGCCTTCACTGATCCAATTGAGTTCACATTGTGCTTTGTATTATCACCTGTTTGAACTACATGATTAGTTACCTTATTTTCCAAATCAGTCATCAATGCTATGTTGCCACTCAGGTGATTGCTACACCTTGAGTCAATGTAGAAGACTCTTTGTTCTTGACTTTGCCTTTCACAAGTTGCATTCATAATCAATGTTGAATCCTCCTTCTGTTCTGAAGCATAATTGTAGTAGGTATTGTTATATTGTTGGGTCTGGAATGCTCTACTTGCATTTCTTCCAAAATAACCTCTACTACCTCTACCTCTGAAATTACCTCTTTGATTTATGCCACCTTTTCCCTCTTGAATTAAAGTTCTCATTATATCCATCATTATTCTGAGTATTATTCCAACAAAAATCATGAGCTAAGTAATTTGTATTACCACAAATCCAGTAAGCTTTGACTCCATCTTTATTACTTCTGCCTCTTCCTCTACCTTTGCCACCTCCTCTTCCTCTTAGGAAATTAGCTTGGCTAGTTGTACCTTCATCTTCATTTGCTAGTTTCTTCCCTTTGCTATTCTTCTTTTTATCCTTTGAAGACATTGCTTGATCTGCGCTCTTATCACTTTCACCTTTGATATCCTGCTCAAAGGTTAGCATGTGTCCTAGCAACTGATTCAAAAAAGGAGTAAAATGATCTAGTGATAATTCAGTAGACAAAATGAATGGTTTCCATTTGCCATCACCTCTCAAACTTGTGAGGATTTGCCTTAACAATTTATCCTCCTCAATATCTTCATCAACTACTCCTTATGCATATGCAATGTCCTTCATCCTTGTTACATAATCTGAAATGGATTGAGAGGCCTTCTTCTTGAATGTGGTAAACTCTACCCATAAGGATGCCTTCCTTGACTTTGTGGTGTTTTGGAAATGCTCCTCCAAAGCATTCCATATATCACTTGCACTTTCAAGACCTCTAATGTGAGGTAGCAAGTAGTCATTAACTCCCATATAGATAATGCTCCTAGCTTTAGCATCTCTCTTCATCCAAATCATCAAATCTGACAATTCATCCCTAGTTGGAACACTAGGATCTCTGAATTGAGGCTTTTCTTCTTCACCTGTGATATAACCTATCAAGTCTTTGCTCATAAGATGAGCTTCCATCCTCATTGACCATGCTGGATAGTTCTCATTATCCAATTTCTCTATCTGAAGAGAATCTCCCATCCTTTCTTCACCTGTCTATTAAGTTCTTCAACCTTTATAAGAAATAAGTGTACCTTTGCTTTGAATGAAGTTCCTTTTGTCTTTCTTGATATATTTTGACCTCCTTCGCAAGCTTTAATTTCAAGCTTTCACCTTTTGTATCTTC
>CM035413.1:134986638-134989138 GCA_020310875.1 Ceratopteris richardii
TATGCCTTTGTCATGTGTTCCTGTAAGTATTATGTCATCAACATAAATACAAATATAAATAAATCCATCCTCACTTGCTTTGACTAGCAAGCTACTATCTGCCTTTGATGCTTGAAATCCTAGTTCCTTTAAGAACTTTACAAGCCTGTAATTCCAAGCCCTTGGGGCCTGCTTCAACCCATACAAAGCTCTCTTGAGCTTACACACATAATTTGGAGACACTAGATCTTTGGATCCATCTGGTTGCTCCATGTAAACTTCATCTGAAATATAACCATTCAAAAATGCATTTTTAACATCTAATTGAGATAATTTCCAACCTTTGCAAGCAGCAATTGCTATGAGTGTCCTGATAGTTGTCATTTTTTCCACAGGACTATAAGTCTCATCATAGTCCACTCCATATGTCTGTGCATATCCCTTCACAACAAGTCTGGCTTTGTACCTAGACACACTTCTATCTGCAAACCTTTTCCTTTTGTATACCCATTTACATCCAATGATCTTCTGACTATTTGGCTTAGGAACCAAATCCCAAGTCTCATTTTCCATCAATGCATCATATTCCTCTTGCATAGCTTTTTCCCAATTCTTCTTTCCTTTGGCTTCATCATATGTGGATGGATCTTCATCTGCTTTTAACATGTAAGCATAATCTTTAGTAGTCAAGAATGAAGTATCATAGCTATACCTTGTAGGTTGCCATTTGTGCCTAGATGACCTTCTCACTTCTCCACTCTTTGAAGTTTCTGGTTCATCACATTCTGGATCAAATCTTGGCATTTCTTCAACTTCAACCTGTACTTCACTATTCTCATCTTCATCAAATATTTGAACTTTTGATTTACCTTTCCTTTGATTCACAATTTCTTCAACATTTGCATGACTATTAAGTGTACCTGCATACCAAGTACCTTGCTCATCAAATGTAACATCCTTAGACACAAGAAATCTCTTTGTGGATGGATTCCACAACCTATAACCCATCTGCTTGTCATCATAACCAATAAATACATACTTCTCTGCTTTAGGTTCCAATTTATGCCTCAATTGAGATGGCACATATGCATATGCCAAGCATCCAAATATTCTACAATGATCCAAGGTAGGTCTCTTACCCCACCAAGCTTCATATGGTGTCATACCCTGCAAGGCTTTACATGGTAACCTATTGACCAAATATGTGGCTGTGTTTACAGCCTCAGCCCACAAATAATTAGGACAATTTTTCTCCTTCATCATTGACCTTGCAAACTCAACAAGAGTTCTATTTCTTCTTTCTGCTACCCCATTTTGTTGAGGAGAGTACCTGCAAGTAACCTCTCTCTTTATACCTGCATACCACAAGTAATCACTGAACTCATTAGAGAAATACTCTCCCCCTCCATCTGACCTTAGTCTCTTCAATTTTTGACTTGTAATTCTTTCTGCATATGCATGATAGTGTTTAAATGTATTAAACACTTCTGACTTGTCTTTGATCACATAGATTGCAATCCATCTGGTAGCATCATCAACATATATGACATAATATCTTAAACCATTTATACTAAAATCTTTTGAAGGACCCCACACATCTGTATGTACCAATTCAAGTCTTTCTGAATACATAAAACCATGCTTATTGTATGATTTCTTATGAGCCTTACCTAATTGACATGCTTGACATCTGTATGTCATGTGTTGACCTGCAACATTAGGCAATCCAAGCACTGAACCATTGTTAATCATTTCTTTTATACCTCTTTCATTAAAGTGTCCAAGTCTTTTATGCCAAAGATCCAATTCAGACACCTTTTGCTCTCCATATGTAAACATAGCATGTCCAACATTACCTTGTATCTTTAATGTGAAGAGCTTTCCTTCCTTCTTTCCTGTAACAATCTGTTTATACCCTTGAATAGGGTCTTCAACATAAACTCCATCATTAGTGAACCTTACCTCATATCCTTTTTCCACAATTTTTCCTACACTAATCAAATTCTTTGGAATTGTAGGAACATACAGAACCTTACTCAAGAGAGTGCTTCCATCTTTGGCTTCGACTGAACCAATTGACTTTACCTTGTGCTTTGTATTATCACCTGTTTGAACTGTATGATTAATTGCATTATGATCTAAATCAGTCATCAAAGCAATATTTCCACTCAGGTGATTACTACATCCTAAGTCATTATAAAACACTCTCATGTCTTCATGTGAGGTTTCACATGTTGCATTCATAATTAGAGTTGAATCTTCTTTCTGATCTGATGCATAATTGTAATAGGTGTTGTTATAGGACTGATTTTGGAAGTTTCTTCCTCCACCTCTTCCAAAATAATTCCTACCACCTCTACCTCTGAAGTTTCCTCTCTGATATCTTCCACCTCTTCCTCTTTGATTAAAATTCTGATTAAAATTACCATTGCTTTGATTATTGTGCCAACAATCATGAGACAGATGATTGGTCTTACCACATATCCAACAAGCTTTGACCTTTGCTAGCTCTCTTCTTATC
>CM035413.1:134994138-135001638 GCA_020310875.1 Ceratopteris richardii
ACTACCTTCAAGAAGAAGGCTTGACAATCAATATCTGATTATGTGACAAAGATGAAAGATATTGCTGATTCTTTAGGTGCAGTTGATGAAGACATTGAAGAAGACAAGTTGGTAAGACAAATTATTACAGGGCTATGAGGAGATGAGAAGTGGAAGCCTTTTATTTTGTCTAGAGAACTTTCATTAGATCATTTCACTCGTGATTTGAATCAATTGTTAGGACATATGCTAACTTTTGAGAATGATATCAAAGGAGATGTTGATAAGAGTGCAGGTCATGCAATGTATTCTAAAGACAAGAATGATATCCACAAAGCAATTTCTTGTGTCTAGGGATGTTACATTTGATGAACAAGGCACTTCCTATGCAGGCAAACTTAATGTGCATGCAGATGTTGAAGAAGTTGTGAACCAAAAGAAAGGTAAATCAAATGTTCAGATATTTGATGAAGATAAGAACAACAAAGTATAGGTTGGAGTTGAAGAAGTGCCAAGATTTGATCGAGAATGTGATGAACCAGAAACTTCAAGAAGTGGAGAAGTCAGAAGGTCATCTAGGCACAAATGGCAACCTACAAGGTATAGCTATGATACTTCATTCTTAACCACTAAAGATTATGCTTACATGATAAAAGCAGATGAAGATCCATCCACATACGATGAAGCCAAAGGAAAGAAGAATTGGGAAAAAGCTATGCACGAGGAATATGATGCATTGATGGAAAATGAGACTTGGGATTTGGTTCCTAAACCATATAGTCAGAAGATCATTGGATGTAAGTGGGTTTACAAAACAAAAAGATTTGAAGATGGAAGTATTTCTAGATACAAAGCCAGACTTGTTGTGAAGGGATATGCACAGACATATGGAGTGGACTATGATGAGACCTATAGTCCTCTGGCAAAGATGACAACTATCAAGTCACTCATAGCCATTGCTGCTTGCAAAGGTTGGAAATTATCTCAATTAGATGTTAAAAATGCTTTCTTGAATGGATACATTTCAGATGAAGTTTACATGGAGCAACCATATGGTTTCAAAAAACGAATGTATCCAAATTATGTGTGTAAGCTCAAGAGAGCTTTGTATGGATTGAAGCAGGCCCCAAGGGCTTGGAATTACACGCTTGTAAAGTTCCTAAAGCAACTAGGATTTCAAGCATCAAAGGCAGATAGTAGCTTGTTAGTCAAAGCAAGTGAAGATGGATTTATTTATGTTTGTATTTATGTTGATGATATAATACTTACAAGAAGAGATGACAAAGGCATACACATGATTAAGAAACAGATGGAGAAAGAATTTAAAATCAGTGATTTGGGAAATTTGTCATTCTTATTGGGAATGGAGATTTCATATACTCAACATGGAGTATATGTAACTCAAGAAAGGTATCTGAAAAATTTGCTAATCAATTTTAAAATGGAAGATTGCAGGATAGCACCAACTCCAATGGAAGTAAATTACAGGTTGACTAGATATGGAGGACAAGAATTCAAAGATGTTGGTGTAGAGCAATCAACAATTGAAGTTTTGGAAGTCAAAGAATGAAGACAAGATCAAGTTTTGAAGCATAGAAGAAGTTTACATTCAGGAGTTGAAAGATATGTACACATATGTACATTAGTTCATATATAGGTCACTTATACTTTTGAATAGTCATAAGTTTGTAAATTTTTGTCCATATATATACTTGGAAAATGTCGAGACACAAGGGGAGAGAATGTAGAGCATGAGAATTGAGAAGATTTAGAAGTCATTAGACACTAATGAAGAGATTAGAATAGCTCTCTCATCTAGATGTAATTTCTGTCAGAAATGAAGAGAAGTTGCGCCCGATATTTCTGTGCATTCTCCATCTGTGCTTAATCATTTCAAGAATCCTTTTGTAGACTTCTAATTCTATAGTTAATGAGTCTATGGATAAAGTTTGAGAGCCTAATTGTGATCAGGCTGTGAGAATTATGTGTAGGAACATTCGTATGTGAAGAAGTGTTCACTGGTTTCTGAAACAGGCGCAAAATTTGAAGTCAATGTTTTGGTTAGTTCTCCTTCCACAGTTTAAAGTTTTGAGCAAGTAAGCACTTAATCTTTAAGTTGGAAGATAAGCTACCTGTAGCTAAAAGCATTTTCTTAAAGGGGTTCTATTCTTGGAGAACCATGTCTTAGAAGTTATAGGTGTCTAAATCGACTTCTCAGAAGTACAATTTTAGACATAGGTGACTTGTCAAGTTGATTTCGCAAAATCTACCGAATCATTTGTAGTGATTCAACTTGGAGGACGTGCGCAATCTTTAGGCGACACCTTGTTCAAAGTTTTATAAAAAACTTTACACATTGGCTTAGTCAATGAGAAAGATATGTGCAACAGACTTTCTCTAGAATCATCCTCTTCACAGATTTTCCAAAATCCTTATAATTGAGTATTGATCCTCTAAATTGGTGAAGGTTTTGACTTACTCTTGATATAGAGGTGCTCTAATTTCAAGAGTAGGTTGTTCTTTTGGAGATTAACACTCTCCATCAGTGGTATCAGAGCAGGAAGCATCAAAATTGAAGGAAGGAGGATCCCGACTGCTGCAGGTGCAAAGAATTCAATATCTGAAGATTCAAAAGGTGAAAGCTTGAGAGTAAAGCTTGAGAAGGAGGTCATACCATATCAAGGAAGCCAGAAGGAGTATTATTCAAAGTAAAGGTACATCTGTTACTCATGAAGTTTAAAGAATTCAATACATAGGACAAGAAAGGATGGGAGATTCTCTTCAGATAGAGAAATTGGATAGAGAGGCCTATCCAGCATGGTCAATGAGGATGGAAGCTCATCTAATGAGCAAAGATTTGATAGGATATATTACAGGTGAAGAAGAACAGCCTCAATTCAGAGATCCTAGTGTTCCAACTAGGGAGGAATTATTAGATTTGAAGAATTGGATGAAGAGAGATGCTCAAGCTAGGAGTATTATCTATATGGCACTCAATGACTACTTGCTACCTCACATTAGAGGTCTTCAAAGTGCAAGTGATATATGGAATGCTTTGGAGGAGCATTTCCAAAACACCACAAAGTCAAGGAAGGCATCTTTGTGGGTAGAATTTACTACATTCAAGAAAAAAATCCATCTCAGATTATGTAACCAGAATGAAGCACATTGCAGATGCATTAGGAGCTTTTGATGAAGACATTGAGGAGGATAAATTGGTAAGGCAAATCCTTACAGGTTTGAGAGGTGATGACAAATGGAAGCCATTCATTTTGTCTACTGAATTATCACTTGATCACTTTACTCCTGATTTAAATGAGTTGCTAGGACATATGTTAACCTTTGAGCAGGATGTCAAAGGTGAAGGTGACAAGAGTATAGGTCATGCAATGTACTCAAAGGATAAGAAGAAAATTAGCAAAGGGAAGCAACAAGTAAATGAAGATGAAGACACAACTAGTCAAGCCAAGTTCCTAAGAGGAAGAGGAGGTGGAAAAGGTAGAGGAAGAGGCAGGAATAACAAAGATGGATTCAAAGCTTGCTGGATTTGTGGTAAGACAAATCATTTAGCTAATGATTGTTGGCATAATACTCAGAGTAATGGTGGATATAATCAGAATTTTAATTCAAGAGGAAGAGGTGGCAGAAATCAAAGAGGTAATTTCAGAGGTAGAGGTAGTAGGGGTTACTTTGGAAGAAATG
Source organism: Ceratopteris richardii (assembly GCA_020310875.1). Classification (NCBI taxonomy): domain Eukaryota; kingdom Viridiplantae; phylum Streptophyta; class Polypodiopsida; order Polypodiales; family Pteridaceae; genus Ceratopteris; species Ceratopteris richardii. The sequence goes on from CM035413.1 coordinate 134,997,820, forward strand.
TAGGTAGAGGATTCCAAAGTCAACAATACAATAATACCTACTACAATTATGCTTCAGATCAGAAGTAGGATTCAATATTGATAATGAATGCAACTTGTGAAAGGCAAAGTGAAGACCAAAGAGTCTTCTATATTGACTCAGGGTGTAGCAATCACCTGAGTGGCAACATAGCCTTGATGACTGATTTGGAAAATAAGGTAACTAATCATGTTGTTCAAACAGGTGACAATACAAAGCACAATGTGAAGTTAATTGGATCAGTGAAGGCCAAGGATGGTAGCACTCTCTTGAGTAAGGTCTTGTATGTTCCTACAATTCCTAAGAATCTGATAAGTGTAGGACAAATTGTTGAAAAAGGTTACGAAGTTAGATTCACTAATGAAGGAGTGTTTGTGGAAGACCCTAGCAATGGGTATAAACAGATTATTTCAGGGAAGAAAGAAGGAAGATTGTTCACATTGAAGATTCAAGGTAATGTTGGTCATGCCTTGTTCACTTATGGAGGACATAAGGTCTCTGAGTTAGATCTTTGGCACAATAGGCTTGGACACTTTAATGAAAAAAGGTATCAAAGATATGATTAAAAATGGTTCAGTGCTTGGATTGCCTAATGTTGTAGGTCAACATATGACATACAGATGTGAGGGATGTCAATTACGTAAGGCTCATAAGCAATCTTACTCCAAGCATGGTTTTATGTATTCAGAGAAGCTTGAGTTGGTACATATAGATGTGTGGGGACCATCAAAGGATTTCAATATCAATGGTTCAAGGTACTATGTGATTGATGTTGATGATGCTACCACATGGATCACTATCTATGTGATCAAAGATAAGTCAGAAGTGTTTAATACATTTAAACACTATCATGCATATGTAGAAAGAACTACAGGTCATAATTTGAAGAGACTAAGGTCAGATGGAGGGGGAGAGTATTTCTCTAATGAGTTCAGTGATTACTTGTGGAATGCAGGTATAAAAAGAGAAATTACTTGCAGGTACTCTCCTCAACAAAATGGTGTAGCAGAAAGGAGGAATAGAACTCTTGTTGAGTTTGCAAGATCCATGATGAAGGAGAAAGATTTCCCTAATTATTTGTGGGCTGAGGCTGTAAATACAGCTACTTATTTGGTCAATAGGTTACCATGTAAAGCCTTGCAGGGTACGACACCATATGAGGCTTGGTGGGGTAAGAGACCTACCTTAGATCATTGCAAAGTATTTGGATGTTTGGCATATGCATATGTGCCATCACAATTAAGACACAAATTAGAACCAAAAGCTGAAAAGTATGTGTTCATTGGTTATGATGACAAGCAGATGGGTTATAGATTGTGGAGTCCATCCACAAAGCAATTCATTGTATCTAAGGATGTTACATTTGATGAGCAAGGTACTTGGTATGCAGGTACTATCAATATCAATATAGATGATGAAGAAATTCTGAGTCAAAAGAAAGGTAAATCAAAGGTTCAGATATTTGATGAACAAGAGAATAATGAAGTGCAAGTTGAAGTTGAAGAAATGCCAAGATTTGATCTTGAGTGTGAAGAACCAGAAACCTCAAGGAGTGGAGAACTCAGAAGGTCATCAAGACACAAATGGCAACCTACAAGGTATAGCTATGATACTTCTTTCTTGGCTACCAAAGATTATGCTTACATGATAAAGGCAGATGAAGATCCTTCTACATATGAAGAGGCAAAAGGTAAGGAAAATTGGGAGAAAGCTATGCAGGAAGAATATGATGCATTGATGGAGAATCAGACATGGAATTTGGTTCCTAAACCAAATAGTCAGAAGATCATTGGATGCAAGTGGGTATACAAAACAAAGAGATTTGCAAATGGAAGTGTGTCTAGGTACAAAGCTAGACTTGTTGTCAAAGGGTTTGCTCAAACATATGGTATTGATTATGATGAGACTTATAGTCCTGTGGAAAAGATGATAACCATCAGGACACTCATAGCAATTGCTGCATGTAAAGGTTGGAAATTATGTCAATTAGATGTGAAAAATGCTTTTTCAAATGGTTACATTTCAGATGATGTTTTCATGCAGCAACCTCAAGGATTCAGAGATGGGAGGTATCCAGATCATGTGTGTAGGCTCAAGAGAGCTTTTTATGGGTTGAAGGAGGCCCCAAGGGCATGGAATTATAGACTTGTGAAGTTCTTGAAAGAACTTGGATTTCAAGTATCTAAGGCAGATAGTAGCTTGCTTGTTAAAGCAAGTGATGATGGGTTCATTTACATCTGCATATATGTTGATGATATAATTCTTACGGGTACAGATGAGAAAGGCATTCAAAGCCTAAAGAAGCAAATGGAGAAAGAATTTAAAATCAGTGATTTGGAAGATTTGTCATATTTCTTGGGCATGATGATTTCATATACTCAACATGGAGTGTATGTGACTCAAGAAAGGTATTTGAAGAACTTGTTAATCAAGTTTAAAATGAATGATTGCAAGGTAGCACCTACTCCAATGGAGGTGAATCACAAATTGAGCAGATATGGTGGAGAAGAATTCAAGGATATGAAGTTATATCAGAGTTTGGTTGGTAGTCTTATCTATGCTACATTAACTAGGCCTGATTTATCATATGCAGTTGGGGTTTTGTCTCAAATCATGCCTTGTCCTAGAAAAGAACATTGGATTGCAGGTCAAAGAGTGTTGAGGTACATTAAGGGTACACTCAAGGAGCGTTTGTATTATGGTTTTACATCAGATACAAATATCAAAATATATAGTGATGCAGATTGGGCAGGTAATCCTGAGGATAGAAGGTCAACCTATGGATACATGTGTTATGTGGGAGATAAGTTAATCTCTTGGTGTTCAAAGAAGCAACACACAGTTGCTTTATCATCTACAGAAGCTGAGTACAAAGGCATGGTTGAAGCTGCAAAGGAAGTGATATGGCTTAAGACTCTGATGAAGAGTTTTGATATCATTCAGAGTACTCCTACTATTCATGGAGATAACATGAGTTCATTGTATCTAGCTGCTAACCCTGTTTTTCATGCCAGGACCAAACACATTGAGATTTAGTATCACTTTCTGAGAGAGAAGGTGATGGACAAAGAGATTGAAGTCATACATACTTTAACTAAAGATCAGATAGCTGATATGCTTACCAAAAGCTTGGATGGACCAAAGCTACAGAGATTCAAAGACATGGCATGCATAAAGAAGATAGAGAAAACCTCAATTGATGATTGAGGGGGAGTTGTTGGTGCAGAGAAATCAACAATTGAAGTTTTGGAAGTCAAAGAATGAAGACAAGATCAAGTTTTGAAGCATAGAAGAAGTTTACATTTAGGAGTTGAAAGATATGTACACATATGTACATTAGTTCATATATAGGTCACTTATACTTTTGAATAGTCATAAGTTTGTAAATTTTTGTCTATATATATACTTGGAAAATGTTGAGACACGAGGGGAGAGAATGTAGAGCATGAGAATTGAGAAGATTTAGAAGTCATTAGACACTTATGAAGAGATTAGAATAACTCTCTCATCCAGATGTAATTTCTGTGAGAAATGAAGAGAAGTTGCGCCCGATATTTCTGTGCATTCTCCATCTGTGCTTAATCATTTCAAGAATCCTTTTGTAGACTTCTAAGTCTATAGTTAATGAGCCTATGGTTAAAGTTTGAGAGTCTAATTGTGATGAGGCTATGAGAATTATGTGTAGGAACATTCGTATGTGAAGAAGTGTTCACTGGTTTCTGAAACAGGCACAAAATTTGAAGTCCATGTTTTGGTCAGTTCTCCTTCCACAGTTTAAAGTTTTGAGCAAGTAAGCACTTA
>CM035413.1:135006638-135009138 GCA_020310875.1 Ceratopteris richardii
CTCCATCAGATGTTTCCTCCTCCTCAACTTTAACCTGTCTTTTGATAGGCACAAGGTGAGATATTTCTCCGCTTGATGAGATAGTAGATTTACCTTTATCTTCTACTAAGTGTGGTCATTCATCAAACACCACATCTCGGCTGACAAAAATCTTCCTTGCCTCAGGATCCCATAACCTGTATGCTTTAGACTCTTCACTATATCCTAGGAAGACACACTTTTTGCTTTTTGAATCCAACTTTGATCTTGTTGAATCAGGAATATGTGCATAACAGAAACAACCAAAAATTTTGAAATGCAAAACTGAAGGCTTTTTACCAGAATATGCTTCTTGAGGAGTCATCCCCTTCAGTGCTTTTGTGTAGCTTCGATTGAGGATGTAGACTGCTGTATTGACTACTTCTGCCCAGAATGAATCAGGCATGTCTTGAGCCTTCAACATACAACGAGCCATTTCAACTACTGTCCTGTTCCTGCGCTCAACAACGCCATTTTGTTGGGGTGTATGAGCTGTGGTAAGTTGCCTTTTCACACCATGCTCCTTACAGTAATTGTTGAATTCTGTTGACAAGAATTCAACTCCTCTATCTATTCTAAATTTCTTTAGTTTCCTTCCTGATTCATTTTCTACATACTTATGCCACGTTTTAAATTTTTCAAAAGCATCAGCCTTCTCTCGAATGAAATAAACCCACATCTTTCGACTATAATCGTCGACTAACAGCAAGAAGTAGAAAGATCCTCGTAAAGCAGGTGTAGACATTTTACCACAGAGATCAGCATGTACCAACTCTAGAGGAGCTTGAGATCGATTGCTGGTCTCTCTTGGAAATGCCTTTCGTTGTTGCTTGCCCATCATACAAGCTTCACAAGGTTCCTGCAACTCTGAAAATGCAGGCATATGAGCAACCATCCCTGTTCGTTGCATCTCCTTCAAAACTGCAAATCCGAGATGCCCAAATCGTCGGTGCCATAACCTGCTTACATCTTTATCTTCTGTAGCAGTTAAAGCACTTAACTCATACAAGTTATCCCGTCGTATGCCTTTACCTACAACATTACCTGATGAATCCATGATTTTCGCACCACTCTTATTGAAGTGAACTTCGAGTCCACGATCTGTTATTGCAGAAACTGACAACAAATTTCTTTTGAGTGTAGGTACATAGAGAACATCGGATAACTTTTTCTCAACACCTGGAGAAGTGATAAAAGAGATGGTTCCGGTTCCTTCAGCTGGACACTTGGAGTCATTTCCCACCACTACATTGATGGATTCCCGCAGAGGCACTAGGGAACTATACCAATCCTTTTTACTAGTCATATGGCGAGAAGCTCCACTATCTAAAATCCATGGCTCATCAACACGAGCTTGAGCAGATGAACATACCTCTTCAATAGCTACCCAAAGTTCCAGCTCTGTGTTGTTTGTAGACTCTTTGTTCTTCCATGATGATTTTACAGTCCCATTCCGTTCATCAGCTTGCTTCTTTCTGCAATCCTTGATGGCATGGCCTTTCTTTTCACAATAGAAGCAACTTCCTGTGAACTTTTTCTTCTTTGGCTTCTTCATTGATCCCTCTGAAGAGCCTTTACCTTTTGCATTTGCTGAGAATGCAGCATCAGTTGTACTTTGCCGATTCTTCAGCCGCATCTCTTCTTCTAAAAGCATGGCACAAAACTCTTCAAATGTAAGAGGAGTGGGCCTTACCTGAGTGTTAAGGGCTGTTACTAATCCATCATACTTTGCTGGAAGAACACGTACAGATCTTCGAGCCAGCTCTTCTGGTGTTATAACAACACCAACTGCAGCCAATTGATCTTGAAGATGCTTTATCCGTTTGATAAAATCTTCAGCCTTTTCAGAATCAGAATGCTTTTCAGTTGCCAACTGATTTTCTAAATTTTGTATCCTAGTGTGGTTCTTGGTCTCATATTGTCGAGCCAATATGCCCCAAGCCTCATGTGCTTTAGTAGTATGTTGAACTAAAGTAAGCACAGAATCACTTACACTAGTGACAACCGCACATAATGCATCAGCATTCCGCCTCTTCCAAGCTCGTAGAAGATCTGGATCTGGCTGAATCATCAATCTTGAATTTGCTGGATCTTCAACTGGTATAGGCTCTGGATCCAATCCCATCGGTCCCATGACAGTGTCAAGTAATTCATAGGAGTCCAAAATTGCAGAAATTTTGAACTTCCAGAGTGTATAGTTGGTTCCATCCAGCTTCCCTTCAGTGAATGCAGGTGGACGAATTCGAATAGGTGCAGCATTAACATTAGGTGAAGCACCAAGACTACTGTTCGACGATGAAGCCATCATGTAATCACTGGAATAATCTACTGATATTCTAGTCTGCTAGTAGGCTAAAATAATGATACTTCTCGAGCTATTCGAACCTTACAGCTCTGATACCATGTAAGACAATAGTTACGCAATATAACACAGGAGCAATAGCAGAGAAGATAACAGATATAGGAGAATCTCAACAATTTT
>CM035413.1:135019138-135021638 GCA_020310875.1 Ceratopteris richardii
TGCATTAAGAGCTCTTGATGAAGACATTGAGGAGGATAAATTGGTAAGGCAAATCCTTACAGGTTTGAGAGGTGATGACAAATGGAAGCCATTCATTTTGTCTACTGAGTTATCACTTGATCATTTCACTCCTGATTTAAATCAGTTGCTAGGTCACATGCTAACCTTTGAGCAGGATGTCAAAGGAGAAGGTGACAAGAGTACAGGTCATGCAATGTACTCAAACGATAAGAAGAAAAATAACAAAGGGAAACAACAAGAAAATGAAGATGAAGGCACAACTAGTCAAGCCAACTTCCTAAGAGGAAGAGGAGGTGGAAAAGGTAGAGGAAGAGGCAGTAATAATAAAGATGGAGTCAAAGCTTGCTGGATTTGTGGTAAGACAAATCACTTAGCTAATGATTGTTGGCATAATACTTAGAGTAATGGTGGATATAATCATAACTTTAATTCAAGAGGAAGAAGTGGCAGAAATCAAAGAGGTAATTTTAGAGGAAGAGGTAGTAGAGGTTACTTTGGAAGAAATGCACGCAGAGGATTCCAAAGTCAACAATACAACAACACTTACTACAATTATGCTTTAGATCAGAAGGAGGATTCAACATTGATAATGAATGCAACTTGTGAAAGGCAAAGTGAAGCCCAAAGAGTCTTCTACATTGACTCAGGGTGTAGCAATCACCTGAGTGGCAACATAGCATTGATGACTAATTTGGAAAATAAGGTAACTAATCATGTTGTTCAAACAGGTGACAATACAAAGCATAATGTGAAGTCAATTGGATCAGTAAAGGCCAAGGATTGTAGCACCTTATTGAGTAAGGTCTTGTATGTTCCTACAATTCCTAAGAATCTGATAAGTGTAGGACAAATTGTTGAAAAAGGTTATGAAGTTAGGTTCACTAATGAAGGAGTGTTTGTGGAAGACCCTAGCAATGGGTATAAACAAATTTTTTCAGGGAAGAAAGAAGGAAGTTTGTTCACATTGAAGATTCAAGGTAATGTTGGTCATGCCTTGTTTACTTATGGAGGACATAAGATCTCTGAGTTAGATCTTTGGCACAAGAGGCTTGGACATTTCAATGAAAGAGGTATCAAAGACATGATTAACAATGGTTCAGTGCTTGGATTGCCTAATGTTGCAGGTCAACATATGACATACAAATGTGAGGCATGTCAATTAGGTAAGGCTCATAAGCAATCTTATTCCAAGCATGGTTTTATGTATTCAAAGAAGCTTGAGTTGGTACACACAGATGTGTGGGGACCATCAAAGGATTTCAGTATCAATGGTTCAAGGTATTATGTGATTTATGTTTATGATGCTACCAGATGGATCACTATTTATGTGATCAAAGATAAGTCAGAGGTATTCAATACATTCAAACATTATCGTGTGTATGCAGAAAGAATTACAGGCCATAAATTGAAGAGACTAAAGTCAGATGGAGGGGGAGAGTATTTCTCTAATGAGTTCAGTGATTACTTGTGGAATGCAGGTATAAAAAGGGAGGTTACTTGCAGGTACTCTCCTCAACAAAATGGTGTAGCAGAAAGGATGAATAGAACTCTTGTTGAGTTTGCAAGGTCCATGATGAAGGAGAAGAATTGCCCAAATTACTTGTGGGCTGAGGTTGTAAATACACCTACTTATTTAATCAATAGGTTACCATGGAAAGCTTTGTAGGGTATGAAACCTTATGAAGCTTGGTGGGGTAAGAGACCTCCCTTGGATCATTGCAAAGTATTTGGGTGTTTGGCATATGCATATGTGCCATCACAATTAAGGCACAAATTGGAACCTAAAGCTGAAAAGTATGTGTTCATTGGTTATGATGATAAGCAGATGGGATATAGGTTGTGGAGTCCATCCACAAAACAATTTCTTGTATCAAAAGATGTTACATTTGATGAGCAAGGTACTTGGCATGCAGGTACAATCAATATTAATACAGGTGATGAAGAAGTTGTGAGTCAAAGGGAAGGTAAATCAAAGGTTCAGATATTTGATGAAGAGGAGAATAATGAAGTGCAGGTTGAAGTTGAAGAAATGCCAAGATTTGATCTTGAGTGTGATGAACCAGAAACCTCAAGGAGTGGAGAACTCAGAAGGTCATCAAGGCACAGGTGGCAAACTACAAGGTATAGCTATGACACTTCTACAAGGTTACATTTTAGATGATGTTTTCATGGAGCAACCTCAAGGATTCAGAGATGGAAGGTATCCATATCATGTGTGTAAGCTCAAGAGAGCTTTGTATGGCTTGAAGCAGGCCCCAAGGGCATGGAACTATAGACTTGAAAAGCTCTTGAAAGAACTTGGATTTCAAATATCAAAAGCAGATAGTAGTTTGCTTGTTAAAGCAAGTGATGATGGGTTCATATACATGTGCATATATGTTGATGATATAATTCTTACATGTACAGATGAGAAAGGCATTCAAAGCCTAAAGAAGCAAATGGAGAAAGAGTTCAAAATCAGTGATTTGGGAGACTTGTC
>CM035413.1:135046638-135049138 GCA_020310875.1 Ceratopteris richardii
AAGATTCTCAAAAGGTCATCGGAAGTAACAGAAACAAGAAGATCATGGCAGATCATGTTCGAATTGATAAATTGGACATAGATAATTATCCTGCATGGGTAATGCACATGGAAGCCTTACTTATGAGTAAGGAATTTATGATGTATGTGATCGGAGAAGAAAAGAAGCCGACTTTCGAAGATGATAATCAATCGGAAAAAGAAGAATTAGAAGCCTTGAAGCTGTGGCAGAAGAAAGATGCAATGGCAAGAGCTTACATTTATAATACCGTTACAGACCATCTACTACCGCACATCAGAGGTATGGAGAATGCGGAGGACATATGGAGTGCGTTGGAAGATCATTTCCAAAATACTACGAAAGCTAGGAAGGCTAGCTTATGGTCTGAATTCACAACGTTCAAAAAGAAGTCGAGCCAAAGCATTAGTGACTATGTCACTAAGATGAAGGATCTAGCAGATAGTCTTGGATCCATAAATGAAGATGTCAAAGATCACAGATTGATAGTGCAACTGCTAACAGGTTTGAGAGGAGATGAAAGGTGGAAACCCTTCGTACTCTCAACTGAACTATCTTTAAATCATTTTGTACCAGATTTAAATCAGTTGCTTGGTTTGATGCTCACATATGAGCAAGACCTGAAAGGAGATGCAGATAAAGGACAAAGTTCTGCAATGTACATGAACAACAAGAAGAAAGATAAAGGCAAGTCAAAAGACGAAGAAGAGTCGAGTGCTCAGGCTTACTATGCAAGAGGTAAAGCCACCGGCAGAGGAAGAGCAAGAGGTTTTGGAAGAGGAAGAAGTAGTCAGAATAACAATAAGAAGGCTTGCTGGATTTGTGGACTAAGTAGTCATTTGGTTCATGATTGTTGGCATAATCAACAAGGATCAAATCAAAATCAGAACAGTAACAGCAGAGGCAGAAGCGGAAGATATCAGAATAATTTTCAAAGAGGTAGACAGAATAAAAAAGGAGGCTATGGTAGAGGTGGAGCAAGAAGTTGGGGACAGAATCAATCCTACAACACAACCTACAACCACTACGCAAATGACACTTAGAATGAAAAGTCATACATCATTGATGATGAACTCAATCAGCACATCAGATAACGAAGACCTAAAGGTATTTTACATTGACTTTGGATGTTCTAATCATTTGTCAGGAAATATAGAACTGATGTCAGAACTGAAAAAAGCTAGTTCCAGTCATACTGTTCAAACAAGTGACAATATGAGACATAGTGTACATTCAATTGGAAAAGTGAAGTGTAAGACTGGAGCAGATTTGCTAACCAATGTTTTGTATGTTCCAACAATACTGAAAAAATTGATTAGCATGGGACAGATAGTTGAGAAAGGTTTTCAGGTTAGATTTACAAATGAAGGAGTATTTGTAGAAGATGCCGAGAACGGATATAATCAGATCGTCTCTGGTAAGAAAGAAGGTAGACTCTTTACTTTAAGAGTACAAGGGAACATTGGCCAAGCGTTGCTCACACATGGTGAAAAGGTGATTACAGAACTTGATCTCTGGCATAAGAGATTAGGTCATTTCAATGAAGAAGGAATTAAAGCTATGATTTCAAATAAGTCAGTACTCGGATTACCGAATGTACAGAACCAACATCTGATTCATAAGTGCGAAGCATGCCAGATGGGGAAAAGCCCACAGGTTACCTTTCCAGAAGAAAGGATTCAAACATGATGGAGTACTCGAACTCATTCATACAGATGTATGGGGTCCAACAAAAGAAGGATCAATCAGTGGATCGAGGTATTATGTTCTATTAATTGATGATGCAACAAGATGGATAACTCTTCATGTTTTGAAAGAGAAATCAGAAGTGTTTGGAGCTTTCAGGCATTTCCATTCATATGCTGAAAGACTCACATGTCAAAAGCTTAAGAGACTAAGGTTTGATGGAGGGGGAGAATACTTCTCCCGAGAGTTTAATGACTATCTTTGGAATGCAGGTATTAACAGAGAAATAACCTGCAGGTATACACCGCAACAAAACGGTGTAGCAGAAAGAAGGAACCAAACTCTAGTTGAGTTTGCACGAGCCATGCTAAAGGAAAAGGATTGTCCAAACTATCTCTGGGCTGAAGCTGTAAATACAACTACATACTTGGTAAACAGATTACCATGTACAGGTTTAGATGGACTGACCCCGTATGAAGCCTAGTGGGGAAAGAAGCCAACACTTGATCATTGCAAAGTGTTTGGATCAGTAGCTTATGCTTATGTACCATCACAACTTAGACATAAGCTTGAACCAAAAGCAGAGAAATATGTGTTCCTCAGATATGATGAAAAGCAAATGGGTTACAGGTTATGGAGTCCTCTAACAAAACAGTTTACTGTTTCCAGAGATGTTACATTTGATGAACAGAAAAGCTGGTATACAGATCAGAACCATACAACGGAAGAATTTGAAGAAGAAGTAAGAAGAAAAGAGAAAGGGAAATCAATTGTACAGGTGAATAGAGATGAAGAC
>CM035413.1:135059138-135061638 GCA_020310875.1 Ceratopteris richardii
CAAGAGGAAGAGGTGGCAGAAATCAAAGAGGTAATTTTAGAGGAAGAGGTAGTAGAGGTTACTTTGGAAGAAATGCAGGTAGAGGATTCCAAAGTCAACAATAAAACAATACTTACTACAATTATGCTTCAGATCAGAAGGAGGATTCAGCATTGATAATGAATGCAACTTGTGAAAGGCAAAGTGAAGACCAAAGAGTCTTCTACATTGACTCAGGGTGTAGCAATCACCTGAGTGGCAACATAGCATTGATGATTGATTTGGAAAATAAGGTAACTAATCATGTTGTTCAAACAGGTGACAATACAAAGCACAATGTGAAGTCAATTGGATCAGTGAAGGCCAAGGATGGTAGCACCCTCTTGAGTAAGGTCTTGTATGTTCCTACAATTCCTAAGAATCTGATAAGTGTGGGACAAATTGTTGAAAAAGGTTATGAAGTTAGATTCACTAATGGAGTGTTTGTGGAAGACCCTAGCAATGGGTATAAACAAATTGTTTCAGGGAAGAAAGAAGGAAGGTTGTTCACATTGAAGATTCAAGGTAATGTTGGTCATGCCTTGTTCACTTATGGAGGACATAAGATCTCTGAGTTAGATCTTTGGCACAAGAGGCTTGGACACTTTAATGAAAGAGGTATCAAAGACATGATTAACAATGGTTCAGTGCTTGGATTGCCTAATGTTACAGGTCAACATATGACATACAGATGTGAGGCATGTCATTTAGGTAAGGCTCATAAGCAATCTTACTCCAAGCATGGTTTCATGTATTCAGAGAAGCTTGAGTTGGTACATACAGATGTGTGGGGACCATCAAAGGATTTCAGCATCAGTGGTTCAAGGTACTATGTGATTTATGTTGATGATGCTACCAGATGGATCACTATCTATGTGATCAAAGATAAGTCAGAAGTGTTTAATACATTTAAACACTATCATGCATATGCAGAAAGAATTACAGGTCATAAATTGAAGAGACTAAGGTCAGATGGAGGGGGAGAGTATTTCTCTGATGAGTTCAGTGATTACTTGTGGAATGTAGGTATAAAAAGGGAAATTACTTGCAGGTACTCTCCTCAACAAAATGGTGTAGCAGAAAGGAGGAATAGAACTCTTGTTGAGTTTGCAAGATCCATGATGAAGGAGAAAAATTGCCCTAATTATTTGTGGGCTGAGGCTGTAAATACAACAACTTATTTGGTCAATTGGTTACCATGTAAAGCTTTGGAGGGTATGATACCATATGAGCCATGGTGGGGTAAGAGACCTACATTAGACCATTGCAAAATATTTGGATGTTTGGCATATGCATATGTGCCATCACAATTAAGGCACAAACTGGAACCTAAAGCTGAAAAGTATGTGTTCATTGGTTATGATGATAAGCAGATGGGATATAGGTTGTGGAGTCCATCTACAAAACAATTTCTTGTTTCAAAAGATGTTACATTTGATGAGCAAGGTACTTGGTATGCAGGTACAATCAATATTAATACATGTGATGAAGAAGTTGTGAATCAAAGGAAAGGTAAATCAAAGGTTCAGATATTTGATGAAGAGGAGAATAATGAAGTGCAGGTTGAAGTTGAAGAAATGCCAAGATTTGATCCTGAGTGTGATGAACCAGAAACCTCAAGGAGTGGAGAACTCAGAAGGTCATCAAGACACAAGTGGCAACCTACAAGGTATAGCTATGACACTTCTTTTTTGGCTACTAAAGATTATGCGTACATGATAAAGGTAGATGAAGACCCTTCTACATATGAAGAGGCAAAAGGTAAGGAAAATTGGGAGAAAGCTATGCAGGAATAATATGATGCATTGGTGGAGAATCAGACTTGGGAATCGGTTCCTAAACCAAATAGCCAAAAGATCATTGGATGCAAATGGGTCTACAAGACAAAGAGATTTGCAGATGGAAATGTGTCTAGCTACAAAGCTAGACTTGTTGTGAAAGGGTTTGCTCAAACATATGGTATTGATTATGATGAAACTTATAGTCTTGTGGCAAAGATGACAACCATCAGGACACTCATAGCTATTGCTGCATGTAAAGGTTGGGAATTATGTCAATTAGATGTGAAGAATGCTTTCTTGAATGGTTATATTTCAGATGATGTTTTCATGGAGCAACCTCAAGGATTCAGAGATGGAAGGTATCCAGATCATGTGTGTAAGCTCAAGAGAGCTTTGTATGGCTTGAAGCAGGCCCCAAGGGCATGGAACTATAGACTTGTAAAGTTCTTGAAAGAGCTTGGATTTCAAGTATCAAAAGCAGATAGTAGTTTGCTTGTTAAAGCAAGTGATGATGGATTCATATACCTGTGCATATATGTTGATGATATAATTCTTATAGGTACAGATGAGAAAGGCATTCAAAGCTTAAAGAAGCAAATGGAGAAAGAATTCAAAATCAGTGATTTGGGAGACTTCTCATATTTCTTGGGCCTGGAGATTTCATATACTCAACATGGAGTGTATGTGACCCAAGAAAGGTA